>JAEOAD010000044.1:1467500-2667500 GCA_036365145.1 Orientallactaga sibirica | reverse complement strand
TATTTTACTATTCACTTCTGGCGAAGGAGTCAAGAAGCATTTTGAACTTTGAAGGCCTGTCATATCTTTCAAATACCTTAGTTATTCTTTTTTGTTAAAAAAATTAAACAAAAGATAGTCTTTAAATGTGGGCATAAGTAGCAAGTGAGGGTCTCCAAGAGGAGAGAAACTTCCACCAGAAGTTGTCACCAGGCAATTTAGAAATGAGTATCTGAACAGGCCAAATAATCAAATAGATCTGCGAACCTCTCCGTGAACCCTAGCCAAATCTTAGATGAATTTTCAGCAAACCTGGGCTGAGTTTGGAGAAACTCAAAGCAATTTCATGGCTGCAGATGGAAACCAGGCTCAACTCAGCGGTTTAAATGAACCTGGAACTCCAGGGCCATCTCCAGAGGTCTGAACCCAAGCAAACCAAAACAGGGTAATAATTCCCAGCAAACTGTGGAAGGTCCAATGTACTGATTGGCAGAAGGTGAGCACAGCTTTGTTTCATATTACTCAAAATTGGTAAGTGGGAAAATGAAGTATCCAAAACGAATGGTCTGGAAGGTCTTTATTATTTAGAGGCAAAGTGGATAGACTTGAAAGCATTTCCCCCTGGATATAAGCAAAGTTCTTAGAAAGTAAGCAAAGATGTTTATACTACAATTATGTTAAGATACTGACAATCAAGGCTGAAGTGACTCTTCTTATATGATTACCAAGCTAGAGGTATAGGACTTGGCAGATGTTTCTGTTAACTTTATATCAGAAGTTAAGAAAAGCAGGGCTTGGGCTGGAGAGATGGCTTAGCAGTTAAGGCGCCTGCCTGCTAAGCCTAAGAACTAGGTTCCAATCTCCAGGTCCCACGTTTAGCCAGATGCAAAGTGACACAAGGACGCAATGCTGCACTTGCTCACAAGGGGGCGCATGCATCTAGATTTCGTTCACAGCAGCTGAGAGACTGCTGGCGTGCCCATCTCTATCTGTCTCCCTCTCCCTCTCTGTCTGTCTCTCTCTGTGTCTCTCTCCAAAAATAAATAAAATAATTTAAAAATTTTAAAGAAAGAGTAGCAGGGCTAAATTATTATGGCCAAATTCAATGGCATCTCTACTTGAACCCCATTTCACATGTTCTGGTTGGCTAACAGATCCACAAGATATGAGACTAATCCCTTGTCTGCTTGTTGCAGCTGCTTAGCCTTACCCCACGAACACCTTCGTCCCAACAACAGAGTTCTGTGACATTGATACCGGCTGCTTCTCAAAGTTGTTAATAAACAGCGGTGCCTACAGTTCAAAATCTCTCTCTCTCTCTCTCTCTCTCTCTCTTTCTCCTTCTGGGGTATTAAAGAAGTGTGAGAAGGAATTTTTATAATTGGATTAGCACTCAGTTCTTGAAGAAAGCTAATTGGGCTGAAGATATCCCCTGGAGGTGGAGGACTTGCTTAGCATATATGAAACCCCAGGTTCAACTTCTAACAGTGCCAGAATGCAAAAGAAAAAATCAATTAACTTTTTTCTATCTTGATTAATCCTAATTTCAAGTTATTAAAGGTTAAAGTTTTCCAATTTGTCTATAGAGAGAAGTATTGATTACTGTGCAAACTAGATATTTTTACTTTATATCTAGTTCCTAGAAAATTTTCTGAGACTTAAATGAGAAAAAATGTCTCCTTTCTTTTATCTACTTGAGACTGTGTAGCAGACAGCTTCAGGTTCTCTGAGATGAACTTCCAGACCAGGCACAGTTATGGAGGACGGGATATTATTTATTGAAGCTTACAGATCCAGGGGAAGTTCCATAATGGCAGGAGAAGCAGCCTGCTCTCACAGGACCAGGCAAGAGAGAGAAAAACCAAGCCGCCAGCTACACAGCACACTGAGCAAAACTACAGCCAAAAAGTCACACAGCACACTTCAGGAACTCCTGCTAGGCACACTTTGCATATCTTTACAAAGGAATCTCAAACCCACCACCAACACCTTAAAACAGCCCCCAGTGACATTACCTCTAGCAAGGTGATTGCAGATGCAAACTATAACTAATGAAATATTGAATATATTGGGGGACATATATTCAAACTACCACAGGCTGCTAACTGTCAAATGTCCTCAGTGTATCACTTCCACATTTACCATCACCATTACCATCATCATTACTGTCTTCTACCAGTGCCCACCAACACAAACACTGATGTGCCCACTGGTTGCACACGGGGTGCTGGGATAATAAAGGAAAGCAAGTTTCCTTGACTCTATGTTCTCATTTACAACCCACCACTTGAATGTGCATAAGTCCTTCCATGTGTTTTTCTACAACTTTTCTATTAAAAGTCATAGTCTCGTGTGTGTGTGTGTGTGTGTGTGTGTGTGTGTGTGTGTGTGTGTGTGTTTTTTTCTTTAGAGACTGCATGCCTTCAAATATTTTTGAAATATCACCCAAACAAGTCATTTAATATATAATACAGTCTATAACTTCTGCCAAGAAATCTCAAACCTTGCTGAAAATTAGAAGCCCTTTGGGAAATTAAGACCAAAATGAGACAAAACCCCTAAATCTTAGGTTGCAGCAATGCCAATCGATCAGAATCTCTGTGAGCTTGAATCCTCACATCCATACAAACATCATGAATTTAATGGGTAGACAGGGCTGAAAAGTGCAGCTTTACGTAAATCAGCATGTCTGCCTCACATTGAGTTGCTCCCAAAAATTGAGGATTAACACACCATTGAAAGGTTGCCTTGTCATGGGACGTTTTCCTGCAGTAGGATATCTGATAAGGTGAGAAGGCTGGTATTTAACAAGGATCACACATTTCTATGTCAACTTTCTACACACAGCACTATTCAATGTCTGTGAAACCCATCAGGTCCCACTTTAGCAAGTATAAACTTTAGCCCCTCTCAATGGCTCATGGTCCCTAGATCATGGTATGTGAGCCTCTGACCTAATAATTTTAGTTTTGGTATTATTCATAGTAAACTGAATAACCAATTTGCCTCCCATTATCCAAATTGCTGAAAGAAATATGTATAAGAATAATTATTCAATAAACCTTTATTCATGCTTACAGTATACCCAGCAGTAGAAATGCCAAGCAATAAACATCATTCCTATTCTTATAATATAACATTGTCAGGATCTTTATTCTATTCCAAGTCCAGTCTTTGGCTTAGAAATCAGAAAGATGGGCCTGGAGAGATGGCTTACCAGTTAAGCACTTGCCTGTGAAGCCTAAGGACCCTGGTTCGAGGCTCGATTCCCCAGGTCCCATGTAAGCCAGGTGCACAAGGGGGAACATACATCTGGAGTTCATTTGCAGTGGCTGGAGGCTCTGGCATGCCCATTCTCTCTATATATCTACCTGTCTCTTTCTCTCTCTGTCTGTCACTCTCAAATAAATTAAGAAATTAAAAAAGTTAAAAACAAAAACAAATCAGAAATATAATTCCTCCAGAAGAGAAATAGCTTTTAATAATGGTGACTAGGAATCTTTCTTTCCTTAATTAATTTCCAAAACTGATTTTGGAAGTTGAGAAACTTCATATCATATCACACTGATATCACATCAAACTGAGTCTCATATCAACCTGGGAAACATCATATCTTCAGAGTCCTCTGGTGGGTAAAACATAGTGTGTGTGTGTGTGTGTGTGTGTGTTCTTAAATCTTGGAAATCCTTATGTGTATGTATGTGAGTGTGGACACAACACATGCCACAGAATAATGTATTGATTAGAGGACAACTTCGGAGTCTGTCCTTGCCTCCACCTTGTTTGAAGCAGGGTCATGTGTTTACTATATAAGCCAGGCTAGTTACCCCATGAGCTTCTGGCAATACTCCTGTCTCTGCTCTCATCTCACTGTAGTAGCACTGGTTTTATAGAACTAGAGCTATCATGTCTGACTTTGCATGGGTCTTAAGAGCACTACAAAGAAAGGTGGTTACCATGTAAACCCATATTTTCTGAACATGTTTATTTGATTGTATTTGTTACTGAGACAAATTCATTAACTTTCTGAAAGATAAATTTCCTTGAAACAGATCTGAGGTGACTGCTCAAATATGTGCCAGTTAGTTTTTGTCCCTCCATGTTCTTACTCTTTGTGACCCCCACCTATCAACTACTGTATCTTTTTAGCTGAAGATTCATAAACACAGGCAGATTTCTAGTGGCTATATAGTTAGCGTTTCTGTAAAAGGCTGAAATAGTTTGATACAAATACTGTGTCCCCAAGTCAACAAGAAAAGGAGGGGGAGAATCTGTACTCAGAGCCATTACTAACATTGATTTGTTAGAACACATTCCTAAGCCAGCTCAATTTGATTCCCATCTGAATGCAGCCAGTGAGTGAAACTCATCTGTGAATTCTACATGTGCAATGACGCTGAGGTGGGCCCCTCTTTTACCCCCATCACTACATAGTAACCACTCTCACTGTTACTTGTCTGCATGATCTCAAAACATTCTTAAGCGATCTTCCCACTTCTCATACCTTCACTGTCTATTCTCAATGGCTCTGCCACTTTGGTAGGCCTAAAAATCATTTAGGAGAAGTGTTATAATGCATATGCCCAACTCCATCTTCAACTTTATTGATTAGGTCTAGCATAGGAACCAGCATTCTAATCAAGTTGTATTTTCATAGTCTCACCACGTGATATTTGTGGAAATTTTCTCCAAGATGTTATCTAAGACCCAGGGTAACACAGTATGATTTTTCTTCACAAAGAAATGGCATTCTTCCTGCAACACAAAGAGGGCACAGACTTGGCCAAAGGGTTAGAATGGTTTCTTTTCTCAGAAAGGTAGCAATCATAAGGAATGTGTATCAACACCACAATTTCTCTAATACACTTTTTGAGACACCTGGGGAAAATGACTGGAATTTTACAAAAGTAATTGAATTTTGAAGGCTCAAGCTAATGATAGTATGGAGTTTCCTGTCCATGAAAAAGTTAGATACAGCAGCTATAACTTGAACAGAAACATTTCCTTTCTCCATCCTCATTACATCAAAAGAAAGAAAGAAAATAAATAAAAGAAGAGAAGAGAAGAGAAAAGAAAAGAAAAGAAAAGAAAAGAAAAGAAAAGAAAAGAAAAGAAAAGAAAATTTACAGTCAGCAGTGTGGTCTTTGCAGCAGTGATCAGGGAAACATCAAATTTATAGAAGACATATTCCAGCATCAATGACAAAGGCAAAGATGGCAGAAAACAAGTTGCCTCACTGTCTTTGCCTGTCATTTCCTGCTTACATGTTTGATTCTCCTCTTTGAACTGAGCTACCCTCTGCAATTCTTAGATTATCACAAGGGGATGGAGGTTTAGAGAAAACTAGTGAAATCCCTACTACCCTGAACAACAGAGGTTCCCATCACCAATACCAATACTAAAAAGAGGATGGCATCATTCATGTTCTAAATGTCCACAGCAGCCACACACTGGAAATGGATGCTTTCTACCTAAAAACACCCAGTATGCTTCCCTGCTGCACTGACTGGGTTGTTCTGATGCCCCCAAGACAAGAGATCTCTTCAAGACTGTGTCACCAAATACTTCCCATCATACCTGCCTCCCTCTTGAATGGATATGTAACAGACAGCTTCAGGTTCGCTGAGATGAACTTCCAGACCAGCACAGTTATGGAGGAAGGGATTTATTATAGCTTACAGATCCAGGGGAAGTTCCATAATGGTAGAAGAAGCTGGCCTGCCTTCACAGGACAAAACACAGAGAGAGAAGCCACAAGCCAAAAGCCACACAGCACAGCACACTTCAGGAACTCCAGCTAGGCACACTTTGCATATCTTTAGATTGAAATCTCAAACCCACCATCACACCTTAAGATCCAACCAGTGATGTTGCCTCCAGCCAGGTGGATGCAGATGAAAACAACAAACTAATAAAACACTGAATATATTGGGAGCCATCTATTCAAACTACCACAGCATAAGATTGAGTTCCACTGTGGGCAGGATTTGCTGGTTTTTACATTGCTTAGTGTTTCAGATATGCACATTGCTTTTTTCTTTTCCCTTATTTGGAAATTCAAACTAATTCTCAGAAATAAAAATGAAACATTCTTTTGGGATAAGTAAAAGCATCACTTTTCAGATAAAGAAACAGACTCAGAAAAACTCTCCTAAAACCATGGAGTTAGTTAATGTTAGAGATGTGGCTAGAGTCTCAATCTTCTGATCCTCATTCAAATCGGAGGTGTCATTTTGATATAATTCCTCACAAGTGACCTGTCCCAACTCAGGACTCACATGAGTGACCCTCTGGTGCATGTGGGGTCTCTGGAAGTTTGAGATAACAGTTCACTATGACACCCACTATCTTGCCCAGACCTTAGGAAACCCTGGCTCCAACTGAGACAGAATGTCAATATGATGGTTTGATGTAAAATGTTCCTCGTAACTCCATGTGTTTGTGATTCAGTCTCTTACTTAATTTCTAGCTGGTGAAGCTTGTGGGAGGCACAGCCTTATTGGAATAGTGTGTCACTGAGTGTAGGTATTCCTGTGTTCTACTTCATTCTCTCATCTTCCTCCCTGCTGCTGTAGAGATGTGACACTCAGATGTCTGCTCATGCCATGCTTTTCCCACTGGAATGAAACCTCTCCTTAAAACTGGAAGTAAGTAATTAACCCTGTCCATTCACAAGCAACTTCTGGCTGGGTGTTTAGTCCAATTTCCTTGTTCGTGTTATGGACAAGATACTTACAGCAAAACACAAATGTTATTACTAATATCCTACTTATTAGGAACACTGTATGACTTAGTTCTGTCTGTGAGACTGGGTCACGAGGTGCTCAATTCCCCAGGAGGAAGAAGGGTCCAGAACAGATGTAAGAAGTGAGCATTGGATGGGCTTCACACAATCCTATCTCCTAACCTACAGCTTCACTTTTAGAAAGGCCCTTTGGTAAGTTCGTTTGTGCAAAGGCAGAAGAAATACAATGTCAGCTTAAGAGTGCCCTGAGAGAAAGTTTTCATATTTCAGAATTTAGGAGATGCACGATCTTCCTTCGTGAATTGTCACTTTATTTATTCTCATGCTTAACGCAACTGTGGCTTCTGGGTATCTCTAATGTCATCAAATAGCAGCGACACCACCAGGAGAATAGAAAGTGAGATGCTGCTTTGTTTATTGTTGTAGTCATTCAGCATTTCATCTCAAAGTCCACAGGAGACCTCTGGCTGTATTCACAACGATGATGACAGAAGTTTAAATAAATGCAGTAGGTTCCCTCAGGTTTGCAACGTAGTAAATCTGAATGCATGAATGGAGAGTATCTTGGAGGGCTCTTTTTCATGGTAGTAAACTGAAGCCATTGATATTTCATTTTCCTTCAGCTTTCTGGTGGGAGCAGGGTAGCTGGAGGAAGCCCCCTGGCAAACAGGCACAGCTTTTCTCATTAGAACTTCAGTTGAGTTCCCATCACATTCCAGCCCTGCAGAAGCTGAGGAATACAGATTCCTCAAACCCAACAGAATACTGTCCTCTCTTCTTTTGATAGACATTGCTAGAGACTTATTCTAACATGATGGTTTTGGAAGTGAGGTACTCCAAAGGACTGCCTTCTCAAGGTTACGCAAGGAGATGGTGACCTCTGTCAGATTAGAGCTCTAATCTCCTGGCCCATTGTCCAGAGACTTTTTTTTTTTTGTTTTTTTGTTCAAGCACCACTCTCTCTCCCTCCTTAATTTGCTTCTTTCCTAGAGTCTGTGCAGATGCATGGCAAGATCAAGATTCACAATCCAAGAGCCATGTACTGTGGGAAACCCAAGGCTAACAATGTCTCAGGAGAATGTGATTTGGTTTAACTAGTTGGAGCTCCTTGAATAATACACATGATTTTATCTTTTTAGGGAAACTGAGAACTGGGATGTTGAAATCTGGGTCAGAGGGAATTAGGGGCAAGTTTTGAGTCCTGCAGCATGGCTTACTGGCTTTCCAATTTTTTATAAGATGAATTTAAGAAGATGAGTTGATCTGGAAGCTCAGTAGAAGTCTTACTTAACAAAGCAAGATCATTCATTTTTAATCGGAAGCAAGGTAGAGTTGCAGATACAGAGACAATGAGTTAGAAACCCAATGAGAGAGAAGGCGCTGTCTGGAGTTAAAACCCACATGAAATGGGATGATATCCTCGGCTCCCTCACCTCAGTAGATGCAAAGAAGTGGCTGGTCCTCAATGCCAGATTGACGAAAGCATTGAGCTTCTTTGCCTCACTCAGAGGGAATTAGTTCCCAATTCTCTTCACCCACTAAGGCTTTCTCACTTCTCTGAAGTTCATCCACCAGATGACATGGTAGGAGCCAAAGGTTTTCCAATTATAGCCATGGCTTTGCAAGAATTACATAAAAGGATATTTGACTCAACATTTGAGCTTTGTCATATGAGCTCATATGAAGCTAGGTTACTCTTTTTTATGATCTGTTTTTCTCCAAGATAAGTGAATTGAAATAAAGTGGAATGTCCTATTTTTGTTGCTGTTTTTCTTGACAGCCTTATTCAGTAAGGGGCTCAGCTTTCTGAACCTTGCATCTTTTTTGAGATCACATCATTTTAAAAACAGAGAGAGTATACCTCACTCTTTAATATCCTCATTGTTATTTCTCTCAGATGTCTCCTTCCATCACCATCTAACCTCGTGGCTGTTTTGCACATTTTAAAAATAAATTCAGGGGGTGAAGTTTTCTGATTGAATGAGTCAATAATGAATACAATTCTATGACATTACCAACTTCTATTTCTCTGCCCACTTGTGCACCAAGAAATGTGACCTCAGGGATGACCAATCTATTCTCAACTTGTACCATGTAAGTGTCAAAATATAGCCTATCTCATGGCAATGAGTCCAATATTTTAGAGCTTATTGGACAGAAGAATTTCTGGTTCCATGATGACTTCTCCATAAAGCCATCTTTGGAACATGAAATAAAGAGACCATGGCAAAGGAGGACAAATCCCCTTACTTCATCATTATTAGAAAATTATTCAAAATCCAGGATTTTTACAAGTGGTTAAAAGCATCAGATTTTCAAAAAATACCTGTACAGTATTCTAGGTAGCTGTGGTTCAGTGTTACTCATTGCTTGGTGATTTCCATTTCTTGTTTACATTCGTTTTCCTCATTGCTTTATTGTACTCAATTTCACCCTTTATTTCCCACATTGTTAATGCTAATGGAGTAATTGATAAAGTACGCTCTGCTCCTAAAGTGATGTACATTAAAAAAAAAAAAAAAAACTGTCTTCTTTCTCTAGGCACAGTGAAAACCCTAAACAGCCTTGAAATTAAATGTAGTATATTTGCATCTGTATAGTTTTTATTTTAGCATCTGGAAGCCATTTAGCCAGTTATTTATTTGAAAACTGGTCCTAGAGCAGTAAAAGGCCATGGTCTAAAGCCATGTCTATACTGAGCTACTGAATCAAGCCCAGACAAGAGACGATGATTAAATCCAGCCAGAAGGCTGACCCACTGGGAAAGGGCTGCTTCAATACAAATTGGAACCTTTGCTGACTCATGAAAGACAGGAACCACACTCTCCATCACCTGCCACATAGCTCTAGTTCTGACCAACACCAGCATGCGGACAGGAGGCCAGCACATTCCTCATTGAGTTCCATGATTTCATTGTCATCTCAGTCATCCACAAGGCTCCAGCAAGGGGACAACAATATGTACAAGTCTAATTTGCTATCAAAGACATATGCAATAGATTTTTTTACATGAACCTCAAGGGATTGAGGAAGGGAGTTGGATGGTAATTGAAAATTTGGAGAAAACACAAGTAACACATTGGGCTCAAGTTTTTAAAAGGCAAAATAAAAACCATATTAAATATATGAGAGCCTTTGAAAAAGTAATTATTCACATTTCAAAATAAAATTATGAGGGCAGATGTTCCAGCGTCCTGCTTCGGATACAGTTGTGCTCAGTAAATGCCAGTTTGCTTTCATCCTGTCTTCCTCTCTGCCTCCTCACTTCTTTATTTTTTTACTTAGAATTTTGTGAAAAGGTTTGTGTCATGGTAAATTTTCAGAATTAACTGGAAAGTTATTTTATATATAAAATGTGGCATATACTTTTCTGTTTTCAGAAATGTCTTTGCTGATGTGCTGAGATACATTTGTGCACAACGGCTTAATCTTTAATACCCCCTACTGGACTCTGGGTTACCCTTTCTTAAAAGAATAGTATAATGATGGGTTCCACAGTTTTAAAAGAATCTGGAAAACTGGGAGAAGTTTCAATGGTGTCCTTGTGGAAACTCCTGAAGGGATGCAAGCAAATAATTGGACAGGACACGAATCCAGATGCTGCCTTCTGATAGCTGAAGAAACCCAGGTGAAGAAAGGGGGTTCTTCCAGTTTCTACATTTTCCTTTTGATTGTATACCTCCACACTTCACAAAACTTAAGAGCAGAGTCTTTACCAGTTCTTAGTGCTACAGCTTACCACATTAGTGATTCAAAAACCTAAGAGCTGAGCCAGACATGGTGGTGCACGCCTTTAATCCCAGCACTCTGGAGGCAGAGGTAGGAGGATCGCCGAGAGTTCGAGGCCACGCTGAGACTACATAGTGAATTCCAGGTCGGCCTGAGCCAGAGTGAGACCCTACCTCAACCCCCCCTTCCCCCCAAAAAAAACAACCCTAAGAGCTTCTTCTTTTGGTCAGGCTCTAGGACGAACCACCACGACAGGCATGTCTTTGCATTCTTGACCTACGTAATCTACTTTGCACTGAGCGTGGGCTGAGGCTGCTCTTGCTTCTAGCAAATTGAATTCAGTACAAGTGATGAAACTCATTTTCTTGAACAAATTATAGAAAAATCTGACTGGCACTCTTCCTTGCTAGCTTCTAAGAAGAAAACTGTTCTATGGAAAAGCCCACATGTCAAAGTGTCAACTGCTGGCAAAAACAAACCACAGCAAAACGCACAACAATAACAACAACAACAACAATAACAACAAAACCTAGGCCATTAATTCAAGTCAGCTTTCCAAGCACTTAATATGGAAACAGGGCTGGAGAGATGGCTTAGTGGTTAAGGCGCATGCCTGCGAAGCCTAAGGACCCTGGTTTGATTCTCCAGGTCCCACATAAGCCAGATGCATATGGTGGCGCATGTTTCTGGAGTTCGTTTGCAGTGGCTAGAAGCCTTGGTGTGCCCATTCTCTCTGTCTCTCTCTCCCTCTCCCTGTCTCTAATAAATAAATAAATAAATAAATAAATAAATAAATAAATAAAAAATAAAACATTAAAAAAAATACTGGAAACATAGTCTGATTCCACAGAGCACTCCAAGAAAACCCCAGCCTTAAACAAGACCTTGACTGATATCTTAGGAGAGATTTTCAGCCCAAGGACCCATTGATTTATGTTTCTATCTCAATGAAACTGTGAAG
Organism: Orientallactaga sibirica; assembly: GCA_036365145.1. NCBI lineage: Eukaryota > Metazoa > Chordata > Mammalia > Rodentia > Dipodidae > Orientallactaga > Orientallactaga sibirica. Next base: position 2,656,086 of record JAEOAD010000044.1, on the reverse strand, counting down.
AGAATTTGTTTTGTTTCAAGGTGCTCAGTTTTGTGGTAATTCCTTACAACAGTACTGGGGCATTAACACCCCTATTTCTTCATCATCAAACTACAAAACAAACCCTACCTCCTCAGCTAGCTTTACTTCTGAAACCTCACAACTCTTCCACTCTTTATTACTAAGTCTCCACCCTCTGCCACGATTCTCTCTTTGAATTCTACATTTGGCTACACTCCAAAGAGCCCATATTTTGTGGTGTTTCTCATATCTTCTTCCCGGTGCCCCAACCATCTCACTAGGGCCCTGGACTGCATTCCTTTTGCAACTGGGTTCCTCTTTAGAAGGTGAGTTTTTTTTTTTTTTTTTCCCCACAAACAGCTTGTTATCAGTTGCTAGAATCTATGCCCAGCTTTGCCTTAACAGAACCCCTCTTTCTTGGACTGTGTGGAGAATAATGTTATTCACACTTTTCATGCCCACTTCAATTTATCAATTCAAAGTCCTGTCTCTGTAAAAATTGAGTGTTGGCTATGTTTATAATCTTTTACCTGCAGACTTTACCAAGATTTTCTCTGGAGCATCTAAAGCCCTCATCTAATCCACATGGCTCATCATTGAATGAAGGCACCATAAACACAATGTGTGCTATCACTAAATCAAAGACTAGATGCAAGGCTACTACCAGACTTCAAATTTTCTTATACGTTCTTAAATGATTTTTCTGCAATTCTTTGCTATTTCCCTCAAAGGATGAAGTAGACCACAGACTATCTGGCCCAGACAAAATAAAGACAATCAATGATAATTTTTAAGTACATTCACAAAAGTTTCTGGGTTTTCATTTCCACTGGGAATTGAAGAAAAGAAAGCTGTTCAAGTGGTGTGCCACATACTGAATTTTTTTTATTATGGTCAAGTACTTTTGAGAACAGCTATGAAAATTCCTTTTAGAATAAATTTCCTTCCAACAAGGCTTGATCAGTGCTGCTGCACTTAAAGGCAAAAAAATAGACCTCATGCATTCAACACAGATACTTGTTACTTAGTATAAATTTTACAGTTTAGAAAAGCAGACTGAACTGTGAGTTTCCAGATAAATGATGCATTAACAGAAATGGAAACTGTATGAATAAAATCTGAAAGATAGCAAAATTGGTATTTAAGAATATACAAAATCAATTATCTCTAAAGTTGGAAAATGATATTTGAGATTCTACTGTAAAAACTTACTCAAATGATGTGTGATGTCACATCTTCCTAACTCAAAACACAGGGCTAATTTCCTCAAATAAACAGTGGGAAAAAAAATCAATGTTAAGAAGTAAAATGATAAGGGTAAAGTTATGTCTTATTTTTACTGTAAAATGAGTCATTTTGACAAATGGGCCTCATGTGAGATAAGTGCTCAACTATATGTTATGTCTGAAGTTTGAGTTTTCACACCATAATGTGATAATTTTAGATGTTGGACAGTCCGTATGACTATTTTTCAACAGTTATAATCAATAGGCCCTTCACATTGAGCATGTGCAATGTATTGGGATAATTTTTCCATGAGATATCAATTAATGTCTTTTGTGCTTGTGCATATATAATATGGTATGTGTGGGGGGTATGCATGTGTATGTGCCCATGTGGTGTCCCATATGTTCACCTGTGGGTGGCCAGACCAGAACATCAGGTGTCCTGCTTCATTGTTCATTACCTCCCTCTTACTTTGAGCCTCAGTCCCTTAGTGATTCCTTACTGATTCTGGATCTTGCCCCTTTGTCACGGCCTCCCTGATTCTCAGGTCTCTGCTACTTTGTGGTACAAGGGTTACAGGCTCACACATGGCCATGCCCAGCTGTTTATGTGAGTCCTGGAGCTTTAAACGCTGGTGGATTCACCACCCCCCCTCATGACCTCATGCTTATATAGGAAACTCACTTAACCACTGAGCCATCTTTCCAGCCCCCAATCATTATAACACCACGATTGACTAGAACTACAATTATGCTGATGTAACAGATGGAAGCATCAAGACCCAGAGAGGCAAGGAAACTTGCTACTCAGGTACACAGCTGAATAAGGATGAAGCTAAAGTACAATCTAAGCAGTCTGGCAACATACCTTCTCATAACTACTTCCATAGTTACTCAGGGTGAAGTTACCAGCAATGTTTCCAGTGAGTGATGATAAGGTTATGGCTAGATACTTGTTAAGTACTAGATACTTGTTAAGTATTTTAAGGAGGTTGAGGAGGTATCATCATGAATGAGGAATGTTCTCAGAGTTCTTACAAGTTATCACTATAGTTTGCTTTTAGTATAGTGTGAGCTTATAGGAACAAAAATCCCATGAATCTTTGAAAGGTGGAATTCATTTTCCAAATAAACATTATATGGTTCATTTAGCAGACATTGGCAGTACCGTGCACACTCCTCCTTGCCACTCAATAAGTCAGCGAATGCAAAAGGTGTGGGACCAAAAGTACCTATGACTCCTTATTACCACAAGGCTTGGCATGGTCTTTGTACACACAGGGACAGCTGGGGAATTCCAGGATTTCATGCTCTTCTGAGAAGCATTCACTTAATAACTAAAGAGATTAGAGGACAAGTATTCCAGCCTACTAGTCATTCTGAGGGGACAGCTCTGAGGATCAATTTACAATATCCTCCAGAGTTTATTAGCAAGACAGCCTCCATTACCCAAAGTATCAACTCAATGGATGACATATGTTGTGACTATTTTCCCTTCCTAATTTCAGTTCATCACACCCACCCTAACAGCTTTCTTGTCTATCCTTTCAAAGTACCTGTATTCAAATCTGTCATTCAGACTCTGCTTCCAGGGGGACCCACCACAGAACAATTTGTAATGGATATGATCTGAGAAATATGGAACTTCAGTAGCTTATTCCACTAAATGGTTTCCATGGAGAAAAATAGTATTTGACTCTAGGATAAAGCAAGTTTTAAAACTTGAGGTTTACTTAATATTTTTGAATTATCTTATGACAAAGAAAGTGACATGCAATGGTGAAGTTTTGACAGAAGAGAAGATGGAAGCATCATGGTGTGTTTATCAATCCTGGTTGGGGGCAGCCTCCGGGAGATACATAACTCAGGGCCCCGTGTATTAGTACATCAAGCTGTTACTACAACTTGCAAGCAAGACATTCTTCCTCAAATGCTGTCAAAAGGAATCCCAAAGAAGAGCCAAATGGGAAAGGAAGAGGATAAAAACATGAGGTCAAAAGGTGGAGACAGCCTGATAGAGGGCAGAGCTTCCCGAGGTGAAGTCAGTGCAACTGGGTGTTGAGCCTTCTTTAGTCCACAGATATAAAGCTAGCTATACTAGTAAAGCCAGTGCATTTCGCAGATTGCCTTTCGTCCCTTGAAAAAAAGATGATGTATGCTATGTTTGTTTCTTTGTTTAAATCATGTTTATTTTTGAATAAAATTATAGCCAACATACGAGTGGCTGCCTAGAAGTGGGGGTAGGGAGAGATGATGGAATATATATATATATATATATATATATATATATATATATATATATATATATATCAAGGAAACTTCTTGATTTCACTTTCGTGATTTTATTTCTTTGGCCAATACATATTGTCCAACTCATCAGATTTCTCATTCCAAAGTTTTACCTCAATGACCTAAAAAGAAAAGCATGTGTTATCTAGAAAATTTGTAAACAGTTTAAAATGGTAAATTCCTTTTTTGTTTAGCATTCCAGAGTCTCTGAAATTGTTCTCAACAAATGTAGTGTTTAAAAACATTTGAAATGCCTGGCTTGTTCAGGGTTTGGGTCAGGCTTATCTCTCTTCCTATGTAATATCTTCAATCATTTTAATTTTGAATCACCCACAGTGTCAACTCACTGAATGATATATGATATGATGGTGCCACTTGTGATTCCAGCATTTGTGATGCTGAGGCAGATGGATTTCCATGAGTTCAAAGCCAGTCTGGGTGAGAATAAGACCCTGCCTCAAAAATCAAAAAACAAAAAACCAAAAAACTTGATTTTGTGACTAGTATGTCTTTATATGTATCTTTATGTATATTTGTTTAACTAAAGGTAATATTATTGAGTTAGGACACTTAGACCTTAAAATATGATGAATATATATATAGTGCATAGGGGATTTGTTACATCACATTACAGGATGGGGTGGGCAGTTCAACGATGTCTTTCTGCAAGCTGGAGTGTTTAAGAGCCCAGTACTGCTCAAGGCATGAAATGCCTCACCAGTCCCAGTCTGGTATTGGAGGACTCCAGGGAAGCTGTTGGCCTTCAATTCATCTTGAGAAGCTGAAGAATCTGGGTTGCCAAGTCTGTGAAGGATGGCAGAAACAGGGTGGATGCAAGCACCGGCAAGTCAATGGGGGTAGGCAAAGAGGGCTGCTTTCTCCTGCAAACTCTTCACATATAGGTTGCCACCAGCTGGGCTGCCCGCTCTGAAGAAGTTCTTCCCTCCACTGTTAATCTTTCCTAGAAAAAAGCCTCAAGATCTGCTCAAGAGGTGTGTCCTTTAATTCATTCCTCATCTCATCAAAGTTGATAACTAAAGCATCACAACATTTAAGTAGCAGTTCAAGGTCGACAGGATGGCATTACTATTGTTTAGCAACAGAATGTAACCACTTGTCTTTGTTTCTTACTGCTGTTGTAACAAATTACCACAAACTTAATAAACCACCATGAATCTTAAATTATTTCTCTGAAAGTCAGAAGTCGGAAGTAGTTCTCAGTAAGCGAACACCGAGGGCTGCGTTCCTCATGGAGGCTCCAGGAAGGAAGAGTGTCCTTACTTTTCCAGGACACTTTTCTAAAGCCAATAGTCTGTCTTCTTCAGAACTTCAGCTCTGACTCACTGCCCTGTCTCCTTTATTTATAGTGACTCCTCTTAACTACACTGGACCCATCTGGAAAAGCAAGGTGGCATCCACACCAAGATGTTTAGCTTTCCTTGTTCTAACAAGGTAGCATATTCACAGATCTGTGGGTTTGGGGTGTGGATCTCTCCTTGGAGCCATAAATCTCCCCATATAATATCAAACGCTATATTTTTTGATGATATAAAGCTGGAAGCTAGAATGTACACTGTCCCCTTTGGGAGTTTTTCCAGTATTTAGTTTCAGTATCACATCAATTGCCAAAATAGCAATGATAATTTATGTCTGTAAACATCTGCATCTTGGACAGGGCATTTCAGGGACAACTGTTTTGTATTTGTTTTCCTCTACAAGGCATCAGACTGCTCCCACTCAAGCTCGGGTGAAGGGTCTACCTGTAGCAAGGCTCTTTCCTTCCCATGGAAGACTCGTTAATCTTACCATTGAGCAGAAGCTTTGTAGGGATGTGGGAGGAGCCAGAGAAGGTCTTGAACTCTCTGTGGGCTTTTCCATGTTTGATTCTCTTCATGCAACAGTGAGGTTCTAAAGAGCAAAATGCTTAAGAAACCCAGAGAGCAGCTCTATTGTCTTGTGTTGTCTACATCTTAGAGTCCCATGGAATACTTTCTTCAATAATTACAAGGTTACATAAGCAAAGGAAGGGAATACAGCCCTGGCTTAGTCATCTTTTTATCACTGTAAGAAAATACCTGATCTAGTCAACTTTGGCACAAAGCTTTAGAGGTTTCAATGCAAGTTTGGTTGACCTGCTTGATCATGGGCCTGTGGTGAGGCAGTGTGCAGGGGCATGGAGCAGAGGAAGTTGCCTTATGGATCAGGAAAGAAAGGGGAAAGGGGAAGAGACCAGACTATCAATACAATACCTCCTTCAAAGGCACACATCCAGTGACCTAATTTCCTCCTACTAGACTCTGCCTGTTTAAGGTCTTACCACCTCCCAATAGCACCACAGGCTGATGACCAAGCCCTGAACCCATAGGCCTTTGGGGCATTTATCTAAGCCATGACAACCCTTCATAGCTCTTTGGGGACTTTCAGAGCCATAATGTAAGAATAGCATATGGGACAAGAGATAACACTGTAGCTGTCATTGGAAGATAAATTTTATTCTGGGATACTTAAAATCTTAATTAAAATTACTTTCTGAAGAACAAGACAGTCAATCTTCACCCCGAAAGCCACATAACTTAAAGCAAATTTGAATAACTTTGATCCATCACACTGGAAAACGAGGAGTATCTTTTTGGCCTGAAAACTTGTAAAGAGTAGTAACACTTCATATATATATATATATTCCTTAACCCAGCTCCTGTTACCCTGGAGACCCTTTTCAGTGAGGCTATAGCATTTGCTGAAGGTTCATGAAGGCCACAGTCAGTCCCTGTGGGGTATCAGGGACCATGCCTCAGGATATTCCTACCCTCTCTGTTGCTCCTACAATTTTTCTGCCCCCTCTCTGCAATGTTCCCTGAGCCATAAAAGACCTGTTGACCTGTTGACAGTCTAATTTAGTGTTGCTTTCTCTGTAGCCTCTGGATTTCTGTTTTGATAGTTTTTGATTGATCACCCTGTTTGTCACCATCACCCTGAGGCTTGTTGTCAGGCTGGCAGTAAGAGCAGTGTTCATGTGCTCATGTCACACTTCCCCTACAATTTCTCCTGGACCATGGAAGATGTGGTAGAGGTGGCACATCTCATGGTGGGCAGTCAACTAACTTCATATGTTATCTATGGATCTTATCTCTCTGATATCTGCAAAATAAAGCAGATACTCCAAATGAGTGAGAGCAGCTTGAATCAAAGGGGGTGTGTGCAAATTTAAGCTTTTTTTGTTTTGTTTTGTTTTTTGGTGTTCAAGTCTGCTCTTCTTTTCCAGAGAGTAGTGGGGGTTTCTCTAGAGAATAGAGTTTCCTGTCAATGGGATTCTGACTTGGTTTCCAGTGCCAGATATGAGTTCTCTCCCACTGAGTGGGCCTCATGTCCCATCAGGGCAGTTAGTTACCCACAGACACTGTGTGCTGCTATTGCACAAGTAAGAACTTCTTGACCAGCTGGTTGATTTCATAGTCTGTAGGGTCTTCTGCTTATTCGTGATGTTGGTGATTATTTTCCCTTCAGCGGGTCCCACAGGGCTTTCCAGCACTATGACAGGTTAGCCAGGTAGGAGTTAGTTTCCCTTTTGGTTCCAACATGATGTTCTGATGTCCCAAGACTGCAGCCAGTAGTGTCTTCAACAATAGGATCTCACCTTTGAGCTCTGGCGGGTAATCAAGTGTTTTAGCAATGGCCTGCATTGTTTTGAGGACCTCATGGGTATCTCTGGCCAACAACTTACTGGGGTGGGGGTAGACTCAATTCTGGGCCTGGGGATTTATTGGCCAGAGTCCATGATTTTAAAGTTAAGCTTTGTCCACCTTCTCTCCAGAGTGTCCCCACTCCCCCTTTATTAGTGGTTATATCTTGTAGAATGCTAGAAATCAGAGCCGATACTAAGTATTGTATTCATCTTCATATTGCTCAGATGGACATCCAAACCAGACACAGTTTAAGGGAGGAAGGGGTTTATTTCAAGCTTATAGATCCAGGGGTAGTTCCATCTATGGCAGAAGAAACTGCTTCCATACAACCAAGCAGAAAGAAAGAACCAGACAGCCTGAGAAAACCAGAAGAAACAAGCATAAATGGGCAGCAAGCAGCAGGGACCCTGCCAGAGTTCTAACCTCTCCCGTACTGTTAGGCTGGAATTCAGATCCTCCCCCCAGTGACACCTTCTCTAGCCAGGCTGCTAGAGATCCAAGTCACAAGTTCTAATAAAACACCTGAGTCTATGGGGGACATACATTTAAACTGACCACACCAAGCATCCTTTCTTCAGAGACAATAAGGATTACACTTCCTTCTGTTTTGCTATGTTCGACTTCTCTTTTTTGTTAATGTTTTATACATAAAGTTTGGGGTTAATGAGTGACAGGTAATTTATGTATAGTGTCAAATACACACCATCACTGATTACATGCAAAGTCATGCATAGACAGTAAGAAAATTCAGCTTGTTTTCTGGATGTTTTATGCATCAATGACAAAGCTGTAAGTATTAGGAGACACTTGGTGAAGAACAGGTTTCTGTTTTCTCCTGCATGTCTACCTCACTAACAGTCACTGACTGCAATATAAAGAAAAAGAAGGGGCCTAGAGAGATAGCCTAGTGGTTAATGCACTTGCCTGTAAAGCCAAAGGACCCAGGTTCAATTCCCCAGGACCTACATAAGCCAGATGAGTGAGGTGGCACCTGCATCAGGAGTTCATTTGCAGTGGCTGTAGCTGGCATGCCCATCCCCTCTCTCTCCTTCTCTCTCTCTATCAAATAAATAAATATAAATAAAAGTATATTACAAAGAAGAAGAAGTAGGGGTTATTCATAATTCATATCCCTCAGTACATCCATTTTCTTTTAAAATTATTTTCTCTTTGCTAGTTAAGTTAAAATAGTTATGCATTCATTATTAATTAAAATTATTGGGCTGGAGAGATGGCTTAGTGGTTAAGGTGCCTGCCTGAGAAGCCTAAGAATGCCCGTTTGAATCTCTAGGTGCCACATTTAGCCAGATGCAAAAGTGACACAGCACGCAATGTCTCATGTATGCACAAGGGGGTGCCTGGAGTTCATTCACAGCAGCTGAGAGGCCCTGGCGTGCCCATTCTCTCTCTATCTCTCTCTGTCTCTCTTAAATAAAAAAAAAATATTGCCTGTCATCTTTTGGTTTCCCTTTACATTCATGAAGGGAAAAGCAAATAGCCTCCTGTTTCCCTTTCTATCTCACAGATGCTTGGAGTGCACTGGATTTTTCTCTGGAGTATCCCATGATGCACACTGTCCATAGCTTCTATCTTGATCTATTTTCTCTGCTCTTTCTTTCCAAAATCAAGGGTTATGGTGTCAACATAATGAACTGGGATAGACTCAACTTATTCCAACTAATCCTGTATGACTGGCATGCTTTTATAGAGAAGAAAATTGAATACAGACATGAGCAGAGAGAAGTTGCTGGAGACCATCGATAAGTCAAAGAGCAGACCTTGTCCCCATAGCTCTCAGAAGAGGTTTTGCCCTGTGGATAGCCTCATATAAGTCCTTGGCCTTCAGAAATGAGAGATGATACATTTGTGTTGTTTAGGCCACTTGTGGTAGTTTGTCACTGTGGTTTGGTCAACCAATATACTGAGTAACTCTGAAAAAGTTACTGAACAACTCCTTCTCCCCATTTTCTTTTGTTTTATGCTTTGAGACAGCACTTCCTTATGTAGTCTAGGATGGTCTCAACTTCACAAGTATCCTGTCTTGGCACCAAGTACTTAGCTGAGAGGTGTATACCACCATAGCCCATTCTGTTTAACCACTTTAGGTTTCAGATATATCTCCTACATATACAATGAGGGGTATGCATGCTATTACCTGTCTTTTAGGGGTATTCTGAGGATTCATATTGATAATATATGTAGAGTCCTTAAAATTACCCCATGTCAATGAAGGTAAACAAAAGTTATCTGTGCTTTAATAATCCCTGCCCAGTGTAGAAACCTCTGCATTTCTGTGTGAGGGTGGCTGTACAAGATATTCTCGATCCAACATCCTGGACTTTGTGCTATCTCATTTTAGTTCCTCCATCCCCAAAGGAAGGGCAATTACTTCTACCACAAACACAGCAATATAACTTAGTGGAGAGATCATTATATCTGAGATTTCCCCATCATGGCTATGATGCCTTCAATAACCCTGTTTACTCTCAATGTGGGGGCTTACTGAAGACTAAAATTAAGGCTATTTCTAGAAGATGTTTGATGGCAAGAATGAGGTTGGAATGTTCAAGGTGAGATCTATAAGCCCTCAACCTAATGCTCTCTTCACAATCCTCATGGTGTATCCAGGAAGGGAGAAGAAGTCTGCCACTTTGGATCTGTCCTTTGGTCTCCAGAGTTCTATGGCAGAGAATTAGTTATTCAGTAATACATAAAGCTACCCTTCCTCCTGCCACCACACCTGGTCTGTTGATACTCCTCTCTCAGCTTTTCCTCCTGAACTATTCACACATAGACGTGTACAGGGAACACAGCAATAGTCTCCATGTAATTAAGAAAAAAAAAATGTCAAAGCCAAGCCAAGTTCATCTCAGCAATAGCAGATTTGGCCTGCATGGAAGCACTAGGGAAAATGAGCCAGGAATTTATTTTTGACTCATAGATAAATATGTGGAAATAAATAAGCGAATGAAGTGCAATGGATGATAGCAATGCATAAACACACACACAGAGGCATGCACACAAGTGTGCATGCATACACAACCACATACACACACAGAGAGAGGCCAGTTTTGAAGGGTCAGCCAAATCTTGAAAACTGGAGAATAAAAATAAATGATGGTCCTAATGAATTGAAGTATTGTAACTTATTGATTAAAATATGAATCCATGGGTCCATAATGAAGTAATCAAATAAATTAGCAACAAAATTAATGGAGAGAAGTAAAACTCCTCTCCATAGAAGAATGCCAACTCATCAATATAGAAAGAAAGATGTGATTAAAAACATCTCCAGATAGTAAAAGAAAGGGGTAGATGTTTGAGGAACAATCTGACTGACACCTAAAACAAATCATCATTTTATCAACAGCACAAACCAATATGATGTCATGATTCTCCAGATGTGACACACGGGACACAGCATTAGTTCTCTGGTGTCACCATAGTTCTGAGACATGACTGGATTTGCTTATGGAAGAACATCTAATCTAATTGGAAAACATTCCACAAACTAATTGAACTTTACCCTGTAAAAATATCAAGATCAAGCAGGATTATGGAGGAGTGATGTAGCCTTCAGTTCAAGGAGACGAAGGACACACGGCAAATGAGTGTAATGGGTCATCTTGGATGAGATCTTGTGCTGGAAAAAAAGAGGAAAATGTTATAATTTGAATATGGTAATGGGTTAGATAACTGTGCAGGAACAATGTTAAATTTTGATAATTGTGCTCGGGTGAAATTTTACTTCTTAGAAAATACTGAAGTATTTAGGGGTGAAGTGACATAAAATTTTCTTTTCATTCATAAATAAAAAAATGTGTTTTTATGTGTTTGTGTTCACACATGTGTTGTATATGAGGGAACATGGTAAAATAATAGAGTTGAGTTTACTATAAGTAATTTGGAATTGGGATAAATTAATGTGTTAAAAATTCATATGCTATTCTTATAAGTCTTGTCCATTAGAAATTATGAAGTACAGAGAATTTTTTTTAAGTTTGAGATGGGAAATAATCACATAATATAGAGATATTCCTCTTATTAAAAAAGGAACATTTTTTTTTAACTCAAAGTGATTTTCTCAAATGTGTGAGGTGGTAAGTTCAATGTCTAGCTGCAAAAGTATTGGAATTCTTATATATATTAGTCCACAAGAAACTTTAGACAAGTGACTTTTAAGAGACATGCTGACATTTCTAATCAAAAATTTGTATTTTAGGGGAAAAATCAGCCTCATATATAATTCATTTTACTTATGAGACTTTTTAAGTATCTCTAGCCCTGTATTTTAAACCACTTCAATGAGTAAACACTGGCATTGTGTAACTTTAGTGAAGGTCTTTCTTGTCTTTTCAAATATCCCCTTTGGAAAATTAACATTGTGCAGGGGAAAAAGCATTCTTCTGATGTCTAACCACAGAATGAGATCAGGAACATTCATTTGTTGGGAAATAAAGTACCCATTTTTGTCAAAACATTGAGGAGAGCCATGTAATGATTTCACTATATTAATTAAACTTCATAAATCCCAAATCTAACATAGGGCAATTCAAATTAGAATCTGCCACTTTCAACCATAAGTGACAAAACTGAGAAGCAAACATGAGGACAAAGCATGGATAAACCAACACCTTCAGCTTTGAGCAGCAGAGACGAAAAACAACCAGAAATGCTGGACCTGTTGGAAACTCTGGTAGCTCACAGGAATAAGAGGCAACTTGAGGTGGTGGTAGTAGAATGTTTTGATACTGCTAAGTTTATCTCACAACCAATTTATTTTGTTTTTTTTCTCATTGATTATGCTTATAGCCATATACAAAATATCACTGAGATTACACAGAATATCAGAAGTTAATTGTATATGGAACAGAATTTCTAGGGCATAGTAATATTCCATTCATTTTGTGCACTTTCAGCAATAATTCCTTATACATATGGTATTTGCTGTTTTGCAATGCTTTTCAAAACTCAAATTATTTCATTACTAGGAACTTAAAAAATTTTTTGCTAGAAATTATGAAGTTCATCATGATACATGTGGTTCAGAGTTCTCCAGAGAAACAGTCATTTTACACACACACACACACACACACACACACACACACACACACACACACACTGAGGAATTGGCTCACATGATTATGAAGGCTGACAAGTCCTGTGGCTGGCCTCAGTAGACACAGGAAAGCAAGTATTGTAATAGCAGTTCAGGGCAGACAACCCATGTCCCTGCTTAAGCAAACAGATAGCATGCAAAAGCAGCAAATTCCTCTTTGCATCATCTTTGATTTTATCCAATCTCTGCATGGACTGCTGACACATAGAATCAACCATCACAGTGGCTGCAGTTTGTTCTCCCTCTGAATGGGTATGATTCAGTTGAGGTCATTGTTCTGGGACGGAAACTTGAGTTGTTTGCAGTCGTACCCATATTGCATGTTCTTGGGTAAACATATGAGTGCATTGGGGTGGAACTGTTGGAACATGATGGGATATTTTGAATGTGAAATTTCTCATGCTGGCTCTTAACGTTTAAGTACTTGGTCCCATGGTTGATCCCACTTTTGGGAGGTGGGATCTAGCTAGAGGGAGTAGATCACCATGGTGGGGGGTGGCTTTGAGATCTATAATCCTTGAACTCTCTTCCAATAGAGTCCTTCTTTCTGATCTGAGATGTGAGGGAGTGGCTGCCACATAGTCCCACTTCCATGCAACAACCTACTATCTGCCTTCCCTACCAGGATTGGTGGTTTCTCCTTAAAGCATGAGCCAAAAGCAAACCTCTCATCCCTAAAGTTGTTTCTGGTCAGATACTTGGGAACAGGTATAAGAAAAGTAAAGGATACACTTGGGCTATACATATGTTTATAAGTTTTCCAGAATGGTCGTACCAATTTATAGTCAGCAACCGTACAAAAAGTCACGCTGCCTCTACATTCTCACCAGCACCAGGCACTATATTGTCTCAATCAAGCAGGAAAGAGCAACTTGAGGCAGAACAAATGTCTTAATGAAATCAAATCAAAACATACCTAAAGTAAAATGATGTTTTAAAATATAACAGGAAGCTGCTAAAACAACAGGATCTATTAAGAGAGGAGAAAAGCGAATCAATGCATTTTGGGCTCCTTCCCCCGCCCCCCTGAAGGATGTGTAGATTCTTGGTTTGGGCACCAGGCCAAGTAACCAGGAACTATCTGAAGGGGGGGAAAAAAAACCCTGTGAAATGGCAAATGAGAGACTTCACAGTTCTGTAAAGCCAGAAAAACAAAAATGAGGAAGCCATGGGTCTCCAATACAAGGCAGTGTTTCTCTCAACACATTTTTAAAATTCTGAAGCTGTATGGGATGGGCCACAGGAAAGCTGATGAAAACATGTTGAGCGGAATGTTCCTCAGTTCCAGAGTGCAGAGTGGACTATGATTAGGGGCCAAGACCTGTGAGGGACAGAACCCTTGTGAGTACACGGACCCCAGTCCCAGGGTTACTTGTCAAGAACAAAGGAGGACAAGATAAGACAGACACTGTCACCGTGCAAGCATGGATTCAATTTTGCACTATGGAAGAAAGGCAGTAAGTCCCCACTTCTCCTGCTTAGGAAAGTAGGGACACATCCTAAATAAGATAATCCGGATGTTAGCAATTAATTTAAGCCCTTGTCTTAAGCTAACTCTAAGATCTATGTCACCTGTGCCTATTTTTGTTGCCTCTTTACCCTTGATTTCAGGCACAAGAATCACTGCCTTTGCAGAACTCTGATTCTTTAATTGGATATTATGCATCTCTGATCTCTTGAATATTGTATTTTTCATTTTTTTCCAACTCATTAGTTTGAGTTATTTAAGGTGTGTGTGTGACTGAAACAAAATGACAGTCTAACTCATCAGGGCTCTTTCTGTCATCTATTGATTTTGATTCCTACTTATGGTCATGTATAGGAATTTTGGTTGTGTGCCAGAATCCTCTATGACTACCATAATAGAGTTTAGATGATATTTTCCCTGCAGCTAAGATTCACACCATCCTGCTGCTAGGTGGGAGTTCACCTTTGGCCACTCAGGACAGGATGAGTCCCAAAGCTACTTTGCAGTCCCTTTAAGACTCAGTTTCTGTTTTTATCTCCAGTTCTTCAAGTCAAGCTTTGCCAAGGGTCCAGGCCGACTGAAAGGCTGGAGTGCGTCCAATGACCTCTTCTCCCTGGCAGTCCTGAATTCCAGTTTTTGTTTGCCCAGTGCTGTGAGATTGCCAACTCCCGCTTCTCTTCTCAGAGGCTCTTTACTTAGCTTCTTAACCTCTGACACAACTCAGTGTAGAACTGGCCCGTGCCTAATGGGGAGTACCAAAGAAAGCCGGGCTGCCTTCTCTATGCCTCTTTACTTTAAATGATCGTGGTTACTCAAGCCCTTGATTCTATTTTGGCTTGAACTCCAGTTCTTGTCTCTGAAGTCCCATGACAGTTCCAAGAGCTGCTGTTACGTCTGCCCCCTGGCAGCTACCTTCGGTCTGGCTTTGCAAACTCTCACTCAGTCAAAAATAAACAAGTGCCTGAGAGGAAAAGAATTGTGGAAAAGTTGTGATCATTTCCTGCCCCTCCATGATCTTCACCTCAAGTGTGGGTGATCAGTGCTGCTTTCAAGTGTATTCACCTGGATTTTACTTGTGGCTATTCCCTCTCACTTTTCCACTTGTTCTTGATGTCCTGTGATTCCACTATGAGCACATCAATCATAGGTAAAACCAGAGTTCCCTCCACTGTTCCATTTCACTAATCCTGGCAAAGACTACTTAGCTCCATTTCACCAATGAAGTAAAAGATGTAATGAGGATAAATGGTCTGTTCAAACAAACATGGGCAACAAATGGTAGAGGTCGAATCACGAGTTCTAATTCCAATTTCAGGCCTTTATACCACATCATGTGATCCGTTTTCCTTTAGTTACTTAAATTTGGCTAGTTGGTGAGCATATTGCCTGAGAAGCTAATAAAAGGATAAGTTTGATATATATTTGTGTAATACATATACACTGGCATTTTTTGCTAAATCATGTCTCTTTGGGTTTGGCCTTCAAACCAGTAAATAATCATAAAATTATTATATTCCCAACACTTTCATTGATTTCAAAAATAGACCAATAATTTTCATGGAAATCCAATATTTACAAAAGTATATACACATTTATTTGAAATATTTTATTTTTAATTATTTATTTAAGAGCCAGAAAGAGGCAGACAGAAAGAAAGAGAGAATGGGCATGCCAGGGTCTCCAGGTATTGCAAACGAACTCCAGATGAATGTGCCACCATGGGCATCTGGCTTACATGGGTCCTGGGGAATCAAACCAAGGTCTTTGGCTTTGCAGGAAAGCACTTTAACCACTAAGCCATCTCTCCTTCCCTTACACATATATTTTATAAGTGAACTATTCCTAGTGAATTTAATAGAGAGACCTAGAGAGAGGAAGAGAGAGAGAAATTAGCACACCAGGGCCTCAACCACTCCAATCAAACTCCAGACACTTGTGCCACCTATTGGGCATGCGTGACCTTGCACTTGCCTGACCTTTGTGCATATGGCTTAAATGGGATCTGGAGAGTTGAACATGGGTTCGTAGGCTTTGCAGGCAAGCACTTTAACTACTAAACAATCTCTTCAGCCTTCCTAATGAATTTTAACAAATATTTTAATTTTAAAATGATGTAAGAAATGGTATTTATTTATCACCTACTAGTTCCTAAATAGTTAATCTACAATAGACTTTAATAGGATAATAAATGATTATCTTTATTTTATACTGATGGATGCAAAAGCCTAAGAATATTTTAAAAACTCTCCAAAGATTCTTATCAAGTGATGTGTAACCCAGAGCCTAACCCATAGCCCATAGTTACATATATTGTATAAACACACACACACACACACACGCACGTAAGATTATCTGAAATATATGTGTGTATGTAAGATCATCTTATACATATTTACTTAAAATGTTAATGTCTATTGGCACCATGCTGTGAATAATGGAGAAGAAACACATTCATGTATCTAAGTCAGTTGAGTATTTATGTATTATAGCTGCTGAGATGGATCCATAAATTCACAGAAACTTCCTACTTAGCTTATAAGAAAGAACACCAATATAAGAAATACCTGGGCTAGAGAAATGGCTTAATGGTTAAGGCACTTTCCTGCAAAGCCTAAGGAGCCAGGTTCAATTCCCCAGAACCCATATAAGCCAGATACACATGGTGATTCATGTGTCTGGAATTTGTTTACAGTGGCTAGAGATCCTGGCACTCACACACACTTTCTCTCTCTCTCTCTCTAATAAAGAAGTAAATAAAAATATTTTAAATAAAAAGAAATACCCTATTGTAAAATGCCATTATGTGACACTGATGAGAGACTTAGGAATTCAGAAGATAGTGGAAGGGCTACGTGCTGGTAGTGGTGCCTGCATGGAGGAAGACTCTTGGTGTGTGTGTTGAAGGGCAGAACATAGATTTAGGATGAGAAAGGACAAAGGGTCACGGACACAGGGACTGCAAAAAGGTGAGCATGTGCTTGGAGTGCCAGGGCATGAAGATTCTTCCTTAAATGATCCGAATATTGTTGGAAACTGTAACATTTTCTTTCGTATATTTTAAAAAGAAAGCACAACACAGGGCTATTTCCATAGTGCAATTGGAAGATGGTAACCAATAGAATACTTTGCGTCCCACCCAATCCCAGAAAATACTCTGCTAATTGCTATATATATGTATATACATATACATACATAGCAATTAGTAGATATATATGTATATGTATACATATATATAGCAATTAGCATATATATTTCTTATCTCATCCTTTATACTGGTCTCCAATAATTCAAAAAAAAAAAAAAAAAAAAAAGGCAGTTCTCTTTGAAATGAGTTTACCTTGACATACACTCATATATTTAATAGCTTCTGTTGAGCTAATTTATTTATTCTCTCAGTGCATTTTTTACAGCATAAGTTATGAGCTGGTGTGGGAAGCAATGAGAAGGATTCCTGTGGGAAACAATGCACAAATGGACAATGGCTGGATAGCACAGGATGCTGGAACTGTCACTTACAACCTCTGCAGTAATCACCCTGGAGCAACACTTGGACAGTGATGACCAACTCCTCTCTTTGTGTCCCTACTTGAAACTTATGATCAAACACAGAAAGCCAAACATATTCCCTAAAACAATCACATGAGATGCCCCCTCCTTCAGAGAGCCCCGTCCATGCAGACCCTTGCCAATATGGTCATGATAACAGCCTTACCTTTTGTGTTACTGTGACAAGATACCTAGGATATAAAGGAGGAAAGGTTTAACTTGGTATATGGTTTCAGAGGTTTAAGTCCATGGTCACTTGGCTGTGTTGCATGGGGCCTGTGGGGAAACAGGACCTCACAGTAAGAATGTGTTCACTTCATGTTATGCATATAAGCAAAGGGGGAGAAAGGAAGAGTCTGGGGTCTTAAGATCCCTGCTAGGGCACACATGCAATGACCTAATTTCCTTCTAGTAGGCTCTACCTGTTACAGATTCCATTACCTCCCAATTCTTCCAGTGACTAGAGTCGAAGCCCTTCACACATGGGCCTTTGAGAGACATTGAAGATCAAAATTATAACACTTTTTTCACTATAAATTTCCTTACTTTCTTGACAGCCTTTGAGTCTCAAGTAAACACAAGTGCTGGTTGATTGCCCAGCTATAGAACAATCTGGATAAATTAGCTAGGAATTCTCAATTCATACATGGTATTGGATAACAAACAAAACAATTGTGAGTACACTTTGGTGCTGGGAACTCTGCTGTACTAGGGGCTATAATAGTACAGGTCCTACAGTCCTCTTCCTTGTGGCATTGACAACCTACCATGTGTGATAAGATAAAATTTAAAATGCTAAGACAGTTGGACAAATAGAATAACATGAGATAATTGTAAATTGTGATTGTTAAAGAAAAGGGATGCTAAAAAAATTTAAAAAGAAAAGGGATGTTGAGAATAGGAGGACAGCTCTTTCTTAGGCTAGTTAGGAAAGTTCTCCCTGATGTAAACTTTAAGCTAAGATTTGAAGAGTAAGGGAAATCGAGATTTCTAGCCTACAGAAGAGCTGTCCTATTTACCATAGGCAAGATGTATGGTACCCATTACAGGATAACATATATATATATATGTGTGTGTGTGTGTGTGTGTGTGTGTGTGTGTATGTGTATACTCTTATATACACGTGAAAATGGAAACAGTTGATTACATAGAAGAAGAGAGTAAAACAGTGATGACTAGAAGCTAGGAAGGGTAGGGCAGAGTAGGGAAAGAACAAGATTGTATAACAGGTATCAAAATGCAACAGTCAGCTCCTTAGAAAGAATAACTTTAGTTAGTGTTCTTGTGCACACTAGGGTTAGGGTTATTACAGTTGCAGAAAAAATATATAATTTTCTGTGTGTGGGTTATAAAGATCATAGAATTTATTATAGAATAGAATATAAAGGAATCTGAGATTTCTTACACAAAATAAATGTGATATAAGGATGAAAGGATGATCTGATTTCTTATCTTTTCCTAAAGGAGTTCTAATACTGACATTGTGGTTGGCCAAGTTCTGTCTCCAGAATTTCACTGTCCTCTTCTTAAAACAGTCCGTAGCCCAGACCAATCAACTCTCACTCTGGCTCACTTGAGCTAGAAAGTAAAACCCACTATAGTAAGGTTATAAATATGTTCAT
This sequence comes from Orientallactaga sibirica, assembly GCA_036365145.1. Lineage (NCBI taxonomy): Eukaryota > Metazoa > Chordata > Mammalia > Rodentia > Dipodidae > Orientallactaga > Orientallactaga sibirica. The sequence goes on along the minus strand of JAEOAD010000044.1, from coordinate 2,637,133 downwards.
GGGGGGAGGACAAGCTCTCTTCGTGGCTCATTCATCTCTCCTGAACCTCCAGGTTCTGACTGAGACAAGGGTAGGATCCCTTGACCCCTACTCCCACATGGGTTCTTTACCCCTTTCTGCCCTCCACCTGGCAGGAGCTCTTTGTACATTCTTTCCCTTCCTCTCTACCTCTTCTTTTTACATTTCTTCCAGGTCCACCCCATGGACTCTCTGACTGTATGAGCGTATCTGTTTTCCTTCTCTTGACTTTGTACTTCCCTAAATAAATATAATAATTCTGGTGGTTTGATTCAGGTGTCCCCCCCCCCATAAATTTTTGTGTTTTAAATGCTAAATTCTCAGCTGATGGAGATTTGGGAATTAATGCTTCCTGGAGGCAGTGTATTGTTGGGGGCGTATAGCCAGTTTCCCCTTACCAGTGTTTGGCACACTTTCCTGTGGCTGTTGTCCACCTGATGTTGGCCAGGAGGTGATGTCCACCTTCTGATCATGCCATCATTTTCCCCCTGCCATCATGGAGCTTCGCCTTGAGTCTGTAACCCAAAATAAACCTTTTTTTTTTTCCCAAAAGCTGCTTTGGGTTGGGTGATTTCTGCCAGCAATGTGAACATGAGTGCTACAATAATTTAATAAAAAATAAATCAATGTGTTAAATATACAGAAAATGCTAGTTATCTTTTATCCTTTCTTTGTATATGTGTGTGCATGCATGTATATACACATATTCATGTGCGGCTCACATGTGTGTATGTGTGTGTGTGCGTGCAGGTGTACATGTGTGTAGAGGCTACAGGTGTTATACTTAGGTTTACCATCTGCCTCTTTTGGAAACAGGATCTCTTATTGACCTGAAGCTCATGGATTAGGCTAGACTGGTTGGTCAGCAAGCTCCAGGGATCTCCTATCTCTTCACCTTCAGTGCTAGGACTTGCTAAATATCTTTATCTGATCATTGTGCATATCATTGTGTATTGAATTATCCTATGGTACCCCATACATAGGCATAACCATTATGCATCAAACATAGATTTTTATTTATTTTAAAGAATAAGGAGAAAGAGCTGAGGGCTGAGGCTGAGCAGGATGGTACCCAAGTATGAGGAAGCCTTCAGGTGTGATGGAACATTCCGAAGTGAGTATTATGTCTTCCAGATGGGAAAAGTGAGGCTCAGGGCAACTGAGATGCACAGAGTTACATGGCTGCTAACTAGCAGTAAAAGGTGAAAAGTAAAAAGTTTCTGTCTGATCAAGGCTTATCCTCTTTGCAGCTGCCCTCTGGGGCTCTGGCGTGAGCTAGGCTAGGTGCATGACCAGATTCTCACTATGGAAGATGTTCACCGCAGACAGAAAGTTCAGAAACACTGGAAGCCTGAGGAAAGGAAAGGCAAGGGTTCTCCAAACAGCAGAGGGGCATAATGAATGACAGATGAAGGGCACTGTAGGCAGATGTGACTGACTTCACAATGCCACCTTTAGGCGGCTTTGAATGAGTGACTACAAAGATAAAAAATATTAATGGAGACCAATGTCTGAACTTGAATAGTAGAAAGGTTGGACTGAAACACCTTTGATTTGACAAGTCTAAAGAACAGAATAAAGTTTTTTTTTAATAGATGTTTTGTCAAGAATAAGGAAGTAATGTAAAAAGAGTTGTCTGTATTTTTTAGTTAATGAAACCTAAAGTCTATAACAGGTAATCTATTCCTGTTGTTATCATTTAATGCCAGTAAGGTTATGTTCTGAAATTTCATACTGATAAGTTTTTTTTCTTATGCTTCATGTTCCAATAACTCGAGGCTAATAAAATGTATTGAATTTGAAACATAGTTTTTCCTTTCTTCTTATTGGAGGTTGTGTGTGTATAGTACTGTGCATTATGTGTTGTATGCATGTATGCACACAAATGAACACAGCAAAACACATGTCATTCTCTATCACTCTTTCACCTTATTTCCTTGAGACAAGGTCTCTCACTGAAATGATGCTTGTTTTTATTTTTGTTTGTTTGTTAGTCTAGACTAACTACTGACCACCAAGCCCCAGCTATGCTCCTATCTCCACTCCCCTCCCCTCAGTGCTGGGTTTACAGGCATCGGTGGGCATGGGTGCCCACACCTGGCTTTTTAAGTGGGTGGTGGAGATTGAACTCTGGTCCTCATGCTTGAGCAACAAGGACTCTTATCCATTGAGCCATCTCCCCTGCCCCAGCTTTTCTTGCCTCAAGAGACCAAAAGAACATCCACATGGGTCTCCTAGCTGTGATGAACACAAACACATGGAGACAAGGAAGAGCTCTGCCATTCTGAAGAATATTGACCTGGGCCACATTGCCCTTTGTGTGCATTTTTACCATTAAGTGATTGGAGGGCATTAAAGTGCTGACAGGATCAATTAAGAGAGAGTGAGAGAAAGGGCTTCCTGGGACATTAGCAGATTCCCTGGGAAGCATCCACTCCAAGGTACTGAACTACAGCAGACAGCTGGTAACCCCGACTTAGGGATCTCACTATTTTTACTTTTCCTCAGGTGGTTCCTGCTACTTCATTCCACATCATAGTTAACTTCCCTGCTTAACCCCATTAGGCTGAATTTTTAAAAAATTTTTGTTTATTTATTAGCAACAGACAGAGAGAGAAAGAGGGAGAGAGAGAGAGAGAGAGAGAGAGAGAGAGAGAATGTGAGCACCAGGGCCTCCAGCCTCTGCAAACAAATAGTGATGCATGCGCCACCTTGTGCATCTGGCTTACGTGGGTCCTGAGGAATCGAGCCTCAAACCGGGGGTCCTTAGGCTTCACAGGCAAGTGCTTAACCACTAAGCAATCTCTCCAGCCCCCCATTCAGCTAAAAAAAAAATGACATTACTATATAATCTCTCCCCTCCCTCTTCCATCCTTTCCTCCTTCTCTGCTTTTACCTTGTCTTAGCCATACTCTAAGGGGGTTTCTTTATTATATCCATAAGGCCCTGTTGCTTTGTCTTGTTCCTCTGAGCAAGCCTTATTGCCAGCCTTGTTTTTTAATTAGAATATGTTAAATACATAGCACTGGGTTTCATTATGATGTTTTCATATAAGTACAAGTGTATTTTTATCACATTCACCCCCATTACCCTCTCTTCTTCCCTTCCCATTTCAACTACTTTCCTTCCCCCTTCTCAACCAGTTTCCTTTATATTTTCATGTCTTTATTTTTATTTAAAAATGTTTTATTATTGACAACTTTTATTATTATAGACAATAAACCATGATAATTCCCTCCCCCCTCACTTTCCCCTTCACAAATCCACTCTCTAGCATGTCCCCTCCCTGTCTCAGTTAGTCTCTCTTTTATTTTGTATTAAAGATCTTATGTAGGTAGTCTCAAACACTGTGAGGTCATGGATATCTAGGCTATTTTGTGTCTGGAAGAGTGCATTGTAAGTAGTCCTATCCTTCCTTTGGCTCTTACATTCTTCCTACCACCTCTTCTGCAGTGGACTCTGAGTCTTGGAAGGTGTGATAGAGATGTTTCAGTGATGAACACTCCTCTGTCACTTCTTCTCAGCACTATGGTATCTTCTCAGTCATTCCAGAGGTCACTGTCATCTGAAAAGAGAAGCTGCTCAAACCCAAAAGTGAGGGTAGCATTAATATCTTGGTATGAACATTGAGAGAAGTGCTTACTGGGCAGTTTGGTGGGCATAGTATATGCATTTAGCTAGACACCAGCAGATGTTAAACCCCTAGGCCTCATGACTACTCCTGACATAGTTTTTTTAAATTTATTAATTATTATTATTTTTTTTATTTTTGGAGAGAGAAACAGATAGAGAGGAAGACAGATAGAGATGGGCGCACCAGCAGTCTCTCAGCTGCTGTGAACAAAATCCAGATGTGTGCTCCCCCTTGTGGGCAAGTGCGGTATTGTGCCCTTACGTCACTTTGCATCTGGCTAAACGTGGGACCTGGAGATTGGAACTGCTGGAGATTGGAACCAGTGTTCTTAGGCTTAGCCGGCAGGCGCCTTAACCGCTAAGCCATCTCTCCAGCCCCTGTCATTAGTATCAGGCATGTATTCTTTTCTGTGGTGCAGACCTCCAGTCCAATTAAAGAGCAGGTGGTTTTCCCCACAATAAACATGCCACTATTGCACCCGTTGGCTCATTTGCTGGCCAAACTTAAGGCTTAGAGTGTCCAATGTTATTTATCTCCACTGATGACCTCTCTATCCCATGGAGCTGCATGTAGGGTAGGTTTTTCCAGCTTTCTGTCAACTGGTATACATAGAGGAGGTTTTCAGCTCAGCTCCAGCAAGATTTCTCAGTGTCCTTACAGTTCAATCATGGGGAGTCTTCAGCAGTAGTTTTTTACTATCTATTCCTGGTGGGAAACTAAGAGCCTCAGCAATGGCTTGTGATGTTTTGGGAACATCAGGGACCTCACTGGCCAACAACTCACTTGAAAGTATCCCATCCCTGGCACTGAAAATTTTCTAGTAACAATCAATGGCTTCTGGATCTGCCATTGTCCAAAAAAGTAGGTTTACATATGACTTATTCACACCTTCTTAGATTTTCTTTAACCCTCCCACCACTTTCTCTTTACTCAACCTTTCATGTCTTTTTGATACAGTGTCTAGATCTGTCGGACTTCCCTGGTCTGACACTCTGTCCCAAGCTGACCATTGCATTCTGTGCATGCCAGAGTGACCAGGTAGGAATGGCACAATGCTGAAGTTAGCCAGTTTTTCCGTTGCTGGTTTTGTTGTACGGTTTACCTTTCTCAGGGATCTACTGATTTCAGGGTCTCACTGATGTCAGACTCTCCTGACAGCTATTGGTGTACCGTTGGACCTGGCCTCCCATCAACCCACACTGCATCTCGGCAAAGCAGCAGGAAGAAGAGTCGTGTCTACCATTGTCTGGATAGGATAAACATTGACTGTCACCACGGCACCGAGAAGTGTCCCCTGATACAGCTGAGGAGTTTTGGAGACAAGCTTGAGAGCCTCATCACCCAACGGGTAAAGAATATACACAAGAGGAACATTTCCCTGTGCTGACGTCTGGGTCAGGGTGTGCTGTCAAAAGCCTGGAGCGTGGGTGTGGTGGATGAGGAGTCACTGGAGAGAGAAAGGGCACATCTTTTCTCTGCATGAAGCACAGCGGCTTTTCTGTCTCTAATGCTTCTTGTTGTCGTACATGAGAAGAGGCAGAAACGGAATCCTGATAGGCTGTTTTCCTAATCCCCATTCACAAGGCCATGTGCCAGCTGTTTGTGTATAGCCAAGTCCCACAGCACTGTATGATATGACTATTACCTTCTTTCAAAGTGGATTGCAAATGGTCCAGTTCAGGAAAAGAATTTAAAAGAACTTTGTTGAGATATCAGCTCTGCAAATATATATATATATATGTAATTGGTATAAGCTCTTCAGTTGCCACTGCCACTGACTATTTTGTACAGGGTGTCAGAAGAAGCATTGTGGCCTCGTCAGTAGTTCAATATTGACAACTGGGGACAAGTATATACGCCTTTTGATAAAGTAGATGCTCTGGGTCCTCAAGGTTAAACATTTTGACCAATTTCAAAATTCAATAATCTATATATATGGAACAAAACTGAGTAAAGTTGATAGCTTAATTATCCCAAATCATAAACTTTCTTAAGCATTTCCTCAGAGAACCATGAGACATGTAAATCTATTTGCTTTCTGCCTTGCCTTGAGAATTAAAATGACTGGTTCTTCTCACCTCAATAATTCAATCACACTTCCATAGACAGAATGTCTTAGCAACACATGTCTGCTGAGGCCCTAGAGTCCTAGTACAGGGATGATGGAGGAAGAGACCTCCATCCTGTCCTCTATCAAGAATCACTTCCTTTTTTGTAAGCAAGCCTCTTCATTTTTCCTTTGTAAACTGCCACTTCACCTCACAATTGGGCTGTCAGTCATGGTCTTGTGGGTGCCTAGTTACAGTATCACAGGCCTGGGGATGGGAGTAGACAAGTGTCCCAAGTAGGCCATGTAGCAACTTTTGATGGAAATATTTTGATGCTCAAATGAAGGAAAGGTTTGCTCTTTCTGACATGTGGCTTGGAGGAATTTGAAAGCATTTCTGCTAACATGTAAGAGTCCTTCTTTGACAGTAAATCTAATTTATAAGACATATGATAACAGAGTAAGAAGGTGGAGAAGAAGAGGAGAAGGATGAGAAGAAAAAGGAAGAGAGAAAGTTCTAGTGGCCTGTTTGTACTCCTGAATCCAATCAAGCTTAAAAGCTCTTGATCATCTATCATCTGTCTATCACCTTTCCTCAACCATAATTTACCATCTGTCTATCTAACTATAAATGTATCTACCTTTAACCCACCCATCTATCAATCTATCTATCACTTATCTGTCGACCTATCATCTTTCATCCATCAACTTATCTATTTGTCTTTCTATCTATCTAATTTTAGGATAGTTTGAGTTGGATTTTGTTATTATAATCAAGGCCTTTTTGACTAATAAAATTCATAATACGACCAAAAAATGGACATGTTGATTTTTAGTAAAAAAAAAAAAAGTGTCACATAATAATAAATGCAATAGCACCCTGCTTACAGGATACTCAGTCAAGGTGAATACAATAATGAATACAGCCCAGCCAGTGTAAAGATGATTGTTGTAATTTTCTTCACAGCCCAGGGACAGACCTGAGAAAGACAAGCCTCTGAAATGGAAATTAGCAAACACTAGCCCATTATGTATAAAATATAATGTACTCTTAGGTATGTTTTGAAATTGTAGCCGATGAGAGGAGATCATCTAGAGGATCTAATTAAGAAGACAGGATGTCATGTAAAAAGATGTTAGCAGCTCAGCTGGATTTTAAGTGATGGAGAGATCCACTGTCTTCCTACAACAGAAGGGCAGTGAGCTAAATAGAGCATGGGCAGTGAGAAGTGCTAATGTGTTTCCTCACACTTCTAGTGGGGGTGAGGGACGGAGCCAGTATTCTCAAGGATGCCAGTGCATATCCAAATCCCTTCTTCTTTCTATACTTACCAGAAATCTGTGATGGCCCTGTAAATCAGTCAGGGCCTCATGACCTGTGACTGTGAACTCATTCCAGTTCCCCTCTCTTAGAAGGGCTTTACTGAGTGTTCTCTGGTCACTACTTAGAATGGGAGGCACATTTGTACTGGACCCTACTAAATATGCAGCTACTTGGTCCTTCGTCCGATTTGTGGTTATGTCTCTGGCCAAAAAAAATTAATACATGGTGATGTTTTGGATTATTAGTTAATCTTTAACAGGTTTGCCTAATTAAGGGCAGTCTACAAGCAAGCATGGGAAATCCCCAGGCAGACTCATACAATGGAGTTCCTTGGCATTTATAGCTGAGCCTCAGAAGCCAGACTGTGGCAGTTTCATGAATGCAGTTACTGCGTAGGAAAAGCTCCACAGAAAGAAACTAAATCGTTAATATGTATCTTCCCTCAAGGCAAGGTGTAAATATACGTACCATCAGTTTAGGGTGAATAGAACAATAAACCAATCCTCTCCAAAAGAAATTGTTATAACAAGTTGATATCTTTCCTTCAAGCTTCTTATCAGTGAGTAATCTTATGTTTTGTAAATACAACCCATTTCTTAGATTTTTAGATTACTTTTAGATTACTTTCCATCACAAAACTGCCCTCCTAGGAAGATGTTTCAGGAAGTTTAACCTCTGTAGAAAATAGCATTTGCTTTCCTCCTAGAAAATGAACTCACTTACATAGAATCTACATCAACAAAATATTTTGATTTGAAACCGATTAGAGTTTTAATGGCTGTCTATCTTCTCTGTAGTTTTGTTCTGTGCAAAGAGAAAATCACTGGTTTTTAGCTCAAGATGAGACCCTGACAACCAACTATAACCTCAACTTTGGAAATGCATTTTTAAAGATGCTTATGCATTATTCAGAAAGCCACCTTGGTTCAAGCTTATAAAAACTCACAAAACAAAAACTATAATATATAGCCAATGTTATCACCAGATGGTAGACTTTATTTGTTATCCTAATTCTATTTTACATTTAGCAAATAAACATCAGCATGAATATTTAATATATTTGCAATAACAGAAGCAAAAAGCCAATATTATTATGGTAAGAATGTGATGCTTAGAACTACTTATCTGTAATGGTACTGCTGTTTCTACATCATGTGCCACCTTTCCTACTGAAGCACACTAAAATGTCAGCAGACACGTTCCAAGTGAATCTAAAAAGCACCTACATGTCTCTTCTAGAATATGGCTTTTAAGGTCAAAACATTCGTCCCCAAAACAGTATCACCATATTTTTTCACTTGCTTGGCTATTGGGCATATTGTGCATTCTATGAAATGAACACACTCATATATGATTATATGAATAGCTACAGCTTTTGGAAGTAGAGTCCACGCTAAAAGGCGGTTACACACTGCAAGCTTTATCTTAGTTTATTGTTAGGCATCCACTCATAACTTAGTGATTAAAATTCATTTTGTAAAGAGGTTTTAAAGGGAGGTGCCAATACATTACAAAGAGCTCTGCCGATGTGTGTCTAAGAAGAGGCATGCACTCATGCTCCAAGGTTCACTTGACTGTGTACTTATCAGCATTTTAAAAGAAACCATGGGGCTCGAGAGATGGCTTAATGGTTAAGGCATTTGCCTGCAAAACCTACAAACTCAGGTTCAATTTTGCAATACCCACATGGGCCAGATGAACAGGATGCACATGGGTCTAGAGTTAGTTTGCAATGGCTAGAGGTCCTGGCAAGCCTATTCTCTCTATAGACATCTGCCTCTTTCTTTCAAATAAATGAATGAGTGAATGAATAAATAAATAAATAATTTTTTTTTCTTAAAAAGGAAACCATGTTGTAAAAGGCCCAGCAGCTGCCTTGAGGTGTCCCAGGAAGAGACAGAAAGATCTTGCAGAAGAGGGAACAGTTAGAATGTTAATCCAGCCCCACGCATACACAAAGATTCCACAAATGTAGTGGGGGAGGAGTAAATGAAACTTCATAGCCAGGAATAAGCTTCTTGGTTTGTTTCATTGACTCTAATTGTAAGATTTAAGGGACTTGTTTTTTAATGTGCTTCTGCTTAAGAAAATGTAATTATCCATTAATTCGTTCAATGTACATTCATTGAGCACTTGACCCACTGGCTGCCAGTGATAATGGGGAAAAATTATGGCACTGCTGGCCATGTTGGTTACGTGCCAATGCCATCTTGCAGACATGTGCCTTCAATGGGCTTTCTGAAACTCCCACTTATCAGAAACATGAATGTCACATTGTGCCCTTAAACATCTGAGGATAATGGGAATTTAGATATTTATAAGTGTTTATAAAGATAAGACAACCTCAGGCTGGAGAGATGGCTTAGCAGTTTTAAGGCACTTCCCTACAAAGCCTAAGAACTCATGTTCAAATTTCCAGGTCCCACATAGCCAGATATAGTGACGCAAGCATGCAATGTCACACATACACACAAGGGGGCACACACATCTGGAGTTCATTTGCAGCAGGCTGAAAGTCCTGGACTGTATATTTTCTCTCTTTCTCAAAATAAAATATAAAAACTAAATAAACAAATAAATGATATGTCAATCTATTTAAAAGACAGGGTGAGCACACCAACCTTATAAATTTAGCATAACTTTATTTGCATTGTTAAAACATATATAAATATGGGCTGGTGAAATGACTCAGTTGTTAAGGTGTTTGCCTATATTGTTGTAAATAGAATCATCTTGAGGCCAAAGGTGTGCCACAAATTGCTCAAGAAAACAATCAAAGACTACTTGCTATTACTCAACAGCCAGGATCACAACCCTCAGTAGGTTCAAAGAGGTTGAAGCAGAGAATCCTCCCTTTAGCAAGGAAGCAAGTGAGGAGAGGTATGTGAGATTCATCACTGCTCACAAGGGCTTCCATCATAGAAAATGACCATCCTCCCTTTTATCAATCATCATTCCTTCTTCCTCCTATCTTAATACTCTTAGTACTCTTATTACTCCTATCATCCACATGATCTCCATCAGGCATGCTGAATTTCTCAAATAAGTACTGTTTTATAATCAAATCACTTCTGAGCGATTTCAGATGATCTTGAGACGATATTGGTAAGCAATACTAGCTATGTGAAAATGAAGTGTAAATTGAACAGGGCAGCTGGCTGAACACTTGCTCTTTAGTCTGGTAAGAAATTAAATACTTATTTGCATGAGAATGATTAGAATGATGCTATTTTCTTGGAGATATAAAGTAAAACTTCAGATAGCATGGCTTAAGTAGATCTTTTTCTGGAAAACTTATTCTCAAGTTAATCAATCATTTACTGTCAGGGATTATAGAAACTAGGAAAGACAAAACACAACTTATTTTAGTTGTTCATCATTATTATTTGGAGTTCATTGTTAAATATGAAGAAACTAAAATACTCTTAATCAATACCTGCTTTGTACTAAATAGACAAATGACACATTGGGGGCAGGTTGAATAAGGAATTAATCATGCTATAAATGATTACTTTTAGAATAGAATCCTATCCTATAAGTGTCTTACATGAGAAAATCAACTAATTCTTTCTAAGAAAGCATTCAGGAGAAAACATATATGTTATGGCCTGAGTGATACTGACTCGTTGCATAATTGGATCTCACGACATAATAAAAGAGAACAGTTTCTCTGGGGCAATGGAGCGCTTAAACAGAATAGGTCAGAGGCCTGAGTAACCGAAGAGGCAGTTACAAAAATTCAGACTCAGCTTAGAGACTGTTTGGAAATAATGCCTATCTCAGGAGAGGGTTTTGTTTTCATTAATAGTCAAATATTCTGAAACAAACGAAGAAAGAATGAAACCAGATCAATGTATGAGGACTTAGCAAGGATACCAGAGTCCTGTCCTCCTGTCCTATTCCTGAGTACATCAGCAGAACAGCATGAAGCAATCAGCAGAAGATGCAGGCTAATGGCTCATTGGTATTCTCTTCTCTCTTTAAGAAAATTGCATCTTTCTTTTGCAAACCAACTTTGCACTTGGCAGTATCAGAGCAACTGTAATGGTCCCGATTACCACAGCTTTGACAGAAGCAATGTCTCTTTTCTTCTCCCTGCATCTCTGAGCCTTTATCTCATACCATGTCCTCTGTGTCAGCCTTGATCCACAACAATGAGGCATGGATGGACAATTACATGGCGTAGGTACTCCCAAGAGGAGCTGACCACAGAATTGTCCTTTCATTTATATTTTCCTGCGGTCATGCCCTCTTTTATTCTCTCTTGCATATAACTTATTAGATATAGACAATACTTAGGTTATCTTGCAGTTCTTGGTCTTTGTTTGGAAGTATCGGGCTCTCTATAGGGTCATGTGTGGGGTCTGAACCCATCCAGATGTTTCACAGCACCAAAGATTATGCATGCCTGGTCCCAGTGGCATATGTATCTGGAGTTCCTTTGCACTGGTAAGAGGCCCTGGAGTACCCATATACATGTTTTCTCTCTATCTTTTCTCTCTCACTTTCTTCTTGCTAATAAATAAAAATATTTAAAAAAATTGAATAGAGTATTAAGTTTTGACATCAGTTTGGGGAAGGTAGAAACCACAGCTATAGAAGCTTCCATTAAGAGCATGGAGCTAATGACCTGCATGTTCTGCCTTGCAGGATTAAAGTCATGGTTGTTTATTGCCTCTCCCCAAACATTCTGCATGATATTGAAATATTTCAGAAGTGTCTTTGTATGACACTTGTATGAATGTGGTCCCCAATAAACACAATGTTGATGTAATGATTACAGAAATCACTCTAAGTTATGTGATGCCTAACCCTCACCTAACCACTGGTTTGACTTAAATGTCAACAGGAAAGTTGTACATCTATGGCTTTACCAATGGGAGCACTTTTAACCTGTGTTCTGTTTGTCAATGCATTCTACTTAATTCTTACCCTTGTGTTGCAGTTTATGGTGTTTGGTTCAAAGAGCAAGTGAATTCCAAAGAAAACAGGTCAGATGAATGTAAAGGGGTGGTCCAGGTTTGTGCTATAGACAAGTCTTTAAATATTATTGAGTCCCTAATAAAATCCCTTCTTTGGGATCATAAGTTTTAGGATACCAATAGGTGTGAATCTGTATTTATTTATCTGAGAGCAAACAAACCGACATGAGAGCTAGCTAAATGTGAATTTACTGCAAGTCAGCAGCAATATCATGGGAGGATTGACATGATAAATTAGAAAGAGCATTGAATGGGAATATGAGGCATCTGAGCTTGAACCCAGCCTCTGCCTCTTTTGACACAAACATGATTAGCAAGACAATCAAGTATTCCCAAGTAATGGGGAACTCAGCATGTAAGAATGAAGGCAGGAATGCAAAAAGTCCAGCTGAAGAAAGAAAGACTATAACCCTAGCCAACTTTGTGGAATGAGCGGTGTGCGGAGCATCACTGAAACATGTGGAGTGTGACACTGGGATAAGAACTAGTCCCATGTAGGTACTGAAGAGTCTAAAATAGCTACGGGATTAACATGGGGCAAGTGCTGTTATAGAAAAGCCTGAAGCATAAATTCAAATTAAATAAAGAAGGAGCACTAACGTGTATTTCTCAGTAACCCAACGAAATATTCTATCCCATCATCATAGAAATATCGGCAGCGAACAGCCCTTGGTTCCTTACTCTGTGGTAGGTAATTGTTCAGAATTTTACTCTCTTATTCAAGAAGCCAATGCAACAAATAACTAAATGAAACAAGACAGAAAGATTAGTTGATAATACAAAATCTAATAAGAATAGAACATCAGGATGAGTCTTAACACACCAGAATGGAACTATCAGGTCTGGAGAAACAGTTGACTGGGGAGAAATTTTTGTCTATAACTTTTTGGCCATGTTGATTGAGAGAGGCTTTCTTTAAGAAAATGAAACATATATAGTTAGTGATTTGTGAGCTATGCTTTAGAGAGGTGGACAATCATTGCCTGAAAGCAGATGAAATTTCTCAAAGTGAAAAAAAAAAAATAGACATAACAAAGAGATAGACTTGGGAAGAGAATGATCAAAGGTTAGTGGATGGGAAAAATGTGGGATGGAGGAGAATGTATAAAACTAAATGGAGTTCTGGTATCATAGGTTTTTATTTTTTTAGGAGTCTCCACACTAATTTACAAAGTGGTTGTACCAGTTTGAACTCCATCACCAGTGGGTAAGGGTTCCTCTTTCCCCAAGGCCTTACCAGCATTTGTATTAGACTTTCTGACATATGCCATCCTGACTGGCATGAGATGGAATCTCAGAGTCACTTTTTATTTCCATTTCTCTGATGACTAAAGATGTTGAACATCTCCTTAAGTTTGTAATGGCCATTTGTATTTCTTCCTTTGAGAATTCTCTGTTCAACTCTTGACCCCATTTTTGATTGGGTTGTTTGATTTCTTTTATTATTTAGGTTTTTTTTCTTTGTAGATTCTAGATATTAGTCATTTCCAGGGGTATAGCTGGCAAGATTTTCTCCCATTCTGTGGGATATCTATTAACTCTGTTGAAAGTTTGCTTGTCTGTATAGTAGCTTTTTAGTTTCATGACCAAAACCTATGAAAGCAGAAATCCAGAGACTACAACTAACCCTAAATCAGTCTGCCAACAGGCCTGCCATGGCTCAGGGGATTTTGTGGAAGAGGAGGCAGGAGGCAGAAAGATTGGGAGAGCCACAGAGCAGGTAGGAATACCCTGTGGCTCAGTCCCCTGCCTCCTATCAGGGCTTGACTGAGGCCTCATGACCCCTCAATGATTACCATAACTCCATTATTATTCAGGGTAATGGAAGCTGGGGTGAGGGGATAATAGTACATAAAATGCTATCTATAAAATAAAGTCAAAACAAAAACTAATAGATGAAGGATTGCCAAAAGGGTGGAGGAAATGGATGGAGGAAGAAATCAACAGTACAAAGTACTAGAAGTTCAAGAGATTTGTCTGAGGTCTGACACCAAACAGTGGAATCAAGCTGGAAGGAATAGATTGAAACTTCTTCTTCAACATTCACCTACATATCAGAAATGGGTGATGCACTAGTAGGTGAATTTCACCATTTTATAGCAAATGAACACAATACCACCAGAAGTTAGTAATTTTGTGGTTTAAACTCTTCCCAAGGGAAAATGAAAGCTTTAGAAATATAGAATGGATACTAGTGGCTACTATTTCAACTGTTTCCTCACCCCAGCCCCTCTTTTTTTAACAGAGTTCTAAACTTTCTTATCTTTTACCTTCTGCTCAACCTTCAGGTGTGGACATAAGGCACCATATTAACCAGAGGACATCCAAGGGAAGTTTGTGGGGATCTTCTAGGAAAGGATTTTCCAATAAATAAAAAGTAAATGTAAGATACAATATGACTTTAACTTCTTCAGACATGGATGGGATGCAAGGAACTTCTGTAGCTCTCTTGTAACCATGAAGAAAGGTGCCCATCGACAGGTGAATGGATAAGGAAAATGTGGTGCATACACACAGTGGAATTCTATTCAGCAGTATGAAAAAATGAAATAATAGAATTTTCAGGAAAATAGGTAGACCGGGAAAGAATCATAACCCAAGCTGAAGAAGTAAAAAAAACCACAGCTTCCTGATATGTATGGTATGTATGTATGGATGTATGGATGTATGTATGTGGATGGACGGATGGATGTACATAGGTGACAAATGTGTAAAACCTATAAAGGTAGAATGGTAGCCAAAAATGAGTAGAAATGAGCTGGAAAAGATAATGGGGGGAAAACAGGGTAATTGGAGGGAGGGGAATAAAGTAGAGGAAGGGAGAAAGAGGAACAAAAAAAACAAATTGTATTTTAAAATTCCAGAATGAATGCTACCTAAATCTCTGTATGCCTATTAATAAGTAAGTAAATGGACAGATGATAGATAGATGAAAGTTGATAGATAGATAGATAGATAGATAGATAGATAGATAGATAGATAGATGATAGTAGTTTTTGTGGCTATACAGCAGAACAAGGCAAAAGGTACTTGGGTGCATGATTGCACTATGGAGTCATTTCCCATATCTGTTCCATCCTGGGCTTTTCTTTCTAATAAGGAATTGGAGCCTTCTATTATTTGTAATTAAATACAATATATAAAAATGTGAAGATTATTTCCTGGCATTTCTCCTTCATTCTTAGTTTGCTATTATTATCTTTTATTCAGGTATTTTGTTTGTATTTTATTCCAGAGAGTTCTTTTTATAGGACCTATAACTACTTTATACAAATCCAAATTCTAATTTCTGCCTTTGTAATTATTGTTACAATTGAATTCTCAGCTGATTATGTTGGGTGGTGGGGCAGGGAAGAGAAGGAGAGGTATATGTGTGAATAAAGGACTAGTCTATTATTTCCCAATTTTCCTCCCTGCAGTCATGGAAGAGATTTAAAAGGTACTTCATATAACACTATTTCAGGGGAATTACACAAAACCCAAAATCTTTATATAAATTTCTCAAACCTTTTGTTTTCATTCCCATTTTACAGCCATTTTTTTTTTTTTTTTTTCCAGGCATGGCACTTTCATTAATGTGTATAAGCAAAGACCCATTGTTCAATATGGCTCTCTAATGAGAAAGAATAAGACTATATATTGGGAATGAAAATTGTACATTTTTATGTGGAGGTTTATAGACTATTACTTTTAATTGAAATTTGAAGTTTGCCTTTACAGTGAAGGTGAAAGCTGAAAATCGCTCACCATGCCCCTCTCTGACATAACAGACTCATGCAGGGCCCTAGACTTTGAAAAGGGGAGCACTTACGTGTCAAAAGATGCAGAGAGCTGGCTGGCAGTTGTCCTCAAAGGTTAAATCAGAATGAAGTCCTGTGTCTATAAAGAGGTCATCTATGGCAGGTAAGGATTTACAATTATTAGAAATTTTGTGAAAAGCTAGAAATGGAAGGCAACTTATTAAGAAGCTACTTGGGTGATGGAGGTTAATTCTATTTTAGGGAGCAAATTTGCTAATTATTTGTTCCCCAGCCCAAGAACCCTGCTGTGCAACCCATGAATGAGGTTGCTGCCAAATGAACAGAAAGTGTTTATTCCAATCATTTTGACAATTACTGGGGATAAAATTTATGGTATTTGAGATTTATAAAGTAATACTATACTTAAGAGTATGCCGAAATCTGTGGATTTTGAGCTATTCCTTTACTACATGCTTTATCAGTGGGGTAATATTATTCCCCAAGGGGGCAAAAAATAAGTTTAATGATAGGGTAGAAAGTACTGGAATATTATATAAAGGGTGGCATGGTATATCTGTGATATTTAAATTTCATAGGAGAGGAAGTGATTATGGGACCAAATTGAAAGGCTGGGGGAATCATAACAAATTTTCAAACCTAGTCTATCAAAGGGGCTTATTTGCTATGGAACAAACAACAAAATATACCCTTAAGTGGCTCATAGCCAGTGACAAAGCACATGATATACAGAGTTGGCTTTGGCAGAAACTTGTGATACTGTGTTAAAACTAAATCTTCTGTGTGTTTGTCTGTGCATGCATTTTCATATGTATGCAGTTGCTTGTGTACATATGTGCACATAGGTATGGAAGCTAAAGGTTGATATCATGTGTCTTCCTCAGTTAGTCTCTGCCTTTTTTCTTGAGCCAGACCCTCTCTCTCAACCTAGACCCCTTCAATTTGGCTCGACAAGCTAGCCAGGAAGCCCCAGTGAATCACTTGTCTCCACCTCCCCATTGCTGGAATTACAGGCACGCACTTCTACCACTGACATTTTTACGTGGGTGCTGGAGATCTGAACTAAGGTTCTCCAGCTCACACAGCATGCATTTTACCAACTAAACAACCTCCCCAGTCCCCAAATTAAGTGTTTCAAAGTGAATATGGATGGGACTTTCTCCAATGTTCCCATCACTGCAACTAAAAAGGTACATACTTCTGAGGCCTCCACAAGCCCGTTGGTGGCCATCCAGTGCTGTCACACCTGCCTCCTTTGCAACCTTGGATAATCAAAGATGCTGGAAGAAAGGGGATCCCAAGACACATTTATGAGGGTGAGTTCTGAGGGCTTCTCCCAAATGGAACAGGGGCAAAGCTTCCTGGAGAACTATTTATGGGGATAGGAGAGCTTGCTTCTCATCTCTTCCACAATGTCAACTTGGACACTAGAGAGGTATTTCTCTTGAACTGAAGGCACCTTGCTGACTCCTTGAGCAGAAGGAAAAAGGGAGGAAGAGAGATGAAAAAGGAAGGAAGTCAAGGAGAGTAGAAAGGCAAAAGAAAAGGAAAAGAGAACAGAGGAAAGGTCAAGGGCATGGGTGAAGGAAAGATAGTTGGGAAGTTTCCTCAGCTCACTGTTTCCTATTAGTCATAACATACGGGGGAGGGGGGAGCTAAGGAAATTTCAAAAGGGATTGGGAGAACACCTTTCCAAAGACAACTTAAGCAGAGCTCTCTCCCAATGTTCCCTTTATAGAATCCACGTTCGTCCCCACAAGACACAGCTTGCTCTCTCATCCCACGGAAGGGCATTGGTAGCCACAGGAGGACCACGATACCCACTTAATGAAACAAATGGGTCTGTCCCTTTAATTCTCTTTCCCCTTTCCCTTCCTAACCCCAGGGAAATAGAACATAACTAGAGAGACAGTTTTGGAAGGGCACCCTGCAGCCCTCTTGCTCAGAGTCAGGAGGCTGAGTAGTGGCTCTGTGATTAAAGTTGTCAGCTGGTCAGGACATGACCAGACTCTTGAATACTCAGACTAGACTGCCAGCTCTGAGCTCTGCCACAAAGGTCAATGAGAGGAAATTCCACAGGAGACAGCTATAGCAGCAAGGGAAGAAAGTTCTAGAATAATTCCTTTCACTTACCCTCACCCTGGAAGCCCTGTTTTAACAATTCAATAAACATATGATTTAGCTAAATCTCAGAAGACTGAAGAACCAATTTGACTTTCCATAGAAACTTTAAAAAATGCTCAGCTATAATTTGGCATTTCTCCATGTGTTTATGAATCCTTTTTTTAAACAAACTAAAAAAAAAAAAAAACATTTTGTCAATATCCTTTTTTAATGGATTTCACCCCAAATTCTCAGACTGAATCAACCACAAAGAACAACAGGGTCCTTTTATCCACGTAGCCCAAAGGAGGCGCGACCATTATCAAGTAATGTTTCCCACTCTTTCTTGGTTTAAGGCTTCCCTGGGAACTGTGCATATTGTTATAAACTTAGCTTCTGGGACAGTAGAGATTAAATGTATCTTCCTAAATTTTATATGCTGACTGTTTCATCTGATAATATGACTCTTTAGAACTAGAGCCTTCAAGGAGGTCATTAAGATGGAATGAGGTCATAATGATGTCATCTTAATCCTAGAATCTAGGTGTCCTTTCAGGAAAAGGAAGTGGTACCATGCTCTGTCTCCATTGTCACAGTGCAGAGGACACCTGAAAACAGTGAGAAGATCCTTGAGCTCAAGTGAGGTAAAGAGCACCTACCAGAAACGGAGTCTAGGACGCTATAGCCTTCTTGGGGCTTCTGCTCTGCCAGGCTGTAAATGAACAAATTTCTGAGGCCTGGGAATTTAACTCTCTGGTAAAGCATGAGGTCCTGGGCTCCAGAAAGCAAATAAATAAATTTCTGTTGCTTAAGCCTTCTAGTCTATGATATTGTATTGTGGCAGCCAGAATGGACTAAGACAAGGGAGGGGGCTTCCTCTGAAAACCTAAAATACTTTGTCTGACAGAGAGCAGTCCCAAGAAACTGGAATCTGGTTTATTTTTAGAAAGCAAAATGATTTTTATGATCAGGCGTACTTGGGAGCACTAGTTTCAATATTATTCTTACAGATATTTCTGTTTGCACTGATTTTTTTCAGAACTCTTTTCTTCATATTCATGAACATTTCTCCATTTCAACAAATGTTCACTGATTCTATTTTCAGTGGTGAGAATATGGCAGTAAATAAAAATAAAAAGACACCTTTCTCTCTAAATGTGACATCAGAATGGAGATAAAGATACTATTAAATGGCCATATACATCTCTGCATTTGTTATTTAATGAACAATAGTAATAAGTGCTGAGGAAAAAAAAAAGACTCGAGAGGTAGGTGAGGTGTTTTATGGGTTCCAAGCAAGGCTTCTGTAAGGAAATATCTACCAAGATTTGAATGAAATAAAGAAGCCATGTGAAAATAACTGGGAAAGTGCATTTCAGGCAGAGGGAAGGGGAACCAGAGACAAGATTCACGTGCTGTGAGTACAAGGAAGGCAACTGGATGGTAGGGAGGAATAGAAAGTTCTATTTGACTGGAGTGAGAGGGGCAAGTTAGGAAGGCAGGTGGGTGGCATTGCAGACACTAGCAGGGGCAGATCTCTATACATTGCTTTAATGAATCTAACTATGATGGAGACCTTGAGCAAGAGTCTGCAGCACCTTCTCCACTGAGAGGACCTGGGACTTGTTCTAATAACAGTGTTTAGATTTCTTATTGCCTTCTTTGATCTCTCTACAGTAAAGGACCCTGGAATCCTAGATCTATACTGGTTTGTCAAGCAAAGTTTCTTTGCTGGGTTTGGATCTTCCAGAGTCTTCTGATTCTGCCATCAAGGCAGCATGTGAACAGCCAATGCATTTTCATGGTGTGCATGTTAGTTCATTTCTGCCGCCAACTTGATCAGATTAGAACTCAAGTTAAGAAACACGCTTCTTGGGCAGCTTTGCAAGGGCATTCATTCTAGGAACATTAACGGAGGTAGCAAGTCCTGTCTCCCGAGTGGGTAACCCTCTTGGCGGTGGACTCCATATCAAGAGGTTGCTGGAGAACATAGGACTTGTTACTTGGCTGTCCGGGATAAGCGCTGGTGACTATGCACCTTGTTGCTGCTCTCCCTCACGGGCATCGGAACCCAGTGTCATCAGCATTCCACCATGGACTGAAGACCTGCACTCTCTAGGAATCTCCCAGGCCTTTAGTGCTAGATGGCGACTGCAGAGGCATCCAGTCTCTAGTAACAGAGGGAGAAAGCCCACAGAACACTTCTCCCATACATTCTAGTCATCCATTTAGTAGGTAGAAATAATTTCAAGTACACAGAACTTCATTGTGCCTTTAAATAATTCTCCAACTATCTATAATGCAGAACTTCAAAGAACCGAGATTTGAAGTGTCTCTATCCTCCTTTACACAGGGCAAAATGACTTTAAGGGAATGCTGCTGTCTTCTCGATTGGGGTTTAAAAGTGATTTAATTATAGTTATAGTGTGTTGGGTTTAATGAATCTTATTGACAGACCTAAACCATACTCTGAGTT
Organism: Orientallactaga sibirica; assembly: GCA_036365145.1. Taxonomy (NCBI): domain Eukaryota; kingdom Metazoa; phylum Chordata; class Mammalia; order Rodentia; family Dipodidae; genus Orientallactaga; species Orientallactaga sibirica. Next base: position 2,616,791 of record JAEOAD010000044.1, on the reverse strand, counting down.
TAATGTCTTCTAAGGAGGCATTGAGGGGACACTGGTTGCTCTTTCTTTTGACAAAACCTTGATATAGGTAAAATTGCCTCCAGTAGTATTTTTGGACAATTCTATTTTTGACCCTAATTCTTTCCTTTACTGTGGCTCTGGCCCCAAGCCTCTAAATTACAGGCTATCGTGCAGTTTCAGAACACTAATTCCTACCACTATGTGCATTAGGATGGTGGTGTATATAATATTCCACTAAGGGAGACGCTAAGAGCTTTAAACTCCCACCAGTCAGTGGTCATGAGTCAGGGCTAGAACTGATGCAGTCATTTTTCTTCACTGACAAGTTTTCATTATGTGGCTTTCCCAGAACAATTTAGAAATTGATCCACAGCTGATGGAAGCCGGGATGAATTGGGTACATCAGTGAACCCAAAGCATCGGGGCAAAACCAGAGCCAGGGTTGAACTCCAGCTTTGAGTAGAAGTGAGTAGCTCCCTTTCTCCCACGACTACTCCCAGGCAGGAGACACAGATTTTAGTTTCCTCAAAGGGGAATTTTCACTCCGGGCAAATCTAGCTCTGGAGAGGTCGTGTAAACGTTTCTTTCAACATCTGCTTACTTATCTCTTGCCTAAACAGATCAGAGGTTCACACCCTGAGAAAACAATTCCCTAGTATGTGTCTGCTGACGGCAAAGAAAGGGCCTTTTGTTTGCTGCAAAACTGTGTAAATCTGTTTTTAAAAAATTAAGGGTGTAGACCATAGCCTTGGTGTGTATAAGTCTGGAACACTTGAAAGTTTGTGGAATTATCTGAGAGACTGAGTGTGCAAACGTAGTATTTCACAGCCCTAGGGGACACTTAAAGGAGTGTGAGCCTTCAAAGATGGGCCATGGGACCTGACAGGTCTTAGATAAGTGCTCTCGTCCAAGGACACTCGAAGGTGATAGTGGATACACGGAGCGAGAGAGTTTAGCCAATGCCATCGTCTGGATCTTGAATGTCCCCCAAAGGCCTATCAGCCTGCAGCACTATTGTGATGGGGTAGAGCCTTTAGGAGGCGGGGTCTAGTGACAGTGAGGCATGATTTGGAGGCTCAAGGAGGGCCTGTGAACCTCAACTTGTGGTTCCTTATCTGAATTTAGCTTAGGACTGATAAAATGGACTCTGAGGAGAGTAAATTTTGAATTATGAGGTTTGTTACAGGGGAAATTAAAATCCATTGGAGGAGGCTAGCTGAATAATAAAGCCAGAGGAGAATTCTCCTCCTTGCCTGGCTGGAAAGGGAGTGTGGAAACAGGGAGCATTTCCATCCTAGAGAAATCTCCAGGGGTAAAAAGGCTCAGGAGAAGGCGCACAGACCCACATGTGGAAGACAAAGCGTGAGAACCAAAAGATTCCCTCCACATAGAAGACCAGAGAGGCTGAAGCAATAGTGAAGGCCTCAGAGAGCAAAGAAAGGTCATACATGTAACAAAGTGAGAAAGCACCCCAAAGCAAGACACATGTAGGAAGCAGGCAGAAGAGGGTACTCCCCTTCCACCTGCTCAGCCAGGCTGGCGAGGGAAAAGACAGATTTACACACTGGTGCTCAGGTGAGACCACGGGCAGAAGAGAGGGCTGACACTCATAGACAGGCTCCTTCATACAGATCAGATATCCAGTTTGGGTGAGCTTTGTTATCAGACTCAGGTGTGTAAGGAGAGACCTGATTTGTTTGTGGATTCAAGGGGCTGACTCAGGAGGGGCCAGCCCATGTAGGTATGTTGAGCTGAGGAAGAAACGGGGACTTCTTGCTGGGGAGACTTGCTTGAGGTCATCTTAGATGAGACTGGATCAAACATGGTTCCTCCTAGTGTTGCCTGGACCAGGCCGGTTGGCATCCTTAGGCCTTTGTCCATGGCTGATTGACAATGAGAAGCTATCTGTCTCCAGTTTCTCCTTCAAGGGGAAATCAGGTCACCGAACACATTCCTTGAAGGGAGTAGTGGGGCCCCAGATTTTCTGCTTTCTCTTTTCTTCCTGCCATATTAAATGAGCAACTTCCTCTGGCTTGCATTCCTCCCCTCCCCACTTTGTCACAGGCTCAAAAATACCAGGAAAAAGCAATCACTGGAATAAAGTCTCCAAATCGGATCTAAAAGAAACATTTTTCCTTATTGAGCTGATTCTGTCGGGTATTTTGTCACCGTCACTGAAAGCTGAAGAGTACATCTAATTAGGTTATTTTGTTACTTGTGATGGTGGTGTGTGTGTGTGTGTGTGTGTGTGTGTGTGTGTGTGTGTGATGTGAAAGAAGTAGGATTAAGGAACAAAAGTATGTGATTGTTCTGGAAAAGAAGTAGGAGTAGGGGGACAAAAGAATTGTGTGGACTGAAGAAACATTGAGACATCAAAGATAAACCTGGAACTAGCACACAAACAGAATGTATTAAAACCTTAAGTAGGTTCCCTTTTTATCTGTCTTCCACCCACTTTTCGTGAGCTGTATCCCTGGAACTGGTTAAGACATCTTGTGTCTCCTCCCTTACTAACAATACTGATGATGACGATCATGAATGGAAGAGCAGCTGTTGGCAACACTGTGTGCTAGAGGCTTCTTTGATGTAGAGCTAGACAGCAACCAAGTGAACTTGGACTTGGCAGAAGCAAACCTAATATGATGAGAGCAACTGACTTAACTCGTGGGGAAGTCTAACCCCCATTGGAAAGAGCCATCTTCATACACACTAGAAGTTTCTTCAAAGTGCTTGAGGGTAACCCTGCCACTATGGCAAACTTACAGAATCCAACATTCAGAACTATACCCCCATCAACTGGGGCAGCCCTGCCTGTCAGAAGGCTGCTCAGCCAGCATCTTCCAGGCTTTGTGGCAATGGAACAATCACCTACACGTATCCAAAACACGATGCCACCAGGGGGCTGTGTGGAAAATATCTGAGAATCATCAGAGAAACGCCTTCACCAACTTTAGAAACACCACTTTTGAGTCTTTTCTTTCTATCTATCCTATCCCTGTATCTTTTAAATAACAATTTTTGTGGCCTAATAATGAATCAGCTTCAAAATTTTCATCACAGATTCCCCGAAAAATTTCACCAGCCAACTCAAGCCGACTGATGTGTACAAACAAGCAGATGGTTACTTTCTCATTGGGTGACAAGAAGCAACCTGTGGAAGGAAGGGTTTGTCTTGCCTCACAGTTTGAAGGTGCAGTTCGTGGTAGCAGGAGAGGCCTGGTCGCATTGCATCCACAGTCACAAAACAGAGACGGCAGTGCCCTGCTCACTTTTTCCTTTTGATTCAGTCCTGGTCCCCAGCCAATGGGAAAATTGCACACAGATTGGGATGGGTTTTCCCTTCTCCGTTTACAGTATTTGCAATCACCCTTATGAACACACCCAGACATGTGTTTCCATGGTGATTCTAAATTCATCAAACTGACATTTAATATTAACCATGACATTCCTAATATAGCAATTATATTTAGAAATGAAGGGTTACTGGGGAACTTTGTATTCTTGGCCAGTATGAAGAATAACAGGCCAAGAAAATTAATATTAAAAACAAATAGATTGGTTGAAATTATATTTTAATTGAGATTTTAGCATTTTAAATCCTAGTGTTTATTTACATTTAGAGAGGAAAGCACTTGAAGCCTAAGGCTTTAAAAAAATTACCCTTCTACTTATAAATCATGTTAACGAGTGGGAAATTAATTAGAGGAAGACAAAATGCCTGTCAGTGGTATTCTCTGTGCCAGATCTAGAAATACACCCAGAATTCTCTCTTGAGCATGATCAAAGTGAGCTTGAAGATGAATTGGGAAGAACCTGGATTAGGGTTGGGTTGTCTGGTAGTTTGAATGGATGTCCCCCAACAGATTCAGTAGTTTTATTGAAGCTTGTAATTTGGTGTCACTGTGAGTAGATCCTCGGGTCCAGTCCTAAGGTGTGGGAGCAGATCTGAATTCCAATCTAAAGATATGCCAAGTGCTTTAGTGCTGCCTGGGGTTCCTGGAGTGTGAGCTTATGATGCCGGTGATGGTGGTATTTCTCTCTGCATGGACCTGTGAAAGGGATCCCGCTTCTTCTGCCATTATGGGCCTTCCCCTGGCTCTGTAAACTTCAATAAATGTCATTCCTTCCATAAACTGCACCTGGTTTAGGAGTTCATTCCAGCAACGTGAAGCTGTCTATGACAGGCATAATTAAAACCCACCACATGAGTCTTTTATCTCCACCATATTTTACAAATGGTTTTAGTTTTGGATGTAGGCAGGAGTGACACCTATAGAATAGAACAAGAGTATTTATTTCAAAAGTATTTAGAGACTCCAGACATGACAAAGAAGACCAATACTCTTTGAAAGCTGTAAGAATTCTGAAAGCCCTACTTGGCAGTATAGGACATCATAGAAGACTTGGCTCAACATGGCTAATATAAGTTCCCATATATATCTAAATAGATCTCGTGTCTTATAGTTTCCAAGTTTCCCCCCAAAGCATGTTTACTCCTGGTTATTAGAGGAGAACATAATCCTGGAATTGAACTAGGGTATCTGCAATGCTCCTCTATAGATTGAAATTAACTTCAAGGTTTATATTAGATTTCTGCTTTGAAGGAAAAGACCCATTAGATTCATTCAATAGTTTTCTTATTTACTTATTCTCCTAAGCAAATTTATGGAGCCACCTCCCCTTCAGCTAAGGATAATACTCCTCAGGTCGGCCCAACATGAAAATTGGAAGCTCTTCTGTTCTATAGGTGTCTCTCCTGCCCACACCCAAAACTAAGCCTTAGTTGAAGGCCAGGACTTGTGTCAGTGGTATTTTCTGTGCCAGATCTAGAAATACACCCAGAATTCTCTTTGGAGCATGATCAAAGTGAGCTTGAAGGTGAGTTGGAAAGAGCCGGGGTGGGGAAGGTTGGGTGGTGTGGAACTTTGAATAGATGTGCCCCAATAGATTCAGTAGTTTTATACAAGCTTGTAAATTGGTGTCACCATAGGCAGATCCTAGGGTCCAGCCATAAGGTGTTGGGACAGATCTGAATTCCAACCTAAAGATAGGCAAAGTTCTTTAGTGCTGCCTGGGGTTCCTGGACTATGCTTTCTTATGGGGTTGGTGATGGTATTACTTATTTCTAGTTTGATCCACATAATTAGTTCTACATGATAGAAATGATTCTTCTTTTCACTAAAAAGGAAATCAAGTGACTTAGCCTGATGACATTGTTCAAAGTAGACATCACAGGAGATGATGTCTGGTAGAGCATTTTGAAAAGATATAAAACTTTTATAAATGTAATATAGACTTCTTATTATTAGGAAGTTTCTACCTGACATGGAGTCTATGGAATTGTTTTAATTCTGTACTATTTAAGATCAGATAGCCTGCTGGGTTGTATTTCTAAATGATGATTATGCATTTTGTACTTTGAGTTAATATGATTACATGTGCAGTCACAAAAGCATCTAGTTATCTGTTCTGTGTCTACACTGGAGCAGACAGTGCCACAGGAAGTGAACTGTGGAGAGAATTATGAGTGAAACCATTAACTTGCAGGAATAAAATCAAAGCTTATCTTCTTAATCTTTACCTTCAATTTTGTATAGCAGCAAAACTTTTTAGGCTGAAAGTAAATTTCTACAAGTGCCTCAGTTTAATGTCTATATCATTGGGTTTCAGCCAAATTTAAATTTTTCCAAAATCATGTTTCAAAAACATTCGCATTGCCTTAGTCTATGAGACTTATAGATCTCTGAAAACATTGATTCAATTACTGGTTCTCTCACTATAGTATGAAAGCTGAAGTTTAATAGGTATGAATTAAGAGGAATTGGATTAAATCAAACTACTTAGTATAAGTAAAACTGAATACCAGGACTTTAAGCAACACTTCCTCTGCTACTTAATAGGATCAACATGGTGCTGAAATATTATGAGTACATGTAGCCTCTCTCTCGGCGTCTGCAGAATCTGGACTAGGCATATGAGCAGAGACAAATATTAGTTTATATACATTAAAGTAACAACCCAACATAAAAAGAGATAACATAAAATATTTCCTAGCTTCCCATCTATGACTAACATAAAATGCTCACAAAAATTTAAAGTCAGGTTGCATATTACCATTTTTAAATGACTAGAAAATAAAAAGAATGCTCTATTTTTTTCTCATGTTTCAACTAATTATCTTTTTCTCCAAAAGGTTGAAGGAAAAACTGAAGCTATAAACAAAAATACAACAGCTAATAATATTTGTATAATAATGCAATAAAATTATATTTCAAGATAATTTAAATATACTTTTAATATGGCTTACAAACTATTTTAACTATTCAAAATAAGGTTAAATTTAAAGAATAATAAAGGATTTATAATTCACATTAATAATTTTATTTTTATTGATATTTATTTGCTTGAGAGAGAGATAGAGAAAGTATGGTCCTGCCAGGCCCCCCTGCCACTGCAAAGGAGGTACAAATGCATACACCACTTTGTGCATCTGCTTTGTCAGCACTGGGCAATTGAACCTTGGCTGTCAGGCTTTGTAAGCAAGCACCTTTAACCACTGAGCTTTGTCTCCAGCCCCTGTAAATAATTTTAAATGAGAATACTTAATGGATGTTAACTTTAATTTTTGAAACAATTAAATATTATTAAATAATCTCATAATAATGAAATTATTATTCTTTCATTCATGTGTAAGTTTCTATCCTGTTGCCAACTAAAAGAATTTATGTCAGGTATCATCTGTGTTTTATCTGAACCTAAATATGAACAAATCTCAAGATAAAGCACTTCTCAGCCACTGTATCCAAGTACTGAAAGTGTTCGGTCAATCCAGGTGTTCCTTCAGAACTGTGGATCAGAAGACAAGGGAAGCAGGAAAACAAACACGTGGCCCCACATAAGCACACCTCCTGTAAAAGAAGAAGCTTTTGTTTTCATCATTTCTGAGAGGAGTGACAAGTGAATGAATTTTATCTTCTCCTACTCAGAGCTTGTGCTGCCCAAAGAAATCCCAGCCCTCAATATCAGCATACACGGCCCATATTAGCAGCCTGACAAAGCACATCCCCTATTGGAAGCCACAACTAATTGTTTGGGGGGTGATAGAAGCACTCCCCTAAGTTGTATTGTGCCAGAGCTAAAGGCAGAATTGCCAGTGACTGTCACTCCTGTGTCTTCAGTACCACTCGGGTCCTGCGCCGGTAAGACTAGGACTCATGAAACCACAGGTGTGGTGTGACAGGTGGTTGAGTTTGTCCAGGTCTAAGGCTTGTGTTGCTTGTGAGTCACTAGGTAGAGCTTGAAGATTGGGTTAATGTAGAGACAAGTTAGGACACATAGCTAATTCATGCTGACAATGCACGAAGCCAAAATCCAATTGCACCTGAAGCTAGCTATACTCATGAGCTCTTCTTTGAATGGGGCCAGATATTACTTTTCGTAAGCCACTTTCAGTGGGATTTTGTTATTTACAACAGGAAAGCAGACACTACTGATACAGCAGGAAACCAACCATTCTCTTTCCACAGCTCTAGTCACCAGGAAGTGTCATACCAGCTCTGGCCTCTCATGAGGAGAGGAATTAACGAGAGACTATTGGACTTAAACCATTCAGCTTCATTTATTCGGTCATTATTATGTGTGGGTTGATCTCACTTCCTGCCCAAGAAGCCCAATGACTACCTCCTTCAGTTTCTTATCTAGATGTCAAAGCCACTGTGGACCACTCAAAGTAACTCCAATAAGAGGATCTTGGAAACACTGAACCATGAAAAGAAGCAAGCTTTTCCAAAGGGCACCATTATTGCACCCTGACATGTTCAGCCATTGCATGTGGAGTTTGTTACAAGGGATAGATACCTCATTTCATAGCCCACTGTAGAAGACAGTATTGCATTTCTCAAATCTAAACAACTACCCATTAATGCTTAATTCTCATGATTGGAAAATCTATGCTAATCTCATTTTTCTTTCTGCCTCCAGCAGTGTGATTTTTTCCTACATATTTAATCATTAACATACAAACAGCCCGCCTGTACACTAATAGCTAAGTTGGAGGCTGCACATTGCTAATCATTATGTGTTCGTTTCAAGCTCTCATTGCACAGTAGCAAAGTTGAGCTAAAGTAAATCATAAACTTCACTTTAGTCAGCGTCTCACATATCAAGATTTTTATAAGGACATGTTGACTTTTTGGTAAAGGCCCAACTTCTCACTCAGTCTTCCAAGAATGGAAAAAGAAAGGAAAGAAAGAAAAGTAAAACTCACAAAAATACAGAGGGTGGAATCATGCACTATACTAATAATCTATTTCAAAGAATACCTTCTTTCAGACTACACAAAAAATATAGTGCTTACATTTTTACAAACCCATAGTTTATGTAGAAATTATTTTGTGTTTAGATATCACTCACTGGTAGCTGGTATTGAGCCAGCTCCAGACCTACATAAACACCAGATTTTACACATTACACAGCTCAGACAACATTGTGCTCTAAGCTGGTTTGTTACTTATAAATCTACATGCAGTTTAAGGTCTAACCCCATTCTGATAGGTTCCTTGCTCCTACCATTATTTTTTTTTTTTTTTTTTTTTTTGGCCAAGAAAAGCAGCATGGGGTTTTTTAAAAATATACCAAACTAAATCAAATCATACATGCACACTTTTGTAAACTAGGAATTTCTGTTACTGTAAATCACTGCCAGATGCCAAATAGCAAAATGTTCATTACTCCCTGGAATGATAGAGTTGATTAATGAGGCACATTTACATTGTGGAATCATGGTCTCTTGTCATAACTAGAAAGGGTTTAAGAAGGGTTTTTTTTTTGTATTTTATTTTAATCATGCAGATGGAGAAATAACTTTAACTATCATGCATCAAAGGCAGAGTAAATATTAAGCATCTTGGGGCAGGATTTGGTCATCCAAGGGGTAATAACTTCCAAATGAAACTAGTCTTTCTTCTCCAAGAAATGGTATGGTAGCTGTGTCACAGACAGAAAGATAGATATGCTTCTGGACAGTCCATAGCTCATAAGTGCTCTGTGTAGGGAGTGAGTTCTAGGGGAGTTGTGGAGTGCTGCTTACGTATTTAATGTCCATCCGATTACTCTGTTGTAGTTAGACAAGTGATCAACTTCTGGGATGATATCATCTGTGTAGACGCATTATTGTAAAGATTATTCACCTTTTCTACTGAGTAGGTAGTGTTCACTCGAGAAAAGAAATGATATCTAGCTTACTTAAGTTATCAGAGCACACTTAAAAACAACGGTGGCCATATACAAACAACTCTCTCAATATCGTTAAGCACGTCTTCACCTTCACATTCCCCCCCCACACACACACAGTGATGCCCTGGTTCCTCCAAAAATGGTGGACAGATTCGCAACACACTCCACATTTTTCTTGCCCATGCATTTTATCTTATTTCATAGAGGTAGAAGGTCTTTAAAAAGAAACACAGGGTGGAAATTTGACACTATGAGATAATAATAATAATAACTTGTTAGAAAAGTTCCCACAGAATGACTCTTTGGCAGCTAGACATGAAGAATATGTACCTAAAAATCTGTTCAGAGACCTGAGAACCAGCATGGAACTTGCCCATCCACAGAAACATGCTCATCCACATGCATGTATTCCACATACATGTAATCTACATACATGTATTCCATTCTCCCATTCTGTATTCATTACTTTTAGGTAGATGCATTTTGTGGAATGCATGCACTCATACAAACACATTGTGTGTGTGCCTGTGCCAGTGTGCTGGTGTATGCTATCCAATTTTAAAATAGACAATATTATTAGGTAATCATTAAAAATACTGACTTAGCTAGTCATGGAGGAGCTTAAATCCCCGAAGCTGGGAGGCAGAGGCAGGAGTTGAGGCCAGTCCGTACTCCATAGGGAGACCCTGTCTCCGACAAAACAAAACACCAAGAACAAAAGAGAACTCATTGGACTTACAAATCAACACAAGCTTGAACCCTAGCACAATACTCCCGAGTTTAATGTTCACCAAGTAATATAAATTGTCTGAGGTTCACTTTCTTCATGTATAAAATGGGAATATTCATAAACATGTCAGTTACCTACAGAATTAAAGGAAATATTGAGAATTAAATCTTTAACATTGTGTCTCACACAGAATTAAGTACCAACAGTCCATTTCCAACAGAAATGAATAAGGTCGTTCTAACCAAAGCATCTCTTGGGCATACTGACTCAGATTCTCTGGGTTTTCCTTTCGGATCTCAGTTGGAGCTACATGGAGCAAACCATCAAGACAAAGGACTCAGACACAAGGCTCATCACTCATAGTAACATTGATTCAAAGAGTGAAATATCATCAGTGAGCTGACCTGAAAACCTGCTCCCTTGAACATTAGTGATAACCTGCTGTCCATTCCCCAGAGTCCAAAACTTGAAGGGAGTCTGGGATTTTAAGGGCAGAGAGGCACCTTCATTTTCAACCCAGAAAACTAAAACTTGGAGGCAAGAATATACATCCCTGAAGAAGTGACACCAGGAGTGGCGTCCAAGCTCACTCAAAGTCTCCAGGACCAGTCACACTCTAACCCTAAGTTTAGGCTCTATTATAGTTCTCTGGGTCAGTATGACTCAACACTAGGACTTTTTTGTTAATTTGTTTGTTTTGTTTTGCAAATACCAATATAGTAGAAACAGATTGGTGGGACCTGGGGCTAACCCTGACTTGAAAGCCTGAAAACTCTCAGAGGGCAAGAATTACCTTAACTACTAGATGTTATGGTGTTGCCTAGAATAAAAATGAGATATGGTATATGAAAGCAAGTTGGAAAACTGTTTTACATTGCACCATGGTAGATGGAATTAGGTAGCAATGTATGTGATGTTATGCCGTGGTTAACACCTATGGCAGAAATAGAATACCACTATAAAGAGGAGAGAGGAAGTGGTAAAGCCATGTCTCAAAAAGTCTGGACAAGGGCTGGAGAGATGGCTTAGTGGTTAAGGCGCCTGCCTCCTAAGCCTAAGAATGCTGGTTCCAATCTCCAGGTCCCACGTTTAGCCAGATGCAAAGTGACGCAAGGGTGCAATGCCACACTTGACCACAAGGGGGTGCATGCATCTGGATTTCATTCACAGCAGCTGAGAGGCTGCTGGCATGCCCATCTCTATCTGTCTTCCTCTCCCTCTCTGTCTCTCTCCAAAACAAACAAACAAAAAAAGTCTGGACAAAAGAATTAATCGCAATCCCATACCTAATATGTAATTTCCCATCAAAGACCTCCCACCATCCAGAGAAGGCTAGGCCTAACTTTTGTTTTAGTAACAACATAACTGAAAACTAGTATATTTACATCATAGTTTAAAACAGGCCATAAGATTTAAATGAAAACAATGTTTTATTTTAAAAATATTTTAATTTATATTTATTTTAAACAGAGATGTGCTTTGCATTATCTCCATGCCTCATATCACTCATTCATTCTTCCATTTACCTAACACTTAAAAATATTTTATTTATCATGTATTTGAGAGAGGGTAAGTGGCAGATAGAGGAAGAAAGAGAGAATGGGTTCACCAGGGCCTCTAGCCACTGCAAAGGATCTCCAGATACATATGCCACCTTCTGTATCTGGCTTACGTGAGTACTGGGGAATCAAATCTGGGTCCCTAGGCTTCACAGGCAAGTGCCTTAACCACCAAGCCATCTCTCCAGCCCATTACCTATTTTTGTTTACAATCTTCAGTTAAAAATTTAATCTTGGGGCTGGAGAGATGGCTCATTGATTGCTAAGGTGCTTGCCTGCAAAGCCTAGTGACACAGGTTTGATTCTCCAGTACACATGTAAAGCCAGATGCACAATGTGACACATGTCCAGAGTTCGTTTGCAGTGCATGGAGTCCCTGGTGCACCCATTCCCTCTCTCCTGTCTCACTCCTCTCTATCTTTGGCTGATTGCAAATGAACAAATAAGTAAAAAATATTTAAAAAGTTAATCTTGCATTCAATAGACCTAGGACATTACACATGAGATAAGGAGGTATGGTGAGTCCACTGGTCCTCTCGAAGGGAGAGTAAGCTTGTGCTCAGGTCTCAAAGCCAAATGCCAGTGCCAAGGAGGAACCCCCTCTGCGGTTGTGACTGAAAAGAACAAAACTCTCTACAATCTCTGGGTGCTCTGGCATTGGCCTCAGCTGGCTCACACATATCATTTCACCATCACACTTTAGGAAGCATCTCACTGTATGGCACAATGCAGGTCTAGCCCTAGCCAGACCGCATGTCAGAAGAAACCAGGAAGTGAACATGGCGTCCTGTGCAGGCCTGGCGTGGTAACAGCTACAGTCCCATGCTCACAAGAAACCTGTTAAGAGATGATCTGTCCAGAGACAGGCTGTCATTGGTCACAAAAAGGGGACCACCCCAAACAATGATTGAACAGCCAAACCCCTTAAAACCCCCTACACTTCCTTGAATAAACGAGTTTGCAGCAGCTCGCCCTCTGCCTGCTTTCACACAACTCCTGGAGTCTGTGTCGTGACTCTGCGCCTCTCACCCCACTTGGCAGAGATGCTGCCATCCCTCCTGGTCTGGCCCTCCTGGGGGGGACCCCAACACCTCACAGACACTTGTTCAACATGGGCAAAGAGAACGTACAAAAAGACATAGGCAACTGTCAAAAGCTCAGCTGGCTGAAGTTCAAGGACAAGGAACGTGGCACCTCACCACCTTGTAGTGGGGACCCCTTGAGCATCTGACCAGAACATACTATCAGAGTTGTCCTCTAAGTGCCAACTTTCCTTTTTCTGGAAAGGTTCAACACCGACTGATTCTGCCAGGAGAAAACTTAGGGCATGTGATGCCGCACGTGCTGGACCACTGGCGTTCTTCCATCCTCATTCTCCACGCATACATTCACCCAACCATCCTCCCGGAGCTATTCTTCGCTCCGGTGAAGGCTAGAGGGGTTTGTTTTGCTGGCTCTCGTAGTCATTGCTGCTGTGGTTCTGCAGGGGGAGAAAGAGAAGCCAGGTGCTAGCTGCTGAATGAGTCATGCCACGTATGGAAAGCCAGGTCCACATGTGTGAAATGAAAAGACAAAGGGGCATCCGAGGCCAATTTTGCCATCTTGACCATGAATATTGATCACTGCATATCAGGACAGCTGGAGCAATTACTGGAAATTATGGAAAAGGCCAAAGGAATGGACTGCTCTGTCATCCAGTTCCCCAGCAGGATAACCAGCTGCATAGCCAAGGCCCAAGATAAATCCTGTGCTAAAGTTTTGATCATGAGGGTAAATGGGGTGCTCAAGCTTTGATCATGAGGGAAAGTGAGGGTAGCATGGCACCTAGAACACCTTCGAGGATGTCTTACTCACTGAGGAAGTAACCATTCATCCGCCAGGATTCCCTAACAACGACACTGCCGCTGCAAGTTGTAGGAAAAGCCAAGCACATTGAAATAAACTGGTCAAACATTCTTAACACTGGTATCAATGACCACTCCCATTTTGTTGTCTGGAGGTATATACAAATCCATGCACACAAGTCACAATAGAAAGTTTGACTCATTTACTTGTACTATGTTTATCAGGTTCAAAATGTATTCAAGATGCAGGCTGGAGAGATGGCTTAGGGGTTAAGGCGCCTGCCTCCTAAGCCTAAGACCACTGGTTCCAATCTCCAGGTACCACGTTTAGCCAGATGCAGTGACTGCAAGGGCTCAATGCCGCCCATGACCACAAGGGAGCGCACACATCTGGATTTCGTTCGCAGCATCTGAGACACTGCTGGCACGCCCAACTCTGTCTTCCTCTCCCTCTCTCTCTCTCTCTGTGTCTCTCTCCAAAAAAATGATAAAAAAATAAAATAAAAACAAAATGTATTCAAGATGCATGCTTACACACATGCACGTGCACACATACACAAACACAGTCATGTCTTAAGGAAATCAGATACCAGAGGTTTGGGAGATAGCTTATTTGATAAAGCACTTGTCTTATAAACATTAGGGCATCGGTTTAATTTCCAGAGCCTATATAAAAATCCTACTTGCCTATCATCCCAACACCATGGTGGCAGAGACAAGAGAATCCCTGAGGTATACCTTCCTGGCGAGCTACAGGCCAATGAGAGACCAGATCAAAATAAAAGGTAGACTATGTTACCTGATGCATGAGTCCTGAGGTTGACTTCTGGCATCCACATGTGTGGACTTGTGTGCATACACACACACACACACACACACACACACACACACACACCAGCCCACTCTTCCCATAAACATGCATGCAAAAAATGATGCTGCAATATTTTTATCTCTTTTTATTACCTATGCTATGTGGGTGGCTGAGCAGGATTTAGTCTTCTGAAGAGCTGCGTGAGTCTCTTCTCACTAATAATCCTGCTATTTCCTAAGGAAGTTCTGTGAGTCTAACATGGGTTCTGCATGAACCGTGGTTTTACATTTTCTAAATATCTTTACACTTGCAAAGAAATAGAACAACCTTAGCCCCAAGGCAATGGACTCTGACCTCTCTTATGCTTTCCATCTGTACCACATTCATCAAACCATAGGGTTTGGAATCTGTGGCCTTTCTATGCAATTTTAGCAAAAGAACAGAGGAGGGAAAACACTATGAAGCCTCCCCTGGGGGGACCCCCAACAGTTTCTTGCACCATCTCAGGGATTGGGGTCAATGAAAGACCAAAACCTAACAACGGAGCTTGGACAAGGGCAAACATCGGATTGAAAGTGCGGCTGTGCCTGCTTGTCTTACCCCGAGGAATTTTGAATCTGAAGTCCTTGTATTTCGAAAGTGATGCCTAGTATTTCCCCTGCAATGGGTTTGAATGTTTTGGTTGTACCCCTCCCTGTCTCAGGGGGTGCTTCAGATCTTTGGATAAACTGGCTTGAGTGGGGTTCCAAGATGGGAAAATAGGAACAACTTAACTGGGATCTTAGTGATTTTCTTTAACCAAAAATTTTGAAGATTTATGGAACACATGGTCTAATAATAGGACAGGATATTGGCAATGAGGACAGCCCTGGAAATCAGAGCTCCCCTTGAAAATCTGAACCACATGGCCCCAATAATAATAATTTAAATTGACTTCCAAATGGAGCCACAGTGATTGCAAAATAGTTGCAATTATGACACCTGAGGAGGTTAGATAAAAACAATTGTTTGAGGCCAAAATAACTTCCATCATCACATCACGGCTAATTTTGTAGCTGAATTTCTTCTTTGCACATTTATATTTGACTTTTCTTGAAAGCACTTGAACTTGGATGAACAAAACCTGAGTGCCTACATTCCTTTTATGATGAAATGTGATTGTGGTTGTCTATAATTCCTACTTTTCTATGAGTGAACATTCAAGTGTGGTCTTTGTTACAAAAGATGGAAAGAATTTATTGGGAGATGTAAGGTTCCCCCTTCAGCTAATTCCACCATTAGTCCTTGATCATTATTGTTAATAAGAAGAAACAAGGTGAGATTCATCCAAAAATAATAGGTAATCCAAAAGGCATGTACACTGATGTATGAAATGTTTTGTGTTTATTTTTGGATAAGGGTTAGTCTAATAGTATTGGCATTCTGGTTACTTCAGATAGTATCATTAACTCATATTGCAAAGAAATAGCTCACAGTGAGAAAGCAGTGTCCCAGAGCCTGTTTTACCTGGCATGTAATACATCATACGGGTAGACAGTATTTACGATCAGTCCATCTCCTCTGGGTTAGGTTTCATCTCTCCATTCCATCACTCTCGGCCTTTGCTGTTTACTTAAATACTAACTCTCCACACTAATGGTTCAGGCAACTCTGCACTGGCTTGCTAAATAAATGCAACTAATTAATAAATATTTATCCTATGTCAAACGTCCAACTTGATTTGAATGAGGGAAAGTTCTGAAAATAAATAGAACACAATAGCTCTACTGCCAGCACTTTATACTTGAAAGATCCAGTAATGGGTGTGAAGATAGTGAGGTCAATGTTATCATTTTGCTGGTCACTGTCTGCAATGTTGTATGAATCTTCTCACATCTTTAGATCTTGATTCCTTGTTAGAAAACAAGTTGAAACAGATGAGATAAGGTCTTATAGTTCCAGATTCCTTGGAATGTAAGATACTTCCTGAGAAAAGAGGGTGAGGATAGTATCAATAACAAGACAGGGTTCTAGATCTTTCTTCTGTGGTGCAGAAAATACAATTATATGTTTATCTGTTGAAACACTGGTTACTCTGATAATCTGTGGGACAGTGTGTCTGGCAAAGGACACAGAAAAAGAACACGAGATAATCAGTTCTAACATAATTAAAGCGTGTCCTTCTTTATTGTGACACCCATGAAACTCTTGAGAAGCTAATGCAGAGCAGGTTAGACGCCTCCCACTAACTGTGATTACAGATCTAAGGTTGAGTAATGTAAAACTTTCTCTGAAAATTAGAAAGTTGTGAGAACTTGTTTGAAAACTGCCTCAAATGAATAAATCCACAGATAAAGACATGTCAAGAGGATCTTTAAAATATTCTTTTAAATGAAGAATATTTGTAATAAACTCAGTGTCATCTTCCACATTTTAAGTGTAAGGATCTTTGCCCTGAGTCAGTGAGGGTCCCCTAATGCTCTCAGTGGTGACATGAAATAAAGAGAAGAGGGTGGAGAGGTTGTTACAGAGAGCAGAAGGCTCTGTGTCCCCCTCCCCTTACAACCCTTGGGATTGCTCACATTTTGAGACATCCGAATTTAATGATACAATTGTCTGTCTAGTGACCACATGTGAATCTTCTACTTCCCTTTGAAGGTGACTTTTCCACCATTTTGACAATAGCCTGGAATATAAACTGAATTGTTTTAAATGTCTACTCTCACCTCCTATGCTTGCCAAAAGCCATTCCAGCCAGTTGAAAGGAGTCCATTTGCATATCTTTACCATCATATTTCAAACTAGTGTAAGAACTGGCTTAGGGATTTAGAGACTGCCTCATTTTTCGGACCTAATATCCTTCTGTTCTCTTCATTGTTGCAGAATGATCACAAGGTCTTCTGATAGAATATGAGAGTGGAAATCAGGATGTTTGGCAGTCACTTGACTCAATGTGTTTGCATCTCCTGGTGACCAAATGCTTTGCAGATGCTTTATCTAAAACATGTACATGTGTTTTCTGGGGAGAGATGGCAAAAGAAGACAAGGCTGGGAGAGCCTTCCTTGGGGAATTCCAGTGGGATGCTTCCTGTTTCCCCACCAAGGCATTCTGTAATTGAGGACTTTTTCTCTCAGTTTCCTTTGGCAGGTTCAAAGAGTGGAAGGATGCTCGCCTTTCTTTAAAAAAAAAAAAAAAAAAAAAGGCATGAGCAAGAGTGAGAATTTAAACAAAAGCAAAATGTTATCGTGTCCTTTTCTTTAAAAACAGAAAATACAGGGTTGGGGAAGTGGCTCAGTAGATAGTGCTTGCCCTGTACTAGTGAGGACTAGAATTTGAATCCACAGAGCCCATATTGGGTGGGTAACCACAAACAATCTCGAATCCCAGTGCTCAGGAGACAGAGACAGGGAATCTAGGAGCCGGGCTGTCTGGTTAGATAGCCTAGTTGGACCAGGCGAGCTGTGGGTTCAATGAGAGATTCTGTCTCACAAAGAATAAAGTGGAAAGTGATACAGCAATACATCTGACATCAGCCTCTGGCCTCCATATGTCCATTCATACCTACACATGTGCACTCACACAATGCAAGCACACAAGTATTCATTGCACGCACATTAACATGAAGAAAGTCTACAGAAATGTGTCTTCACTGATTATGAATGATCTTGCTTTCTCACATATTATACTTCTATTATACAATCACCTATCAAATATATATCTGTATATGTACTTTATAGTATGTGTTATTTGTGTGTGTGTGTGTGTGTGTGTGTGTGTGCATGACTGCATGTGTGTGTATGGGGAAGGGAAAAGGAAAGGAGACAAATAAGCTGCCCATTAGGAAGAAGAAATGGTTAAATGCAAAACTTAGGCATTTGAAGTCAGTAGCTTTATGTATCTTGTTTAAATCTCCCACAGGGTCAAATTTAATCCCAGCTTCTGAATATGTCTGGACAAGTCCCTGTACCATGTGGAGCTTCTCACCAGCCTGCCTTCCAGGTACTACCTCCAGCTTTGTTGATTATGGCCATGTTGGGATTGTCAATCTCTTTGTCTTTTCTTGGTCTAATCATGTGCCATGTATCTCTTCCAGCTGGGTTTGTTTGGTCTCGGTGAACATACACAATTCCCCTGAAGAAGCTTTTTATCCTGCTGGCTTCTTCCACTAGAAACACCTTGCTATACTCTCTCATTATTAGGTGCATAGAAGCCACAGTACTTCTATAATTCACACACTCAGATAACAATGCTAGTTCAGAAATAGATTTCTATGACTCACTTTAATTTCTACCTAGAGTTCCTATTTCCACCTAAGGAGAAAAATGCTCTTTCTTCATGTATAGAGAAAGTGAAAAATGGTTATTTCATTAATCAGTATGATAATCCTCATCAGTGATCTACTCAGTTCAAGTCTATGTCCCTCCCCAACCTGAAGGATTGTCTACAATTATAGGAGTATTTTCAGTAATAGGTCAATTAGAATAGGTAACTCTTTTTATTTAACTTTTTTTTTTGGGGTTTGGTTTCCAAGGTAGGGTCTCACTCCAGCCCAGGCTGACCTGGAATTCACAATATAGTCTCAAACTCACAGCGATCCTCCTACCTCTGCCTCCTGAGTGCTGGGATTAAAGCCATGTGCCACCATGCCCCACTAGAAAAGATAAGTCTTAATAAACCCTGTTAATAGCCAGTACTTATTTATTCAGTCTTTACCATAGCCAAGAAGAAGGACTATCATTTGCACAGCTAATAGGAGTTTCAGCCCAGATGGGAACCTGGGTACTCTGCATCCATAGCACATGCTGTCCCGACTCTTCCTTTAAACAACTGAATGGGAGTCTGTCCTTCTTGGCATGCCTAGCAAGGGTTAGTCTGTGTCAACTAAGTAGAAAGAACAAGAGAATGAGAAGAGTGCTGGGAAGATGGCTCAGTGGGTACAGGGTTTGCCACTCAAGCATGAAGACTTTAGTTGAGATCACTGGCACTCACCTAAAAACAACCAGGCAGGGAAGCCTGTGCTTGTAACCTCAGTGAAGGGAAATGGAGACAGGAGGGTGCCCAGGAGAAATCTAGCTTTGTCTGTGAACCCCAAGTTGAATGGAAAACCCTGTCTCAAAGCTAAGGCGAAGAGTAATTGAGGAAGACACCTTACGTGGACCTCTGGCCTTCCTACCCACATGCACTCATCCCCTACAAACATGCACTCAGCCAAGACACATACACCAGAAAAACATGGCAAAGAAGAGCAAGTAGATGAAAAGCCAACACACAATGGCAAGAAGAGAGTCAGATGCCTTCCCCCATTTAAATCCAACAGCTAGCTTCCACAGCTAACTACTGGGCCCATTTCCACATTCAGTGAACTTCTAGCCAGTGCCTACAGACCTGAGCTTGCTGTAAAGATGCAGAGCTAGGAAGTCAGGCATGCCAGCTTATGTGTCTTTCACATTTTTGTTACCGAGTGTAGAATGTGTTAGGCAGAGTGGAGTGGGACAGATGCAGGGGATCATCACTTGGATAACTGATTCATGTTTGGGGCTGTGGTAAGATGCTGGATAAGCACCCACCTGACAGATGGAAAACTCAACATGGCAGAGGACTGCAGAACGAAACACAATGAGAGCGCAAAGGGATTTCTGTTTGCTGGGTTTCTTCAACATCAACTAGCTGGACACTTAAGCAACTTTCAGGATGTCTTTGTCTTTTTCCTGAAGTAGAAACCATGGTCTGAACAATCAATTAAACCTCTCTTTCTTCCCCATGTTTGATAACACTATAATATGGCTAATTCAGTAAGACATAGCCAGTGCTAGAACCTACTCTTTGCACTGAATGAAACAGCACAGGAACAGTGCAAGAATATGCTGGCATTGAAAGCCAGGTTATGTGTGAATGGAGAAGCACAGTCCTCCATGTCAGCACTGGTAATTACAGTCTATAAGAATAAATAAGGCAGATGCATAAATTGGCATGCCATAAAATGTACCGGAGGAGGTTACAGGAGATAAATTGCCAATCCAGAGAATACAAAGGCCTTGAAAAATTCATAAAATTTTTAATAATAAATATGAGGTGCAAAGAAGATTTCCAAAAGCAGAAATACCCAAGTATATGGTTCAAGCTTTTAAAATGTTTTTCTTTATATTTTAATTTTTAGTGCTGGTGGTATCAGGTTGCATGTTATCCACAGGACCAAGGAAGAAGTCACTGTGAAGTAGTGATCTTTGGTAGCGCATATGAGAGAGCAGCTGTGTATGGAGGGGACGTTCCTTCTCTTGTCAAATTAATTAGTGTTTTGGCAATGCTAGCTATACTTGCAGTTGAATTTTAATTAAGATTTAAAATTCAATTTTTCTGAGAAAATCATGATATAATGGTCAATGAAAATGAAAGTATATTGCATATATAGCAAGTTACCTGTAATTAAAAACAGTAGGAATTGCCAAAATTCTTAGAAAACATCATAGAAGGTTCAAAGCTGGGAGAAGTGAGTAGAATTTGTTCTTGAACCTTGGAAGCTTAAAGGATTTGAACATCTGTCAATGTCTTCTGGCTGACTTTAAAGAGGTCTTGTGTAACTTCTAAAAATAGGCAATCAATTTAGAACAAAAACTAAGAATATCAGTGTTTACCAAATGTAAACGCACAATATTTTTCTTATATCCTGAAATTATACTGTTAGTCTTAAGAATATTACATGTATGATGATGGAGAGCATGGGATAGGGGAAACTTACTATATATATGGACTAAAGTGTTTCAAAATATATGTATCTAATGAATATGAAATGTGATTGTACTCAAACTTTTTTTTTTTGGATCTTTTTGAAGTAGGGTTTTACTCTAGCCCAGGCAGACCTGGAATTCACTCTGTAGCCCAGGTTGGCCTCAAACTCATAGTGATCTCCTACCTCAGCTTCTCAAGTGACTGCTGGGATTAACAGTATGCACCATCACACTGGACCTAGACTCAAACTTTGTAAAACAAAAGAAAATAGATTATATAATCATAAGGATATGTATTTATTTACTATATGATTAGGATGTTATAAAATAGATATCAAGGGCTGGAGAGATGGCTTAGTGGTGAAGGCATTTGCCTGAAAAGCCTAAGGATCCACATTTGACTCCCCAGATCCCACATAAGCCAGATGTACATGGTGACAGACACAAGGTGGTGCAGGCTTCTGGAGTTCAATTGCAGTAGCTGGAGGCCCTGGAGTGCCAATTCTCTTTGTGTCTGTCTCTCCCTGTCTCTCATGTGGTCTTGTTCTCTCATTTAAAAAAAAAAAAAAAAAAAAAAAAAAAAAAGGCCAGTCTGTTGGGCTTGCCTCAAAAAAATATTTTTAAAGAAGTACACATTGAGGGGCTGGAGAGATGGTTGAGCCATTAAGGCACATGCCTGAAAAACCTAAGGACCTGGGTTTAATTTTCCAGTAATTAGGTAAAGCCAGATGCACAAGGTGTCACATGATGTTGGAGTTCATTTGTAGTGGTTAGAGACCCTGGTGTGTCCATTCTCTCTCTCAAATACATAAAAATAACTAATCTAAATATTTTAATAAGTAGTTAGTGAATATAAAGTTTCCTATTTTTTTAATTTTTAATTTATTTTAATTTTACACTGATTTTGGTGCCTCCAGTAACCTCCTCCCTGCCCTTGCCCCTCTGAAGGGACCCTCCTTGTTGGGGAATGTGGGTCATGCATTATGGGGGTAGCCAACAGTTATGGGGGAGAGGGCAAAGTCTCTGTGCTCTAACACTCTTTCTGCCCTTCTTCCGTGAATTTCCCTGAGCCACATTGGGTTCATTTTAGTTCTACTTCAGTGATGAGGTCTTGGGAGCCTCTGTGTCTCTGGATATCTGGCTTAGTAGGAGTTGAATGTTCTCTGTGTTTATCTCCTTCAGCCTTGTTCTGGTGTCAAGTTCACCAAGAAAGCTGCACTCTTGTCCATTTCCCCTGTTACTCTGTGGTTTCAGCTGGGGCCCTGATAGGCTGATTCTCCCTTCAGGTTCGTCATCCATCTGAAAAAGAGAAGCAAATTCTCCAATGGGGAGAGAGGTCAGCACCAGATATATGGGATGGCCATTGTTATTTTAGAGAAAATTTTATATGCATAGGCCCTCTTATAGCCCACAATTGGTGGGAGCTTGATATTGGAGAATGGGCTCAGTTTTTGGACATGGTTTTGACTTGTTTCCCAGTACCAGCTATGAGTTTCATTCCACTGAGTGGATCTGTTAGCCAAATCAAGAGCAGCTGGTTACCCACCATGGCTGTGTGCCACTATTGCACTTGTTTGAGCATCACGTCAGGTTGTTTACTGCTGAGTAGCTTAGACTGCAAGTTGTTTGGACAGATGTTGGTCATTTTCCCCCAGTCGCTCATGTAGCACCCTCTGGCACTAGACAAGCTGTCTAGAGACTGACCCTCTTCCAGATTCCAACCAGGTCACTCCATGTTCCATCCCAACAGCATATGGTGTCTTTGGTAGTAGGGTCTTATCATTAACCTTTGGTGGGTCATCAAGAACTCTGACAGAAATCTGTCTTCTTTTGGGAAACCTTGTAAGTCTCTCTGATCAACAGCTCATTGTGAAAGTTAACCACATGCTGGTACTGGGAGTTACAAGTCAGCACCAAGGAAGATGAAAGAAGAAAAATATAGGTAATATAAAAGAGAAAGAGAGGGCTGGAGAGATGGCTTAGCAGTTAAGGCTCCTGCCTCCTAAGCCTATGAACACCAGTTCCAATCTCCAGCGGTTCCAATCTCCAGGTCCCACGTTTAGCCAGATGCAGTGACACAAGGGTGCAATGCCACACTTGACCACAAGGGGGTGCACACATCTGGATTTTGTTTGCAGCAGCTGAGAGGCTGCTGGCACGCCCATCTCTAACTGTCTTCCTCTCCCTTTCTCTCTGTCTCTCTCTGTCTCTCCCAAAAAAAAAAAAAAAAAAGAGAGAGAGAGAAAGAGAACATAGAGAGGAGAGGAAGAGAGAGAGAAAGAAACAGGAAAAGATTAAGGTTAGTCTTCATGATGTCCTCTCCAGGACCCTGTGGTTCAGGTGTCCCCTCTATGGGCCTGCTGAAGGTCAGTGTTTTTGCCTGTTGTTCATTAAACTGATGCTTCTGGTACTAGTGAGTACCACAGAAATGTGAAAAGAGCAAGCATAGAAAATATTCTAACCAAAATATAGCTGACAAGAAACATCCCAAGGACTTTCATTGCTCATTTCTTATTTGTTTTGATATTCCAGAGTTGATTTACATTAGAGTATTGATTTTTAAGTAAATTATGTTACATTTTATGCCATATATTAGAGATGCCTATTAGTAATCAAATCTAAGTATTTTTGATTTATTTTTATGGAAGGCTATTGTAAAGGCAAATTATTTAAATGAACATAATTACCCATGCTTGATTTATCTCATGTAGGGCACAATTTTATTAAGCTTTATTTTCTAAGGGTATGTGGCAAATTCTTAAAGTCAAATTGAAATAGCCCAGGATTCTGTGGAGTCTCAGAACACCCATCAGGAAAGGAGAGAGCCTTTAAATGCCAACAAGGTGTAGCTGGCTAATGACCTCGCACCTGAAATGCACTGAGTTGAGCACAATTACAGGCAGCTCTCCATTATTCCATTATTCCATCACTCAGAGAAGGGGGATCAACATATGGGTTATACACAATTCAGACAGAGAAAGTGCAGGGGATGTGGGAAATTTCCCTTAGTGTTTCTGAGTCTTTTCTTGGAACATGGTTCATGAGGGGTAGTGTTTGTATCAATTTGTATCTACCAAACACTGAGATTTGGTGACAAGATTTTTTTTTAACCCTTACAGGTACTGAGTACTTCCACTTGGGAGGAAAATGAAACAAAACAACAGTAGAATTTGACCTATCACATAACATTTGAAACCTAGTTTGTATAGCATGCTATTTTCCCCATAAAATTGTGTTTAGATGTATTAATGCCCATGTAAGCAACTGTTTAGTAAAACAACCCTTTTCTTTGGATTTAAATACCTACACCTTCATGCATTCTCTTTTCTTTTTAACATTAATGATGTGTAGAAATAAATTGTGAACTTTGAAATATATTCCTTCATATTTGAAAAAAAAAAAAAAAAAAAAAAAAACTTAGGAAAATCCACAGTATGAGATTCTAAGTGGTTGTCCCAAAATTTTAAAATAGACTTACAGAAAATTCTGTGTCTATTTATGAAGTAATGATTCCTCTTTAGGGAGATTCACTATACCTTTTTACAGAATAATTAAGAGGATATTTTCTTTCTTCATATTCATTCTACCTACACACACCTATAAGAAGGGCCATTAAAATGTATTTAAAAATATTTCTTAAACCAGTGGCTTGGGCCAGTCTGCGTTATTTGTTATGTCCAAGGAATCCCTGGTCAGAGAGCTGAGGGTTAAAATGACCATATATAAGCTCCTTCAAAGTCACTATTTATACATAAAAGCACTGAAAGTAGCAGGCATCTATAATGTCATATTATTCTCAGCACATGGCAAGGCTTTGAAAGAATTACATTCCCTTCATTTCTTCAGCCTCTCTTTCATCTTCTTTTAAGATTTTCTCTGTGTGACCTTCCCTACAAAAGAGAAGCCAGTCCAATGTCACTGGGAAATTAGGGTAGGGTCATACGGGACCATCTAAAGATTTGCTTTAGACAAAGCTCTTTTTATAACTGTCTAAAAGCCATGGGCTATTGAAAATAGGCTGAGACCAGACTCACTAAAACCCATAAGGCTTAAAGGGGTATTTGAGGTGACCTTTCACCCTCCCCTTATCAGCTAGCCCTCTGAGGGTTTGAAGATCACTATTCAGGTGTGTCTTCTATGAATCCCCCTTCCAAAAATCCAGTTTTGTCTATTCTCTTTTCAGAACAAAGCTAAGTTCTCAAGATTCCTGTAAAATAACTATTGAACATCCCCTTGGGCACTGCAGATTCTATAGTGATGTGTTTGCAGTTAACAAACAACTCTTAATAACATCGCTACAGTTAGGACACAAAAAAGGCCTTGGGTATATCTTTTTCTTCCTTCCTAAAATAAAGATCCTAGGATTTCAGAGTAAGGAAAAAAAGAACTTGTCAAGTAGTAGGAGCAATGGCAGCTGGAATCATCTCGATGTTTCCACTCATCCAGATCTCTCAGTGGGAGATGATACAGTGTGCTGCTTCATAGCTTACTTCTATGAAGAAGCAAGTTCTCCTTAAAGGCTCACAGTGAACTCATCTGATCATGTATCGCCTCACTCCGTTTTCTGGGGACTGTAGGATTCTAGAGGAGTTAGTTGGCAAAGCAATTCATGAGTATTTGTCAGCACAGGGTAATGCTTTCTTGGTTACATCTCTGTCTATGTACCCCAAGGTGAGAAATAAATGTGGAGGACTGCCTACATTAGGTGCAGTGTGACTTTGGACATGTTATGTCTCTGAGTGCCTTGGTTTTGTCATCTTCATAATGGTGACAAGAATACTATCCATGTCTTGGAGTTTGGTGAATTAAGTCAGTTCTTATCTGTACGGACCTCCATCTGGCTTCTTTCTCATTCCTCCTTTGAAGTTCATTTTTTAACTGAAAGCACACATCACTCTTTCATTTAATTGATATTTACAATATTTATAGCTGGCATAAGTTATTTCTCCTCCCAAATATATTTATATTTAAAGACACATTTAAAGCCTAGGTTTACATATATTAAAAATCCAGGTTGTAGGACGAACCAGTTGTGCGGGCTCAGGCAAGTGAGTCAACTTACTTTACTCCAGTGAGATTATTAATCTGATACATAAAGATCGTATCTGTCTTAGAGATTATTGTGAGAATATTAACTGGAATCTACCAAAGATGTTTTAATCTGTATGCTTGCAGTCAAAAAAATTGAAAGTTTAACAATATATACTGGCTAAGGCCAAGAAAGGAATTCACGAACTCTCCCGAGATGTCCAAGCAGAGACGAGTTCAGGCATACAAATGTTTTACGTAATGTCCCCGTGGTTTAGCTTTGCTCCCTGCTTAACTCTGTTTCCCTCAGAGCCAGGTCCATTGTTTGGTGGCTCCTCTTCTGAAGACGTCCTCGTTGACAATAGCTTTAAGTGTAAAGAGGCAATCATTCTAATTTTTCCCCAACTTCCCTTCCTCTTTCACTTTTTTGTTTGTTTGTTTGTTTTGTTCCTTCTTTCTAGTGAAACCTAGGCTGGCCATAAACTCAAGATCTTTCCACCTGTGCCTCCCAAGTTCTGGGAAGATCATTATGTTCCAGCTGGCTCAGCTTCCCAAAGGTTTTAATGAGATTCTGCACCACTGCGAAATGGCCCTGGTTTGGTTCACATACATTCTGGGATGAAGCAACTAACTGTAGACATTGGCTACCAATTGACTCACTTACGCAGGCCAGGATTCTGTGGTTTTTCTTACCTGAGGTCGACTGGCTTGATCTACAAGTGTAGACCCCTGGGATAATCCAGACGCTTCTGTCTAAGAATGGGTAAAATGTACTGACACAGCAAACACCACAGGACTTCATGGTAAAATATTAACTCTCCTTCAAGAAGCAGCATTATACAGGAAAACAGTGGAACACGTTTCAAGGGCATAGAGCTTTAAAAATTCCTTTAATATCTGATATAAGTCAAACTAAGAAAAATCATCTCCTTCAATTTCCTCAGTAACTGGAATTATTGTAACATATACATCCACAGAGATGCTCATGTTCATGCACATATATACTTATACATCATATGAGAGAAATATGCAGTGTGGTGTAGTTTAACAAGTTTTATGTAATATAGTGAACATATGCATACTAGACATATTATGCATTCCATAATGTTTTAATTCCTTTTTAAAGAAAGATGCCACCTTTGTTCATTGGTATTTAAGAATAGTCATAGTGAATGTTAAAATGAAGGAAAGTTTTACAGGCTAATTTTACATCTGGCACTACTGGTTTATTGGAGCAAATACAAAACTCATATGAATGTGGTTAGTCCCGGGTATTGCATTTGGTAATGCATTTTGTTCATTTTATGCCCCCTTTAAAGTGCATATCTGTGCCTGTCACTTTCAAACTTGCACCATGGGCTTTATAAACATTACAGGACCACTGTACAAAGCTGCCAAATGAGTATTTTGAAATTTAACTACAATGCAGCTGGTCACAGATCTGGGAGTGGTTAAAAAAGATGGAAAAAAAGAAAGAAGAAAAAAATAAGAAAGAAAGAAGAAAGGGGAAAAGGGAGGGAGAGAAGGAAGGATGGAAGGTGGGAGGGAGGGAAGGAAGGAGGAAGAGAAAGAGGAAAAAGAAAACAAGAGAAACAACAGGTGCCAGGAGAAACATTTGTTCCAAGGGGCTGTTCCAAGGGTCTGCAATTGGCTCTCTGTTTTCTGTTTTGACTGCAGCACAGCACACAGTAAGACCCCCAATCTTCCTCTGGGACTGTGGAAATTTGAGATCACAGTTTTGTGTCTAAAGAAGGCCAGAAGGTTCTTGTTAGAAACTCAGTCCTCAGCTACCTATGAAGAAAACAAAGACCCTTGATCTTCCCACAGAGGGCTTCTCATGGGGCCCTCGTGGTCAGTAACCCAGTAGGGATTGTTAAGAATTTAACAGGGCGTCTGAGAAAGAAGCGAGCTTTCTGTTATGAAGCATGATGTAGAAATGAACATTTGTGAGGGCTTTGCAGGAACAGACACATAAAGCTAAAGCTACTCTCCATATTTTTTAATTTCTTTTCTAAAACTTCCTTGAAAACATTCTTTCACCCTCACTGGAAATTAGCTGTTGTTACTAGATTACAGGTGTTCCAGGGCTTTCTCTCTTTACATACATAGATCTTAGAAAGAGGAAAACGGCTTGCTCTCTTCTGTAGTCTGACATATAGAACTTGCCCTTGACCTCTGTGGGAGGGCTGCTAGAGCCTAGTTGTGATCTTGCTGAGGGTTATTTACTTGAATATTCTCTTGCAGCAATAGGTGCCTTTTAGGTCCCTGGAGAAATCCCACCATCCTCTTTCTGAGTTCTTTCCAGTTCTTTCCGCTATAGCTCTTGCCTACAGACCCCTTTGATCTTCTGGTGCCCTGATTCAAAGCGAAGGAGGAAGTAGAGAAAGGCACAAAGTTCACGGGAGCTCCAGGTTTTGTAGGAGGTGGGGAAATGGCAGGTCTACACTCCAGTGAAAGCAGCCTCCAGGCGTGGCCAGAGATGACCCGGATAGCAGGCAGGAACTTCTTTACAATCTAAATTTTCTCAAGATCGGACTTTGAGGGAAAGTTGAGGCATTAACTTACTCCCCAAACAGATAAGCCTTTCATTATGAGACTTTCTTGGAAAGCAAGTTTGACAAGTTTGATATTTATATCCAGACCGTGAAGTTTACTGGCAAGTTCAAAGGCATACTCCATTACTTCAGGCAGCTGCAAGTGGAAAGATGTTTAGCTGTATTTTCACATGAATGATGGAAACACTTAAGAAGGCACAATTTTTCCAAGGAAAAGACTGAGGTTAGGCGGTCAATACTTGTGTTTTAATGAGTTCTAGTATATTGTACAAAACGGGAAAGCAGCGAAATGTAATTCAGTGTTTTGAACCTTCCCTATTTTGCACTACAATGCTCATACTCTAGACCATTTCTACTGCAAAACTCAGAAAACAGGACACATGGCATTTAAATATAAATACATGCAACACACACATTTTTCATAAAACTATCACATTTACTTCTATGGTAAATTCATTTTCCTTTTCCTATGAAAAGGATAAGATATTATCAATTGCACATATAGTTTTAAAATATACCAGTATCTCCTATGTTTATCAGAATCACTGTATCTTTAGCCCTTAAAAAATATGACCGATTGGGCTGGAGAGATGGCTTAGCGGTTAAGGCGCATGCCTGCGAAGCCTAAGGACCCCAGTTTGATTCTCCAGGTCTCATTTAAGCCAGATGCAAAAGGTGTTGCATGCATCTGGAGTTCATTTGCAGTGGCTAGAAGCCACTTTCTCTCTCTGACTATAATAAATAAACAAAAATAATAAAAAATGACAGATTTTGACTTTCAGAAGGTTTATGATGTAACAGGGAAGACTTAACAAGGACCTTGGAAAGTGGGAGCCCTGCATAGATATTATAGCCAGGCCTGACAACAGCTCATTGTTGACACTGAACAAAACACAGCCTCAGTTTCACTTTTCTGTAAAAGGAGGAAATAAACAGCTATTTTACCAATTCTAAATGTAGGCCCTGAATGCCAGAAAAGAATGAATATATTTTTAAATTTTTATTTATTAATTTGTAAAGAAAGGGAGAAAGAATGGGCACACCAGGACCTCTAGCCATTGCAAACAAATTCCAGACACATGTGCTACCTTGTGAATCTGGTTTACACGGATACTGGGGAATCAAACTTGGGTCCTTAGGCTTCATAGGCAAATGCCTTAACCACTAAGCCATCTCTCCAGCCCATGAACATGTATTTAATGTTCATTGAACAGGTATTTATAGGCAAGCACCTGAGGGGCCAAGGCAAGCAGAACTTTTGCTCAGGATTGTATCATCAAAGTCAAATTGTGTGTCCTACTCTGTGACATTTGGATACTAATATTAATGTAAATCTTTCCTTTATTATTTTTTCAAGATAAGTTGCTATTGCAGAAAATTGTGCCATACTTAAATTGTGTACACTCACCCATTTCCCAGGACCCCAGCAGGTAAGGCTAGAGCTATGTATGGTCCAGTAAGAGATGCAATGGTTTGTTCTTGGGATTCACATTCTCTGAGGAGACCTATATCAGTTGTTTTTAGTGAGGGTTGGTTAAAATGGCTCATGAGTAGCTTAAAGACATAGACCATTTTTTGTCATTATATTGGTACTGAGGTAGAGACATTAACTTTGGCACTAGATGATAATGTAAGAATTAGAGGACCTCAGAACTCAGGAATTTCTGAATAATGAGTAACTTAGGGAACTCTTTAGGCTAGTGGACTATTTTAGAGTCACACAGATATTATAACCCCATCATTTGCCTAAAGAGTCCCAGACCACCATACATTGGTACCAGGTCCTAAGGCAGCCCAGGAAAAATGGCCTCTAGATCTGAAATCAGAACTGTCACTGGGCCAGTTGCATAGATTATATGACTAAAAACACGGCTGCAGTTTCCAATGTACTGATCCAGGGCTGGCTCTGTTTAGGAGATAGGCCTAAAGGTCATACCTATTTGTGAAAACTGGCCTAAGTCGGGCCTAGATAGCATATATTTTCACCAGACAGAATAGTAGGATTGGTTGGAAAGCATTTCTCAGGATAATAGCATCCAGTTCGTCAATGAACTGGTTTGGTTTTTATGTGTCATGGTTACGTGATCAAGAGACTGAAAAACGTTTCCCCTCACAGCCTGCTGTTCATCTCCTTTTGCTTGTGAAGTGAGATCTTGCTGAACGCTGGAACTTTGACAATGTTCTGTTGATATTCATCTTCTGGCTTTGAAAAAATGGAAATCTCTGTTGCTTGTGGGACTTTCTCACACATTCCCATTAAGAAACTGCTGAGCAACCGCATGTAATAATGCCCAGGAAGCTCTCAATGGCCCTGTCCAACTCTGTTTGGCCCACAGAAATCCACCTCCACTGACAGTCAGAGTGGCTCATCCATCAGTCAGTTATGGAGAATCACAGAAAAGCAATGAATCAAGCCTTACATCAAGAAAAGCCTGAGAGTAAGGAAGATTAGGTTTCAAAGAGACAGATTCTGGACTCTTTTTCTTAGTGGGAAACATCAAATTTGTGGTGAAGTAGTTTCAAGATGTGATTTTTTATTCAACTCTGTAAGTTAACTCACAAAGAAGTAGGTAGAATGTAGAAGTGTGTGGCCCTTTGAATCTCCATTACTTGAGACTTTCCAAGGTATCATAACTGTGCAAGAAAGGACATGAGGAGGGTTTGGGGAGTGTTTATTATGACACTGATTCACATGGGATAAACATGAGAAACATGTCTATATATGTTCTGTGAACCACATTTTCACATTAACCAGTGTATATTTACCATAATGCAGTCTCTTGGACTGGATCTTCTACCAAGTATATTTCTGAAAAACTTTGGAATTGAGATCTTTTTTTAAAAAAAAATTATTTATTTATTTATTTGAGAGAGAGAAAGAGGCAGAGAGAGAAAGAGAGAGAGAGAGAAGAGAATGGGCACACCAGGGTCTCCAGCCACTGCAAATGAACTCCAGATACACGTGCTCCCTTGTGCATCTGACTTACGTGGGTCCTGGAGAATTGAACCTGGATCCTTTGGCTTTGCAGGGAAATGCTTTAGCTGATAAGCCATCCCTCCAGCCCCCAACTGAATTGAGAGCTTTTAAACAATTCCCTGGACAAGGTTTCCGGAGTATGTATGTGTAGTGTTTGTGTGTGTGTACACATGCGTACATAGTGTACATGCGTGTGTGTGCTCATGCATGTGAAGTCAGAGGAGAATATAAAGTGTCCTCCTCGGTTGGCCTTCTGCCTTATTTCCTTGAGCTTAAGTCTCTCAGTGAACCTCGAGCTGTTGTTCTGCAGTAACACTGGTTCACCAGTGAGCTCCAGTGATCCCCTGTCTCTGCCTTCAGCACTGGGCATACAGGTATGTGCCACACTTGGCTTTGAATGGGTGCTGAGATTTGAATTTAGGTCCTCACACCTATAGAGTAGGTGTTCTTACCTGCTGAGCCATCTCCCCAGCATACACGTGGTTTTTTAACCGTATATTTTGAGACCAATTTCTTTAGGAAATTTAAAAAAGAATGCCTGGAAACATAGAGAACAATTTTACATAGACCCTTTAAGAAGAATATTAGTTACATGTTTTCCCAGGAATCAACCAAAAGATAAGTCTGGTAGTATAACAACAGGATGGAGTTAGAAAGTATTAAACGGCTTTTTGAATCTTACTGAAGTTTGTGGTTTTCAAAGCCAACCAGGACAAAAACTTTAAAAAAAAAAAAACAAAAAAAAAAAACTTACAAATGAATGCTGATGAAAACCGGTTCAAGGTAATGGCTTGGAAGTCAAAGAAATGGGAGTGTGCTTTAGGAAGCTTGCACCCTGGTTACATGTCAAATTAACTAGGTAATTGCTATATACTAGTTTCCAAAAAGAAGACTGCACTTCATGCTTCAGAGGGTTTAGTGCTGTGTTTAATTGACCTGCTTTGATTTGGTTGTCTTGGAGATTCTTTCAATAAAAATCCCAATATGGTGATTTTTTTTTTTAAACAGGGCAAACAACCTAAATCTAACTACAAGTAGAATTCACTGAGAATCAACAAACAGGAGCTGCAGAGATGGCTCAATGATTAAGAACACGTGTGTCACAAGCATGAGCAGCTGAGTTTGGATCCCCAGAACTCAAATAAGAAAGCTGTATGTGGCTGTTGGACGCCAGAACAAGGTAGGCAGAGACAGGAGAACCCCTGGGGCTCCCTAGACAAGCAGCGTCACTGTAAAACGGGGGAGGCTTGGGTTCTGTGAATGACTCTGCCGCCAAAGACTAAGTCTACAGACACAGGAGAATGCCTGACTCTCTCTTCAGGTTTCCACCTAGACCCCCCCCACACACACACACACATAAGCAGAACCTTCTCCTCCTTTCTCTCTTTATCTATCTCTCATATACACATACACACACACTAAAATTCAGAGTAAAGAAAAGAAATGAAAGTCATATAGAAAGTCTAGTTATATAGAGGGCTAATTAGTTCATCAAATATGGTAAGAGAATAAACATTTTTTAAAGTATTTTCTTTTCCTTTCCTTTCCCTCTCTTTATTTCTTTCATTTTCTTTCTTTCCATCCTTCCTTCCTTCCTTCCTTCCTTCCTTCCTTCCTTCCTTCCTTCCTTCCTTCCTTCCTTTCTTTCTTTTGGAGAGAATGGGCACACCAGAGCCTCTAGCCACTGCAAGCAAACTTTAGCCACATGAGCCACCATGTGCAGCTGTCTTAAATGAGTTCTGGGGAATCAAACCTGGGTACTTAGGTTTCGCAGGCAAGCGCCTTAACTGCTAAACCATCTCTCCAGCCCGACAACAGACTTTGAATATAGCAAAACACTCAGGTTACCTATGTTGCATTACCTACATTCTCCACCTAGGCCAGTCCTTGAATCCATCACACTGTCATCTGAGATGGTATTAGGGGTCATTTCAGCAGAATCTGATGGCATTGAGCCGAAGCTTCCCCTAGTAACCCTCATCCTTGGAACCGAGTCCACATGCACACTTGCACTTTCATACCATTCCGAATATCAAAGAACCTAGAACTGATGCTCGCTGAAGCCATCCACATATGGTTTTATGAACTCCATACCCCAGAATCGAGCACCTATGTATGTCTACATCTTGAAGTGCTTGCAAAGAATTATCTCTGCTACCAAAGACTCTTTATGTTGGGTTCCTGGCTGCATGGTCGGATCATTCTGATCAAGTCCCATGTCATGGATGAGATGATTGGGGTCATCATGTGTTCAATGACCATCTCTATTCATGGTTCCTTCTCAGCCATAGCTTGCCAATGTTCCAGGATGTTCCATTTGGGCTGGTGAGTAAGTTTATAAGCCATACTACAAAGACCCTGGGATTGGGGAAGCGGTAATGTTTTTATCAAGGATGCAACCTATTGAAGACATATATGGCCTTTCATCTATGTATAATGCATTTGCATTTACCTCTCAAAAGGCCATGCACTGAGTCCTAAAATCTAAATTTATTCCAGTGAAAGTAAAATAGAATTAAAGAAATTGTGGGCTGGGCGTGGTGGTACATGCCTTTAATCCCAGCACTCGAGAGGCAGAGGTAGGAGGATCACTGTGAATTCAAGGCAAGCCTGTGCCCTGAGAGTCCATAGTGAATTCCAGGTCAGCCTGGGCTAGAGGGAAACACTAGCTGGAAAAAAAAAAAAAAAAAAAAAGAAAGAAAGAAATTGTGAGTAGAAATTAAAGCCAAATTATGAGAGTTCTTACACATTATTTTTTGTATGTGCATTTGTATGTGTCTTTTTTGTATGTTGTATATGTGTGTATGCATGTTCACATGAATGTGTGTGTGCATGTGTGTGTGTGTGTGTGTGTGTGTGTGTGTAGGTCAGAGATAGACCTTGAGTATCTTCTTCTATAATGCTCCACCACATTTATTGAGGCAGTTTCCATCACTGAACCCAGATCTCACCAATTCAGCAAAACTAGTTAGACAGCTTGTCCCAGGGAGCTGCTTAAGCCACCTCCAGAGTTCTGGAATGATAGCTGTGTACCACCACATGTGACATTTATGTGGGTGTTGGGGACGACCTAGTTGATGCTCTATAGCATAAAATATTCCCGAGGATTTCACTCACTTCACGGGGAATGCTAAAAGAACCAGCATGTACTTTTCATAGGTAACTTAGATTCAAAAATTGATCAATTTTGTGTGGATACTTATGTAGAAATGATGCATTTCTACATATTTCCTTTGTAGATATGTTCATAACATCTTCAAAACTGCATTCATCTAGCATTATTACTGCATACTTCAGACACGGTCTAGATAATGTTTACAGATTGTTGTAAGGATCTTGTTAAGAAGGAGCCCTGTTTATGAGATTTTATTTTGCATTTTACTTAAAAGCTGATGACTCAATAAAGTTTATATTTTTCCAAATCAAGTATTTGACCCACAAGTCTTCTGCATCGAGTCATTACTGATGGTATCCTTCATGAATCTCGAAATAGTTGTAATGCTGAGTGGATAATGGCTAGTTTTCCATTTATTTATTTAATGTTCATTTTATGGGCCTTTCTAGTAGTTTCATCCTATGGCAAGTGTCATAAAAAAAAAAAAAACAGAGATAACAGAATACTTAAGAAATTTATAATCCAATGCAGAAGATGGGCATAAAAATAATATTAGTCTAGTAAGAAATGTAATGAATACCATAAGAAGTGCATGAGTTAGTTGGCAGGGGGATTTCAAAAGTGGAAATAATTATGGCGTGTTCTTAAAGAACTTCTGACCTCAGTGGAACCACGTTTCCTCAACGCTTAGGGTAATGACAATGTCAGATATCAGAGCACTTCTACATGGCAACGTTGAAGGCTGCCTATAGTCTCACATGATTGATGTAAGTGGGACAATGAATGGTCAGTGGGCAAAGAGTGATTCTGTGCTCCTTCATTTCCTCATTCTAGTGCAAACTTTTGAGGATATCATCATAGGAATGAGTGAAAGGCCACAGATCAAAAAAATAAGGTTCTTGACCAAATGAAACATTAGTTTTCTTTGTTTCTTCTCATAGGAAAGTTTGAACTCTTGAAAGGACTTACCATAATCAATGGAAAGTAAAGGGTTTAGCACCCCCAAATCATCCACTGGCACATTTACAGAAGTCTCTTATGGTCTTGCAGAAAAGCACCTGAAATAATTGCTGCCTAGGTTACTAAGCAGTGGGTTTTAAATATTCCTTCCCAGGAACTGATCATAAATTTCACTCAGGTTAAATATGTAAAAGAGCAAGACCCACTGTTCCTTTCTCAGCCAGGCAGAAGATGTATAGTAATGTCCTTCAGAGCTGCAGAAAGAAATTAGGCAGGGCACAGCTCTGATAAACCAGTTCTGCAAGACTTGCTTGTCAAAGTGCTTTTTTCTAAGGAGTTACCAAAGGAAATATCTCTGCCTCTGAGCGAGGAAATGAGCTGAGCTAGACTATCAAGATCCTGGCCTTGATCCCTCTTTACAACAAGCTAGTTCCTCTGGGTAAGGAGCAATTGATCCAGTTATGGGGGTTTGATTGAGGTGTCCCCCATAAACTTAGGTGTTCTCGATGCTAGGTTCCCCAGCTGATGGCAATTGGAAATTAAAGCCTCCTGGAGGCAGTGTATTGTTGGGGGTGGACTTATGGGTGTTATAGCCAGTATCCCCATGCCAGTATTTGGTGCACTCTCCAGTTCCTATTGTCTACCTCATGTTGGCCAGGGAGTGATGTCCACCCTCTGCTCATGCCCTCATTTCCCCTGCCATCATGGAGCTTCCCCCTCAAGCCTATAAGCCAAAATAAACCTCTTTTTTTTCCCCACAAGCTGCTCTTGGTTGGGTGATTTTTACCAGCAGTGCGAACCTGACTGCAACACCAGTCAAGCAAGGTAGATCCATGCACAAGAACCTTTTCCTTTTCAGGGTGGAAAGGAGTCTGTAGACTGGATGCACACTTAAGATCCTCCTACTTCTACTTCTGCAGGCTGGATTTACTGTTGTACCACCAAGTCTGGCTGTCTATTGGAATCTCTTGCTAGAGTGTGATTGTAACATGACCTGCTAGCTAGAGGAACTGGCCTCTTAACTTGAGTTGGATGCCATTTTTTGACATCCCTTGAGAAATAATTTCAATAAATTATAGAATAAAAATAAGATGTGTCTATGTTTCCTTTCAAATGTGGAAAATATCAGTTATCAACAAGCTTGTAAGATTTTAGTGGATGGAAGAATAGATGAGTAACTCACACATAAAAGTTTTCTATTAAATGGATCGTAAGTTCATTGTTAAAAAAGTTGTATTTGTCAAGGAAAAGCCTAATATTTTTAGCTTAGTGTCTTGGAGGCTTATGTTAAAATGAGAACAAGCAAATTTGTAGAGTGTGTCTGAAGTATGCAGTAATAATGCTAGATGAATGCATTTGGGAAGAAATTATGAACACATCTACAAAGGGAATATGTGAAAATGCATCATTTCTCCATAAGAACCCCCATAAAGTTTACCAGTTTGAATCTAAGTTACCTATGAAACGTATAGGCTAGTTCTTTTAGAATTCTCAGTGAAGTGAGTGAAGTCCCTGGGAGCATTTTATGCTATAGAACAACAACTAGGTTCATTTCTGTAAGAAAGAGCTCAAAGCACAGCTATTTGTGCATGTGTACAGAGTGGCCAATGTTTTATTTTTCTGACTGACCTTTTCCACCTGGTGAGAATCAATTCATACCATCAAATTCACCTTCAAACCTGAAGGACAGCCACATGTACCCCTGTCATGGAGTGCTTATGTTTTGCTATGCTGCAGATCCTGGAGAAAATGGACCCCTCAGAGAAGGGCAGGCACACAGCCCAAGCTCTGTGGGGGCCTTTATACTACAGTGTGGTTGGAAAAGATATGAAGATCCGGGGACCACAGCACTCCCGCTACACACAGCGTACGTGATGGGCTGCAGCCTCAAGGCCTTTGCACTTGTTTGGCTTATCAAGCTCCTTCAGAGGGATAGCACTGGCAACTCTTGCTGGACAGTGCTTCAGTTCCTTGTTGCCTGTGGTTGTCCAGAGCATGGCAGCACATGAAATGTCCTTGGCTCTGCTAAGTAGTTGCACCAATGTTTCCTCCTCTCATTATCTCCACCCAGTCATTCTGATACACAAATCCATACCCACAGAATTTAAAGTGTCCCCTAGGCAGAGGAATCCCAGCCTAGGTTGGGAAGCCTGTGGGTTATAGCATTCTTAGCTCAATCTATTTCTGCTTATGCCTCATGTTTTTTTAGCCCTTTCTTTCAAAAGATACTCACTCTCTGGGGCTTCCTTGGCCAGTATGCTTTAGTTGGGGAGCCTGACTCTGCACTAGGGTTCCCTAATAACTTAGCTTTATTATTTTGTTTTCTAGCCTTTATCACCATCTGGTATATAATGTTTGCTTGCTTATTTTCTGTCCCAGTGTTCCACCCACAATAATAGGTATTTAATAAAAAAGCTAAACACATCAAGATAAATTGGTCTCTATTCATCTGCATTTACCTTCTGAATTTAGGCATAAATCATGCTAGGAAAATAGCAAAAGAAGATAGTTTTTTTTTTTTGTGTGTGTGAAATATCCCATAGGCTTATTAACTTGAGTAATGCCAGGTGCTGATCATCTTGAACAAGTCTTGCCCTATGGCAGACCCCTGTGAAATTCTCCCTCTCCATGTCCCCTATCTCATCTCAGGGGTCTTAGACACTCAACAGGATACCAGGATGAGAACAATTAACTTGCAAGCATAGGAAACAAATAGCAGTCTCAAGTGAGGATGATTTATGGATGGTTTAACAGAGGAACTTCTACGGTTTTTTTCAGTCTGAAGGTACAGGGAAGGAGATAGTTACTGGGATTCTAAAGGAGACTATAAGAAAGGCTGCTGAGTGTGAAAGTGGGATTTTGATGAAGGGGAAGCCATCCAGAGGCAAGTCTTTAAGGAGAGAGCTGAGATATATGTAGCCTACCCTCACTATTCATTTCCCTAGAAGGGAAATGGGTTCATCTCATTGTATTATTACTTCTTTTTTTTCGAGGTAGGGTCTCACTCTGGCCCAGGCTGACCTGGAATTAACTATGTAGTCTCAGGGTGGCCTTGAACTCACGGCGATCCTCCTACCTCTGCCTTCCGAGTGCTGGGATTAAAGGCGTGTGCCACTACACCCAGCTATGTTAGATTTAAGAAAAAGAAAATGACTTTTTCTGTCTATATATTTCTACTATACATATTTCTTCTATATATGTCTCCATAGTAGATACACATGGATCTTTTGAAAATGATGCATACTTGTAAACAAACCTCTTTAACTTGAATATGATGATAGTTCATACGAAGACACCTAAAAGATCCAAGCTTGCTGGTCATTCATCCAACAATATAAATAGAGAGTAATTGGGGAGGAAAAAGCCAAGGTGGTGGGGGTGAGAACTGAAGTAGGAATAAGGAAAAAGAAATGCTTTTCATTTTTAGGAAGTTATTTTAATACCACACTGTCTAACATGGCATGTAAGAACAAAAAGACATTGGTGCATTAAATGGCAGGTATCATGGTTCAGTATACTCACCTATATAGTATGTGAAGTCAGCTCCAAGTTTATATATTAGAAGACTGTTTCCATAACCTGCAGTTGGGTATACAAGAAACCATAGCAGGACTGTGTGTGAGGATGTTTGCTAAAGGAAATTACAATGATCAATATTGATTACCAACTTAACAGATACGGAATCACCAAGGGGACAAATCTCTGAGCAAGTCTGTAAGGGAGATTCTATACTGAGTTCTTTAGAGTTGGAGGAGCCACCCTTAAACTCAGCCAGTTATCTGTACCCAGATGGTCTGTTATAGATTAGGAACCAGTTGGCAAGAGGAGTTGGAATGTTCTCAGCCAAAGCCCACGTAGGGATCAAGCTGCTCTGTGCTGCTTCAGAAGACCTAAGGGCTGAGTGTTTTAAGCAGTATGATAACAGCACACAGATCCAAGAATAAAAAGAATAAGTCCCAGAGAAATTGAAGTATATATATTGATCACAAAATGTGTTCTCTCCTCCCTCATTCTTTTATAGATCTTAAATGTGGATCTCTGTGAGTGCCTGAGCAGGCACTCATGTGTGTGGTCAAATGTGTGATCACTGTCTTCCTTTTCTCATTCCTTCTCATCCACACTCTGCTGATGGGAACTTTTAATTCCATGTAGCCTTTTTCTTCTTCTCCTTTTCATCCTTCTCTTTTATTCTCCTTCTTGTCCTTCTCTGTGTGGTTTTTGGGCACACCTGCGTGGGTGTGAGTGCATGCGTGTGGAATCCAGAGATCAACAAGGGGTGTCTCCCTCAATCACTCTCCCCACCTTATATTTTGAGACAGGGTCTTTCATTGAACCTGGAGTTCACTGCTGGAGATCTGAACTGAAGTTCTCATGTTTGGGTGACAAGCACTTTACCTATGGAGCCATCCCCTTAGCACCTCACATAGCTTTATTTAAGAATTTTAAGGAGGGAATGGAGAAAATGTCTCTGTAATTAATTCAGGTCATTTTCTTGATTGTAATATCTGTTTCTAGAAGAGTACTGACTGTGTTATTAGCAAGCCCAAAACAGAACCCATTTGGTTAATTGCACATAGATTAAAAGGAGTTTCATTTATTCTGTTAGAGGCCAAATCTATTCTTTCATTTATCAAGAGAATTAAATATGCTCTGGGAGGAATTGTCCAAACATTATTTTTAATGCTGACAGCAAGAATTGATAAAATGCCTATCATCCATGAGAGTGACATCCTTTTCTTAATTCATGTATTTTGTTGGGTGAAAATCAAAATGGCATGTAGTAACGTGAGTTGCTGCAATAAACCACAAGAGAATATGGTAATGTTCAGAACACCTAGCCAAAGGTGCATGAAATATCATCAGCCAATCACAATCCCCAAGAGATGGTTCATAGGGTTTAGCAAACCATTCATTTCTAAATGAACGCTCTCTTTTGAAAATGGTCTTTGGTAAGTGCTCCTTCAGACAATGCAAAGAGGTCAGATGGCTACTTGCCCTTTCTTATCTCTTATTGTCACAGGACAGAAGAATACTCCACAAACCACTACTGAGACTATCAAAATATACACAGTTCAGGGCTGGAGAGATGGATTAGTGGTTAAGGCACCTGCCTGCTAAGCCTAAGAACCCAGTTCCAATCTCCAGGTCCCACGTTTAGCCAGATGCAAAGTGACGCAAGGGCGCAATGTCACTCTTGACCACAAGGGGGCACATACATCTGGATTTTGTTCACAGCAGCTGAGAGACTGCTGGCGCGTCCATTCTCTATCTGTCCTTCTCTCCCCCTCTCTCTGTCTGTCTCTCTCTGTGTCTCTCTCCAAAAATAAAAAATAAATAAATAAAATATATACACAGTTCAGTCAATCAATCAATTCAGCCTGCTGAGTAGCAGGCTCAGTGCTGGCCCTGGAGTTACAACCAGAGAGTAAAATTCAACCACTGTTCTGAGCCTCTGGTTCAGGGAAGGAGACTACAGTAGTTATGTGAGGAGTTTCCTTGTGACTAGTGGTGTAAAGAAAACAATGATTACACACTGACTGGGAATGGACACAGCATATAGAGTGGTCAGCACAGGTCTTTCCTAAAGAAAATCTTGGAGGTAAGAACCAATTGATAAGAAGCAGGCAACCTTGCAAGAATTTTGGAGAACATTCTAGCAAAGCAAATTGTATACTGTAACTAAAGAAAAAAGGACAACAAGGTATCGGAGGAAAAAAAAAAAAGGAAGAAGGTGGTTTGGATGAGGACAGTGGAGTAGACAGGATCTAGAATGTCCCAGGAGTCCTGATGTAGAGCGCCACTGGAAGCATCATCAGTAGAATTACCTGATTTGCATTGCCAAAATCTTCATTTCACTGCTACCAGAAGAACAGACTTTAGTAAGCAAACAAGAAATCAGGATTCCTAACTAGGACATGGTTGCATGAATTGGGGAAGGGGAGATGGTGGTTTGTTAAGGTTTTGTGAAGACAGAGGGAAGTGGATGAAATTGGGATATAGACTGGAAGTTGCACTGGCAGGATAGAGTGAAAGGCTGGATGTAGAAGGGAAGATGAAAGATAAGAGATGAGTTGCATCGTTAGGCTTGGGCTTAAATACCCATGTAAACTGGGCTTTGGGTTACTACAGGCTACTTTCATGAATGAAGACAATTAGAACAGAACCAAATTCATTTCCTCAGTAGTTAGACAGGCGCAGTGGAATATGTTGACAAAAGCAGTGACACGGGGTTTTTGTTTGAACTGACTTTGTAGTCATTAGTAAATTATAGCTGTTCACGCTAATTATCTTCTTAACATTATGATAAACTATCTAAACTTATAGCAGCACCTATGTTCAACCTGATGATTAATTCACTGACTGTAGGTGTTAATGATTAAGCGTGCTTCTGAGGAAAAAAAAATCTCTAGAGAATAGAATAAAATGCTTGAATATTTGTAGGTGGGTTTCGTGGCGCATGCCTTTAATCCCAGCACTCGGGTGGCAGAGGTAGAAGGATTGCCGTGAGTTCAAGGCCACCCTGAGACTACAGAGTGAATTCCAGGTCAGCCTGGGCTAAAGCAAGACCCTACCTCAAGAAACAAAAAAAAAAAAAAAAAAAAAGCTTGAATATTTGCCAAGTTGAGTTATGATTTTTCCACAATTCTTTCTTGTTTTAAAAGACTAAGGAAAAAGCCACTGGATGGCAAGGAACTTATGCCAAATGCTGATTCTTATCTAAGGTTAATATAATGTGGACTCCATTCAGCAAATTGATTTCTCCTTAAGATTTCCCTTAAGAAGAAGAATTTTATTGCATAACAAAGTAGATTAATGCCTTGAAAATATAATATGCTTCAGTGATATACAGAGTATCTTAGCTCTCATACTCTTAGCAAGGCATTCATTCTATTATCACATAATCATGTCTCGCCTAAATAAAGAATTCTGTGCTTAATGCACAATGAATCCTATCTTTTAGCAGTTTTATTGTTATATCAGTTATTAATTTAAATTTGTGTCATTTTTATTTAACAAGAAAGATAGCTTAAAGATTTGTTTGCTTGGATTACATTGAAGATCTTGTATGTTGGAGTATTTAACATTTCGAAGACAAGCTATGATATTACGAC
Organism: Orientallactaga sibirica; assembly: GCA_036365145.1. Lineage (NCBI taxonomy): Eukaryota > Metazoa > Chordata > Mammalia > Rodentia > Dipodidae > Orientallactaga > Orientallactaga sibirica. Next base: position 2,574,161 of record JAEOAD010000044.1, on the reverse strand, counting down.
TCCAATCCAGACATCCAGGCATCCAAGACTGAATTAAAATTCATAAATAAGAGACTCACTTGAGAGGATATAGGTGTCTGAGTCACAGGAGAGGTATGGATCCTGGTTCTTAATGATCCCATAGCTTACTCTATACCTTAGCATGATAGCCCTGGAAAGACAGGCTTAAGTATAGCACACGTTAGCACTTCCATCTATCCCCATGATGAAGGCCCAAAGGCTTACCAAACATATCTCATCCCTTTTATTCTGAAAATGTATTTCCTGAAATTGATAGCAACGCCCTTCACCCCTAATTTTATTTTCCCCTGAGCTGCATAATATTTGTCACAGCCACCATTCCCTGTCACCTACGGCATGCTAGAAACCCTAGAGGGTTCCTTTCGGAATTCTCATGCAGTTATGAACATTATAAGATACTGTGTTTAATCTTATTTTCCAGATGACTTCAAAGAGGATTATGGGGTTCCAGTAAATTTCCCAATCAATGATTTCAAAATATGTGTGTGTGTGTGTGTGTGTGTGTGTGTGTGTGTTGTGGAGAATACAATGCTGAGAGAACTGTCTAATTGTATGTGGCAGAAATTTTGATATATTATTTTCCTGTTGGTAGTTTATGTAATTTCATTTCCACTTTATTCTCAATAAGAAAAGATACTTATAGATAAATAATAAGGGCTAGATTTATACTAATTAACTTAAGGACCTTGGATAGGGCCCATGTATATGAGCAGTTTTCAATGACTAAATTAGAGGAAATATTTAGATAGATTTTGACAGGACAATTTTATATCTGCTGTCCAAATATGGCCTTGTCTTTTTCATATATCACATTGTCCTTGCTATTTATTACCATGTTGGTCTAAGCCATGGTGAGAGAGGGACTGATTCTTTATCATAGGTAGTCTGAGAAGTCCTGGACTAGATGGTTGACACCTAAGAATTGTATGGATACAAGTGAATCCCATTTAGTGGGGTCTTTGTTGCTTATTTCTTTGTGACAGAAGATCACAGAAGCAAACAAATCCCTGAAGATGGATGACTGCATTATGAATCAAGGTGACTAGAAACTCAGTCAAGCTGGCAGAGATATCTGTGCCCTAGCAAGTCACAAAAGGACTCAAAGGCAAACCTCCAAATAAGTCTCAGTCTGAGCTAGATGGGACACCAGTCATTCAGTGGATGAAACACTAGCCATTCAGTGGATGAGATGCCAGCCATTCAGTAGACGAGATGCTGGCCATTCAGGTGATGAGACACCAGCTCTTCAGTCAATTAGACACCAGCCTTTCAGAGGATGAGACAGTAGTCACTGAGTAGACAAGACCTCAGCCATTCAGTGACAGTTGAAGCATACGGAGAATGAAGGTCTTTTCGACACCCACCTACATGAAATCTCAGAACACCACTGAATATCAAAGGCAATATAGCAATGTGCCTGAAAGTCCTGGCTATGGGCTCCATATGTATATATTCATGTATGTTTAGCTTTGGACTTTGGCTGAAGTCCTAGTGATAAAAACCTTAGCTCAAAAATTTAGTCTTAAAATGTTGCTACCTGAGCTCAAGCCAGCTACAAGTAGAAATCGGGAAAGAGTTATAGATTCCTTAATTTGGGGGCAGGTAATACTCAAATATGTCCTTGGGTACAGAATGATTCAAGATCCATTGATTTGCCTGCAAGGAAGAATTCATTCTAAGAACCAAAGGAATCAGCTTTCCCAAAAGAGAGTGTGTTCCCAGGCGTCATTTTCATGGAGATCCAGGCTCTAGAAGACAGGTTTTATCACGGATTCCACTCTTTTTCTCCACAGCTATTCCTAATCAGTTATGGAGCTCCACCAGATTTGTTTTACATATTTCTCATATTTTTCTTAATTTTGTATTTCTACTATAATCAAAGTAATTGATCTAATTTCCTCAAAGTGTGTTCAGTAACATACCTGTTTCCCCAGCTATGAGTCTGTCCTATGACCTCTCCAACATTTTTACAACCTAACCTTAAAATGTTCTTTGGATTGGGGCAGGAATCTATGAAAACTGTTGATTCTTCTAGATTCCTGAGTCTGACCCCAGCCAGCTTTTCCACTTTCCCGACTATCTTCTGCTCATATTGTGTTTCATTCAGCCTCATGCCCTCGTCCTACCGAGCCTGCATCTTAACATGGCATATCTCCTTCCTCCTGCCTCCACTGACCCTTCTTTGCTCAGAAGGGTTAATCCCAGATCTGCATCATCAGTGTGCCTCATCTTAATTGCCCATGACTTCTGGTCTTAGTCCCTGCCTGACACTCAAGTCTAACTCAACCCTATCTACCTAAGGCAATTTCAGTTTTAACCTTGTCTTTCCAATTGAGTCTCCTCAATTCTTCCATAATAATTGAGAGCTCTCTTTTGTTTCTTCCCAACTAAACTAGCACCTCATGAAGATAGAGACTGGGCAAATTCTCACCTCCTAGTGTCAAAATTTTAACCATAGGAGATGCATTAGTATCCAGCTAGTCTATACGCTGAAGTGCATGCTTTATGTTTACCCAACACACACTCACCTAACATGTCACTTACAATGAAATACTCAGCAAGAACCCAGACATGAGTGAACTCTTTCATGGCTGTTCCATTTATAGCACTTCAGTTATTACCACCACATGTTGTTGACTAGGATAGAAAAGAATCTTAGAGGATAGGAAATTTCACAGACACAGGCAATTCTCCCAGGGTTCCTGGGGGGCGGGGAGCGGAATCTAACAAATCCTGAAACCAGCCTTGGTTGGAGGAGTATAGAAGATTTTGGGGGCTCTAAAATAAAACCTGGGTAAACAAAATTCCATCCTATTCAGAATGCACCTTAAGAATTCTGCCATCAAGAATCCTTTTGTGATAAGCATCTTCCTGGGTTATAGAAAACAACTTCTTTCCTATCAGCTGGATTACTTCCTATTCCCTTAAATGAGTCCAAGGGTACCAGAGTCTAAATTAATCCCGTAATAAGCATACTTGTCCCTAGTAGTTCAGAATAGCAAATAAATTAAGATGAGAAAATTTCTCCATTAGTCTTAGGGAGAAGTTTAGAAATGATTGAACATGGGAGAGGGAGTATTAACAGAGAAACAGAACCCTCAGGATACACATGTACCTGTGTATGAACATAGACATGTGGTCAGAGAGAAAGGGAGAGAATTCAAGTAACTGCATCATGCAGGTATAGGGACTCACACATCCAGAATCTGCAAGGGAGCTGAGAAATCCCAGCAAGAGCTGATGTTGCCTTCTGAAGACAAAAGACTTGAAAACTCAGGCAGAATTTCTGTGCTACAATTTAGAAGTATGACACCCTTTCTCTGTGGGGTCATCAGTCATTCCAGGTCTTCAAGCCATTGCAGGACTTCATCTGATTAAAAGAAGGCCACTTACCTTACAGAGTACAATCTGCATGATTCAGATCCCAATGCTGTAAATATTAATTACATGTAAACATGACCACTTGCAAAATAAATATTTACACTGCTGTTTGCCCAAATCACTAGGCATCATGACCTAGTGAGGATGACATAAGATTATCTATCACAGGGAGATGATAGTATTTGAGGTCAGAGAATAAATTTTTATTAAGTATAAGCAGGGTATAGATTCAAGGTGAGCTATATTTTAAAGTTTGAGGCATTCCAGCAATGCCAAAATCTGTAAAATTTCCTTAGCGAAGATCCTCAAAGGTAAGTCATATCTGAACAAAGTAAAATTAATTGAATTTTATTGTCTTTTACCCCTGCCTGCCCTTGCCAATCAGATGTGAATGCAAAGTTCCCCTCTTTTCCTGATTTACCACAACGGGCCAAGAGAAACCAAGATCTGCTGAGTTCCTAAAGCTAACAGCAAAACACTGCAGGGGAAGGGCTCTCAGAACCACAGAGTAAGGTAAATACTAAGCTGTAATCTAATTAGCAAATGATAATAGAAACCAATGGAAAACAGGCCACAGGCCCATGAACTACAATTCCCCAGGGAAATGAATGATTGATCGCTTGGAGACAGGAAACAGATAGGGGAAAGCGTGTTTTTGCCTTTGACCTGAAACATAGATCACAGCTTCCAACCCAAGTCAACAGTGTGTGCGCAAAACCGCACGCTCTGCATTCCAAGTTTGTCCCTTACCCAGACAGCGAAGTCCTCCAATGAGACACCAGTGGCTCTGGCTAGTCTGTTCACGACCTACTAAAGACACAGATCTCTTTGCAGAACTGCATTAGTAAGGTGACATTTCTTCTGTTAAAAATACAAGGTCAAGTGTTTTAAACTCCTACCCACCTCACCATGCTCATATGCAAACAAAACCCAAAAAACACCAAGCCTGGGCTACTTATGCCCGTGTGCTGTTTCAGATGCTGTCCCTTAGGCTGTACCACCCTAGGAATGTGAGTGATGTTCAGATGCCACCCTAGGAATGTGAGTGATGTTCGGATGCACTAGGGGTGAGACTTGAGTGGAAGGACTCACCCTGTTTAAGAATTATGTCAGATTGTGAACCATGGACAACATTTTAACATTGTTTAAAGAATTTTCACGATATTAAGGGGATCCCCTTCCATGTTCTCTAGTCATGAAAAGCCTGTGTGAGGTTGTCATTGTCACACCCCAGTTTGTCTAAGGCTACCAAGACCCTCAGTCATCAAGATTTATCCAGAAGGAGTTGGGAGGATTTAAGCCATTGAAAACAGAACCTGGAGGACAATATAGATTTGAGAAAACAAAATGGTTTAGAAAGCAGAGGAAAAGCTAGCTTTCTTTCTTTATTTTTGTTATTTTGGGGTTTTTGTTTTGTTTTGGAGGCAGGTCTCACTGTAGTCTAAACTGACCGTAAACTCACTCTATCCTCCCAGGCTAGCCTTGAGCTCATAGCAATCTTCTTACCTCTGCTTTCAAGTGCCAGGATTAAAGGTAGGCGCCACCACACCCAGCTCTGCTTGATTTTTCTTACGGATGAATGAAACAGACCAAAGGAGTGGGGAAGGACAAAAGAAGTGCTCTCCTCCAGACATATGGATCTTGGCATTAGAACAATAGAAGAGATTGAGGAAAAGCTCACTTAAGATGTAGAAGAAAGCAGACAAAAGGTTTCATGCCTACTTTCCACAGTGAGGCTGAGGCTGGTTTCTGAGGCATAGCTGAAGGGCTGCCATGTTCTCTACTCAGCAGAGCCAAATTAAAATTCATACACAATTTAATCAAGGACCAGAATAACTCTTCCAAGTAGAAGTTTCAAGAAAATTACTTCCCCTTTCAAATTTCCCTTCAATTACTTTCATTACCTTTAGTTAACAATTCTCATAAATAAATATTGACTCCATGTACTATAACCATCTGGAGGCAGGTAAAACAAACCATCAGGTTTAGAAATGACAGGCATCCTATGGATCAAGCACCATATAAATACTCTCTGATTCGTGGAGTCGACACAGCAGTTCTGCCCAGGGAAAACAAACCCACTGAATGAAAACAAATATGCTCATGTTTCAAATATATCTTATTCAAATGTTTGGAAATAATATAAATGTCCCCAGTGAGGAAAAGATTCAAATGAATTTTGACATTGTCATTTAGTAGAATACCATGCAATCATCAAAATGATATTTATTGAGTACTTGGATTAATGGGAGATGATTATAATTAAACCTTGATTAAAAAAAAAAAAACCACACAGTTATTAGTATGACTTCATGTTCAGTGAGGCAGAAAAGGGCAAGGGTGAGTGGGAGTGTCAAAAATGCACCCAGTGGATGCCTCTGGGTGATGATACAATGAGTGTTATGATATTTGTAACCCATTCCTTCCAGTAGATTCTTCTCTGTTTCCAAAATGTATTTAAGAGCAACAGTTTGTAAAAGAAGACTTAAAAGGAGGGATGGGAAGATGGCTCCATTGGTAGAGCGCTTACTGTGCCAGTGTGGGGACTTGTGTTCAAGTGCTCACATCCACATAAAAGCTTAGCATGGTGGCAACCCTGTAATTCCCATGCCAGAGAAGCATAAACAAGAGGATCCCTGGCACTTGCTGGCTAGCTAGCGTAGCTGAATTAGTGAGTTCCAGATTTAGTGAGAGAATTTGTCTCCAAAAATCAGGTAGATAGTGACGGAGGGAGGAAGTGATTTCTGGATTACTAGATCCAGAGATCCCTAGACAGTTATCAGCTGAGGAGTAGTCAAAGCTGACCAGCAGATCAGAGATCTCGAGGTTACAGTGTTGTCAGCCATTGAAAACCACGGTGGTGGTCACTCTTCTACTTTCTGATATTTCTTGCCAGTTGTCAGTGAAGGACATCTTGAATATCAGGGACTTAAAAAGGGGGTGGTGGTAAAGTAAGTCACATAACCACAAGGGCCAAGGACATGATGACTCTCTGAAACCTTGAGTGTTCCTCCACCTGATACAAGTGTTTTATGAAAGACCACTGAGGACTTCACTGAGATTCTGACTTGAAGATGTTCCTCTGCATACTCACATTTGCATTTCCTCCCCTCGTGCATAGAGGAAATGCACAGCACGGACCCAAAGGAGAACTGTCACTGCTATAAACAAAAGAAGAGAGGGTGGGAGGGAGGACAAGGGGAGGATACAAATAGGGACCCAAAAGGAAAAGGTACTATAAAACCCTTTACTCTGAACAACAGACTAAAACATTGACCCTTCATCAGGCCCGCAGAGGGAACACCCAAACCACAGGAACCTGGAGAGAATGTCATGAAGGACAACCTTAATCTTGTCCTGCTTCTCTTTCTCTTCTCTCTCTCTCTCTCTCCTCTCCCCTCTATACTCACTTTCTCTTTTATATTATCTATCTTTTTCCTCCCTCAGACTTATAACACCCAGTGCCAGCACAGGGTTAACTTCCACAATGAGCTGTTGATCTGAAACACCTACAAGGTTTCCCAAAAATACAGACTTCTGTCTGTCAGAGTTCTTAGTGACCCACCAAAGGTTAATGATAAGACCACATACGTGTGTGAGACCAAACACAGAGAGACCTGGCCAGAATCTGGAAGAAAGTCAGTCCCCAGACAGTTAGCTAGTCTAGTACCAGAGGGTGCTACATGAGCAACTGGGGCAAAATGTCTGTCATTTGTCCAAACAAATTGCAGTCTAAGATACCCAGCAGGAAACAACTTGACGTAAGGCTCATACAAGTGCAGTAGTGGCAAACAGCCATGGTGGGTAACCAACTGCTCTTGATTTGGCTAATAGATCCACTCAGTGGAATGGAACTCATTGCTGGGACTGGGAAATATGTCAAAACCAGGTATAAAAAATGAGCTCAGTCTCCAAGATCAAGATACCACCAAATGTGGGCTAGAAGAGAGCCAATGCATATAAAATTCCCTCCAAAACATATATGGTCATCCCTTCTATCTAGTACTAACTTCTCTCTCCTTTGGAGAATTTGCTTATCTTTTTTCAGATGGACAACGAACCTGAAGGGAGGATCAGCTAACCACACCTCACCAGGGCCCCAGCTGAAACCATAGAACAATGCAGGGGAAGGGCAGGAATACAGCGTTCATGGTGATCACGACACCAGAAAAAGGCTGAAGGAGATAAACACAGAGAATATCCAACTCCAACTAAGCCAGATATCCAGAGACACAGAGGCTCCCAAAGCCTCATCACTGAAGCAGAACTAAAATGACCCCAATGTGGCTCAGGGAAACTCGTGGAAGAGGGGGTGGAAAGATTGTTAGAGTCACAAGTTGGGGCATTATGCACAGAGGCCGGGGCCTACCCCCCAGAACTCTTGACTAACCTCACAATGCATGACCCACATTCCCCATTGATGAGGGTCCCTTTGAAAGAGGGAGGACAGGGAGGAGGACAATGGAACCAATACTATGAATGTAAAATCAGAGTAATATAAATAAAAAAATATATTTTTTTTTTAAAAAAGAAGTCTGCAACTGGGAATTGGGTCAGGACTGGAACCAGGGAATATAGAAATCCTTTGTTCCTCAGGACTATGACAGAAAAAAAAAGTTAACAGGAATATCAGCGAAACAAATACCAATAAGCCCAGTATTGTTTGTTAATCAACTCACTTTCCCCTTTCTACTACAGACATTCAGCTATATAGAAATGTCACTGATTTTGTGGGGACCTAAAAAGGGGCCCCATTGTTATATAAATATGCTTTAACTAACCCATGCTTTATACCAAATGTCTGACATTGTTCTTTCCCTGGATTTAGGATCATTTGCATGTGATTAAATGCATAGTATTATAAACAATGTATTTCCATTTTAAAGGAAAATTATTTAAATTGTCTTCTCGTTCAAGTCCAAGCCTCTAGTAGTAAAGATAAAAATAATAATAAAGGTGAAGATAGAAGCAGAAAATTTTAGAATTTTGAATAAAATAGAAACACTAGAGTCTCAGTTAATCATATAATTTGGTTGGGTACATGTTTACTTAGAAAAAAACCCTCTGGAAACTGTAAATATTTTCTAGCCTTGCAGAAAAATATTTGCTAGAGTTATTGCAGAATGACAGACCAGAGCATAGAAAATGTACAAAATTACCAAACAGTTGTCAGCACACTGAAGACTGCTAAAGAGAGTAAGCTACTGATATTGAAGTGTGATGGGGAGTGTGCTCCAGCCAGAATCACAATCATCATGAATGAACAAGGTGTGTGGTCTTTGAATGAAAAGCTTTCTTCCTTCATTTCTCCCTCAAATTGACCCACCTCTGTGTTATGTGGTTCAATGGGCCTCAAACCTAGCTGCACATCAGAACCACCTGATCCTAAGAACATTTTTTTTTCTACTAGTACATAAAACTGAACATATTTATGGAGTCCGTAGAACGTTTGGGAACTCTTCACACTGTATAATACTAAAATAGGATAAAAATAAACTATCTCCTCAGACATTTATCATTCCTTTATGGTGACAACATTCAAATTCTTATTGAGTTTTTTGGTTCCTAATATAGGTTCTGGCATACCCTGGAAGTCTTCTATAATCAGACTAAGAAATTAAGGTAAATCTGGACATCAACATGTATAACACTATGACACAGCTTCATTAACAATCACTTTGAGAATCAGGTGGAGGTGGGAAGAGAGAAAGATGCATTGGGTTTGCATACAAAGGTCATCCCCAACTATGGATTCTCACTTAAACCCATTCTTTGTTACTTTCTCCTCAACTTTGGCCCTCCTCTAAAGAAGGAGAAACCACTAAAGTACTAAGATAAAAGATAAGGGCTGGAGAGATGGCTTAGCAGTTAAGGTGCCTGCCTGCCAAGCCTAAGAACCCTAGTTCCAATCTCCAGGTCCCACTTTTAGCCAGATGCAAAAAGTGATGCAAGGGCACAATGCTGCACTTGCCCACAAGAGGGTGCACACATCTGGAGTTCATTCACAGCAGGTGAGAGGCCACTGGTGCACCCATTCTATCTCTCTCTCTCTGTCTATCCCTCCCCCTCTCTCTCTGTCTTTCTCAAATAAATAAAAAATTAATTAATAAAAATTTTAAAATAGCTTGGAAAGCCAAGTAACTTTACAAAAAAAAAAGATAAGGTGAGTCCAAGACCCAGGGAAATTGGAACCAAGGAGAAAATAGGTTGGAAACGAAGACACATAAAAGTTGAGGATGAACAAGACAGAGATTTGTGTCTGGTTATGAACATTACAAATGAACATTCCAAGAGATGTCTGTTCACCTTATGTGTGTATGTGTTGAGATAGTAATTCTGGAGAAACAGAAAGAAACAAGGTGCTGGAATGATTATTTCATTTCTAGTAGATCAGAGTGGTGTGTGTGTGTGTGTGTGTGTGTGTGTAACCTGCTGTTAATGAAGGTAAAACAGGAAATTATGAAGGAGTTGAGACATTTAATATATATACAGATATTATTTGTGTATTCATTTATTGTTTTAATTGATTTGACAGATACTTATTAAGTAACTGAAATGGCTGGACACTTGTGTAGAAGGTTTCTGCCCCAGTCAACAGATATTGCACTTACCCTCACAAAGATCACTTGCTAAATGAGCTCTGCACCACCCATTTCTAATAGATTTAAGGGCCTCACAGTTTATTTTGAAATTTGTTCAGGTAGGAGATATTTGTGCATGACTGAAAGCCAGGAGAAAATACTTTGAAAGCACATTCAGACATTGAATAGATAGAAAGCAAAGTTCTCTTTGAAAGTAAGAATAAGATGGAATGGAAAGAAAAGCAAAAGACAGATTGTCTACATTAGAGATATCTTACTCTTTTCAAGGAAAGAAAAAAGATCATGCTACAGACTAGAGGAAAGGAAGAGATAAGATTTTTCTACTTATTTCAACTATAACCCTGTTGTTAAAGAAAGCTTAGGGACATTCCTGAAAGCACAAAACATTTTAAAAATTATGTTCATGTATATGCATTTTATAATAAAAAACAGTGGTATCTAAGTATACTCATATTTAAAAGTAAATATGGATTTTCTGGACTGACTTTTTCCTTTTATTCATCACTAAATATTGACCACTCATTTGACCATTCTTTTTTTAAATTTTTTAAAATTATTTTTTATTTTATTTTTAGAGAGAGAGAGAGAGAGAGATAGACAGAGAGGGAGAGGGAGACAGAAATGGGCGCGCCAGCAGTCTCTCAGCTGCTGTGAATGAAATCCAGATGCGTGCGCCCCCTTGTGGACAAGTGAAGCATTGCACCCTTGCCTCACTTTGCATCTGGCTAAACGTGGGACCTGGAGATTGGAACCACATTGGAACCAGCATTCTTAGTCTTAGCAGGCAGGCGCCTTAGCTGCTAAGCCATCTCTCCAGCCCTCATTTGACCATTCTTAATGGTGGTTTTAGTATCAAAATAGGGGATGAGGAACTGCCCATGCTGATGTATCTAAAAGGCTCAAAAACCTATTTATAGGACATCTTAGCTCATTTCCATGGTGTAATAAAATACATAGACTGGACAATTATAAAGCTCAGAAACTTATTTCTCATAGTTCTGGAGGATGGAAAAATCAAACCTTCAGCAGGCTCAGTGTCTAGAGAGGGGACTGACTATTCACTGCTTCCAAAGTGACTAAATGTGAAAGGTGCTAATTGCTTTGGGAACTCTTTTAAATATTCTAATCCTATTCAAGAGAAAGAAACCCTCCTGACCTCATCATCCTTTAAAGGGCCCACCTTTAATTACCAGGGCATTGGCCATTAAATTGTAATGCATTAGTCTTGGAGGAGGCACATTGACATCATAACAGAGGGGGAAGTTCATGTCTGGCACTTGAGCCACTTTGTTTGGAAACTTCATATGGACTATTTTAATCACCCAAGACTGAGAACTGCTGGAATGGTTAAGCTAATATTCATGGAGTTATTTTGTGGCTCTTTGGATTGGTGGAATATTATCTGGGGACACATCGGGCTTTGATGGACCCCAGGACCCATCCTAATTCTAGAAGACTGTGACTTAACAGATCTTATACCTATTTTTGGATCATCCAACAAACTATACCTATCAGTCCAATTGGTTCTTAAAGTTTCTGAAAAAAAAAAATTGTCCAAGAAGCAATCAGTACAGTCTATCCCAGTCCATTTGATTGTTTGGCATGAGACATTGTAACCCTTTTAAGCCCCATCTCACGATCTCTGAAAGATAGAATATATTTCAGTAGCTCCAGCTGGCCTATGTCTTTGTAACTTTCTCTGGCATTCAGCAAGACGGCCATATTGTAGCTGCAAGCTATTACAACAACACACTGACTTCCAGATTTACAACTGTGTGCTTGTCATTTCCAGATGTAGTTTTACTAAGACAGTTGTGCAGGAAACATTGTGAGAAGCAGCAGATTTCTAGTAAAACATACCTATAAACACTATGGTTTCTGGCAAAGGGGGAGAAAAGGCTTACACCCAGATGCCTTACAAAAACAGCGTCTCTTTTGTTCATATTTACCCTGAAGGTTCAGGTGTGATCTGCAGGGTTCATTTTTGTTTTGTTTTTCCCTGACACTGGAGCAACCTAGACTCTTTTGTCTTGTGAATAGAATGGCCATCAAGATACAGACATTCTTCCTATTGTTCTGCTAATATTTTAGGAACCTTGTAAAATCAGAATCTTAAGTACAAAAGCCATTCCACTGAAGTGATCTCCATAATCTAAAAATTTCTGAGAAGCACCTGGACTGGGTAATTTGAAAGCAAAAGCCTATATTTCCTGTGGGAAGTAACAGACCCATACGTTGATGAATATTTTTCTACATTCCACTGAATATGTGGCCTGATTTTTTTTCCCCATAGCACAAGCCTACATGATTTAAAAGACATGTTTTGGCAGGAAACAAATTAACACATATGGGTGTGGGTGGCAGTGTCTTAATGCCCAAAATGGATACACCCTTATTTTCAGCAGTGGCAACAGCTATATGATACCAAGTCAGAAACTGGTTGCGACACACTCATCCCTCTTTCAGCAAAGTTGAGAAGCAGATGAGGGGTGTTCCTAACCTGATAACTGCTGTCCCCACTTTTCTCTTAAACCAGTCTCTTTTCTGTATAGACTTACTCTCATGCTGCTACCTGACATGTCAGAATTTCTACTACCTATGCAACTACATAAGACTTCTCTGCTCAGTGCTCCAGACTGCCTGCTTTTAGTCCTTTTCTCTCTCTACATCCGTCCACCCCACACTTATTTTTATACCTATCTATAGTAACTGAAATCAATACTCAATAAAGTGTTGAGGACATAGGACAATACTCCAAGAAACGATTTAGCCTGATGACCTGATTCTTATACACAGAATAATTCAGTATTTTAATAACTTCATCCTATTTTTCTTCAGGTATGATGTTTCTATAGAATAATCTTGGGACATATTTAGAGCGTGAGAGATTAAGGAACGAGGATATCTAGAAAAAGCGGGGTGGGGAGTGAAGAAAAAGAGAAAAACGGATTCACTATATAGGAGTGGTTTGGCTTCTTTATAAAGTATACTCTTGAACTCATGTGAGATTTGATGTTTTAGAGGGGTTATAAAAGAAAGAATGTCACTACTGTAATCCAAAGAAATAAATCAGTTTAAGACTATGCCACATCAGTGGTGAAGATAGATTGGAACGTCATATAAAACACTCTTGAAAAGCACATATGTGGGATACATATTGTTCCCAATTGTCTGTGAACACATCAGCCTCATGATTTAAACCTAAGTTCCTGAAGTGCAATCCAGCTGCCTTGCGTCCTTGGCAATACTAATGCTTCATGGATCCAAAAGTGTGGCAAGAGGATAACAGGATGGTGAGAGCCTATCTTCCAGGGGAAATTTCATAAACAACCTACTGGGCAAGTTTAATCTCTAACTGTACTGGGGATAATGAGATAGTCTGGCCAGCCAGGGCTGTTCTACGTATCCTTCATATATTTGTATGCCCTTGTTCTTAGCCAAAAGGCCAAGAAGTGATCAGAAGCAGAATTGCTAAGGGGTACAGTGAGTGGTGGCACACATCAGTAATTCTAACACTTGTGGAAGGGGTGAGATAGGAAGGTCATGAGTTCAAGGACAGCCCAGGCCTCATAGCAGTACTCTTTCAAAACAGCAAAAGCACCATAATAAAGAAACAGAAAGGAACTAGGATAGAGTGAGAAGTGAAAAACCCAGCACTCCAGCCACAGTAAATGTCTCTGACTGCTGATGAAATACCCTATCCACCCATTTCTTGATACTTTTCTCTGGGCTGTAAAATAATAATTATAAATAACAGATTTCTGTAGAGTACACTGTCTTTCAAAAAAAGTTTTCATTTCTCATGTCATACATCCTATATTCTTGGTCAACAATTTTTGAAGCAAGGGACCATCAATATAAACAAGAAAAAGGAGCATGACCATATCAGTCTTGGAACTGGAATTCTTATTTTGAAGTCTTTGCTGAAGAGAAAGCATACCCAACAGGCAGAAGTAATTAAATAAGAAACATTAGTAGAATTTTTATTCACATTTCATAAGCCTCTGAATTAAAATGATACAAATATATTGAGTAGAGTTGGTGGTCATTATGGAGAAGTATCTTCCTGTTGATTGCAGAGTGATTGGCAGTGATATGTAATATTCAATATAATATGCTTAGAACTGTCCTTGTTAATGACCATATTCCTTTCTCCAAACTAAGGGAAGGAGACATTTGCTTACCAGTCTAAGACTAAGCAGCTTCTTTGTCTATTTCTCTTTTTGTAGAACTTATTTCCATTTTGTAGCATATTTGTCTGTTTTGTTTTGTGAGGTGGGGTCTTACTCTAGTTCAGGTGAACCTGGAACTCACTCTGTATTCCCAGTCTGGCCTTGAATTCACAGTGATACTTTTACCTCTGCCTCCAGAGTGCTGGGATTAAAGGGATGCACCATGCCTAATGCATTAATTAATTAAAATGGTTCCTTCTTGTGTGTGGAGGTGGCTTAGTGAGTTAAGTATCACACAAGCATGAGGACCTGAGTTGAGATCCTCAGAACTCACCTAATAATAGCCAAGTGTGGTGGCACATGCCTGTATTACCAACACTGAGAAGGTACAGACAGGAGGATTCCTAGGACTAGGTGGCTAGCTCGTCTAGGCAAATTGGTAACCTCTAAGTTCAGCTAGAGACCTGGCCCCAAAAAACAAGATAGGGAGTGAGGAAAATTTCTGATGTATCTGGTTTCCACTTGCACTTACACACAAACAAAGGGTTTTTTCCTTCATCCCATTCTAGTTAAAAAAAATCCATTCTTTCAAAAAGAATTAAATGATATATAACTCAAGATGTATAAATTACAACAATAAACAACTCAATAATCTAGCAGGGACTTTAACGAGCAAGATTGCCTTTAGATCATAAACAAGAATGTCTCATTGGAGGAATGCTTGGTAGACAGAAGAATGAGGAAGGGATGGAGGCAGAAGAAGCAGAGGAAAGTGAAATGGAGGATGGGAAAAGGAAAAACAAGGCTACCTGTGTTTTAGTATGGAGGGAGAAAACAATCCGATCCACAAGCTCTCTTTCATGTGTTCAAGCTATTGTAGCACACAAGAGAGGCATAGTAAAGGGTCCTGGCCACTGGTTAGGTCACCCTAGTGAATACAAATAAAATATCTCTTTCTCCGAAAGAGGTGGAACACTGTATTAACTAGCATTTGGAGAATGTTATTATTTTTTATGTCTAAGATTTTATGGGTCCTATTTTCCTAGGAGGACAAGGAAGCAGCGATAAATGTTGCAGAGGCTAGAAATTCCTACTTTGTGATTCCAAAACAAAGCAAGGAATATCACAGGACAGAAAAACAAATCAGATAGCCTTGTCCTTCTCTCTGAAGTACAGATGTCAGCCCACTCCAGCTGTAGCTAAAGCAGCTCTCGTGATGTCATCAAGATGGACAGGATGTAAGCATCCCAGGACTTTGGAATCTCATGTGTACTCATTAATCTCCTGGATGCTGTAGGTAGAAAAGAAATAGAACAATGTAAGGGAAGGGAAACATGGAGAAAAGAAATGAAAGGAAGAAAGGAAGGGAGAAAAGTAGGAAATGGAGGGAGAAATAAAACCTCTTCAGATGAGGGTTCTAGGTAACTAGAGTTGGTAGCAAGGAAAAGTTAGAATTGTTCAGAGTTAAAAGGCTCTAAAAATATGTTTGGAAACATTAGAAAGTTATTCTAATAATAATATTGAACATATTTACTTTGTGTAAAAGGACAGGAGATAAGACAGCATTTTTACACTTGGTTAAGTATGCATAATGTACAATCATTAAAAGTTAATACCTGAAAAGTTATTGAAAAAGTACTGTACATTATATAATGCTTATTTATATTGCTGAATACACATATGGAAATATTATATATAAATTTTTCTCTTTCCTTTTCCATTGTGGAGAAATGCTACAGAGTCAACAAATGGAAATAAGCTCATGACATATTTGGTACAAATCTAAAAATCAATAAACCTGTGACTGTTTTAACAAGAGAAACCTATGTCACAACTTCTAATACAATGAAATTAAATAGCATCGCAACATTCTAGATTTTATCTGTCAAAATTTTAGGTAACTTGAGAAGTTCCATTTCTCTTATTAACATATTCCTGTTAGAAATAAACAGAGCAGGCCATGTTAGCCTTCGTGGGGACACAAAAATCACACAACAGAAAATGTGCCATGAAGTCCAGCTAAACGGTGTTCTGCCCTGTCAGTATATCACTGCATTTCACCAGTGGCTGAATTATTTCAATTTGCCATGGTGCTGCTATCTGTGGGCCCCTGTAGGTCAAGGGGAAGGAAAATTAAGGGTCATCCTAAGTTTATCCCATATAGCCTTTTCATTTTCCATCCAGCTAAGGACATCCAGGCTCCCTGTTGGGCAAGCCATTTTTTCCTTGTCTGTTATTTTCAGAGAAAAGACTGTGTATGACAGTCCCGGGATCTTACAGCCCGAGCACAGATGGTAAAGATTACAGCTCGCTGAGCGGTGACCTTTAGAAGCCGCTTTTCTTCCCAAGGTTCTTCGCTTTTGACAGTTGGACTGACTTTTCCTCAATTAATTTCATTACCTCAATTGATTTTGCCTTTTACTTTTCCTCTGATGAGTCCTCCTCGACTTCTACACAAAATTTAGACTTCTAGACAATAACTATTGTCTAAGTTGTCCGTGAGGCTGTGCGGTGTGCCTTCTTACCACCCACTAATTTGACATGCTCAAATCAAGTGACTGTGAATAATGTAGACATTGTCTCACTGCTGGCTTTCTTTTCTCAACAGGTACCCAACCTAATGAATTTCAACTGGTTGCCTGAGATGAGCAATGAGTAGGGACCTGGGAGAAAGAGGTCATGGGCAGCAAGAAGGAGGCCCACCATCAATCACAGGACAAGGGACATTTATGAGCTGGCTGTAAATTGTCAGCATACAGCTACAAAGTGAGCCTATACTTTGATCATAAATAAAGAAGAAAGCTAACACAATTTAAACCAAGGTGCACAAATTAAATGGAAAGAACAACCATACCATTCACGGTCCTGAAAAATGTCAGTTGATGTCTTAAATGTAATAGAAATGGTAGAAAAATTCAGAAGAGAAATTAGAATCCAAATATTTTCTTTATCACCACGCTAGAGTAATGACACTGTTGGCCTGGAAAACTCATGCCCTTGATTTTTACGGTCACCCAAATGTAACAGTGGGTAGAACTTAACATCTGAGAACATGGCAAAAGATAGGAGCGAGAACCCCTTTTTCTTTATGTAGCTGTTATTTGGTTCTTTTCTGAAGGGAAGCTGAAACCCGTTGAGGTTTCAAGTTGAGTCTACTTCCTACAACATTTCAAAGAGCGGGGTAAAACCATGACAATAACATCTTAGTCCTATAAAACTTGTTGAAATAAAACACTAAATGATTGCATTGTTTGGTTTTACTCAAATAAATTAAAATCTCAGCCATTGATCTGAGCTAAAAATTACCATTTTAATATGCGCTTAAAATTTGGTCTCGTGTTCGATGGCAGTACAGTTAGACTTTTGATCACAAATGAGCAGGTGGTAAAAGTGTCATGTAAGATTTGCTTATATTTTACAATTTCATTAAAAGAGGATTAACTTTTCAGAGAAAATATGAGGAAAAATCTAATTAAAATTGAAAGCCTCAATAAATTTACCATGGTGGTGTCACATAACACTTTGCAAGTGGAAGTCAATGTTTGTTACCCGAGAAATCAGTCAAGGAAGTTTCAAAACAAATATAAGAACATCTATGGTTGTGCTGGTCAGAGAAATCCCTCTGCTTCATCTCTCACCCACGGAACTAGGAGAAAGAAGCCAAGAGTTTCTCTGTCATTGGATGCAAAAGGACCCCAGACAGATTCCTATGTCACCAGAGGAAAGTGGAAGCATTTGTTTAATTTCCTTTAACAGGTTTGCCCATTACCATAAATCAGTTCTGTTCCTTTAAATGATCTTCACAAAACAGAGCAGAACGCCAAATAGTTCAGGCACAGATAGTTTAGAGATATAAAGATCTGACTTTTTAGGCTTTAAACAGAATCTTAGAAATCAGATCACCTACTCAAACACACTCATTTTAACAAGCAAAGTGGCTTGTTTATCCAAGGACACTCAGAAGTCCTTGGGAGAATTTAAATTGGAATTCGACTATATTGGTTCTCTCAGAAGTTTCTTTTATACCTGTCTAGACTCCCGATAAAGGCCATACTCTCCCCCAAGCCTCTCTCCCTTCTTTCTTTCCTTTCTTTTTGTATACAGCATTTCATATGATTCCAAGAAGTTTTTTATCTCATCTCTAGGTTCTGGACAAGGCCTTGTTTTATTCAAAGCATTCTATTCCATTCCACTCTCTTTCTGCCTTACTGATAGATTCAAGGATGGATATTTGGGTCTGGTTGGGCACTAAGGAGTTGTTTGTGGGGGAGATGAAATGTACATATAAACTGTACCTTCTACACCCAGAAAGCAGAATTTCTTGCAAGTGGGAAGCACCAACTAAGAGACGCCCTGGAGCTTTTGACTGTCATTTTCCTCTACAAAAGGAGCTAGCCTGAGGATAAAGCCTCAAAAAGGAGACAGGACTGAGAAAACAGCAGAGAAACTAAATTGGTATAGTGACTCAATTATAGCTAAAAGCTTGCTTACCTCTAGTTTCCCATTACATAGAAGCCAATGCATTTCCTGTATTGTTTAGACCCAAACTGAGTTTTCTTCCTTGCCAAACTCAGAGCTTATTAAATACATGTAAGTCCCTTGTGTCTTCATGTTTCCTGGGTGGGTTGGTAATTCCTGATCACACAGGTCAGCTCCTGCTTGATGCGTGAGGAAAGCATTGCTACCAAAGTTCTGTGCGGATGATTTCCAACTGCTGACAGTTACGCTGAAGATCACTGTTCTGTGTACACCAGGCCTCAATTTTTCAGTTTTGTTTTCATAGTAAACTAACAGTTTGTGTCTCTGTTTTGTGTTTTGTTGTTTCAAGATAGGGTCTCACTCTAGCCCAGGTTGACCTGGAATTCACTATGTCGTCTCAGGCTGGCCTCCAACTCACAGCGATTCTCCTACCTCTGAGGCCTCCTGAGTGCTTGGGATTAAAGGCATGTGTCATCATGCCCAGTCAGTGTGTATTTGAAAATTGACCAATAATTCAGCACTCAAATGCCTAGAGAAATATGATTGTGATGGAAAACATATATATTTACCACTTCTAGTAATGTTAAAAGAAAATCAAAGATCTAGGGCTGAAAAATATGTCTCAATGGTTAAAGGCACTTAACTGCAAAATCTGATGGCCCTGGTTTGGTTCCCCTGTATCCATATAAAGTTAGATGCCCAAAGTGGCCCATGTGTCTGGAATTTGTTTGCACTGGCAGGAGGCCCTGGAATGCCCATACTCTTTGTCTTTCTGCCTTCCTCTTTCTACTTGTCCCTCTCTCTCTCTCTCTCTCTCTCTCAAATAAGTAAATAAAATATTTTTAAAAATCCAAGATGTATAAAAAGACTCAAATTATAGTCAATCTTAGCACCACATTGGAAAGGAACATTTTAGTTGCTGTAACCAGTTCTTCAAGTCTGAAGAGGCATACCTTCCATGGATCCATACCTCTCAATACAAATTTCTACAGATCTTACCAGCTGAATACCCACTCCTTCAGAGGATCTAGCATTGAGATCCACATGTATTACACAGTCTGTATTAGTAGAAGCTGGACCTCAGTGGCACAGCAGAGAAACTCAACACCCTTTCTCATGTATGCTGTCATTTAGTTATTCTTGCCTGTATGGCACAATGCAGGTCAGGCCCTAGCCAGACCTCATGCTAGAAGAAACCAGGCCACACTCCTCAGGTTTTCTCACCAGGATAGCGGGTAGTCAATGACTGGTAAGACCCCATGAGATGGGGCAACCTAAGATAGGCACAGTAGCATGTGATGATCCCTTGGGGCCTGGGGTCAATAATGATTTGGCAAAAAACCATGCCTCCCAGGGTCACCAATATTAAAAACAAAAAGGAGGGTATGTTTGTCACAATGCAGGTTGGGCCCTAGCCAGACCACGTGCTAAAAGAAACCAGGAAGTGGCTTCTGTTGATGTGGCATCCTGCACAGGCCTGGCATGACAACAGCTACAGTCCCATGCTCTTGAGCAACCTGCTGCTAGATGATCTGCCCAGAGACAGGCTGTCATTGGTCACAAAAGGGGACCACCCATACAATGACTGGCCAGCCAAACCCTTTAAACCCCTACACTTCCTTGAATAAACGAGTTTGTAGCAGCTCACCCTCTGCCTGCTTCCATCCAACTCCCGGAGTCTGTGTCATGACTCCACGCCTCTCACCCCCAACTCAGCAGAGACCCTGCCGTCCCTCCTCAGCTGTCCCTGGGGGGGACCCCAACAGTGGCCAGTTTGCATCACCTGCACAGCTTTCATCTGATTCTTGGACCATATAAATTAAAAGTCTCTGAAAGGGGATCCCAACATCAGCTGTTTTTAAATCTCTTCATGTACAGCTCATTTGAGAAACAGTAACCCAGATCATCCAATATCTCTAAGTCTCCAAAGGTCGAGTGGGCAACAGGAAGGTCCACAGGAAGAGGCGAGTGGAGAAAACCACATCTGTGTGAGGTCTATGCTGAAGGGCTGTGGCTGCCTCTGCTAGCTTATCTTCTTCATGGCACAGGGTTTTAGAGGGCCAGCACCCTGATACCATTCTGGGTCAGAGGGACAATGACAAAGTCCACGTAACTGCTTCTGGAACAGAACGTTGAAAGTAATCTGATTTAAACACAGTGTTAAAGCATCTAGGTCCAGTTTCTTAGTATTTAATGGTTATTATTTCAATTCATGTTTTCTTTGGATTTGAAAGAAATAAATTCATGAGGTTGTTTTTTTAATGTTTTTATTTTTATTTATTTATTTGAGAGAGACAGAGGGAGAAGGAGAGAGAAAGAGATAGATTGAGAATGGGTGTTCAGGGCCTCCAGCCACTGCAAAATGAACTCCAGATGCATGTGTCCCCTTGTACATCTGGCTTACATGGGTCCTGGGGAGTTGAACCTTGGTCCTTTGGCTTTGCAGGCAAATGCCTTAACAGCTAAGCCATCTCCCCAGGCCTAGCCATGTGGTCTAAAACTTATGCCTACCATGTGACAGTCATAGAGTTTTGTTGTTGTTGTTTAAGATCATTTGATACTGAAGGAGATGGTGACAGAAAAGTAACTATTAGAAACATATCCTGTGTAACATTAGTAATAGAGAGTGCATTCTGTCCTAGAATGTTCTGTGTGCATCCCTCCAGTGTCTCGCCTGGGGGGCAGGAACAGCACATAAGCCTCTGGTCCTGACCAGCTTCATCACCACTGACTATGACATCATCCCCATCTTCCCATCTCTAGCTCCATGACGTCCTTCTCTTTCCTGATGGGTGATGGAGCCACATTCTTGCTGCTTTTGTCACCTTGTCTTCATTCCCCAAGCACATCTTACACATCAGATTCAACTTTCAAACATCTTTTCTTATTGTTTTATTTTTTTGATGAAGAGCCTCACTCTGGCTAAGGCTGAACTGGAACTTACTCTGTAGCCTTGAATTCACTGCAATCCTCCTACCTTAGCCTTCCCAGTGCTGGCACTAAAGATGTGTACCACCATGCCTGGCATTCAAGCATCCTTTAACAATATACAAATTCATTTTTCATTATGTGTGGGTGTGTGTTCAGGATATGGCATACATGTAGAGGACAATTTCAGGTTCCACCTTTGTTGAGACAGGATCCCTCATTCTTCACAGCTGTACTTCCCAGGATAGTTGGCCTGTGAAAGTCTGGGTAAGTCTCCTGTTTCTGCATCCCTTCTCACTAGATATGCTGGAACTACAGATACTTGCTCTACAGTGTCTGGCTTTTATGAGAGTTCTGAGTATCCAACTTCAGATCCTCATGCTTGTGCAGTAAGCCCTTTGTCCACTAAGCCATCTCCTCATCCTCAACAAATTAATGTGGATAGATGAAAAAAAATAGATTGCTTGTTTT
Source organism: Orientallactaga sibirica (assembly GCA_036365145.1). Lineage (NCBI taxonomy): Eukaryota > Metazoa > Chordata > Mammalia > Rodentia > Dipodidae > Orientallactaga > Orientallactaga sibirica. The sequence continues at coordinate 2,552,107 of JAEOAD010000044.1, read as the reverse complement.
CATGTTGTCCTGTCAGTTTTTCTTCCTCTTCCAATAAGGAGTAAAACAAAGAACTAAACTCAGATTCATTCGATCTTTACAGTTCCACATTTGAGATTTTCAATCGGGAACTAGGTCACTGAGATCTTGAATGATGTTTCGCTTAGTTATTTTCCATAATTGCTAATAAGTTCTGCATATTAAAATTCTAGGCCATTCAACATTGTCATCATGTTGAAATACATCTCTATATGTCAATATAGTCAGCTGAGTAAACATTAAACCATAATTGAATTTTTCAGCAATGACATTTTAATTAAGAAATGTTTTTGGGCTTTCAAGAGTTCAATACATTTATAAGTATTTGCCCCCGTAGAATGTGCTGGAAAAATACAATCCAGCCTGCATCTTGCTATTGTTTTGCTGGAGCTTGAGGGTAAATCATGATTTTGCATCAGTGAGCTAGATATAATTTTCCTGAATACTACTAATTAGCACAAAATGGTGAGAACAAGAGTGGAGGCTATGAAGACAGACAATTTAGATGCTTTACAGTATAAGTTTAGTTGTTGCTGCTGTGTGCGATGTGTGTGTGTGTGTATGCAAGCACATGCCATAACACATATGAATTGAAGTCAGAAGACAGCCTTGACAGAATGTCCTCACCTGCTCATCTTCTACCTTGCCTGAGATAGAATTTATCTCGTTTGCCATTGTGAAAGCCAGACTAGTTGGACTGCAAGCTTCAGGGTTCTCCCATTCCACTTCCCATTGCCATAGGTGTGGTGGGATGACAGGCACATGACCTAGTGGTGTCCAGCTTTACATGGGTCCTCAGGCTCCAAACTCCGGGCATCAGGTTTGTGGTACAAGTACTTTTAACCACTGAGTGATCTCCCCAGGCAGAGTTTGAGTTTTTCTAAGTTAAACTTAAACATATATAACACTTATAGCAGCTGGGTTGGATATCCACCTTGAAAATTGCATCTTTTTAAAGTTTATGTTTTTAATGAAATATGGTCTAATTAAGAGGGTCAAATATGGTATTACAATGAATAGACAAGATAGTTCTTTGAATGGGTTTTAAAAGAACTTTAATATGTATGTTCAATCTTGGTCTTTAATGGTTATGAATTTCACTTGTGTTTTTCTTAAATTTCATGAGTCTTTTCCATACCTACTGGTTCCAGTGTCATCCTCTGTTCTTGCCTACCACTGACATCCATAGTTCTTCACAGCTGTGAGTTACTTCTGACATCTTATCCTTTCTTTTTGCTCATGAATCAATTGGTATTCAAGAAGGTATTGACAGAAGGAGTCAATAAATCAATAGTTACTTATCAGGAACATCATCTTTGTAACATCCTCTGTGTGGGTGGGGTGTAGAGGAAGCCAGGTTTATGGAATATATTCTCTTTCCTAGGGAGCTTGCAATGTTGCTAGAACTATTTATTGTAATAAATCCATAAAAGCCATGGGAAAAATAAACAAAAGAATTCCAGCTACATAAATAAAAGAATGTATCATTTCTAGAGCTCCTCTAAAAAAGACAGAGAGATCTTTCTTCCTTGGGATATATGTATATATTCATGAATAATTCTACAGATGTATCTGTTTATCTTTCTCCCATAAAACCTTGGTGTGGGTTGCATAGTAGATATCTGCCTCTGATTTATGGTGGGATTTTTCTCTTGTTCTTCTGCCTTTCCTAAACCAATGGCATGTGACATACAAATGCAAAGTCCATGTTCAGCTGCCCCAGTGCTACCACACAGAGTTTGAGCTTCAGTTGAGTAATGTACAAATATGGGGACAGAAAAGCTCTCATCTCGTGTCTGTTGGCTTTGTGGCAATGGTGCTGGTAGTGATGGCATGGTTGGATGACGGTGGAGCAGTACTAATGGCAGCACGAGTGACGGTGTTGTCCTTGTTCCAGAGTGGAAACCAGCATATTACTTAATCAGATTGATCTCTTACAGGGTCTTGTCAGCAGTTCTGGCTGCCTTTGGTTTCTGGACGCTTTTAGATCCAGTTTTCCCAGGTTTTGTGGTGGTTCTATGAACTACCCAAGTCCCTTCCTGTTTATGTTAGAGTGCTCGACTATCACAGCTCTTATTAGTAGAGAGATTGAGGCTGGCTGTGGACAATAAGCCACAAAGAAAAACGTCCAGGAAATCAATGAAATATGGGACTAGTATTCTGGTCTGGGAGAAGCTGGGGCCACTGACAACCTAGTTATTTAGGACTGGCAGGCAGACAGCATGTGGTAGGAAGCAGCTTCTTGGACTATGCCCTTGTTCATGTGGAATGACATTCACATTGAAGGCAAGAGTTTGGAGAAATGAGTTTCTAATCCCACATGGAAGTAATAAGGAAATAAATGTGAGGGCCTTGTGCAGTAAACAAACTTACGAGTTTGACTGTTTAAGTTGTGATTTGCATCTGAAATGCACCCCCTTAGTCCTAAGCTGGTGGAACTGTTCAGGGAGACTGTGGAACTTTTAGGAGCTTGGGCCTGACTGGTGACATAGGTCACTAGAGGCAAGCCTTTGAGTGTTATAGCCCACCTCAGGTTTAGGGGCTTCCATCTTGCTTTCTCTACTTCTTCTCTAAAGCCACAATGACCAGGTGCTAGCTCCCATCTCCAGACCAAGCTGTGTCAGCCGCCATGACGGACTGTGTGTCCTGACCCATGGACCAAAACATCCTCTCTGGAGCTGCTTTTGTCAGATATGTCAGTCTGTAGAAAAGTGACCAAAATACATTTGGTTGGCTTCGAAAAGCAGTGGCCACATAACAGCTCCTTGTCAGAGTCCTGCTGGTTCTGCTCTGACTTTTGTTGGACATTATGTAAAATGAGTACCATGTACTCCACTGCATGCTGAAGAATGACAAGCCGCCCTTCAGAGAGCATAATTGCACCCATCCATAAAGGTTCCTCACCCAAAGTTCAGAGACCTAAGAAGACATAAACTGAAGTCAGTCTTAGCATCACGCTGGAAGTGAATGCTTCAGTCGCTGTGAGCAAGTCTTTAATTCTGTAGCACCCAGGTCCTTCCACGGACCTAAAGTTCTTCACATGAACTGCTACACGTCTTACTAACTGAATATCAGTTCCCACAGGACTGCTACCTCGCAGGCTCAATGCTCCAACCTCAGATGTAAACAGTCCTTAAGAGCATCTGTGAATCTGGTCACACCCATTATAAACACCTTCCTTCTTAGACTTTTGCATCCAATTTCATGGCCATAATGATAATCTTGTGTTTTCAAATTTTTCTTACATTTTCTTATTTTATTGCTCTGATCTATATGAGAAGAGAAAAACCAAACTGTTTTTCCTATTCTCACAGAATCATTTTATGGCCAAATGTCTGCGGTGACCTCCCTACCAACAACCAATTCAATGTTTTATAGCCAATTCTGGAGTTATCTACCCAAAGAGAGTGTCAGATTCCACAGGTTGAGGGCTCTGTCCCACACTCCTGCCTCCACTAAAGTTTCTAGCTGTAAGCTCCAGGGGGAGAGCTGTTATTCTGACTGGTGGGCACTAAACGAGGTTTCCCATGAATCCCCTCCTCGGATCTGATAACTTGCTATGATGGCTTACAGGACTCAGGAAACCGCTTGAACAGTTTAAGGTAAGGAGGTTATAAAAATGCACAGATGGACTGCCGGATGAAGACATATGTAGGCCAAAGTCTGGATGTTCCTGAGCACAAAGGCTTCTGTTCCCCATGGAATTGGGACCCTCTACCATGTAGCCTGTAAATGGGTTCACTGACCTGGAGCATGCTGCTTATATTTTAAGCTAAAGCTCTGCTTGCTTGTTAACTGGAACCACTGTAATTCACAAGTTTGCATAAAAGTCTATACCCTGATTGGGGTTTGCAAATCAGTTAAATGTTCTATAGTTCATCCTGACTATGGCCCAGAGAGCAGATGAAACAGTGCTACTATCAGAGGCCCAACAAATCAACACACATGTGTCAGCTGAAATCCTTTCTAGGCAACATTTAATCATTTACTAGCCATTAAAGATGGTGCCTGCAATTTTGAAAACATCTAGTTTCATCTGGGAAACTAATTCAAGAAGTAGCACAATCAATGAGTCAATTACAAGAAAAGATCACCTGGTTAAAGAAAGTTAGTCAAAGGGATCCTTGGGGCTCTTGTTTAGCTAGGGCTAGGACAACAAAGAAGGAGGAAATCAAGTGAGTCCTAAACGTTACCCATGATGTCCTTCCTGGTGTTTGCTTCTCTCTGCTATTGGGTTTCCGGGTGCTTCAAAGACTGTAGAGTCATTGTCCTGAAAGACATCAACCTTATGACACTAATTCAAATAGGCCAGGCCTGCCTGTTATCCTGAGGCAAGAGGACTGCTGCAGGTTCAAGGCCAGCCTGGGCTTACATAGTGAATGCAAGGCCAGTGTGGATTTCAGATTGAGACGATGTATCAAAAAAAAAAAAAAAAAAACAAAACAAACACAAAGAGATCGGAGGCTTGGGGTGTGCCTGAGAGGTAGAGTGCTTGCTCAGCATGTCTGTAGGAGGACTGGGGTTTCATGTCCAGCACTGTAGTATGTGTAGGTGATAGTCAGCTTAGTTCCTCTCTAAACTGAGGTGAACCATAAAGAGCAAACAGAATTATGAGAGAGATGCAACATAGTTCAAGGTGGAGACACTCAATGAAGGACCCATCCAGCCTGCTATTTACAGAGCAGGGAAGTCTTAAAAGCCAACCTCTAATAGCTCTTCTTTCCTCAGTAACTCTTCCAGTGCATTCCAGGAAAAACCTGCCCTCCTTGAGGTCTTTGCCCATCAGCTTACCCTGGGAGAAAGCGACTTAAGCTCCTGTTTCACAGATCATCTCAGATCTTGTGTCTCAGAAGACCATCGACATGAGGTGACTGAGTTCCCTCTGGAACTCCTGCTGAGTTCTACCTTGCTCACCGCAAGGAGCCATCATATGGCAACTATTACTTGATTGATTCCGTTCTTCTGGGAAGTCTTTTGTATGTTTCAAAAGTATTCAGCCTGCAGATCCTCATGAAGTCAAGGACTTTCTTATAGCCATTTTCCATATAAAGAATTGAGCATGAAACAGCTAAGTGACCTACCCAAGTTTACTTAGTTAGAAAACTCTAGCCTCCAGAGCCAAGGTATTCTGTTTTTTTTTTTTTTTTTTTTTTTTTTTAGTCTGAAGAACAATACGTACACAAAAAATGAGCTTTTGCCAGTTTGAGAAACAGGCCATTGTCCTTGCCCTAGAAGGCATCCCGCTGCCTTGTTTCAGGTCACATCCTCCTAAGGTTAAAATGCTCTATTGAGGGCTGAGGGATGGCTTAGCGGTTAAACGCTTGCCTATGAAGCCTAAGGATCCCGGTTCGAGGCTCGATTCTCCAGGACCCACGTAAGCCAGATGCACAAGGGGGTGCATGCATCTGGAGTTTGTTTACAGTGGCTGGAGGCCCTGGCACACCCGTTCTCTCTCTCTCTCTCTCTACCTGTCTATTTCTATTTCTGTATCTCTCTCTCTCTCAAATAAATAAATAAATAAATAATAAAATATTTTTTAAAAATGCTCTATTGATCCAAGTTGTCACCACTGTGCTGTGACTTACCCAGGCATACATGGCCCTTGCTTGGTTTGCACGTTATAAATAAATCAAAGTATAATGTATGCACTCTCTTGTGTTTGACATTGCTTTTTTATTTTATTTTATTTTATTTTATTTTATTTTATTTTATTTTATTTTATTTTATGTTATTTTATTTTATTTATTTGAGAGAGAGAGAGAGAGAGCATGTGCCAGGGCCTCTAGCCACTACATATGAACTCCAGATGCATGCACCCCCTTGTGCATCTGGCTTATGTGGCTCCTGGAGGATAGAACAAGGATCCTTTGGCTTTGCAGGCAGACTCCTTAACCACTAGGCAATCTCTCCAGCCCTGTGTTTGACATTCCTTGGTTCAAAGTTATACTTGTGAAATATGCTATACTTGGTGTGTATGTGCTTCTCGGTTATTGTCATTGCTATATGAGTGCATGACAATGCATCACCTGTGGTTTATAACTGGACATTTGAGTAGCTCCTGCCTTGGGGCTGCTGAGCCTGTGGACACTGCTCTTCTGCATATGTCATTAGTCAGTTTCCCTGTCCTTGTACCAGTATGTAACTTCCTTAATGGATAAATCTCATTATTATTCCTAAAAGAAATTACAAAGGTTACCAATTTTGTCATTACCACTAGAACTTTTCATTTCTAAGTGTAGATTGAATATATAATTTTATTACTATTGTATAAAATCTACAGATTAATTTTTGAAGAATCCCTACCTTTATACTATTGAATTTTCCAATATCCTTGATTTAAGTTATATATATATATATATTAGAGAGAGACAGAGAGAGACAGAGAGAAAGGGAGAGGAAGACCAATAGAGATGGGCATGCCAGCAGCCTCTCAGCTGCTGTGAACAAAATCCAGATGTGTGTGCCCCCTTGTGGTCAAGTGCGGCATTGTGCACCCTTGCATCATTTTGCATCTAGCTAAACGTGAGACCTGGAGATTGCAGCCACTGGAGATTGGAACCAGTGTTCTTAGGCTTAGGAGGCAGGCACTTTAACCACTAAGCCATCTCTCCAGATCTATATTTTCTTTTTTAAAAAATATTTTATTTTACTTGTTTGAGAGGGAGATAGAAAGAGAGGGAGAGAGAGAGAAGGGCAGAGAGGGAGAGAATGGCTGTTCCAGGGCCTTCAGATGTATGTGCTACCTTGTACATCTGGCTTACATGGGTCCTGTGGAATCAAAGCTAGGTCCTTTGGCTTCACAGGCAAATGCCTTAGCCAATAAGCCATCTCTCTATCCCATCATATATTTTCTTAATGACATTGAGAAATGCTGTAAATATATTGACCACATATTCATTCCTAAATACAATCAGTGTTATTTCTACCAAGTGTGTTTGGAAGGGATATACACTAGAAACAAATGACTCTGAAATTTTTGAGTAAGAAAGTTTTCAATAGTAGTATCAATTTTTATAAGAATTCATTATTTTGTCATTTCGGTAAGTCTTTTCTTAAAAAGAATGTTTAAAATTTAATCTAAATTCTTATATTACGGGTACCTTAATATTTTCTTCATAACTCCTTGCTATCTATAATAACTACAGTGAGATTCTCTTTTAATATTGCTATTGTCAACTGGAATTTTTATCAATATTACTAATGAGTTATTATCTATTATTTTTAACACATTAATACCTTGTTGATATTTCCATGACATATTTTTATATTTTAAAAATATATTTCACCTAAAAATCTTTTAATTTATTTTCTTACACTGAAAATTATTTTTTCTTATAGTGGCTTGTAACCAAGCCTAAATGATTCATTTTATTTCCCTCATATCACATCAAATTCAAGTACATTCTCCAATAATTCGTTTAGTTGTATTTATGATATTAAGAACCATTTATGTAATTTTTTTACTTTATTTTCAATTTATCCTTTTTCCATGTGATAATACGGACACTATCATGGCATGTTTTACTGATGTTTAATCTGTAAGGATTTCGTGTTATTCTACTTTACAATTTTCAGCAATATATTCTGAATTATCTCCAATTTTTAAAAAGAGTCTTGATTTATGAAAAACTCTGTAGATGTTTGTGTAAATGCTTCATGTTCTCATGAAATATGAGCATAATTATGTATGCAAAAATCAGACCAATTTTATTCATTTCAACTTTTGTAAATTATTCTCATCTCCTATGTCCTTAAGAATGTCAAGTTTGTCTATCTTGTTAGGTAGTGAGAATGGTATGAGGAGGTCTTTTACCGTGGCTATAGGTTTTTCTATTTATCTTTTCTGTTTCAATCGGTTCCATTCATGTAGTTTGACTCTCTGGTATCAAGTGCATGCAAAATATTGTTATAAAATTTCCTAAATGTCATTTTTACCTCTAGTATTAATGAAATGTATTTCCTTAATGATAATATCCTTCTTGCCTTAACATGCCTTAACATCTACTTTCTCAGATTGTTTTCAGCACCATAGGCCAGAAATTATTGTAGTACCTCTGCCATGGAAAATTATCAGATAATTTACCAAATATTTTCAAAAATAACAAGGGTATGATCAAAGGGAATACACAGACTCCTTGTAGGCTAGATCTCTGGTGTATTTTTCTATTAATCACTTCTCAGATGAGTAGACATGTGTGTGTGTGTTAGAAAGAGAGACAAAGAGAGAAATAGAGAGGTGGGGAGAGAGAGAGGAGAGAGATTTAATCATGTGAAAAACAGTTGTTTTGGAAGACAATTGCAGTTCCAAAACCAGCAGCCAGGAACCCAAGTGTAGCAGACAGCTTCAGGTTCGCTGAGATGAACTTCCAGACCAGGCACAGTTATGGAGGAAGGGATATTATTTATTGAAGCTTACAGATCCAGGGGAAGTTCCATAATGGCAAGAGAAGCGGCCTGCTCTCCACAGGGCCAAGCAGAGAGAGAGAGAAAGCCAACCAGCACCACAGCCCACAGAGCAAAACTATAGCCAAAAGGTCACACAGCACACTTCAGGAACTCCTGCTAGTCACATTTGCATATCTTTACAATGGAATCTCAAACCCACACCTTAAGACCAGCCCCCAGTGACATTGCCTCTAGCAAGGTGATTGCAGATGCAAACTATAAACAATAAAACACTGAATATATTGGGGGACATATATTCAAACTACCACATTCCACCCCTGGCCCCCAATATATTTAGCTCCTGGCCCCCAATAGATTTATAACTATCACACATTGTAAATTGTACTCAGTCCAATTTCGAAGGTTCTCACAGTCTTGATCAACTTAAGATAGTGAGTCCTGTAAAATCAAACAAGTTAAATACTTTCAACATGAAAAGGCACAGAGTAAACATTTTTAACTGGTATAAGGCATATCAAGGAGAAACTAAAACAATGCAAACTCAACCACCATCAGCAGTCATCAAACTTCTGCAGTTCAAGTTCAATATAACCAGAGACTAACAGTCTCCAGGTTTTCCAATTCCGCCCCTCCAGCTGGGCAGAGTCACCAGGGAAAACTTTCATCCCATGCCAACACTGCACTCCATGGTAGCCTTTTGCACAGTCCTGGTATATCCAAAACATCTTCAGGTCTCCATGCAAACCACGGTCCATCTTCCAAAGGCTCTTCCAGCCTATTCCTGAGGGTCTTCATGCCCTGCCTCATGCCGCATCTCAGCAGCAGCTCCTGGAACCGTGTGCAATTCATGACCATTCTATGCATTTTTCATATTTCCAAAACTAATACCAGGTGTGCAGGACACAGCCATATTCTTATTCCAGGGACAAAATAAATCATAGCCTTGAAAGGCAGGTTCCTTCTCCAGTCAGCTCTTTCCAAGAATTTGCATTTTTAACAGTCTTTCCTCAGGCATCCTCTCCATTGTTTTAATGTAAAAGCAGTCAGGCCACCTTCCTTCCACCTTCCTTAAGATTGCTAATGTGGTTGACAATAGCAGCTCGGTAACCTGAAACCAGTCTCAGTGCCTCTATAATTTTAACTTGCTTGAGGTTTTCCAACTTAAAATCTTAAAATCTCAGTCCGATATTTTTAGCCAAGCACATCAGTCCATTACAAATTTAACCTTGATCAAACTTTCTAGGCCTGGATAGTGGAACGTAGCCATCCCTTATGCCAGTAGCCCAGTTCCAACAAAGTCTTCTGCAGTCTTTCCTTTCCCTTAGAAAGCTCATAAGCCAAGTCTCGAAGTTCAATACTGTCTGCACATAGCATTCTCAAACTCTCATCAGAATAGTCCATAAAACTTGGCTTACCACTCCAGAAGGCATCTTCAGTTGCAAGCACCAAGTCCATGCCCATTACTCCAAAACAAAGGTTCCAAAAGACAAATATCCACACGGTCAGGTTCATCTCACCCCACACTCCTAGGTACCACTTTACTGTAGCAGACAACTTCAGGTTCGCTGAGATGAACTTCCAGACCAGGCACAGTTATGGAGGAAGGGATATTTATTTATTGAAGCTTACAGATCCAGGGGAAGTTCCATAATGGCAAGAGAAGCAGCCTGCTCTCCACAGGGCCAAGCAGAGAGAGAGAGAAAGCCAACCAGCACCACAGCCCACAGAGCAAAACTACAGCCAAAAGGTCACACAGCACACTTCAGGAACTCCTGCTAGGCACATTTGCATATCTTTACAATGGAATCTCAAACCCACACCTTAAGACCAGCCCCCAGTGACATTGCCTCTAGCAAGGTGATTGCAGATGCAAACTATAACTAATAAAACATTGAATATATTGGGGGACATATATTCAAACTACCACACCAAGGAAAATTACTTTCTGCATTTAGGGTGTCCTGGGGCAGCATCCTCTACTCTTCCAGTGAAGACACTCTTTTCTACTAAGGTCTTCAGCTCCGGGGATGAGGTCCATTCACATATAAGCAGCCATCTTCTTCACTCACCCAGCTCATTTAATGTCAACTTCATCTGGAAAATATCTTCCTGCAGAAATATTCAAAATATTGTTTGACCAAATATCTGGGGTTTTACCTAGTTTTCTCATTGTAGTGATTAAATACCTGTCAGGGGAAGAGTTTATTACAGTTTGGGGGGGCAGGGCATATATTCCATCATGATGGGCTAGGAAGAGGGAGGGTAGCAGGAGTGAGAACGGTTGGTGATACTACATCATCAGCAGGAAGCAGGGAGAGAGATGAATGCTGGTGCTCAGCCCACTGTCTTCATTCATTTGGGAAGCCAGACTGGGGAATGACGCTACCCGTACTTGGTGTGTGTGTGTGGGGGGGGATTTACCGTAATTAACTTAAAAGAGGAAACTCCTCTACACTCATGCCCAGAAGTTTGTCTCCTAGATGATTCCAGATCCCATGAAGTTGACCATCTGAATCAGTAGCCCTCACCTGTGGAAGTCTACACCTAGCCAAGTTGCCACAGTTAATCATCACATGTCCTTTGATGGCTGTGAAAGTGTCTACCTGTCTTTGGGGGTTCTAGTTACCATGGGAATCAGTCAGTAGAAAGGCCCTGGCAGAGGAAGTAGAACCCCAAAATTCTCCATTTTCACTCATTTATGGAATTCTGTTTTGCAGCTCAAGTTTTCATACAACATAAATATCGAATTTACCAGAGAATGCACAAAGCAAATTCATAAAATAAATAAATAGGCAGGAGGATAGGAGACAAGTTTGGGACCTGCCTGACTACAGACTGAAAACCCATCACACACACACACACACACACACACACAAGCAAAAAACGGGGAAAAAACAAAAAAAAAAAAAAAAAAAAAAAACCTTCTCAAATACATAATTTACCAGTGATGTGTCTCCAGATGTTTACAAAGGTGCCTGAGCCACCCTCCATCTCTGCCTGAATGTGAAGCGCGGTGCTGCACAGGACAGGGGAGAACAGGCTCAGCAGTAAGCGGGAGTGTCCGCTCCTGAAATACCTGTGGGAAATTAAAGTCCTCCCCACTGTGTCCCAAGCCCTGCGGTTAAGAGGCTGTGCTTTAAGCCTTGTCAACACTTTCTAGTTAGGGGATTTAAGTCAACTTCTCCCAAGTTATCAGTGACTTAAATTTGTGGCAAATTTTTCTTTAACCTTTATCAAATTTACTTTAATCAATTCTACTATTAGTATCCAGAACATGCTTAACATTAGCATAAAAAATCTGTATTTATCAAAAGCAGTATAATGTAAGCCACTTTTGCTCAGTAGATACTAATCTTTCCAATGGCTGTTTGTTGAAAACACTCAGGAAATTGAATTAGCAATTAGCCACTTTCTGTTTTGTATTAACAAAGGCTACTGAATTGCTAGAATGTTCTTCTAACCAAATTTCAATTTTATTTTTCTTGAAAGCCCAGATTAAATTCTACCTTTGGCCATTTCTAAGTAATGACCCCACTTCCTTCAATTCATACACACACATATATACTTAGATTATTTTCTTTCCTCTGATAATGTAAGCTTGTTTATGTGTTCCTTTTTAAGTTCATTAATGCTTTTTTCACATGTGCTGGTTTTGTTAATGTACAGTTGTAAATTAGAGACTCCTAAAAATTCTGTTAACTTTTTAAATACGCTAAGGCTGTGTTTAATGCACCAAAGCAGTAACCTTTAGCTAGTTCCCTAGTGGCTTCAGGCAGCTCATGAAGTATCACAAGAAGCCTAATTTATTGTGAGAGAGTAGCTGGGACACAGGGGAAATGTACTGTGTCAGAATATTTCATGAACATAAATTAAAATCTTAAAAGTGACTTTAGTTTGATGTTTTCTTCTTTGTTAAACTGCTTGAAAAGTAAGTCATCTTTATTCTTCTGTTAGTAGCATTCCTCAATAGTGGGCCACAGATATTTTGAGCTGATCATCCTTACTTTGGGAGAGTGGGTGTTGCCCTAAGCATATAGTATAGTGAGAATTTTGGCTAGCCTCTGCCACTTGTTCTCGTGAGTGAAGAAGCAAAACTGACTTTGTGAAAACCATTGCTATACTCCTTACTTGTCAGTTTTCAAAAATAATAATTAAGCCAGGTGTGGCGGTGCACACCTTTAATTCCAGCATTCATGAGGCAAAGGTAGGAGGATCAATGTGAGTTTGAAGCCACCCTGAGGCTACATAGTGAACTCCTGGTCAGCCTGAGCTATAGTGAGACCCTACCTCGAAAAAAGAAAAAAATAAGAATTAACTTATTTCCTGGAAGAGTCCCGTTAAAGATCAATGCCATTATCATAAAATAAGTCCAATTTATTGGTACTTAGAAATTACCTGCTAAAAGTCTTGAGAACATTCAAGGACACTGATTTGAGCAATCCATGTACTTACTGGTTTAATATCACTAAGACAGCCACACTAATCCAGAAATCTCTCAGGCATGGCTCTAATGCAGCTTAAAGAGAACAGCCATGGAAGGTTTGGCACGTGCTGGCAAGACTTGAGATAAGAGAGCTATCTGTTCTTCCTGGAACACTCTCTGACCTCCACAGATAAAGACCTTTAGTCTATTACCGAATAATACTTCACAGGAGAATTTAAATTTAAATTTTAATTTTACTGGAACTATTTTTAAATGCTAACTTCATCAAGGATTTCTGGAATGACTGCTATCGCTAATGACTTACTCTTTGAATATTTGAGTCTCTTCATTAAATATCTGGTATGGGGGTGGGGGGCTGGGACTTTATCCTCTTAGAATCTGCTTTTAGAATTTTCACTTGTCATTTGTTATATGTAAACAGTGTTGCAACTTCTCTTACTTTTACAAGAGTAAAACATATACCAAACATTTGTGGAATGTTTCAATGTGTAATAGAAGAGTTGTCACACTCCTATCATGTACTTAATAAAGTCATATTATTCATGTTATGGATTTTTTTTTCTATGTGCCTGAGCAACTACAAAAGCTCAAAGAATAAATATGAAAGGCATTTTCCACATTTTTCAGAATTGCCATACACAATGAAATGACTATTTGGGGTTGAAGTAAATTGGGCCTATAATTCTAGACAATGCTTGTGCTTTAACAATTCCATTGTAACAGGTTATTGGGTTGCTTTTTCACTTCTGTATAAAATTTCCTCATTTCATCAATTGCACTTTTAATTGTTTATTTATAACCTTATCTTTTTCTAGAAAATACATTAATCAAGATGTAGATTATAAAAAAATTTAATCAGGTAAGGTACCCCTCTTTGTGGTGGTGGAAAATTCTGGGTGTCTGACAAGGAAGAACAACATGTTGTTCCTGTGGGCCATTGGGAAGGTGATAGGAATTCAATGTTCCCACCTCATTTGATGATGTCACTTAATTCTGTCACTTCTATTAGCCTTTCCCCGAATGCACAAGTTGATTCAGGTACTACCATGCATGCAAAGGTTTAGAAAATACTTCACTATTTCCACCTAGGGAGCTTTCCTGCAGCTGTTCTGCTAGGAGGATTCCACACATTGGACTTTACCTTCAGCCTCGCCTTCCCTTTTCCTCAGACCTACCTCCACCTACTACTCTGTTCTAACATCTTTCTCAGCAAACATTTCTCATTATTCCTACTTTCCTGTTGACTCTTATGTTTCAATATTCCAGGCCCATGTGTGCGTGGATCATTGGTTGATTGAATTCCACTTTAACCTTTCTTACACAGATGTTAGATGACTCTTGCAGACTGAAATCGAAGGGCTGTGTGAGGTACATTGAGAGCTGAACTTGTTTACATGGAGTCACTTACCTCACCCTCAGTGACTCCAGACCCAATGCTGAACCACAGCATTGTCTGCCTCTGGACCAAATAAACGTGATTTTGAGCAAAGTGATGATCATGGGCTATAACCTCTTCATGAGATAAGGAGATCTGAGGACTACAAGGAGGAAGTTTAACTAAGTACAAGCCTACCCCTGCAATGTGCTACAGATCATAACTGCTTCTTTGTCTTTTTAAACTCTTGACCCATCCCACTATCATTATTTTACATATTTCAACCTACTGAATTAAAAGAGTTAAGTCAAGCAAGCAAATTATCCTTCTTAATTTACCTAGTATGTTCCCTTAAGACTCCTGTTTTCCATGAAAGGCAGAGAAATCCTCTTTTCAGCATTCCTGGGGAGTATTATATGGCTTCCTTTTCCTGTTATATCCATTTCTTCACTCATTAGAGTAGGTAACCAGATGTGTCTGTCACATGTGGATGGGGACAATTTGTATCCAAGAGAGAAAAGAGAGACTAAAGCCCAGAAAACAGTCCTCCCCCCTATTTATTTGCTCACATGCAGGTCTTGTCCAGATATCTTAAAAGTAATCGTTTCCCTTCCTGAAATCTCCAAGGCTATTGTGGTTGACCATGAGGTCAGCAGAAAGGCTAATTGCAAGACCAGCTGTCATCAACCCACCCAGAGTAAGCTGAAGAGTCAAGTACAAAGGCCTGATTCTCAAAACCTTCCTGGTGGCGCTCACAAGAGTGTCTCAGCATAAAGAAGACCACAGACATGCTTACATATGATTTTCCTTCTTAAATTTAGCAGGACAGATGAGTGATTCTGATGAACTACCAAATCATTTTAGAAATTTCTAAGAATATTCCTACCTATCAGAAAGTTAGCCTAAGTGCCATTTTTGCACCACAAAAACACAATCAATTTTAAACTACCTGAGCTGCCAACTCAAGGATTTAGCCTGGGGTATAGCAAAAGAACCACGAGTCTCTATTATTGCAAAAGGTCTTAGCAATAGAATGTCCATGGCTGTATTGTAGATGCATAAATTCCCTGTGTGTATAAATATACCCTAGATTTTTTTTTATTTTGTCAGGTATCAAGGCATCGTTAGCTTTAAGTACTAATTATTCTTTTGGCTGTGTGTGAGTGTGTGTACATGTAATGTGTTGTGTGTGGGGGGTGGGTGTTGATGGTGCCCCAGTGAGTTGGACAGAAGCAGCTAGAGGGGAATATAAGGTGCCCTGCTACATCACTCTTCTATCTGTTTTTTCTTGCCTGAAGTCTCTTTCTGATCTTGGAGCTAACAGCAATGGTTATAGACATGTGTAGCCATGCCCCACTGTTTATGTGCATCCCAGGAAGCAAAGTCAAACCACCAGTCTCTCAGACTTTCTCAGGCCTTCGTGATTACAAAGGAAGTGATCTTAACCAATGATCCATCTTTGCAGCCCTATTACTCATAAAATTATAAATATGAAAACTGCAGAGAAAATGGGAAAATATTGAGGTAATGTGGAAAAGTAGAATGTATGATAGTCACAACTGTGAAAATACACATTCTCTTATGCAATAATGAGGAAATACTATGAAAAAATAGTATTATAGAGTCCAGATTGTTTACCCTGTATTATCTGAACTTTCTTCAGTATGATCAGCATGATGAGTTCAAGTTAGCTCTTTTCTTCAAGGCAATGTGAAGAAATTAACAGAGCTAATAGATGTAATATGCTCTTTTGTTCTTTCAGCTCAATGCCAAAGATGACCAATGTGCTCATGGATAGTAGAGCAGCATTCATAGAGGCCACACAATTTTAAGTACAGTTTTGATCACTCAACCTGTGTTGATATGTGTCTGAAGAATCAACAAGAGTTCTGCAAGTGCACACACATGTGTGCAAGGCATTTCAGTGAGTGATTTGCATGCGTTTCACTGTGAGTCCGGCAATGTCTCTATTAAGGTCAGTAAAATCCCTTCATGAGTGACAAATAAGACCTTGGAAAAGAGCAGGTTCCCACGGCAGACAGACACCGTTCAACATGCCTGGTCTAAACTTTTAATCAATAATCACCTCAACCTTCTTATTTGCTACCTAGAGTTGTAACACACAGGGTTTCCAGAGGTAAGAGGTTGGTTTGCTCCACAATAATTTCCTATTGTGAGCCTCCCCTAGTCCATGTAGAGTATTTTGCTCTAATCGTGTTAACAAATGTTAACCCATAGTTAATCTGTGAATTAAAACCAGGCATCGACTCCCAGAGCACATGTCTTAAAGAGGATTTATGTAATCAAGGCCAGGTGGGAAAAGAAATCACAGTCATTATTGTTCCTGACAACTGCATTAATACTAATGCTTGCTACTAGCTCCCACCTAAGAAGGGATGGCTCTGCTACCCCAAATTCGACTCGTGCTCTGAGCCCCTCGGGCCTGTGACCCTTCCGTTTCTTTGGTTATTCTACACTACTTTGTGTCTCCACTCTGAGCACTATCTGTTGGTCCTCATGCTCTAGTCTCCAAGTGAGCCTCCAGCCTCATGACTGTGGCTTGCTGTCTATGTGACATGTACCACATGGTAAATGTCAAGAATTAATCATCCTTTTAACAGTGGAGTCAGCATATGGACCTAGAACTCCAGGAACCCAGCACTTTGTCATCAGCCCTTGCATTACCCACTTACTTTAGCTCTATTTCCTCTCCATTTCCCTTCAGTGAAACATTTCTCCCACTCAGCAGGCTACGTAACTCTCTAATAAAGGAACCTTTCTACAGCCTCTCTGACCAGGTGAGCTTCAGACAAGGGTCAACAGGACAATATATAACCTGTGGTCAAAGTGCCCAAGTCATTGTCATTGTCCTCAATAAGCAATTGCTCAGATCCCTGAATAAGACACTGGGGTAAAAAGTAACTGAAGGATTCCTCAGGCCATTAATACATATTTCATCATTAAATATTAGATCAATACATTGCACATAAATATCAATAATTCTGGAGAACATTGTTTCTTAAAAACATCAGAAAATATTACAGATGAATTTTCTGTCATCTTGGATTGTGAGTACTGCCATTCCTTCATGCCCCTCTATGTTTTTAATCTACTATCAATTATCTAGTCTTTCCCCTAAAGTGATGTCTTAATAATTGTCATTATTTAAACAAAGCATCATAATGACTTTTATTAAGCACATTCATATATATACACACACATAGAAGGAGAGAAAGACAGAGAGAGAGGTAAAACCTTACCCACCACTACATATAGTTATAACATACTGCCTCCTCCACTATCACTGGTTAAAGACACAGAGTTGGACATTAGGTTAATACAACAGAGTTCATAACTACATGGTGGTGTTAATCACAGTGACTTACTGTACAAGTACTGCAATAATCTTTAGGTAAAATAGACAATGCCTTCATCATCTTTACCCTTTTCTGTGGTTTCCTGTCCCACCAAATTTGTGCTTTTCAGGGTGTCATTTCTCCTTACAGATACTATATTTGAAGTAGAAATGAATCTTAAGTATATCTTTGTTGACTGCTGTATTAGAAAATACTATTTTTATCTTTTATTATTTTTTCAAACAAGTAGCCCTTAAAATAAAACATTTTGGAAAGAATTAAACTAATGGCCAATATATATGATAATTGTTCTATATATAGCAAATGAATATGACACTTAAATAGGTAGACCTCATAATCTCTTGCAGCTCATTATGTTTGGTATAACTTAATGCATAGTTATTTACATAGTACAATATTTGGTTAGAATTAAACATTTGTTTTATATTTAATGACCTCATAATGGCCACAATGGAATCAACTCATCACAACTCCTTGACATGATATTGTATCTACAAAACTTTATCACTCAAGTTTAAATATTTAGAGTGACTTTAAATTAGTGATGATAAACATAGTCATGTAGGCAATCAGAAAAATCTTTAAAGTCTAAACTAGCATACATATATCTTCATCTTTGAAATATGCAATACTTCGCCTTACTCCCATGAAGGTTGTGGCTTCCCTTAAGAGAGGAGTTTTGTTTTCTTTTCCAGAACAGCTCTTTACCACAGTACAAGAGTTCAAGGATTTACTTTTGAATTTATAGATAAAAGCAAATTCATAAGGTGACAAGTCACGGTGGATTGAGGTGGATTCATTGTCTTCCATGTTGATTGTGAAAAATGGTTAAATGATTTCTGTATACTTTTGGAATTTCAAGCAATGTTTTCCTGGATTCTGTCTGCCACCCGCTTCCATTAGTTTGACCAGTTATTCCTTTATTTATAGTATACTTTTTAAAGTGTTTTTTGTGTGTGTGTGTGTGTGTCCACAGATAGCCAAGATGGTTTGTATAGATATTTACAACACATTACTCTTATCTTAGAAACTTGAAAAATGATATAAGTACATTTGCCACCACAAGATCTGGCAATTCTATTCCTGGGTATTTACCTTAGAAATGTGAAAACTTATGTCTGCCTAAGAACCATTAAGTGAATGTTTATAGCGGTTCTATTCAAAATTGGTAAAAGGTGGAAAAAAACACAGAAAAGGGCATCCACAGGTGGCCGCATAGATGCACTGGATTACATCCATAAAATGGAAAACGACTCCACAAAGTAGCTGTACATGCGAACACTTGGATGACTCTCAAAGCCATTATGCTGAGATAGAGACCATTCTCAAAGATTGTAGACACTAAGATTCCATTTAGATTAGACACTCTAGAAGGGTGAGCCATGCTGATGGAGGACAGGTCAGCAGCGTTTACCAGGGGTCAGGGCAGGGAAGGTTCAACTACAAAGGAACAGTGCTAGGGGCTTTGGGGCTAATGGTATTGTTTTGTGTGGCAAATGTCATTCACATTTATACATGTATACAGGATTGTACAAGAATAAGAATTTTACAATGAAATAATTCCAAACAAATTGAGCAAGTATAAGTGAATAAATATAGTAGGATGTTAGTAGACTGTGGTTTATTACACATTATTACACATATTATTGAGAGAAATAACCTCAGAGCAAGAAGGTATGATTAAGATCTTCTATTTAGAATTAGTCATTAGAATGTTTTTCTGTGATTTACAGTATTGTAATGTCAAAAGAAGCAATGAACTGTATTGAGATCCCCGTGCTTGTCTAACAACTGTCATTAATAACAGCATCTACATCAGCGAGCCATTGTGAGGGTAAATGTTAATGCAGAGTCTTCAGTCATCAATATGTCCTGCTGTGTTGCTAAAATTATAATGGAAATTATTATATTCATTTCTCTATTTAGATCTTTTTTACTTATGTATTTGAGAGAAAGAGGCAGATAGAGAGAGAATGGGCCAACCAGGGCCTCTAGCCACTTGAAATGAACTCCAGACACACATGCCACCTTGTGCAACTGGCTTACATGGGTACTAGGGATTTGAACCTTGGACCTTAGGATTCACAGACTAGCACCTTAACAACAAAGCCATCTCTCAAGCCCTAGATCTTTTAAAATATATTTTATTAATTTATTTATTTACACACAACCAGAAACAGAGATAGACCAGGGGGAGGGGGGAGAAAATGGACATGCCAGGGCCTCCAGAAACTGCAAACAAACTCTAGACACATGCGCCATCTTGCACACCTGGATTATGTGGGTACTGGGGAATCAAACCTGGGTCCTTAGGCTTTGTAGGCAAACACCTTAAACTCTAAGCCATTTTTCCAGCCCTAGTTATTTTTTATAAGAAAAACTTGGCTATATTTGAGTCTCCAAAATGGGTGTGTTCATGCACACACACACCCCACCACCACCACCACCATCACCCTCATCACCATTGTAGAACACACCATAATTGGGTTGCACTATAACCTCAGATCTCTAGAGAAATATGTTTATTAATTAAAGAGCATACTGTTGATGTCTGTTTTAAGAACTCTACAAAGATTCCTTAAATATTTTGAGCAGAAAAAAAAAATGCACTTGGTAAAGCAGAAACCAGAAGTCTAAGATTTGTGTTCCTAAAAGAAAGACAGCAAGGTCTGTGTCCTTGACTTTTCACTCTGCCTTCGCAATCATTCTCTTAACACACTTCATCTGACCGGCCAGCCTCAGTGATTGCATCGAGGCAGTGGCTGGCTCTCAAATCTATATTTACCATCTTGGTCTCTCTCCTGGGTTTCAAGATTGGATTTCTAACTCCTCTTGAAGTTTGATTATCTGAACTGTGATCGCTATGGCATTATCTAGAGCTGAGCTCATCCATTTTCCCTTGCAAAGCTTTCACCATTCTGACTTCCCAATTCCGTTAATGGTGCCATGAGTTTTTCTTGGACACACCCCAAATTCATAGTGTCATCACCATTTTCCTTTGCAAGCATTTACAATGGCGCTTCTAGTTAAAACACTAGCAATGGTCTCTATGGGTCATCTCATCAGTGTGCTCCCAAATGCACACACCTGTTATTTTGATCCTAAACAAATTCTCTGCTTGATAAATACATAAGTCTCTGATAAATACTTAAATAAATAATTTAAAGCAACTTGGATGGACCTCATTTTCATCTTGATTTTCATTATATCCATTTAGCTGAACAGGTATTTTAATATCCAAGAAACATGTTCTCAAGTTTGTGCCTGTATTAATCTTACTGTTTTTTAATTATATAGCACTTGAAATAATATTCCTCCTTTCTGGGATGGCCTACACTTCCATGTGTCCCACACTGCCTCAATTCTGTTCAAAACCTTACCATGCTCTTCCTATCCAGAGAGATTTTAGACCCCGTTGAGCTGACATAGCATAATTATTATTACTCTTATGAAGTGTATTATTTTCTGCCACTCATTAAGTGTGTTGGTTGGATGTGTTCTATTCTGTGAGAGTAAAACCTAAATGCATAGGTGTCAGGGTTGCTCTTTACACTAGGTTTTTAGTATGTATTTTCTGCTAAAGAAAATGGAAAGAGTATTATTCTATCCAGATTAGCCTCAGACTTTTCACTGGACCCCCTCCAGTCTCCAGGTCTATCAGCCCATGTGACTTGGTTTTGCTTGTTACCAGGAGCCACAGGGGACTGGAGAGATGGATCAGCAGTTAATCGCAATTTCTACACAAGCACAAGGGCCTCCGGGAGTCTGTGACCAGTATAAGTTTGAATCTCCAGATCTGACATGAACAGCTAGCTGGGCATTGCCACACGTACCTGTAACCACAGTCCCCTAGAGAGCAGAAACCCCAGAAGTATTGGAGCCCCGCAAATTCTGAAATCAGTAAAGACATTTGGAGAAAAAAAAAAAAAAGACCAAGTGAAAGAGTGACAGAACAGGACAACCAATGCCACCATAGCGGTTCATACCCTGCCTCAGGCAAGCATATGGGATCCCACAACACAGCACAACACAATGTGTATGCAAACGCATTGACTCAAGGCAAATTTGATCGTCAGAGAAACAGCACTCCCTTATAAGTTGTCTTCAAAAATATGTTCCAAGCAGGGCTAAAGTAAGATTTCAGTTTCAGTGCCCATCATTGACCTGAGCTCACTTTGAATTGTCTGTGCTATTCAGCTTCAGTGGTCACAGCCCACATGGGCAAGGCTTGGGATTCCCAAGTTTTCAGTATGTAGTCATTTCATCTACAAACGTGCATTTTCTCCCCCTTGAAAGAGTGTTAACATCGTTACATGAAGGACAGCCAAGAATTTAATGACGGTAAAGAGTTCCTAGATCTGCCATTCTTACTTCAGGCTCATATCATTTAGAGGTCCAGTTCCTAAAACTGAAGGCAGTTCTGATGGGAAAGAGGAAATTCATCTTACATTGTGCTGTTACCACTAGAGACTTGCAATCAGAAAATTTAATAATTAACACGTGTGCTCCTTAACAGTGGAGTTTTCCAGAATTCTCTAAGTCAATAAATAACTTAAACCATCTTTATTTGGAGATCCAAACCTGGTTTAATAGATTCAAAATATGCTTAGTTTCATTTTCAGTGTTCCTTATTCTCAGAAGCAACCTAATTCCCACATTTTAAGGATTGTGTCTCTCCTTCTCACCTCCTAAATGGAGGACCAACAGGTTTTAGAAACCAAAGAAGTCAATTTTATGTATATTTTGGGTCACAGCCTGGAATTATTCCTTTGCTGAACCATAGAAAACGTTGAGACCATTAGGCATACCCTGTAAAGCCCCTGAATGTCTCAATATGGTGCTAAATTCAGGATTCCCAACAGCAGCCCAGCCACCACATACCAATGAACTTATCAGATATAATACTTAAAGTTGTATTTAATTTGCAATGTAGGAATTATGCAAATCTCTTTCTAACAAAAATGTATCTAACCTTCTGGGACATTCATCTCCCCCAAAGCTTATGAATATCCTCTTATGGTGCAATGAGCCAACTGGTCACAAGGATATATGAGAGGAGAAGGAGTAATTGTTGAGCACTGGTGAGTAATAAAGTTGATGGGGTGAGGAGCAGAGCTCATGCAAATCCGCACCCCACCCACTGAGACTCTGGCCTGGCTGCCTCCTTGCTCTCCCTCATTTCTCTCATCTACACCCTAAGGCTTCATTGTCTGTGGGAGTCAGTTCACCCTTCCTGGGGGAAGCAAATATATTGCTGAGCTATTTTATGTTATTTTTCTGTCCTAATGAATACCACACACATGACTTTTGAATGCGCGTGGTAATACAATGAGTAATTAAGTCTTGTGGGAAAGCAAGCTCAGTGGAGGTGCAGTAAATAGATCTGGCACAGCAACAATGCTGTCTGGTTTCGAGAAAGTTTTCTATTGAGTGGCAGTGTGGTGTGGCCGCCGCAGGCAGCCCGGTCTTCGCAAGCTAGCCAGTGTTGTCACATACCAAGTGGTGAATCTCGCAGATGTAACTCTTCACATCTTGAGTCTTGATTGTCTAACCTTCCAAGTGGAGACAGCATTCTCTGCTTGCTTGGCAGAGCGATGGCAAATTGGTAATGAACTATGTTAAAAGGGACAGCCCTGCTCTGCTTGATTTAACTTTCAAATGTTCCCACATTTCTTCTTTGCAATGTTTTGGTTCGAGGTCCCTTTTCTCAACACCTGGCCTAAATAAGCCACACAGGGAGCACCTGAATTTGAACTTGCACCATCCTAACAGATGTTTTTCTTGGAATCAAGCCACGGGTAAAACTTAATTCCTTTCAACAAGCCTTACTGAGCAGCTACAATGTGCGGAGAACCTATTCAATCATTAAAACACAGGTTGCCTTAAGACAGCATTTCATTTTCCTCAGTGGGAATTCCAGAAAACCTGCAAAATGTTCCCAGCATTCAGAGGGAACATAAAAGAAGCAATGCTGAGAGACTTCTTTTCCTAGTAAAAATATTCAGGGAATATCTAAATCTGCTTGCCTTTTTACACGGAGCTCTGCCCCTCTGAAAGCCAATGCCATTTCATTGAGACCACAAGGAAACTCCAAGATAGCATCTACTAAATGTCACACCCCTGTGGGATCACCAGCGCGTTACTTATTTTCCTGGAATCAATAACCAGGTGAAACCTCAGTGAGCAGGCGGGTGGTGATGCAGCCAAACTCAGGAACCTAACCCATGAGGTTGGAAGAGAGGAAAGACATTAAAGTGATAATCCTGCACCATCTTGAGCACACAAAGATTTGGTTGGAAATTATACATGAAGTTGATGGCAATGATGCTGCAAAGACTGTAGAGAAAGCAGTGGGAAAGTCAGACCAAACTTATTTTGGAATATGGCCTCTGCCTTAGACAAAGATAACCTTCGTCTTCTAAGACAACAAAATAAAGTGAACAATGACTATTTCTAAATAGAATGTATACTTCCTCATGTATACACATAAGGTAAAAGTTCGGATGTGGGTCTTGGAATGAGAACCCGGAATTAAACACTGGAATTAGAACCCCAACTATTAAGCATATGAATGTGTATACCAGTGGCCTGCTTTCCCTGAGCCTCAGTTTTCAGTATCTCTGTCCTGAAGTGATAATATTAGCCAATTCCCAGAGGATTTGCATGACTTAGAGAAGGTAATGCACACAAGAACTTCATGTTGGTGAACATGATGGTTTAGGAAGTGTCAGTTGCTGTCATTTTTCTGCAAATGTGTTACAAAACTAATTTTAGTAACAAACCTAGAATCAGATACTATTTAATAGATTTTATACCTTAGTTCAAACACTTTTTTAATTTGTATCCTGGAACATAGGCCTCTATTGATTAAAAGATATTACTCAGGGAATCATTGCAAAGCCCAGGTGAGATTTTTCCCATCACTCCTGAATTCCTTAAAGGCATCCCTTCTTCCTGTCCCTCTCTCTTACCTTCTCCCTGTCTTTCCCTCTCTTCCATGATTACTCCAAGCTGGGGGATTTGAGTCTAGGTTACCTCATTAAACAAGACATTTTTGAAAAAAAAATCACTAAATTAGTTAAAAGGCATTTCCAATTTGTTAATTTCACCAAGCTTGAGGTTTTTATTCAATAGATGGCCTTAACATAGCTACATGAAATTGTAAAAAAAAATAATTTCCCTATATTACCACATTTGTTTACAAGATAGTGCTGAAAGAGTAATATACAGTCAGTCCACAGTATCTTATCATCTCTTTCCAGAGGTAAAGTCCTCCTCCCAAAAACACTCCTTCCATGAGTTTGCTTGTTACTGTGGCTATATAATCCTTCCTTCCTTTCTTCTGAGGACTGCAGTTCTTCATAGATATTTTTTAATTAAAGACATATCCCTACATTTATATAACTTATAGCATTCTAGAATCAATAGTAACCATTAAAATACACATAATTAGTAGTATAACATTGAGCAATAATTTAGTTCTTTAAATAATTCTTATGTCCCTAAGAAATAAGCACCTGAATTTGAAAAAGTAATATTATCAATATTTTAAAAGTTATTTTATTTTTATTTATTTGGAGGGAGAAAAGGAGGCAGATAGAGAGAATGGGCACACCAGGGCCTCTGGCCACTACAAACAGACTCCAGACACATGCACCATCTTGTGCATCTAGCTCATGTGGGTGCTGGGGAATTGAACCTGGGTGCTTAGGCTTCTTATGCAAGTGTGTTACATGCTAAGCCATCTCTCCAGTCCAGTTATAAATATTTTTAAAAGCATTTGCTTACTTTTCTTCTTAAAAGTCACATGGTTATGTATTATTGTAGTATATATTATTGTGTATGCAATTATATAATTGAAAGGTTCAGCAACAGAACAGGAATTCCAATAGTCTTTCAACATTTTCATATAGGATTCTCTCAATTTTTTAAAATAACCTTTAGAGACATTCGGCATATGCAAATGTGTATAAACAACGGGAAAAAAAACCCTCACTTCTAACATGGAAAATGTTTAGGTTTCACTTTGATATATGAGACTAAAAGAAACCGAGAAATGTCTTGACCTAGTTAGTGAAAACATGATTTACAGGCTGTGAAACACCAATTGCCACGAAGCCTGCTTCCTTCTCAGTCTTTGCTGAGTCAGAACAAGGAAGGACTCTAAGGTCTGTCCATGCTCCCTTCCCTGTGTGCTGTTCCCCACTTTCCTTTTCTCACCTTCCTGAAAAAGATTTAGCAGCATTTAAGACAAAACTATGGTCATCCAGATTTCAAAAGTGAGAGATGACTTCACATGGGCCTGAGGACTTCGGGCAGTTACATTTCCAAGAGAGTTTAAACCCCTGCCATGAAACCTCATCACTGAATGCCCTGGAGGAATAGGTGAGGAAAATTTGAAAGTCTCAGGTCGGAGCAAAAATACTTCATGGAGCACCTGACTGCAGGCATTCCTTCAGACAGTGTTTTTTTTTTTTTTTTTTTTTCATGGGCATATAGGACAAAAATAGACTTCAAAGGAGAAAGTAGAAGGTTAGAACTCCCTCACTAATAGAAATACACTTTCTACTTTGTACATTCAGAGAGATTTTGATTAGGCCAGCTAGCCTGCTGGGGAAAGTAACTTTGACCCGGCACTTTATTTCTAGACATTGACTCAGTTGGAGTTGTGAACGCTGGCCTGGTTTGATCAATGAGCATTTGATAACCATGTATTCTCTGCAGAGTTAACTGGACTATAGGGGTGGGAAACAGATACCAACACTCAGAAGTATCTTCTAGAGCTTAAGTAGCCAAAGAAAAATAAGTGTGCATAGTGTGCTTGTTTTTTGTGTCACTGGAGCAAGTAGTTGTCCTTGACCTATGAGATTCTGATGTTCAGGACTTGTTGAATGAAGAACAGATACCAGAAGGCATGCTTTAAGAGAAGTGGAAGTCATTGACTATGGAAGTCAAAATGAGGGGACAATTCTTTATGGACTACTGATGTCATCAGAACATCTCCAGTGCTGTAGGATGCTTTTAAATTAAAATTTAAAAGGGGTTTTAACATATAAAAAGAAAGCTATGGTTAGACAAAGAGAGATGAACGAAGGTAGATAATAGTTAAGATGAGAAGCATGTTGATAAAAATAATTAGAGCATAGAATTGTTGAGAAATCAGAATTGAAGGAAAGATTAGATCCTCTTTGTAGAAACATGACTAAATGTTAATGTTAATGGCAATGAGAGTCAGTTGAGACAGAGAATGAGAAAATAAGTGATAACTATCGTCAGACCCTAACAGACAAAGTGAGGTTCTATAAATAAGAACAAAAATTGATAGAAGAAATCAGATGGTAAGAACTTATTGTTGACGACTCTGCAAGCTTAGACTGTGGTCACTGAGAAATAAAGGGAGAGCTGAGCTAGAAGCCACCTCCATGTTGACTAGCTTTCAAGATGCTGGAAAGAGCTATGTAGCATGCAGTCATTTGAGAAAGAGAAGTCATAGACAATGTTACCCAGCCGTATACCCTGCAGGCTTCATGGCTGGCCAGCCAGGCCAAACTTCCCAACTGGTACAATAGTGGCATATCTATTACAGGGGAAACCAACTGCTCTCTGATTGGACTAGAAATCCACTCCACAGGAAGGAATTCATGCCTGGTACTGAAGACAGTCTGGGTAGGCCATAATCCCTAAAGAGAAAACTACTATGTCTGTCTGACTAAATAGTTATATTTGCCCACCAAACAATCCTCTAAAACCCTTGTGTTTAGGCCCCATATATTAATGCTACTCTAACTATTGTATAGAGAATCTTCTCTGGCTGGATAGATGGCTAAGCATTTAAAGCACTTGCCTGCAGTGCCTAAGGACCTAGGTTTCATTTTCAAGGACCCATATAAGCCAGATGCACAAGGTGGCACATGCATCTAGAGTTTGTTTGCAATGGCTGGAGGTCCTGGCACACCCATTCCTCTCTCTCTTTCTCTGACTATTTATCACTCTTTCCATCACCCTTAAATAAATAAATAAATAAATAAATAAATAAATAAACAATTTAAAAAATTAAAAACCTTTAAAAATAGAGAATCTAGACTGGAGAGATGGCTTAGTGGTTAAGGCGCATGCCTGTGAAGCATAAGAATGCATGTTCGAATCTCCAGGTCCCACATAGCCAGACACCAAGTGAGGCAAGTGTGCAATGTTGCACATGCACACAAGAGAGCACACGCATCTGGAGTTCATTCACAGTGGGTGAAAAGGCTCTGGTACACCCATTTTCTCTCTTTCTCTCTGCATCTCTCTCTCTCAAATAATCAAAATTAGTATTTTTTCTCTTTTCAAATGGCGGTGACCACTGAGATGACTATTTTTCACTGCTCATTTGGGAGGCAGAAGGATCACCGGAGATCGAGACTACATAGTTAATTCCAGGTCAGCCTGAGATGAAACCCTCAAAAGTCACTGCAGCGTTTAGAAGAACTGACAGTGAAGTGTTCAGCACTAGATGAGACTTCATACCTTCCAGGGCTCTAGCTTCATTATGGAAGAGGTAGTAGAAAGAATGTAAGAGCTAAAGGAAGGGGAGGAGTGCTTACAATGCTATCATCCAGACACTAAGTTGCCTTGCTATTCATGACCTCACAGTGGCTGATACTACCTACACAAGATCTGTGTAATAGGAGGAAAAATGATGTTATCAAAATAGAAGAGAGACTAGCTGGGAAGAAGAAGATTTAGTAGTGGGGGGACTCGGGAAGGGGAAAAGAGTGAAAGTGGGAGGGAATTATAATTATGGTATACTGTCTATGTTTATTGAAGTTATCAATAAAATGTTTAAAAAATAAGCTGGGCATGGTGGTACATGCCTTTAATCCCAGCACTCAGGGGGCAAAGGTAGGAGGATTGCCATGAGTTCGAGGCCACCCTGAGACTACAGAGTAAATTCCAGGTCAGCCTGGACTAGAGTGAAACTCTACCTTGAAAAAAAAAAAAAAAGGCAGAATTTACTCCCTGATACCCTTTTAAACTTTATGGTGCAGAAAAAAAATAAACCATTATGCCAGGAAGGCCAATGTTCTTGTCTAGTAAACGTACTATAAAAGCCTACATTTGATTGACTGTGCTCTTTATCTGTGTGGAGAAATTATTGTATTTCCATTGTATTTCCATTTTTCCTTGTGAATTAAATATTTTTTGGAGTTTTAACATTCCAAAAAGACATAGCTGGTAAATTTTGGAAATTATATTTCTACCTTGTTTGACTGAAGAACATGTGAGTTTACTCCTTGGATGATGATGTAAGTGGAAGACAAAAGCCAGCACAAGGAGAACGTTGTGCAGACAGCAACTACGGGGTATCAGTTATCCATTGACTATTCTGCTACAATTAGAAATTGATAGCAAAATGTCAGAAGAGGGAGAGAAAGACACACATTCGCACACCATTGTCAACCTGCTACTTAAATGCAAGAAACTTGAACCTCTGAGTATTGTTAAGACTACTGGTGCTGGGGAGATTGCTCAGTGATTAAAATCCCTTGCTTGCAACGCTTGCTATCACAGGCTCAATTCCCCAGCTCCACACATAATACTGGATAGGAATTCATTTATAGCAGGAAGTGATCCTGGTACACCCATACACCTCCCCAACCCCATGCAAGCAAATAAATGAATACAAATGAAAGAAAAAAAAAACTCAGGAGAAAAGAAGTAAGGTTTAAGAAGACAGGTAAAGAGACAATTTTTGTGGGACAGAATAAAATTAAAGAGAATGAAGAACCATCAGGGAAGCAGGAGGTGAAGGAAGATATTAGAACATCCTATGAGGAGAGGATTTCAAAGAGGAAGTACATGCTGAACAGTATCAAATGTTCTGGGAGGTCAAGTACAATCAAATTCCAAATGGAGTTGCTGAACTTAACAGTTAGTCGGTCACTGATGAGGATTTTGAGTGCTATTTCCATGGAGTGGCAGAGACAGAAGTTGACTTCTAGAAAATTGGGAATTATAAAAGGCAAATTGGAGATACTTTTTAAAAATTAAAATTAAAGGATGGAGAGATGGCTTAGAGGTTAAGGTGCTAGCCTGCGAAGCCTAAGTTTGAGTCCTCAGTACCCAAGTAAGCCAGATGCACAAGATGGCACATGTATCTGAAGTTCATTTTCAGTGGCTGTAAGCCCAGGTGAGCATATACTCTTTTTCTCTCTATCTGCCTCTTTCTCTCTCTCAAGTAAATAAGTAAATGAAATTTTTTAAAACATTGAAATAAAATAAAGGGGCTGGAGAAATGGCTCAGTGTTTAAAAACAATCGCTTGCAAAGCCTAAAGGCTTGGCTTGGATTCCCCAGTACCTACATAAAGCCAGATGCACAAAGTGGTGCATGTGTCTGGAGTTCTTTGGCAGTGACAGGAGGTCCTGACTCAGTTTCTATTTCCTTCTCTCTCTCTGCTTAAACATAAATAAATATTTTTAAAATAAAATTTAAAATGAAATAAATAAATAAATAAATAAAATTTAAAATGAATACATGAAATATATTCTTTGAAAAATCTACATCAGAAAAATATTTTAAATTTCCACTGATTACACAGGCCATCCCACTCCTTTCCCTTGGTCATTGGTTAGTGATAATTTATAAAGCTTTCAGAATATTTTCCCACTTTTTTTATTCCCATACATAAGTGTGTGCCCACATGCATGTGGATTTGTATTGCAGTACATGCATAATGCTCTAGTAAAGAGTTGATGCTCACCAAGTAGTCTCATGCTCCTCTCCATCTTTCCTTTCCAGGTAGGGCAGAGTCATGTGATATTTTGAACAGGGGATTAGATCTCTTCTAAACTGGTAAATAACCATTATGTCTACCTTTTCATGTCCTGAGACCCACAGGAATTGAATTCAAGGCAAGATGAAAGGATCAAGAATGGCTTATTCTTGGGCTGGAGAGATGGCTTAGCAATTAAGGCACCTGCCTCCTAAGCCTAAGAATGCTGGTTCCAATCTCCAGGTCCCACGTTTAGCCAGATGCAAAGTGACATAAGGGTGCAATGCTGTACTTGACCACAAGGGGGCACACGCATCTGGATTTTGTTCACAGCAACTGAGAGGCTGCTGGCATGCCCATCTCTGTCTGTCTTCCTCTCCCTCTCTCTCTGTCTCTCTCTGTGTCTCTCTCCAACAACAACAACAACAACAAAAAAGAATGGCTTAGTCTCAAGAGACAGAAAGCATAATAATTTCTAAAACAGAAGTTACAGAATCTAAACTCGAAGGGACTTCTAAATGTGTGATTTACTTTTGGACTGTGGTTCTCTCAGAACTTAATGTTTAAGCATGTTAGGCAACAACAACCATCAGACCAGAGGGATCTATAGGTATCAATATTTTATTCAGAAACAAGCCACACTGGGCAGTTTTCATAGTGGAATCAGTACTTGTGATTGATAGGGAATGGTGAGAAAAAGGGTTTAGATGTCAACAATTCTCCAATTCTTGTTATGGGCACTAAGTTTGATGTTCTCTCTCTCTCTCTCTCTCTCTCACACACACACACACACACACACACACACACACACACACACACACACACAGGTTCTTTATATCAGAAGCAGCAGCTAACAGAGCCACTGAAATGGAAAGCATAAGGCTGGCACGGCACCAGTGAGCAGTGGGCATGTTGGGTTCTCAGAGCACATATGGATATTTTTAAACCAAAAATCAAAAACTCTCAACAAATTTTAAGTTTGTTCTTTTTCTTTTTGGTTATGGTTGATTTTCCCCCAGATTTTGATTCTTGGTAGCCCACATTTTTTTTTCCCACAAAAGGAATCCAATTATCTGCATGCAGGAAGTAGGCATCTCCTTAGGCTCTGTACATGAGCCAATGAAATAAGGTCATCTCCAAAGGTAACTGAGAGCATTTTCAGCCTCAGGGTTGCAAAAGTAGTTGTGTGTGTGCAAACAGGTTCTTAGACTACTTTTAAAATCACTGAGTAGGATAATAACAATGGCTCTTGCTAACACTTATTGAATTCTAACCATGAATCATGCAATTAAAATCATATTGTTTAATAGACGTGATAACTTTATATGTTAGGGACGTTTATTGATACTTTATACTTGAGGAATATCCTGCTTAGAGAATCCAAGCAATGCATACAAGGTAATAGAGATAGTTCCTAGCTGAGTCTCAGTCACAGTCAAAGCAGATCTAGAAAGTGGTGCTCCCCAAAAGGAGATACTGGAACCTACCTCCCCCCCCCCACACAGTAGATCTGTCCCCTTTCTTCACCAGTATATACCCTGAAGCCCAGAGAGGCAAATGGAACAAAATGTATTCTATTTACTGTCCAGGATCACCTCCTCATGTCTTCTTTGGTATCTCATATTCACCATGAGAGAAATGTAACTGGCTAACGTGCAACCATTAAGTAATGAGCTCTAAAGCACTGTGGAAAATAAACTGTCCAGTGCTCTCTGCAGGAAGGAGCGTGCTGAGTCCTGTGCAGATTAAAGGGAACCATGAGAGACTGATACAGGATTTAGGGGAGGTGGGAAGAGAAGTTTGCAAACAAGCACAAACACACATGTGGCCCCAGAATGCAATTAACTGAGCCATTTCTTTGGAACTGACATGGGGATCAACATTCTAATAGTGGAACACCAGATTCACATTATATTTCTGGGTTACTGACAATCAGTACCTTGAGCCAATGATGCCAAATGAGCCTGATCTAAACACAGAAGTATCATAGTGCTTTGGCCATTTCAAGTACTAATTCCAGGTAACTAAAGAGTTTATTGTGTCATTTTTTCTTACTGCTGTGTAAGAATTCCATTGTGTTGATATACCACATCTTAGTTATCCATTCATCTACTGATGGACACCTGGATTGATTCCAGCTCTTAGCTATTATGAACTGAGCAGCTATAAACATGGTTGAGCAAATATCTCTGATCTGAGACTTGGAGCTTTTAGGGTAAATGCCCAGTAAGGGGATAACTGGGTCTGTTGGTACATCTATTGTCATCCTTTTTAGGAGTCTCCATATTGCTTTCCACAGTGGTTGTACCAGCTTATATCCCCACCAACAGTGAATGAGGGTTCCTATTTCTCCACATCCTCACCAGCATTTGTTGTCATTAGATTTTTTTAATTTTTGCTATCCTTACTGGGATAAGGTAGAATCTCATAGATGTTTTAATTTTCATTTCCCTGATGATTAGGAATGTTGAAAATTTTCTTAAGTGTGTGTTTTCCATTTGTACTTTTTCCTCTGAGAACTCTCTGTGCAGTTCTCTGCCCCATTTTGTGAGTGGGTTATTTGATTTTTTTATTATTTAGGTTTTTGAGTTCGTTGTAGATTTCAGAAATTAGGCTTCTGTCTGATGTGTATCCAGCAAAAATGTACTCCCATTCCATGGGTAATCTACTGACTCTGTTTGCTGTATGTTTGTCAGTGCAAAAGTTTTTCAGCTTAATGAGATCCCAATGGTTGAGTGATTGTTTAATTTCCTGAGCTACTGGGGTTTTGTTCAGAAAGTCTTTTCCCACTCCTATATCACAGAAAGTGCCTCCTACTTTTTCTTCCAATAGTAGCAGTGTTTCTGGTCTTATATTGAGGTCTTTGATCCATTTGTACTTGATTTTTGTGCATGGCGATATGTGTGGATCAAGTTTCATTTTCATGCATATGGTTATCCAGTTTGTCCAGCACCATTTGTTAAAGATGCTGTCTTTTTTCCAGTCTATCTTGCCATTCTTAGCAAACTCACCTAATCACAGAAAGATAAGTGTCACATGGTCTCACTCATCTGTGGCTCCTAATTTGTATTTTCCTGAGATGCTGACACACCTACTAAACATCTTGATGACTGGACAATAGGGATGGTTGGGTGGGAAGGCAAGGAAAGGGTGGGTGGGGAACAAAAAACTGGACCCAAATGGAAATGGTACCATAAAATCCTATATCCTGAAGGACATACTAAAAGGTCAAACCTGCATCAGGTGCTTGGAGAGAACACCTGAATCACGGGGGCTGGGAGAGGGTAGGATGAAGAGTAACTTCACTCTTCTCCTGTTTCTCTCTGTATCACTCCCTCTTCTCTCTTTCTCTTTCATATTACCTATATTTTTTCTTCCTTCTTTTCCCTTGGCACTGACCTGCAACTCCCAATACCAGCATGTGGTTAACATCCATAAGGAGGTGTTGATCAGTGAGACCTACAAGGTTTCCCAAAAGAAGACAGATTTCTGTCAGAGTACTTGATGACCCACCAAAGGTAAATGGTAAGACCCTACTGCTGAAGACACCATATGCTGTTCATACGGAACATGGAGAGACCTGGATGGAATATGGAAGAGAGTCAGTCCCCAGACAGTTAGCTTGTCTAGTGCCCTAAGGCACTACATAAGTGACTGGGGGGAAATGACCAACATCTGACTAAGCAACTTGTGGTCTAAGCTACTCAGCAGCAATCAACCTGACATGATGCTCACACAAGTGCAGTAGCGGCACACGGCCATGGTGGGTTACCAACTGCTCTAGATTTGCCTAACAGGTCCTCTCAGTGGAATGGAACCCATACCTGGAAACGGGAAACAAGTCAGAACCACACCTGAAAATGAGCCCGCTCTCCAATATCAAGATCCCACCAACACTGGGATACAAGAGGGCCTACGCCTATTAAATTATCTCTAAAATAATAATGGTTATCCATGTATCTCGCACTGACCTCCCTCTCTGTTGAAGAATATGCTTCTCTCTTTCAGATTGACGCAAAACCTGAGGAGAGAATCAGCCCATCTCACCACATCAAGGCACCAGCTGAAGCCATTGAGTTATAGGGGAAATGAGCAAGAGTGCTGCTTTCTTGGTCAGCCTGGTACCAGCACAAGGGCGAAGGAGATAGACACAAATCTCAACCCCTACCAAATCAGCTATCCAGAGACACAGAGACCCACAAAACCTCATCACTGAAATAGACCGAAAATGTAACCAACATGGCTCAGGGAAACTTGCAGAAGAGTGGGCAGAAAGATTGTTAGAGCCATGACTTGGGTCATTATACACAGAGTCATTGCCTCTCCTGCATAACTGATGGCTACCCATATAGGGCAAGACCCACATAACCCATGGGGGGAGGACAGGGAGAAGGCTAACGCTGGTATAATCATGGCTGTATATATACATAACTAATAAAAAATATATTTTAAAAAAGATCTTATTGTGTCTAACCTGAACCAAATTCTCAAAGGAAAAATAAAATAAAATAATAAAAATAAGGGACCTTGAAAATTTATGTCAATAAATTGCTATATCGCACAATACGTTATGACTATAAAGTCTTCAAGTTGTCTAATAAAATTGCATTTACTAAGAAGTTTAACATCTGCTTATGCACAATGAACACAGTTAATATAAGATGTTAGGTGGGAAACATTTACTCTTTCTAAACCCTTTATAATGAGCTAAGACTTCAAACGTAATTAGCCATGAATGACATTTGCATTTTAAGGATTTTTCAAGGGTTAGAGACATTAAGCCTCACAAATATATCAAAGTGACAGCCTTATCCCAACTTAAACCATCTTGCCCATCTGCAATAAAACCTTCATCTTCCCAGGCCAAGCAAATGTGTTGAGCTCATAGACTAAACATTCAACAGTTGTATGCACTAGGCAGCTTTATGACTTGGGAGGGGGGCTTTGTGGAATCATCCTAGAATTAATTTATCTTCATGCTTCAAAGAATTCTAATTCAGCAGTGCTCCAAATGTTTGAGAGTATTTTAAGATTATTTTTCTTCTGGAAGTTTAAACGTAAACTAAAACAAATGCTTCTCGACAATTTTGTGCTGTTTTAACCAACTGTTAAAGTTCACCTTATGTTCAAACTATAGCTTTCATGCGTAAATGCATTCCTACTTCTACAATTGTTCTATTTTTGAAAACCTACCATCTTACTAATACCTATTTTCAAGTTCTTTCTCCTACATCATATGATAGCTATATTTAAGCAAAGTCAGAAGTAAAATGAATTTTTCATTGGTTTTCATTGTCAGAAGAGAACTGTCTTTGAGGTGGTCTGTAGAGAAAAGGGATAATTCATGTAGCATTAAAAACATAAAGACAGTGTAAATTTCTTCACTAATTATACACAAATTCCTGCTAAATTGTTAATCTCTCTTACATTTTAAATATGTCCAACTAATCAGTCTTCATTTGGTCTTTGCAGAATTGTTCCTCCAGAACTTTCTACTGACATTGACAAAGTCATAATAAGTGTGTCTGCTATGACTTCCAGGCAAGTATACTCACTGGCAATCGTCTTGTTGTGAAAAATGTCCTGAAGTTGTTTTTCTCCTGAGAAAAATATTTCCTAAACAATATGTTGTAAGAATGTTACAATAAACCAGGCATATTGGGATATACCAGTAATCTCATCACTTGGAGACTGAAGCAGGAGGATTTGGGGTCAAGGTCAGCATAGACTACATAGGGACTCCCTGTCTCTATATAAAAATCAAGTAGATCTGTTGCTTTCACAGACACCAGCACAGCCCCCTGTTGGTATCTGTGGCAATGAATAGGGCCAGAGACTCTGTCGAGTTGAGTGGAAGAGATGGGAAAAGAAGGGAGGAAA
The DNA here is from genome assembly GCA_036365145.1 of Orientallactaga sibirica. Lineage (NCBI taxonomy): Eukaryota > Metazoa > Chordata > Mammalia > Rodentia > Dipodidae > Orientallactaga > Orientallactaga sibirica. The sequence goes on along the minus strand of JAEOAD010000044.1, from coordinate 2,515,851 downwards.
CTTTAATTTAATAACTTTTATATTCAACTATAAACATTTACCATTAGACATTTCTGAGACCCAGGATTAATTATAAAGTAGCATTAACAGTGAAATTGAGGCAGTTAGGGTAGCTGGGCCCCCAAAAGTAAAGGCAGAATGTTTTTAAGTCTACCCTTGCAGTCTCCACTTTGCTAGAGATCAGAGAAGCTGGCTTCTCTTTATTTCTTGCCTAAAAGAATTCCTTAGACTGTTTTTATATGAAGAACCTGATCCCCTCCTGGGAATGGAGTTCTGCTTTTCTAGAATTTAAATCTGATCCTGACGTTGTGGTTGGCTACATCGGGGCTGGCCTCCTCTTAAGTCAGCCACTAGCCCAGATCAATCAGCCCCTCCCTCTGGCTCACCTGAGTATAAATTAGGTGAAATCCACTAAAATAAGGTTATAAATGGATCCTTCCAGGGCCAATGACTCTCTTGGCTGCTCGAACATCTTTCCTGAACTTCCAGGTCCCGGTAAGCCTTCTCTAGCCTCAGCCCAGCTGGGCTGAGATGAAGGGAGACCCTCACTTCCACTCCCACATGGACTCTCTGCCCCTCCTACCCTCCACATGATAGGAGCTTTCTTAACTTTATTCTCTTTCCTTCTCTTAGTCTAATAAAGTGTCTCTAAACCTTACCCTCTATTCCATGGATTTTAATTCTTTAAATTCATAAGACAAGGTACATTAAATTTATTGGTGTGTTGGCATATTGGCGCATTGGCAAGGAAACCTAAATTTCCTGTTTCAAAAGGTATGTCTAGATAGACTGATACTTTGTATAAGGAATATATATATATATATATATATATATATATATATATGTATATGTATATGTATATGTATATGTATATGTATATATATATATACATATATATATAGTACATGTATGCACAGAAATAATATATATTACACAAAGAATTATTAAATAATACCTATTTACACTTTAGCAAACATGGTATAAATTATACAAAGTCTATTTTAACTTATATTTAATATTTTAGAACATGATTTTTTAATATATTTCATCATATGAAGCTTTTTGTAGTGTCTTTAATACTTTCATGATGGGCATTTAGTAAGCTTCTGTGATTTCACATACTGAAGGATCTAAAAAGAGTTATTTATATCATTGTTTTGAACTGAACCCCATTTCTGATATGATAAACTGTAAGTACCATAAAAATACTCAATTAAGTTCTTGGATTGCCAAATCATCTTCCAAAATATGTTTCATAATTACTCCTCAAAACATTTAGATTTCTCCTCCCTTTATTTTTTATAATTTCAAAGATTCAATAATACATTTATTATCAGTAGTCCACAACAAAATGCCCCCTTTACAGTTGAAGTATTCTAGCAGATGCAATCTTAACCAAGTGATAAAACTCAAACCCTATGTAACCTGGACAGATTTGCCCTTCTTTGTTGGAGGAGCTTTCTTTGTTAAAGGAACTTTCTTCTGGCATTCCAAGCAGAGGAAAGCTGGCTGTGTCTGAGGCCAGGCTTTCTAGCTGTGTATCCTCTGCTTCATTCCTCTGCTTCATGTATTGTCCTTTCTCCTTCATACCCACCAAGCTGTGATTTCAGGTGTCAGGGCCCAGGGATGTGGCTATCCATGGAGAAGATCGGAAATTATATATATACACACAAACATATACATATAATGGAAGCAAGGAAAAAGCATTCTGAAAAAGAAATGCAGGAATTTGTAAGGAATATGTTAAAATTGGTATCCAGTTTCTTGAGATTTGGAAAACTCTGCACATATTTTCATCTGTAGTCCTTTGCTTTCTAGTGCATTTGATCATCCATATTTTTGTCATCTATATTTATTTTTAATTATTTATATCAATGGTTCCTTATGGTATGTAAATTTTCTATGGAGTAATGTCATTAATATTTTGTAATCATGAATATTGCAAGTTTCTTTTCAGCTTTTGTTTATTTTTAATTTTTATTAATGATCTATCTATAAAGTATTGTATGTCTTTATTATTGAATATATCAACATTTTCTTTTAATCCTTCAATCTTTAATATTTCAAAAGACTTCTTAGATGGATTGCTTAGACTTTAATTTTCATCACATATTTAACAGTCTATATATGCATGGAATATGCATTAGAATGAGATCAGCTATTGTCAATAGATCACCACTTTATTTCCAAATAAAATATATACTCTGTCACCCATGCTCATTTTACTTCACTAATATTATTATTTGTGGAATTCTAGTCCAAAGATGTCTACAGGAAAGGTTTCAAAGTGGTGGAAACTTAGCTCTTCAATTCAGAGGTGAATGGAAGTTGGAAGTAGAGCCTTTAAAAATTAGGAATAAGTGAGGTTATGAGTGGAGCTCCCAGTGAAGGCATCAGTGACCTTATAAAACTAACCAGAGAAATCTGAGCTGGTCTCACGTTGTCTTGCCAAGTGATACCTTGCTCCATTTACTATGCAACCAGAAGGTTCACACCAGATGCTGAGCGCCATCAGAACCATCCCCCAGACCTTTCTGATTCACATAAGCTTCTATTCTCTATAAATGGCCTGCTCTTGGGTTCTTTGTTATAGCAACAGGAAACAGAGGAAGGCCCCTATTCAAAGGCAGAATTTTGTTTGGGGAAGAAGTTCCCTCATTCACTTACTTAACCATGCAGATCAACTTGTGACTATGACGCAGTGCATTTCCTCAAAGGACCACTTTAGGGAAATAAGTCTGGCTACTTAGAACAGGAAGATTTAGAGGAGTATGCTGAATGATTGTCCTACAGGCCACACACTAACTCTCCAGAACTGTTCTGAACACTGTTTTGCCTTTGACTAAATGTTGCTTGTATTGTCTGAGTCACATCTGAAGGAGATTCTCAATATCCCACCGAAGGGCTGGGGATGTAAACAGCATGGTGAAAAATGTGAAGAATCTACAGCTTTTGTGCACACAGCTAATGCTAAAATTTCTCAGGACAGAGAGTGGGGGTAAGGAGCAATGGAGAGCAGTCAACCTTCAAAATGCAGTGCCACCAAGACACGAGCAGAGCATGTTTTCTCCGCATGACATCTCTGTGGACACTCTCTTCAGTCTTCCTTCCCTGTTTGCTTCTCTTCTTCACTCCCTGTGATTCTCCACTCTCCCCTTTCAAGCCCAATCCAGACAGACTGCAGAAAGCTCTCTGAAGAAGTTTTTCTCTCGCTCAAATGCATGCTGAGCCATTCTTTCAGAGCAAGTTGCTTCACAATAAATTGGAGGCAATGAGAGTCATAAAATCAGATTTTTGAAAGGAAAGAAGGAAGATGGGCCCAGAGTCACCAGGTCTTGTTTTTTCACTCTGCCCTGACTGCTTTCAGATCATAAAATTTATGATCCTATACAATCAACATAAAATGCTAAGGGAAAATACCCTGCATTTGTGAAGAATCGTCTGCTCAGTGTTATAACTGTGTTGCCTTTTGTCATATTGATGAACTCTGAACATACCACCTTTGAACACGTGACAGTCTGATGAATTTGGATCAAGGTCAACCTTGCAGTGGCAATAGCATGACGCCCCATAAGACTCCCACAGTGTCAGGTGAGATGGACTGGCTGTAACTATCAGAATCCGTGGTTTATTTATTACTTGGCATCCAAACATTTGCTACACACAATATGCCCACAGAGTATGTGGCATTTTGATGCCAGATCTTTTGATAGGAGGGACATTTTGTAGATCACATTCACTTTATATTAAGATTTACATACCAATCATTTACCATTAGAGGGGAGGTTTTTTTTTTCATTTTTAACTAAGTACATTGTACCAAGCACCCTGTCTCTGAGCCTGACATTGTACCTAAGCACTTCTCCTAACCCTAGGAGCACCTTGGAGAAACAGCACAGATCAGGAAAAAAGTGAAGAGACAGGAGAGTAGAGAAAGGTCAAGGGCAGGGCTACAGTCGGAGTGAGGGATGAGGGTCAGACTGTGGTCAGGCTCAGAGATACTGAAGTCAGGGGCTGAGTGAGGATTTTGAGGGAGGGACCATATGTGCTGCCCCAAGTCACTGTCACTTCAGTGACTTTGAGATTTTGACATAGGTGTGTGTCAGCTCTAGAACTTGGAGTGAGTTAGATATCTTCAGATGTCCCTTGAAATCTCATAAAGGTCAAAGACTACAAAATATAAAAATAACCAACTTTACTAAAAAGTGTTTACTAGATCCAAGAGTTTTCTGGTAGATTTAACAGATGAATGGATAATGAAAATGTGGTACATGTACACTCAGCAGTAAAACAAAAAATGAAATTATGGAATTTATAGGAAAATGGATGGCTCTGGAAAGAATTATGTTAAACAAGGTAATCCAAACTCAAAAAGCCCAAGACCATATGTTGCCCCTCATATGTGGATCATAACTTGTAATGTTTATATGTATGTATATAAAGGGAGGGGGAATATGGGTAAAACCTAAAAGCTAAAATGGTGACCAAAAGCTGGTAATGAGAGATGACAAGGAAGGGGGTGGGGAAGGGCTAAAGGACACATGTGACATATAAATAGAAAAGGCAGTGGGAAGATATGGGGAACAGGAAGATTGTGGGGAGGGAAAATCAACTAAAAATGTGTTTGAAATGTCATATAGATGCTTAAGACTCTATGATAACTAAAAACTTAAAAAGGAGTTTAAACGTAAGTTAAAAATAAAAAAAAAATACCATGTCTTAGTGTTCTTTGGTATATTAACATTTACCTCAGATCTGAGGACAAATGCAGTACTTAGTCCCATAGTTCTAAGTTACTCTGAATTGACCCCTTCTCCAAAGTTCAAATAAATTATCCTCAAATAGAATTATTCCAAAACCTAATTTATGGTGATCATTTGTACTCTGTAGCACCTTCTTTATAAAGACCTTTAATGCCTTTGTAAACTCTTTCCCTCCATTAGGAAGTTATGAAATATTATGTAAATTTACCCAGATTTATCCAGAGCATATAATCTTCAAAGTCTGTGATGCAGAAGAGAAATATATCATTCTAAAATTACCCATGGCATTTGACTACAGAGTAAGACTCATATTGCCTAACAGATTACTTACACTGTTGTCTTAGAAATGCTTACAGCCTGGTAACCTGAATGTCAAGTTTCAGAACGTAGTGAGATTGTGTTTTTAACACAAAATAGAAACCTAGGAAAATGTCGAAGTGTGACAGACTGGAACACCATATTTCCAGTATGGTCTTCCCTTTGATATCTTCTTCCCATTCATAACTTCTAGCAAGCTTCTGAACTTTCTTGTGTTGAGTTCATGTGAAGCTGCTGAATACCATAAAATGGCCAAAATGTTCCATGTTAAGGAACAATATTAGGCCATTCACCAACCAAAATAAATGAACACATGAAAAATAACAAAATAATGGGTTACATATTTGTACTTTAAATGGTTTTCAAGATAACTATAAATTATTTTAATGTGACATTAAATTTAATATATATGTTTAGCATGCATTTTACATAAGGGGATCTTATGTGAAGAGAAATGAAGTTATAGTACTTGGTCCATTGCCAAAGAAATAAACTATGCTCAAGTAAGCAACAAGCACATTTGTATAATTTCCTAACTGTCAAAGATCCAGAGCACTTTGTCCTGATGTCACTTCATTCAACCATAAGGTATTTTTGATCAACATGTGACTTTTTGTTGTTGTCACCCTACTTCAGTGTCATGTGAGATAAGATTATCTTGATGGATTGACCCATACAGGGAATGTTTTGATTTGTTATTTCTCAGTCTTTATCAGGTTAAGCAATAAAATGACCTCTAAGTTAAATATGAGTCTTAGCATTTATTATTCCAATCAACTCAAGAAGGAAATTAGTTTATCAGTTTGTAGTAAATCGTTTTTATTTAAAAAATAGATTATTGATTATTATTTGCAAGCAGGAAAAGAGAGAGAGAATGGACATGCTAGGGCCTCTTGCCATTGCAGATGCATGTGTCACTTTGTGCATCTGGTGTTACATTGGTACTCGGGATTTGAACCTGGATCGTCAGGCTTGCAAGCAAGCATACTAACTGCTAAGCCAACTCTCCAACCCAATTGTGTTTATGACAATGCTAATGACAGGATTTAGATTTGTCTCTGTAAGGATTGATGTTTTGTCACAACATTTCTATGTGTCTTTTTATAATCTTGCTCCTTGAACACACTGACTCAAGGCCCAGAAGTGAGGAGATATGTGTAATAGTGTAATTTTAATTCTTCAGTGAAGGGAGAGGGAGGACTCGGTTGTGATTGCTTTTAGTTGCTTCTAATGGCAGGGCTTTCAATGAAAACTGTTCTTACAATAAATAAAGAAGCATGCCTAGTCTCAGGAATTGACTATTGGAAAAATAATAATAAAGCTGTTACCTCTTTTATCACCAATTAATTGCAAAACAGATGCCATGTGGCACATTTGCACGTCTACAGTACTGGCAAGGCAAGTGTCTATGAAAGAAATCTCATAGTTGGAAAGGCCAATGGAACAGGTGCACTTGAGCCAAGCTAAAACAGAAGAGAAAGAAACAGAAGTTCACATGAGGACTAAAGTGTGGGGCAGGGAAAAAGTGAAATATAGTCATTGTTAAGAAACTCTGAATTTCTGCAGTCTCAAGTTTGTTCAAAAGTTAAAATGTTATATATTATATAACAATATATTCAAAGTGTGTATTGAATTTTACCTTAGAGAACCAAGATATCAATGCAAAATGCATGCTTTTATGCAAATATTTGGTTGTCATAGCCACAACTTTCCATTGACTGAACAAGAGAACTTTGGATAATAAACATCAAAGAATATATTTAGCTATTTTCAAAATTATAGTTGCTGATTATAGAATTGTAAGCATTAAACAAAATATGACAAATCATTGTGGTGATTTGATTCCAGTGTCCCCCATAAACTTAGGTGTTGTGAATGCTAGGTCCCCAGCTGATAGTAATTTGGGAATTAAAGCCTCCTGGAGGCCATGCATTATTGGGGACAGGCTTATGGGTATTATAACCAGCTTCCCCGTTTCAGTATTTGGCAAACTCTCCTGTTGCTGTTGTCCATCTGATGTTGGTGAGGAGGTGATGTCCACCCTCTGCTTATGCCATCTTTTCCCGCTACCATCATGAAGCTTCCCCTTGAGCCTGTAAGTCAAAATAAACCCTTTTTTACCAAAAGTTGCTCTTGGTTGGGTGATTTCTGCCAGCAATATGAGCCTGACTGCAACAATCATAAATACTGAATCTATAGTACCTTTAAAAGATATAAATAATGAATTAATGATGTGGAAATATAAGCATGATTATACAAACTTTGTAAGATGATATTTACTATATTTATTATATAACATTTTTGTTAGATTTATATTTTTTGTAATAAAATGTCTGGAAAGAAATTCTGAGTTAATAAGAAATACAGAAATCACACTATCTATGAAATAAATATAAGTAAATTTCTGTTCATCTTATTAACCAAACAGAAAATAAGATTAGGGACAACCATCAGTAGTCTCAAGTTGGGCTAGATCTATTATAAAACTTAAACAGGGGCTGCAGAGATGGCTTAGTGGTTAAGGTACCTGCCTCCTAAGCCTAAGAACGCTGGTTCCAATCTCCAGGTCCCACCTTTAGCCAGATGCAAAGTGACACAAGGGCGCAATGTCACACTTTACCACAAGGGGCCGATACATCTGGATTTCATTCACAGCAGCTAAGAGACTGCTGGCGCACCCATTCTCTGTCTTCCTCTCCCTCTCTCTCTGTCTCTCTCTCTACGTCTCTCTCCAAAAATAAATAAAATAATAAAAAAATTAAAAAAAAAAACTTAAACTGAACTAGAGAGATAACACATGCTCCCAAAGACAAAAATGGCTATCAGAAAAATCCTCATTTTAAATGAACTTATAAATTGAATGAAATTGCAAGTGAATTAAAAAGATTTTAATTGAGGATAGTATAGCCTGTGCATAGAGGATATAAACTGTTTCAGTCCATCCAGAGTACTGTTACAAATACCTCCAAAGGAGTGGTTTATAAATAATCTCCAGTTTTATTTCCCACATTGTTCTGGAGGCTAGGGAGCTCAAGGTCAAGACAGTAGTAGATTCTGTGATGCGTGAAGGTGCACTTCCTGCATGATAGAAGGCACCTTTGTGCCACGTCCTCAGCAGAAAGTGCAGCTCTGCTCCCTAAGGTCTCCTTTATAAAGATGCTAAGCCCATTCACCACAGAGCAGACACAGTCCCTTCCCAAATACTCTACAATTTTGTATCATCATCTCCTGAGCTGGTACTTTAATATATGAATTCTGGGGGAAACAACATTCAGAGAGAAATTACAATACAAATTATCCTAAAAGTTCATTTAGAGAAGATTATATTATATGTAAGATTGGCTATTGATTTAAAGCTAAGAAGATAACATTAGTGGTCTTTCCTCAGATATTTTAAAACAAATTATTACAACATTCTATTGCTATTGCATAAATGCACTGTTGAATCATTGAAACTGAATGGACAATTGAGAAAACACATGCACATAATAGTAAATATATACTCAGTGAACATTACAATATGGTTTTTCTTTACATAGTTTTCATGTATAGGTAGTAATAGTTATAGGCATTGTGAATATAAATGATCATACATGTTTTCATCTGTACATTACTAAGTATATGTAAATATAACATTAATTAGTAAATGTTAGGTTGACATAAATACATATTTATGTTTAATAAATACACAAAAGAAGAAAGACCAAATATTGGTTAAAAAAAATAGGCTACTTAATAGATGCTGTGGAAAATTAAGTGAAAAATCTGTTCAACAACATATACTAAAGAAAATTATACTTACATGAAAATAATTAAACCACAAAATATCTCACATATTTATTTCATGTACATAGATTTATTTCCTAAATATAAAAGAATAGTGAATTATGCAACAGAGAGTTTGAATTTTTTTAAATTTATTTATTTGAGAGAGAGAATGGGCACACCAGGGCCTCCAGCCACTGCAAACGAACTCCAGATGCATTTGCCACCTTGTGCATCTGGCTTATGTGGATCCTGGTGAATCAAACCCAGGTCATTTGGCTTTGCAGGCAAGTGCCTTAACCACTAAGATATCTCTCCAGCCTCTTAATTTGTTTTTTGATATAGGGTCTCACTCTAACCCAGGCTGACTTGGAATTCACTTTGTAGTCCTAGCCTGGCCTCAAACTCATAGCAATCCTCCTACCTCTTCCTCCCTAGTTCTGGGATTAAAGATGTGTGCCACCATGCCCTGCTCTGAAATTTAAAGAATGGCATCAATATACTGTAAGTTTAAAAATGTGAAGCATATACATATATGGCTATAGATTTAAAACACACGGAGCTGTCTCAGCAGTTAAAGCATTTGCTTACAATGCTTTGGCCTGGGTTCAATTCCCCAGTACCCACATAAAGCCAGATACCCAAAGTGGCCCATGCATGGAGTTCATTTGCAATTATAAAAGGCCCTGGGGTATCCATATTATTCCTTTCCCTCTCTCTCTCCACCTCTCTATCTCTTCTCCCTTGTCATAATAGATACATAAAATATTAAAGAATTAATTATAAGGGCTCATGCATACCCAAGACCTCAACTGAAAAACACCCTTCTCCTTCTCCTGAAATCTAAGTAGACAATTCACAGGTGCAGTTATATGAATAGCCAATAAATAGTTTCCAAGAAAATTTCAGTTTAAAAGCCAGCCACTAACTTTTAAATGTCAAATTAACATATTTCAATCATAGTAATAAATATTAATGAATAGACATGGATATCGGTGTATTACAAGTGAAAGTATGACTTGGTTCTGACTTCTCTAAGACAGAGTTTGGCAAGGCATCATTTGGAGGATCCAAAATATAATCAACAAGGTTTTTGAGGCAGTAATACTAATCTCTTGTAAATGGGGACAAAGAGTATTTTAGAGAGAGACATGTACCACAACTTTATAAATATATATATATATATATGTGTGTGTGTGTGTGTGTGTGTGGGTGTAGTATATATAAAAATATAGACTTGAAACAATAACAAAGAACACTTGTGGATGCTTTACATAAGCTATAGGAAGAAATATATTAAAATGTTTTCCAAAATCCAAAACATCTGGGTTCATCCAAGAATATGGGGGCTGGAGGGATGGCTTAGCAGTTAAGGCATTTGCCTGCAAAGCCAAAGGTCCCAGGTTCAATTCCCCAGGACCCACATTAGCCAGATGCACAAGGAAGGTGCACATGCCTGGAGTTCGCTTGCAGTGGCTGGAGACCCTGGCATGCCCATTTTCTCTCTCTCTTTCCCTCTTTCTCTGTCAAATAAATAAAAATAAAATATTTTAAAAATATATGAAATCTCTCTCTCAACACACAATGTAAAAATAGGATGTTATGTCTATACATTTGATCACAGAAGATGACTACAAGGAAATTTCTACAACTGAGGCATAATCATTTTCCTGAGTGTAGTACAGGTCATTGCTTCTCCCTTTATGTATTTCTGATTCATAAGCTTTCTAGAAATTATGATTTATTATACAATACAAAAATGACATAACTTTGAAAAACTTCAGACTCATAGTCATCAACCAAGAAAGATACTCTTCTTCATTTACCCTTACCTGGTAGCTAAATGAAGCAGCATATGTCTGAGTCTGCATCCCTGAGTTTCCAAAAGTGGGGCCTGCACGGGGAAGGCAAGACTTGACAGGAATTCCATTATGAGGATAATAAAAAACTTGACTCTTAAGGGAATCCTCCACCAAGACACGAAGACAAAGCAGAGGTGTTCATTCTGGATGCGTGGCACACAGATTTTTCCACTGAGCCAGGACACAAAGAAAGCCAGAGTGAGCCGGACTGCAGGAGTTTAATAGACGGGAGTGGAAGATGAAGGAGTTGTATCCTGCAGCTGTGTTTTCCCTCTTGCGTGCAAGATTAGCTGGTGGGTGGCACATAAGGATATTAGCAAAATTTGAAAAGCTGAAGAAAGAGGAAAGAGGTCAACCTGGGGCTGGTCAAAGGTGTGGAGCAGCCCCAGGTGCTGCCGTTCATGGAGGGTCCCATTTGAGCAGCAGGTGCAACAAGCTCTGATGAATCCCCACATCTTAGCTACTTTACTGATGTTAAGCACATAATCCCCTCTCACACGTGGAAGGCATGCAACCAACGTCTGTCTACTGAAAACAAATACTACCATTGGATCAGTAGTTATAATGTTCCCTTCAGTTGCTATTGCTATTACAAATACCTTCCTATAACCCCCGCCCCCACCAATTTGGAAAACATGTCTAGAAGCATCATGTACTGTGTACAGTTCATATCTACAATTGTCTGATGACAAATAATGAATATGAGTCCAGCAGTTGATTATCACGCTAAGAAAGTAATTTGTGTTATTTTCAACTTTCTATAACCTTGTTATTTATGAGTCAAATGCATATGGAAAAAGATATCCAAGACAGGTTTTCCAAGATGATGGGCAGGAAGCAAATGCCACGCAAAGTAGTCATTAATTTTCTAATGTGTTGTAAACTGATCTCTTTAGGTACCCTAATCTTGTCTGTCCAATGGCATTCTGTTAATTTCGTACTAGGTATGTAGTTCGTATTCCTTTCCAATCTCTCAAAGCACTTGAAACACAGCCAGTTCTTTGGGAATCATTTCTCTCTCTACTTCCTTAAGCCCAGACTAATTAGAGAGAGAAATGGAGCTAGTCACTGTTTTGAATAATCTTTGTTGCTCCTCTTTTCCATTCAAGTGAAAAATTATGCATTTCAGTCTGCTTAGAGCAGAGTTGTGCACTTTTCTCAGTGTAAGACATTAAAGTGCAGAAGAGGAGCTTCCTTACTTCTTTGTTTTAAATATTTATTTGCAAGCAAAGAAAGAGACACAGAGGGAAAGACAGCAAGTGAGCCAGGGTCTCTAGCCCTAGCCACTGCACACTCCAGATATACACACCCCCCTGTCTATTTGGCTCTATATGGGTACTGGGGAATTAAACCTAGGTCCTTAGGTTTTGCAGGAAATGCTTTAAACACAGGACCATCTCTCCAGCCCAGGAACTTCCATTCCTAAGGTAGTGACCCTGAGCCCACACAATGGGGTGTTGTAACTTAGGAATTGTGAGGAAAATTGATCCCAGAGATCATATGGAGGAATGGAATGAATCAAAGAGGGAGGGTGGGATGGAAAAAAAAGTTTATCTCTGTTTATAAACATCTGCTTTTACCTGAACTCACCAGAAAGGCTCATGATTGTTCTGAAGTAGGTGATATTCATGTATCACTGAAATTTCACTCCTAACACTAATACAGCTCCCATTTTATTGGATCCCATGTGATTGGACTGAAGAACCTCTTGTTGATAAACACCTTGCACAAGACAGAGAAGAGAAGAGGTGAAGAGATGCTTGGTGGTCCAAGAAGCTGAGCTAATTCCAGACTCCATCATTTGCTCAGGCCACAACCTGTTTTCTCCATTTGTAGCTAAGAATGGGGCTCTGCAGCTTCATCTCTACGTACTCAGTTCCGCCGTGTGCTACTACAAACAAGAGGGTTCAGAGATCAGGAAATAAGGCACATCATCTCACATAAACATACTTTCTGATGAAGAACTGTCTTATACCTGGAGGAAAAATGTTTTATACAGGCCATGTTGGTAGCAAGAAATTGCTGTTTAAGGATAAGCAATTAGCCCAAAGGGACATAAAATGACAGCCAGTGAAGGAAAGAATGTGTTTGGGAAAAGATTAAGGTTAAAAAAAAACCTGAAAACTGACAGGAATTATAGGAAAGATACAACCAGAAAAAAGGTGTAAAAGCAACTTAAATATCAAGTGACACAGTGCGTGCCTGTAATTGCAATTCTCAGGAGGTAGAGGCAGGGGGACCAGGAATTTAAGGACATCCTTGGCTACATTGTAATTTCAAGATCAGGTTAGGCTTCATGAGGTCCTGTCTCAATACTAACCAACCAACCAACAGACAGACAGACATCCTTGAAGGCTCAGAGACTAGCATTAATGGTGTTGCCTCTGAAAAGGAAATGAATAAAAGGGCCAGAGAGATGGATTAGCAGTTAAGGCACTTGCCTGCAGAGCCTGAGAAGCCAGGTTCAGTTCCTCTGTATCTACATAAGCCAGAAATACATGGTGGTGCATGCATGCATCTCTCTCTCTCGATCTCTCTCTCTCTCTTTCTCTCTCTCTCTGAAATAAATGAATAAATAAATAAAACTAAAGAAGAAAAAGAAAAAAGTTTGAAAAGTTTGGATTGAATTATTTTCCCTTAATTGGTGATGTTTATACTTTACTGATTTTAGCACTTTACCTACATATTAATAACAAAACCTTTGATGCTCTTTTCAGTTATTTGTGCCAGGGTCTCTTTCAGTTGCAAATGAATAACTGTCCAGCTTTACGTGGGTGTCTGAGAATTGAACCTGGGCTATCAGGCTTTTCAAGCAGGTGCCTTTAACCCTTGAGTCATCTTCCCAGCTCGGCCAACTTTCCAGATACTTTCTCTTTCCAGAAATTTTGTCCATATTTTTGGTACTTCAGGGAACTCCAACTCCAAACAACAAATTGTAGTCAGGACAACTGTATGTACATTTATATATACCTGCATATATGCATATGTGCATATGTGCATATGTGCATGGAGCACAAAAGTTTTCCTACTATCACCTTTTTATTATATTTCAACTAACAGATGAAAACAAAAACCAGCATGTGAATAAGAATGTGTTAATGATAACCAGGACCCAAGTAGTTGACAAAAATCTCAGAATGGAAAAACTGGAACAATTTAAACAAAAGAATTAATAAGCCAACCTTAGGCTTTAATCCACGCATAAGTAAATATTCATTAACTTGTACAGATATAAATAAATGATAAGGTAAGCAGGTGAGGAAAATAGAAATGTCCCATGCAGATTTTCAAAGTATTTCTATAGATACTCTGTTCCCATAGAGATGGAATTGCCCACTCCTTAAGTGCAAACAGCACAAAGCATTGTACTTCCAAAGAGCAAACTGTGGAACAAGACAAGGGTGTCTTAAAATGAAGAGACCTGACATGCACTGTCATGGTCAGGCAATCAAGATCAGCATTAACTGTGCTCGTGAAAATTGATAGTGCAAACCTTTGATAAAACATGATGTGGGTGGCCCTTTAACTCTGTGGCTTTCTTCTACAAAGCCCATAATCACAGCCTAATCATGAGGAAAACATCCAGAAAATCTAACTGAGGGACAATTTATAAAATGTCTGGCAAGGACCCCTTGAAGTGTCATAATCATCTAAAACAAGTCAAACTTGAAAAAAGAAAGAGCTTGCCACTATCCAAAAATAGTCTGAGGAGACACGATGACTAAGAGCAACATGGAAACCTTCTTCAGAGAAAGGATGTCAGGTAAACTCTCAGACAGCATAAATGAGGGATGAACTTCAGTTAATAATAATTTGAAGATTTGATACATTCATTGTGATACGTGTTCCATGCGGACGCAGTACTAGTAACCGTATAATTCTGTATTATATCTGCAACTTCTCTGCAAACTTAAATCTATTCCAAAATAAGAGGTTTATTTAAAAATTAAAGAGAACTTTATTATTTTTGAAAATTATATCAAAATCTTTGAATAGCTTTAAGAAAGTTTCATTAGAATTTTGCATGAATGCCCACATGGGCTCACTTAAGGACATAATTGATTCCATTTTTCATCATTTGATTTGAGAACAGACTTTCTGACATTTCAACTAATGAATATATGTTGGGGAAAAAACGCCAAATGTTTTTATTTATTTTTATCAAACTTCAGAAAACACAGGTGTTTATAAAGCTTCATGCCTCAAGTAGGAATTATCTATCCATCCACTGGAGCAATATATGTATGTATGTATGTATGTATGTATGTATGTATGTATGTATGTATATATGTATGTATGTATGTATGTATGTATGTATATGTGCAGAGTGAACTTTTTTTAAAGAAAGATAGTCTAACTACAAATCTAAAATAGACTTGTAAGGTTACAAATATAAATGTAGATTTCCTAGTCTCTAAGGCACAGAAATGGAGAAAGACACTACCAACTACAGGGTAGCAGAATACATTAAGATTACATTCTTTTTAAAAATACTTTTATTGTTATTTATTTATTTGACAGAGAGAAAGAAGGAGAGAGAGAGAATGGGCATTCCAGGGCCTCCAGCCACTGCAAATGAACTCCAGACGCATGCGCCCCCTTGTGCATCTGGCTAACGTGGGTCCTGGGGAATCAAACCTGGGTCCTTTGGCTTTTCAGGCAAACATCTTAACCACTAAGCCATCCCACCAGCCCAAGGTTACATTCTTAACTAATACCTCTTAGTGATATTTTCCATCCTGGTGTTTGAAAGACATAAGGGTTGAAATCTAATTGAAAATGGAAATTCCTAATGTAATATAAGTTCTTAACTGAAAAATAGGTATATCAAGAAAATGTTAACCTTTTATGTTGCTAAGTATAAGAAAAGTCAATGCCCTACTGATATCATGAGCCTGTCTTTGGCTTCTTGAAGGATTAAAGCATTGCATGAGAGAAGCCGCAGCCATGGAGAAATCTTTTCTTAATCTCCTTTTCCTGGTGAACTTCCAGTGAACAATTACAAGGAAGAGATGATAAACCGGTTCCTTTGCCACTTAGATGAATGGATATTACATTCTATTCTTTTTATAATAGGCAATGTGTTCAATTCAGTTGATAAGTGTGTGTGTGTGTGTGTGTGTGTGTGTGTGTGTGTGTGTGTAGATCATTATATGAGATTCTTGTGTTCCTCTAAAGCAGTGAAGTATAGACGTTATTTCTGATAGAAATGCCACCTAAAGACTCTTCTGCCTGACTGAGTTAAGGGAAAGGGTCCATAAATGAAAGAACAGACTCTTCCCAAGAGAGGAAGAGGAAGCACATTGGAAATCCACAGAGGTATGGATAGAACAGGGTAAACATGCCAGGTCAAGAGCAGCTTCAGGGGTACGGCTCCAGGGTGAGGAGGAGAGGCAGAAGTGGCTCCTCCCAAAGGGAAGCCTGGAAGCCCTGCTGTAAACAGACAGGAAGTCCATCCCTCTCCGCAGCCTGCAAGCCTCAAATGTAGTTGTAGGTTGTGGTGAGAGAGTAATTTCTCTTGTGGGCATGTCAGCAGTGGACAGGAACCCCACTTTGTCACTCTGCATGATTTAGAGCACAGTGGCTAAGGGCCATCTTGGAAGGCAATCTGTTGCTGAAGATCTGAATGTTAGGATATCAAATTTCATAAAATAAACACTAGTAGTCATAAAGGGCCACATAAGTCCCGCTACAATATTTGTGGGTGATGTCAGGACCACACTTTCATCTTTAGATGGGTTGTCCAAACTAGAACTCAACATAGAACTGCATAGTTAAATCATATCATCCACGCACTTAATGGATATCTACTTAATATGCCACCTGACAGATATTTAACAAACATTCTTCTCTGAGCCACAAATCAAGTGTTATATAACATATGACACAATCAGAATAATTCCCTCTATCTTATTATATCATAAAACAAAACTAGAAATCAATAATGAGAGAAACTATCAAAGGATGGGTACCAAATTCATTCTAGGAAGCCAGGACGGCCCTAATGGCAAAAACAGCAACAAAATTACAGATAACAAAAACAGATAAGACTTAACAACAAAAAAAAAAAAATACAAAACAATAGATCAATTTCCCTGATGAACAGAGGCACCAAAAAAAGAATCATAATAAAACACTCAAAAATTAAATTCAGGAACACATGAAGAAGATCATCCACATGGCTAAGTTAGTTTCATCCCAATGATGCAAGTTTGGTTTAACATAAACAGACTTAGGAAGAAAACCCACATCCTCCTATAGCCTCAGAGGAACTAGGAATGGAAGGACCATCCCTCAACTTTATAAAAGTTATAGACAATGTTATACTAAGTGGGGGCAAACAAAGTATTTCCTATAAAATCAGGAACAAATAATTTTCACTGCTCTTATTCAACATAGTGTTTGAAGTCTTAGATAAAAATAAGAAATGAAAGGGATTATCTAGGAAAGACATGGAAATATTCCTGTTTGCAAATGGCATGATCCTATATGTAAAAGACCCTCAAAACTGCACCAGGAAACTCATGGTCCTAATGAACACTTGGAGCAAAATAGCAGGATACAAGATCAACATAAAAAAAAAATAATCTTTCTAAATACCAACTATGAATGAATGAATAAGAAACAAGGTTGAAAATAAAATACTATTCATAGTATATTAAAAAGATAAAATATCAAGGAATAAACCTAACTAAATTGGTGAAAGAGATCTACAATGAAAACTTGAAGGCATGGAAGAAATTAAAAATACTAGGAGTAGAAAGAAGCCCTATGCTTATGAATTGGCAGAAAATGGCTATTGTTTCATTACTATAAATGACCTGCAGAATCAATACATTCTCCATTTGCTAACATGAAATATAACCTTAAAATGATAAAATGTGTGTCATAATTATTTTGCCTAAATAAAAAGTCTCCCTAAAAAAATTCCAATGCCTTTTTTTCAAAGAACTAAAAAAAATAATAATAATCCTAAAATGAATACAGAAACAAAAAAGACAGTGGACAAAAAAAGAATAGTGTTGGAGGTACCATGATGGACTCACTTATGCATGGAGTTTCCAGTGAGTTTTGTCCAAGGGCTGAATTGGGCCTACAACCTGCACAAAGCATCTTCGAAGCCCAGGAGAAAGAGACAGTGTTTGTTTCTTCATTGTAAACCTGTAAATGGTGCACCACTTCCACTTTTTCCTTCTTTTCCCATTTTTTTCTAGGTCCTTTTTTATTTCTACTAAGGAAATACTAATTATAAAAATTACGGGGAGGGGGGACTGGAGAGATGGCTTAGCGTTTAAGGTGCATGCCTATGAAGCCTAAGGACCCCAGTTCAATTCTCCAGGTCCCATGTAAACCAGATGCACAAGGGCGCACACACATCTGGAGTTCATTCGCAGTGGTTGGAGGCCCTGGTATGCCCATTCTCACTCTCTCTTTCCCTCTCTGTCTCTAATAAATAAATAAATAAAAATAAAATCTTTTAAAAAATACTGAGGTTGGAGAGACTTTTAGCAGTTAAGCTGCTTGCCTAGGAAGCTGAAGGACCCAGGTTCGATTTCCTAGTACCCAAGTGAGCCAGATGCACAAGGTGGTGCATGTGTCTAGGATTTGTTTGCCGTGACTTGAGGCCCTGCTCTCCCCATTCTCTATCTGCCTCTCTCTCTCTCTCTTCTTTCAAATAAATACGTGAAAATAAAAAAATATTAAAAATTACGAATACAATTACTAATATTTTTATAATTAATTTGTCTATTTCAATTAAAAATATCCATTAGGTTTACAGCTGATCTAAAGATTGATTCTGTGACTACTGATATTTTAATTCTCAAGGAAATTGAATATTTTAGTCCATGCATACACTACCTGGGCTAGACACTCACTGCTTTCCAAACTGTTGCAAAATTCCATATCACTGTTACGTTGCCAGTGCTGTGGTAAGCAGTGCCTCTTTCTCCAGGGCTTTGAATGTCTTCTGCACACGTTCAAAAATTAACCTTTAGCCAAAACCCACTAAAAATCCACATGCAGACCCCAAGTCATGGCTTTTTCTTAGATCTTTTCTCTGATAACATGGTTCCTCCTTTTTATCACCTTTGGCCATACTCCAGTCTCAGTGATCTCCCCTCAGCAACACTACCCATTCAGGGTCCTTGTTAGCAGACAACTTCAGGTTCGCTGAGATGAACTTCCAGACCAGGCACAGTTATGGAGGAAGGGATATTATTTGTTGAAGATTTCAGATCCAGGGGAAGTTCCATAATGGCAGAAGAAGCTGGCCTGCCTTCATAGGGCCAAACAGAGAGAAAAACCAATCAGGCACACAGCACACAGAGCAAAACTACAGCCCCAAAGCCCAGCACACTTCAGGAACTCCTATTAGGCACACTTTGCATAACTTTACAATGGAATCTCAAACCATCACCACACCTTAAGACCAGCCCCAGTGACATTGCCTCTAGCAAGGTGATTGCAGATGCAAACTATAATAAAACACTGAATATATTGGGGGACATATATTCAAACTACCACAGTCCTCTTCAAGATGTCAGATATACTTCCAGGAAGAAACTCAAGACAAACAAACATGTTTCTAACTAACCTTGTGAGTTTCGTGTTAACTGAGAAGCTACAGTATAATATTGCCTGTATGTGTCTAATTTTAAGGCTGTGGTGAGAAGGCGCTAAATTTAGTATTGCTCACAGTCAACTTGGCCAGTAGTAGAATCAACACAATTCACGGTATTAAAGATCAAATACTACAAATGTAATTTTTTCCAATAAAATGTGGTTAAGTGGATGCCATCTTGACCAGAAACCCAACTTTTTTCAAATGTAATAGTTCAACATTTTATTTTTATTTATTTATTTGAGAGAGAGAGAAAGGGAGGGAGGGGAGAACATGAGTGCACCAGGGCCTCCAGCCACTGCAAACTCCACAGGTATGTGCCCCCTTGTGCAGCTGGCTTACATGGGTATTTTGTGTCTTCTTGATTCCAGACACAGCTCCTAAAACCCTTATGATATGCTGATCATGAAGATGTAGAAGCATCTTCCACAGAACTGGACAGATGGCTTAGCAGTTAAGGTGATTGCCTACAAAGCTTAAGGACCCAGTTTCAATTCCTCATACCCACGTAAGCCAGATGCACAAGGTGGCACATGTGTCTGGAGTTCATTACCAGTGGCTAGAGTCCCTGGTGCATCCATTCTCCCCCTTTCCTACTCTCAAATAAATAAATAAAATTATATATATATATTAGAATTAGTGATGCATCTAATTAATGGACCAATACTTTAGTAATGCAAACTACTCGAATATTGTAAAACACTGATAAATCTTGAGAGCATTACACTCTATGGAAACAAATATTAGACACAAAGGAGGAGTTTGCCTCTGTGAATTTCTTTCTTTCTTTTTCTTTCTTTCTTTCTTTTTTTTTTTTTTTTTTTTTTTGGTTTTGCAAGGTAGGGTCTCACTCTGGTCCAGGCTGACCTGGAATTAACTATGTAGTCTCAGGGTGGCCTCAAACTCTCAGCGATCCTCCTACCTCTGCCTCCCGAGTGCTGGGATTAAAGGTGTGTGCCACCACACCCGGCACCCCTGTGAATTTCTGAGAAGGGTCAAAACAACCTATGCAGGTAGAAATGTTTCCCATGATGAGGGTGATTGATTGAAATGAAGCGTGTGGGAATGTTGCAATGTGGTAAAAATCATTTGCATCTTCAGTGGGTTTTTGGTTATTGAATGAAAGCTGTTTGTTTACACTTCTCACACTTCTCACAGCAGTGGAGGATTTCTCTTATGGTAGCCAAGCAGCTGGGTGTCCAGACATTCAGTTCAGTCTCCACACAATCCAGAGTCTGCACAGACCCTGGAAGTAAAGATATCCATCCCAGACTGGCTCCAACTTCAGATGGACACACTGCTCTCCAACCTGCCCACAAATCAGTATTTCCTGTAATTACCTCTTGGTGTTCCATAATTTGATCTAATGGTTATCACGCCCAAGAACTTCACTGACATTACAGATTCATTACAAGTGCTGCCAGTGAAGAATGATGTCAAAGTCTGGAAGGGCCAAGAACACAAGAACATCCCTTCCCATGGAGCTGGGCTGTATCACCATCTTGGTATATGAATGTATTCACCAAACCAGAGACTCGCTAAATCTACAGGTTAGGAATTTTTATGGATGCTTCATTATGTAGATATGATCCATTATTAACTCAAATCACTGTCCAGAACTATTCACTCTGAAGAAAGAGATGGTGTTGAAAGTTCTTAGCTTTTATTCCTAGCCTGTTTTTTTTTTTTTTTGTGGACAGCCACTATTTGGTGCCTATCACAGGTCATATCACTTAGGAAAACCCAAAGAGTTCAGGAGCACTGTGGAAGATGCTTCTACATCTTCATGATCAGGGTATCTTAAGGGTTTTAGGAGCTGTGTCTGGAATCAGAGAGATACCAAATATGAACTTCTTATTGTATAACAGTCATACAACTGAGTAGTTTTGTAATCTTTAACATAATTGCACATTTAATATCTGGACATTGTAGTGTATTTAAATACAATGTATCTCCTCTAATATTGCAAGAATCATTAAAGTGCTTGGTCTATATTAAATATTTGTTCACACGTGTGGAATAAACTATTTAGTTAAAATAGAAAGCTCAGGCTTAATCTTTATCAGTGTATTGAAATTTACAGGAAATGTGATGATTACACCTACTTAGGGGTTGTGGAAGTAAATTAAGGCTTCTTCACACTTTTTGTTCCCAGATTTTTTTATCTTTTATTTATTTATTTATTTATTTATTTATTTGAAAGAGAGGGAGGGAAAGGCAGATAGAGAGAGAATACACACACAGGAGCCTCTAGCCAAATGAATACAGACACCACCTTGTGAACCTGGCTTATGTGGGTACTGGAGAATCAAAACTTGGTCCTTATTCTTCACATGCAAGTACATTAACCACTAAGCCATCTCTCCAGCCCAGTTCCCAGAGTTTTATAACTTGTTGTATCATTGAGCACTTACTGGAATCAAATTAGAAGGGGACATGTAAAAGTGGTTCAACTTTCAGTTTAGCATGGCTTCATTAAATGGCGCATAAAATTCATAACTAATGGCATTTATTTTGATTATTGATAAAATAATTGGGATTCATGAGTCATAATTAAACCCAGAAAAAATATTCTGGTGGCCAAGAGGTCAACATTTATAATTAACAGGAAATTATAATGGTTTACAAAATGGCATACTCTAAAATTAAAAGTGATTATCTTAATTATTTTGATAAATTCTTAAATGAAGGCTTAAGCAATCAATAATGGTAAGAATTTTTAAATAAATTCAGTATACATATTATTTAAAAGAGATCTTTAAAATTTGAGTCAGCATATGTTAATTCAATTTTGGAAGGCTTGATCTTCAAATATTCCAATTTTATTCATTCAGGAAGTCATTCTAGTCTTGATAGGATTTATTATAAAAATCTAATAGAGTATTTCATCAGTACTGAAAGCCTAAACTAAATGTCAGGTTTTTATTACTTTGAATATTGATGACATATCCTATGAATTGTTTATCATGGGGATCAAGAATACCTTGATTATTTATGGTAATTTCAATTTTATTTTCCAAGGGACCTTTACACTCACATTATGTCATAACCTCATGCTTTAAATAAGAAAACTGTAGAAATATAAGTCTTATTTATGAGAAACTTGCAATTCAAAGGTTACCTGAGCTATCTAAAGTTATGGAACTACTTAATGTCAAAAGGTAGGAACTGAACATGAATCTTACTCTGTCCTGTTGAATATTTTTTTCTCCAGATCCTAATGCTTTTGGAATAACAGAATGGCACACCAATATTCATTTCTGAATATTCATTTGTGTTGACTATATTGTTTATGATATATTATTAAATTAACATGACTGGGAGTAGTCTGGTTTCTCACTATCTAAGGGAAATTTCAAATAGTAAAAAGAACACTTAAATCTATGCCTAACAAAAATGTTGAGAATAGGCTAATATTGGGTGCTCACCTTTAAAATGGTATATCTAAGCCTCCCCCCTCAGAAGATGAGGTAGAAAGAATGTAAGAGAAGGTGCAGAGGAGACCTGCGAAACACTGTCTTCTCAATGAGATATGGCTATGGTACTCATGAATTCACAGCTGTTGTTATTTCCAAAACAGGAAGTGTTGAGCCTCTCAGTACATCACCATTGATGGGGGATGGATACATGAGACCCCAGACTTCCCAGAGTAACTAACATCATCTAATGCTTTCTGGGAGAGGGGAGTTACATTTATCAGTATGTAGTCACTGGTAAATAGCCTTCCATTCATAGTCATACAAGGAACTCTATTTTTACTCAATAAGTAAAAAAAAAAAAAAAAAAAAGGCATGAATATTATATGAGAATCAATGGGAAAGAAGAAGGAAAGGGAGGGGGAAAAAGAAGGATAATTGGGGGAATAAAATCACAATACATTATATCCATGCATGAAAATATCAAAAAATGGAAAAAAATAAATAATAATATGGCCAATAATGTGGATGATGGACTGGATTGGGATTTGTCACAGTCATTAATGATGGTTACCAAACATTCAGAATTTTTTTTTTGGAGGTGGGGTGTCACTCTGGCTCAGGCTGACCTGGAATTCACTATGTAGTCTCAGGGTGGCCTCGAACTCATGGCGATCCTCCAACCTCTGCCTACCGAGTGCTGGGATTAAAGGCATGTGCCACCACACCCAGCTTGGACTTTCTTTTTTCTTGGATACAGTTGTCAATGTGTCACACATTCTATTCTATTCTGAGAAGTGGTAGTGGACAACTGAAGACACTGCTGCCATCCACTCTCCCATCGCTGAAATCTTCCTTGTGAGTATTACATCAAAAAATAATTGAGCTCCTTTTTCTGCAAAACAAATAAACAAACAAGAATGCTTCTGATTTGTCAAGATATCACTGTTCCAATTCATTGAAAATAGCCAGAAGCAAAGTTAAAGAAATATCCATTTTCAAGTACTTTATTTTGATTTTCTCATATCCTTTCAGTTTTGTTTTAATTAACTATTGAATATTTCTTGCTTGATCAGGATAGATAAAGGCTCAACCATGAAAACAAAGACATCTCCTAAATATTAGTGATTGAAGAAAAGCACAATTTCATCAGTCTGTATAAGGATGCAGGAACAGCATGGCTGTTTCCAAGTATCCATGATTCTCAAGGAAGGATAAAAAGAACAAGAGATAACAAACCCTGTGTCTTCAGGTGTCTCCCTGAATTGGAAATGTATTTTATTAGCTAAAGTAAGCTTGGGCTGGGGAGTAAATTTATGGCCACACCTAATTTCAAAAAGTTGTGGCGTGAGTATAGTTAAACTGGGAAGGGAACCACAAGGAAGATATCATGGATGGGAAAGTGGATGACAGCAGACTCTTCAACTGTCCATTACCACTTCTCAGAATAGAATAGAATGTGAGACACACTGACAAGCCTGGGAGGAGTTTGGTCAGCTCATTATGTTTATGTGGTGTGCTCAAACTGACATCCTAAATCAGTTGTTTGCTCTTTCCTTTGCCTTTTTATTTTTCTTCATGTTTTTTTTTCCTTTCAGACTATCTAAAGAAAATTAGAATGAGTGATGCTATTCCTCAAATTGAGGAATCCACTGGACCCAGATACAAATTTACATGTTACAACATTAAGTTTTTTTTTATTTTTTTATAATTTATTTTTTTATTTATATTATTCTAATTTTACATTCATAATGGTGACTCCATTATCCTCCTCCCTTTCCTCCCTTTTCCAAAGGGACCCTCATCAATGGGGATTGTGGGTCATGCATTGTGGGGGTAGTCAAGAGTTATGGGGGATAGGCCAAGTCTTTGTGCATAATGCCCCAACTTGTGGCTCTAACATTCTTTCCTCCCCCTCTTCCGCGAATTTCCCTGAGCCACATTGGGGTCATTTTAGTTCTACTTCAGTGATGAGGTCTTGGGAGCCTCTGTGTCTCTGGATATCTGGCTTAGTAGGAGTTGGATGTTCTCTGTGTTTATCTCCTTCAGCCTTTTTCTGGTGTCGTGATCACCAAGAACCCTGTACTCTTGCCCTTCCCTCTATGGTTTCAGCTGGGGTCCTAGTGAGGTGTGACTGGCTGATCCTCCCTTCAGGTTCATTGTCCATCTGAAAAAGATAAGCAAATTCTCCAAAGCAGAGAGAAGTTAGTACTAAATAGATGGCCAATTTGTTTATGAAAAATTCCCAGCTTCTTACAAGATTCTACTTGTAGGTTTTAGGTGAGTCTCAGTAATCAACCATCTTAGTGGTAATACCCTCTTACACCAGGAGACAGGTGCTATGACTTGAAATTTTCATGCTGGTGTACTGGGTGTATTATTTTCCATCTAAATTGCATTCAACATGCTTTGTCATGGACATCTACTCATTCTCAGAGGGCATATTCAGGCATGAAGTGAACACATGTGTTACCAACTGCTTTAATTAAAAAATGGCATGCATATTTCAGTGCTATTAACAAAAACAAAATCAATTTGCTTTTCTGGATAATTGAATATATTAAAACCTCAGTGCTTTTTGTCCCTATGGAGTAACTGTCTTAAATTCTGCAGCAGTTTTATACTATATATAGTGGAATGTGTTGTGAATTCTCTTATAGCAAAAATGACCTAATGGTTTGGGTTTTTTAAAAGTAAATATTTTATTTTTTATGTATTTATTTAAGAGAAAAAGGCAGAGAGAAAGAGATAGAGATAGATAGATAGATAGAGAGAGAGAGAGAGAGAGAGAGAGAGAGATGGTCATACCAGGGCCTCCAGCCACTGCAAATGAGTTCCAGACGTCTGTGCCACCTTGTGCATTCTGGCTTACGTGAGTCCTGAGGAATTGTACCTTGGTCCATTGGCTTTGCAGGTAAGTGCCTTAACCACTAAGTCATCTCTCTAGCTTCTTTAATGTTTTATTATTTATTTTTGTTGCATTTTTTTAAATTCTAGCACAAGCAGTAACATGTCCATTGGCTAAAAAAATGTTGGCAGTAAAGTGCAATGATATCAATCCCCACTAAAATAATTTATTTTATGATGGTATCTATTTCCAGCAAACTTTTACACACACACACACACACACACACACAATGTTTTATTATTTATTTTTAAGGCATTTGCATTTTCCGCAGGACCCACCCATTTTAGCCAGATGCACAAGGGGGTGCATGCATCTGGAGTTTATTTGCAGTGGCTAGAGGCCCTAGCGCACCCATTCTCTCTCTCCCTCTTTCTCTGTCAGATAAATAAATAAATAAAAATAAAATATTTAAAAAAACACCCAAGGTAAGTCAGTTTCTTCTTGCAGTTACAGGAGCTTCCAGACAGGCACTTCTGTTCCTGTTCCAAGAGCTATGGCTGAGGTATGTCTCTCTGGATGATATATGAAGCACTTGAATTTCTTATCACCAGCCTGTGTGTTCTCTGAGGAACTATGCATCATATACCTACCACGTGCTGGCGATGGAAAAGATGACAAGGTGAAAATCACATCCCCCAAATGAAGCTTTCTTCCTGGAGCTGTTCTGATATTAATAAAAGACATCACAATGCAAAACAATAAGTGTAGTGGGCAGCTTCCATTCTTACCTCTAGCAATTTCCTTCTGGCTTTTGTGTTTGTGTGCAATTCTCTCCTTTACTGAATTTTGGCTATCTGAGTTACCAGTAAAAAAACCAAGGAAATTATAGTAGCCAGTTGTGAGACTTGGTCATAGGACATTGAAGTCCTGCTTCATTCTTTCTTCTCAGATCACTGTCTTTGGAGGAAGACAACCATATGTTGTGAAGAGGTCCTATGGAAGCATCATCCAGAGAGAAGCTGAGGTCTATTGTCAACAGACAAAACCATCTGTCACCCACAATAAGAGATGCAGTGGGGAAGGCAATGCTCCACGTCTAGTCAAGTATATTTCCCAACTGAAACTAAACCAGAGACAGAATTACCAAATGACCTTTGTATACCTAGCCCACAGACAATGAATGTATCGTGATTTCAAGCCTTAAGTTTATAGTAAAAGCTATACTACCAGCCCAGGCTGTTGACACCCACATGTACTTCTAACACCTCTTAGGCTCACGCAGACAAAGTACCACCAATTCAAGGACAATTTGATCTCAGAGTGAGACTGTCTCTGAAAACAGTTTTTCAAAAATAAATAACTAAATATGGGCTGGAGATATGGCTTAGTGGTTAAGGCGCCTGTCTGCTAAACCTAAGAACGCTAGTTCCAATCTCCAGTGGTTCCAGTCTCCAGGTCCCACATTTAGCCAGATGCAAAGTGACGCAAGGGCGCAATGCCACACTTGACCACAAGGGGGGACATGCATCTGGATTTCGTTCGCAGCAGCTGAGAGGCTGCTGGCGTGCCCATTCTCTATCTGTCTCCCTCTCCCTCTCTGTCTGCCTCTCTCCAAAAAATAAAAAAATAAATAAATAAATAAATAATAATTTAAAGCTATTATAATAAAATATTATAAATAAAATATTGTAATAATTATTCAGTATTATAATAAAGTATTTCATAAAAGAGAGAGCACATAGGTGATAGGTTGAAAATGATAGGATTTTAAATTGAAAGAAGAGAAAGAAGGCCATTCTAAGGAGAGAGAGAGTGGGAGAGCTGTGCTGAATTGCAGTCATAGAATCTCCATTTGCCTCAATACTATGAAATTTACATTATTGAAACTGGATAGGAGCTATCTTTTATTTGGAGCACAGAGAGTGCTAAACAGATGAAGATGAATATATGCACTCATTAGAATGAGTGGCAGGTCAGAAGAGAAGGTGGATCTATACAGTCCACTGGAGCAAGTTAGGCTAAGACATACATACAGACTATTAGCTCCATTGTAAAAATCAAGGGACATTATTGTTTTGTGTTAATATGTCATTATACCAGTACCATAGAAGACAACTAAAAGAAAGTAAAATTATAATGTAGGATAGCATAAATCATTAATGGAGATACAAAACATACATGAAAACCAAATCTAGTTTACACATAAAAATGAGGTTTCTTTGAGAAATAGGAAAATAATTAAAGAATGGAAAATCAGCAAATGCTGATTCAAAAATGAGAAAATGCAATTATATTAATTACTGCAGAAAAATATGGTGGTAAAATTCAACATGATTGTATGCTACAAATTTTTAGAAAATCAATAGTTTAGAGAAACTTCTTTAACCTGAAGAGTGGCAGTTGTGCAAACTCAAAAATATATGACTTTGGTGAATTTTCAGAAACATTTATGGATTAAGAGATTGTATTTTAACCTGTTCACTGCTATTAACAAATAAATACCCAGGTTATTAGAAGTTTAGCAGAATGAATACTTACTTCTTATTTATATCATATATCTGTATGCAAAGTTGCTCCTGGTCAGTAGGACTGCATTCATTCATCAAGGGCCTTTTCATCTTGCATTCTTTCAGTCTTTACAGTTTTCTCCTACAAAGGCAGGAAGAGAACAGAAGAAAAAAGCAAGAGATGCCTCTAGGGAGTCTTCTGGAAGTGCCACATACCCACAATGCATTTTCTCAACAAGTCACATTGCCGTATCCAATTAAAAGTGTTGTGGGAAATTTATACTGGCAGAAAATCTCAGAACAATGAGCAGATGAGTTTGCTGATCAGCTAGCATTGCTGACAGTCTTCTGCAGTTACCAAATACCTATTACATTCATATATATTAAATTAAATTAAACTATTAAATTAAACTCTTAAATGAAACTATTTCATTAAAATCACACATGAAATATATCTCTTGCCCTGAGGGAAACCAAGCAGAGGCCAATCTTATGGAAATTCAGCTTACTGCTAGGATTCCAGAGATGTGTGTTACTCTGCACTAGGTCTTCCTGTGGCTCCTTGTCATCCAGTGAATTTGGAATTAACAAGGTAAGTCATAGTCCCCCTCTCACCCACACCTCCACTGTTACCATAAAGGGGCATGGGTGGAATACCCATAATAAGCATGTCCATTCACAAAGGCAAATAGGTATAAATATACCAGGCACCTCTTCAAAACCATGACACACCCTAATAGGCAAGTATTGTGAGGTTCCTTCTGCCCAGTGGGAACTTCTTTCAGAGGACCAGCTTTTCCTTGACCTTCTTACAGAAATACTTGTGGGCATCATCCTTTATATTCCAGCTGAAATAGGTGAGGCAGTGAATAATCCGTGGGGCTGTACAGACATTGGATTCTGTTTCTTACTTTACTTTAGGGGCTCAAGGTTTATGTTAGAGCTCTGATAGTCAAGACATTTTTTTTGCAGTTGTACAATATATTTCATTTTAGTTATCTCTAAAAGAAAAACTTCAGTAGAGAAAAAATATGGCAATACCTTACAAAGTTAGACACATGTTTACCACATGACCTAGCCATCACAGTCCAGAGCATTTTTTTCCATAGAAGCAAAAATGCAAAAATGATTGTCTGCTCATACAAATATGCAGACCTGAAGTAACCCAGTGTCTTTCAACATTGTGGTATAGAACCACCTTGGAATACCACTTAGCAGTTTAAAGGAATAACTACTGGTACATGAACAACATAGATTGATTCTGTATTCATTTGCTGTCATGTTCTATAATAACTTATGCTAATACTATGATCTAAAAACATAAATGTGTTCTTATACTTCAGAAATTGGAAGAATAAAATGAAGATGTCAGAGATGCTACCTTTCTTTTGGAGGCTTCATGGAAGAATTCATTGCTTTTATTTTTTCAGTTTCTAGAAGCTACCTAAATTTATTGGCTCAATACATCGCTCTAAACTCTTGCTTCCAGAAGTGATGTTTTGAGCCAATATACTTCTTAATGAATACACAACCTAAGAGGATAGCTCAGCTATGCCGAAGGGATTCCAGAATTAAACAAATGCAACACTTTGCAAAGGTAATGCTACTCGTGAATTGCTGGTGATAACTTGTGCTCTCTGCAGTCAATCCGTTTCCACGTGGAAAGAAGGGGAAACCGAGCTTACCAGCCCAAGGTTCTCTAGGTTGTTGGCTATTTCACCCCAGAAGTGTGGGAATGATGTTGAGTGTTCTTGAAAAACATTATTTTCAAGACTTACTAGTATGAGGATGCAATTCTTTTTATGTGATTGCATACATTTTCTTTGCATAACTTAATGCATTAAATAAATGAGTTCATCAAATAAAATGGTTTATTTCTTACTTAAATAAAGGAAAAGGAAAGGACCATTCCTCCAAACACATACAGTGCACCATTTTGTGCATCTGGCTTTACATAGGTACTGGGGAATTGAATTTAAGTCATCAGGCATTGCAGGCCAATGCCTTAACCATTGATCCATCTCTCCAGCCCACAGAGTGCTCAATTTTTGTTGGTGTTAATAGAGACCACATAAGTATCCTATACTTTTTGAATCATTTTAAATATATCATAAGAAAATTAAACTTTAAAAGCATCAAGAGACAATAAGAATGTAAGAAAACCATTGTATAGAACATTCTCAATTCTGAACTTTGGAGGCTAAGAAATGGGGAGCATGTTAAACTTTGCCATGAGAAGAGTAACAAGTACATAATTGCTTCCTGAGAGGAATTCAATGACTGTGAAAGAAGGAGAAGGGCACGGGTGGGTGAGTGGTCAGATAAACAAGAGTATGGAAGCAAGTAAGGTCACCCAGTCTGTATTCAGTGACCACAAGAGAGGGAGGCAGGCAACTGAGGAACATTTTCTGATGAAAGAGTTAGGTAATGACAATTCAGTATTTATTCAAAGCAGTCTCTGATAAAGTATCAGTCTTTAGTAAGACATGGAAACAGATTAGTGTGTGAGGTGAGAGAGAATGTAGCATTAAAGATGAGGCTGAGATTTAATAATCTAGGGAATATTGAGGCCATTAATCTAAAGAAATGGGGAGGAGGGGTTTTAATACGTGAGAAAACCCACTGTGGCTTCTAGACAGTCTTTGCCAGCTTAAGTCTTCATCCACCCATGTAGATAAATGAAGCATTTACTTCATTATTTTAAAGGCATCAGAACCTCCCCTTGTTCTTTAATAATACTTCTCATATATCCACTGCTTAAGACCTTTGATAAACTTTCATATTTCCTTCAAATTAGAATTTTTCAACATTGATTTTATTTCTACATATTATAATAATTTCTATTAGGACAAGACATAAATTCCTTGTTTCTACTATAAAGTAATACATAATTATCTGTGTTATTTGGGTGAAGTCTTGTTTTTTGTGACCTATGTTAAGTAACAATCTGTTCATTTGCTACAAGAACATAGGTGAAACACAATGGTAAGGCCAAGTATGAAGAGATGCTGGAGAGATAGAGAAGGGTATTCCAGGGGCATCTCAGGGCAATGTGAAGATTTGTGTACTTTTGGTAATCTTGGTAACTTTTAAGTATCCTTCCCCCATACTATAGTAGTAATAAGCAAGAATCAATACATTGCCATAGACATACCTGGACACAGAAAGATAGAAAAGGACTTCCTATGATTATGGGTCTCCCAAAAAAAAGAGCAATGGATGCCTTGTATGTGATCCTCGAAGCCTGTGAGAAACGGAGTGATATCCTTCTTGGTGAGTCCTCAGTGAAGCTGACATTACCAAACACAGTGTCACGTGAGAGTTTGCCAGGACTATCTCTGGACTCCTTTGTCTTTGATCTCTCAAGGAGTGGCTATTGTCTGAAAGTAGAAGGCAATGTATATTTTATTTCCCTACCTGGATAGAAAAAAAAATAAGATTTCATAATACTAGTAATGCTAACAATATCAGAAGAAGTAGTAGTGGTTGAAAGAGAGAGAGAGAGAGAGAGAGTAATTTCATGGAGTATCTCATTTCATTCTCACCAGAAACTTTTGAGTCAGGGCCCATTATTTCTATTTTATGAATGAAAAGACTAAAATGTTCAATGACTAACCTAAGACCAAGCAAGAGAATTGGGGGCTGTATATTGAAGACCAAGTTAGCCTGAATTTAAATTTGAGATAATGAAATGCTGAGAGGTATTGAAGTAGTTTATTCCTTTTTTTAAAAAAAAAAATTTATTGACAACTTCTATACTTACAGACAATAAACCATGATATTTCCCTCCCCTAACCCCATTCCCCTTCAGAACTCCACTCTCCATCATATCCCCTCCCTCTCTTATTTCTTAAGTGCCAACACTATTTAAATGTTTTCAATATTGTGTCTAGCACTTAGTACACACTCACTACACAATTGTTCTCTCCCTCTCACCTACGGAAACAGCAAATCAAATAACAAATAAAACAAGTAAAAGTTGATCACAGTTCCACATTCCAGGGGTATATGGAATCCAAGGCAGGTGGTTTAGGCAAGACTCACATATGTGAAGTGGGTGTGTAATGGCGAGTGGAGAACTTGATTTGTGGAGGGTTTTGGGTTTATGTTTGTCAGCATGGGGACAAAAACACATTTTGGAACTTCAGAGATTCAGATGGCAGCCAAGGAGTCTGTGGTGGAGATTCTTGGCACTTACCAAGAGATATAACTGTGGGAGAAATGTCTGAGGCAAGAAAAGGGAAGGCAGGGATCCGTAAGGGAGGAAGTGTGCAGGGAGGAAAATCAAGGTGACTAGACAAAACAAAGAACTCTTCAAAGAGAGCCAGCATACAGTGCAGAAGGCTACGCCGTCTACAGTTCTGAATGATCCAAAGTTTCTTCACTGAGGCCTAACATTGTTGCTTTCCCTTGCCAAACCACTAGCAAAAAAACCAGCAGCAGGCCAAGGTCCTAAGCACATAGAATTTTCCCTGATGTGTGAAGGAGGCTTGTTGGCAGTCTCAGATCCTATGAACGTTAAGAGTGAATATCAAAGGCCCCTTGGCACTAGGAAAGCAGTCTCTTTCCTGGGAAATTCTGCAACTAGACACTTTTGTTCATTAACAAAGAAGGCATGAGGTAAGGATAGAGTGCGAGAGTGCTTGACTAGTGCCTACAGCGTCTTAGGATGGACACCCAATTACCCGATACCGGCCAAAAATGAATAAAACAACGTGGAAAAATTGGGCAATCAAAGGTGACACCTTCTATTGCATGAAAGAAGACATGTCCTTTTAGTTTTATAAAAGAAACTTCTGGAGAAAAGTATATGTTATCCTCGTGTGATTTCCACTCATAGGGCCCATCATAGAGGGAAAGTGTATAAACACTCAGAGAACTAGCATGCCTTGTTCTCTCACAACCATGAAGGAGCCGAGCAAAATGTTTTGTCAACATGACCCGTCTTGGAGTCCTGAACTGAATTCCACACTACTGCTAAGTGAGTGTTTCCTTCACACACTGGCAAGGTTTTCTTCTTTTGCCTACCCCCACCATCTCCAAGGGCAGCCAGTTAGTAGAGGAACTTGAGACTTAGATGAACCTAACCATGAATACTGATAAGACCCTTGATCCCTCCCAGCACAGGCGAGTGTGCTGGGGCCATCTCCCAGCTGTTTGAGAGACATAGGTGAACTTTTTCACCTCCAGTTCTGTAGAGACAGCAATCACACTTGGCCATTAGTTAATTAATACTTTAAGAATTTGTCCATCATAAAATATACTTGAAAATTAATCAATTATCTCTTCTGT
This sequence comes from Orientallactaga sibirica, assembly GCA_036365145.1. NCBI lineage: Eukaryota > Metazoa > Chordata > Mammalia > Rodentia > Dipodidae > Orientallactaga > Orientallactaga sibirica. The sequence goes on along the minus strand of JAEOAD010000044.1, from coordinate 2,482,457 downwards.
GAGCTTTTCCTCTTATTAAAGGGCCCCCAGTTAACTGAGACTCACATAGAGGAAATGCATGATTTTAACTTTTGCAATTAACATTTTCTTATTATCCTATAGGTAGGTTGAAAAAGGAAGGGAACACTGTTGATTTCTTTCAAGCTAGCCATGACATGTTTCTTTTTTATATTTTTAGGGTGGTTGGCTGCAGAAATAAAAAATTTAAGGCAAGAAAGTCACTTCTAACCAACACCCTTATCTGTGGCATAGAGAGGTTGGCTGTGCTCTTTCTTACTCGCCCTAGACGTAGCTTCAGAATTGTGCTTGACACAGGAATCCAAGAATCATTTCCGAGAGGTGAAGTAACTAGACAACTTCCATCTATCAGAAAGAAAAGCCTAATTCATGACTTGGAGACCGGGCTATGAGCACAGTTCCTTCAGTATCTAGCCATGACTGTAAGCAAATTGCTGAATCTCACTCAGCCTACCTTCACTCCCATTTGAAAATGGAATGGAGAGGCTTTAGTGGTATGCTGTCATATGAACATTTGGCTGGTAGAAGTTTAACTGCACATATAATGAGCAAATAAACAATGATAATAATAGTTTACTTCTCCAAGGTTTCAAATGCATATAAGCTACTTCATTAGGTTAACATCAAAAACCTAGTGATCTTTTTCAAATCCCCTTGAAAAACTGGTTGCACAGACCGTATAAGCAAGATGAACTGAAGGGAAAAATCATGAATGTTACATTTCATGAGCTTATAAAGAGAATTTTTGAAGACTAATTTTGATTCTACAAAAGTTTTCCATGCTGTGATCATGATAGATTTAGTCCCATCTAAAGACTGAATGGACTCTCCTTATTGCCAGAGCTCTTAATTGTGAGATTAAATTAGAAAGAAAGAGGAGTTAGAACAATTATGAAGAGTCAAAAAAGTATTCCCAAAATATATGGCTGCAATGTCATAGTTGAGATTATAAGAATATCCCCTAGGAGCCTGTGCATCTAGAGCACATGAGCTTTTGTTAACAAGAAATGTTTTCCATGACTCAACCCCATCCCAACTGCCCTGTTAGGCTTTCCCACGTATTCTCTCACATTCGCCTGAGAAGTGCACGGCATTCCAGAGAGTTCTTAAGGTAGAGTCTCAGCAGGGCACAGTCATGTTAGACCATGAAGAAGTACTACAAGAACACTGAGGGAAGAGGGAAGGGCTAGAGCCAGGGGAGGCCTCCAGATAATTGCTGTGCTGTGCTGTGGAAGTTCCTGTCTACACAAGAGAGAGGACTTAAACATACTTCTCTGTCAATGTGGCAGGGAGGACAGGAGAAAGGTGAGTTGGTTGATTCTAAGTCTGGGTGTCTGTGAGAGATGGTATTGGAAAACAGCTCTTGGTACAAATTACGGGGTGGGGGGAAGGCATGGTTTAGGAGAAATGGAGGACATCATGCACATAATATGAATGGATCACTAAGCAGGTACTAAAATCTCTAAGGTGATGGAAAACCAGTTAAGATTGATTGATAAAGGTTTGCTGAAATCAGGAAAAATTCTGTCATTGGTTTAAAGACTGGACCTCAAGGATCCAAAAGAGATCTTGTGCTGAAATTGGGCAAGATTAGATGATTGAAAAGATTCATCTCATATGCTTCATAGAAGCTTACAGGAAGCCATGATAGATCCCAAAAGAAGTCTAGGGATTGGGGAGATGGATCAGCAGGTACTTGTTTGCAAAGCCTACTGGCCCAGGTTCAATTCCCCAAAACCTATGTAGAGCTGGATGCAAAAAAGTGGAGAAACTGTGTGACATTCCATTTTCAGTGGCAAGAGACCATTGAATGTCCCTCCTCAGCACCACACACTTCAGTCAATAAATGAAACCTTAAAAAATATTTTGAAGAAGGAATCTGTTGTGAGGGTCATGGAAAAGTCAGTCCCAAACAGGCATTAATCTAACATATCAAGAGATCAAGGAATGAAAATCAAATAATGTCATCCCTGGTCACTAATTTTCTTTATTTCCTTAAATACAACAAAGTTTTTTTTTTTTTTTACACAAAAAGTTCTCATCACACAATTTTGGCAATATGACAGACATGATCATCTGGTCCCGAGACTGAGGGAACAAATTTCCCACATACCAGTGATGGGTGGACAGTGACGATAACTGGACAAGGAGCACATCTTTTGAATGTAATGACATCAAGGAATAAATGCAGATTTTTGAGTAGTTTTCAAATCCCCTGTGTACAAAGAACTCATTGCTTGCTACCCCAATGCCTACCCCCACACCAGTGAGCAATGAGGAAACAAAAGAATAATGGAATATTAGGTAAAGAAGCAGCATTCAGTCAAAAAGTCATAAATTGAGGTTTACATACAAAAAAAAAAAAGCTACCTCATGAAAATCTTGTCTCATTTTCTTTAAAGATACATTTTCTAGAAGTAAGATGAGTGGGTGGAGCCTTCATTTAGTACATTTTTTCACTTTGCTTTACTATGCTAGAATGTCCATTCTGGTGCTGTCTTTTAATGGCAGGACTCAAAAAACATTAACAGGCACAAATTCATCTTATTGCCTAGGAAATCTGTCTTAGTTTTAAGCCCTTTCACAATTTCATAATAGAGAATTTCAAGTAGTTGTAAGTTGTCTCAGAGCAGAACTTATCTGAATGTCCTAAGTACACGCATGCACACACACACACATACATATTCTCTCTCTCTCTACATTTGTAACTTCTATTGTAAAGAAATTATGATGTGTTAAATTATGCCCAAATGACAATATGTGAAATCATAGTTGAGAAATTTTATTATGTCATTTAATATGTTTTCCCTTTATCTTTCTGAACTCTACTATCTCTCCTTTAATAATTATTCTAACACATTTGAAAATATTTCTTAATGATTTCATACAATATGGCTTCCACTTTACACAAACAGGTATATTGCTCTAAGAACCCAGCCTATGAGGAACACAATAAAAATTCTGCATGCTAGGGCCTGCAAAGCCAAAGGACCCAGGTTCAATTCCTCAGGACCCATGTAAGCCAGAAGCACAAGGGGGCACACGCATCTGTAATACGTTTGCAGAGGCCCTGGAGCACCCATTCTCTCTCTCTCTCTCTTCTTTCTCTCTGCCTATTTCTATGTCTGTCTCTCAAATAAATAAATGAAAATAAAATATATTTAAAAATTCTGCATGCTTCCTTTTCCTTGAAGACTACATGTAATGTTTAATAATTCATTAGTTTTTTTGCAAAGAGATTCAATGTTCAATGCGTCTCATTCTTTCTGTTGTTGAAGGTCACCACATTTATTCAGAGTTCTGCTTTTTCATATCGTGCATGCAGAGTAAACACACCTAGGTTAATTAAGTAGAAATGTCTTGGAGCTGCATTCAATGATCACACAAATGGAGGACCCACAGAGATACCTCACAAGATACTGTCCTATGCCCACAGCTCATTGCATTCAATTATTAAGGCTATGATGACTCATTTCTGTTGCTTGGATATTTCCCAAAATGTGGTTAATATTGACCAATGTGGTAAAGACCAAAAATTCATAGCAATAGTTTAGAAACTTGATTGTAAGTATTGTTCATTTAAAATTAGTACTGACAATGTCTTTTTCTAAACTAATCAAAGAGATCATATTTTCATCCAACACCCAGATTGATATTTAAATAATATAAGAAGACATTAAAATACACATTACTGTGGCATGAGATTGGTGTAGGGAACCTCACTAGATTTTTAATCTGCGTTTTTAGCAAGTATCCCCAGGTATTTCGGGTACATGCAATATTTGAATAGCAATTTGAGAAAGCTCTCAGACATATTCCTTTCTTAGAAAAGTTAAGATAGAAAGTTATGTGAGCTTTCAGATTGAGTTTTCTAGAGTATTTTCTTATTTCCTAGACTCATCATAGTCCAATTATCCCACAAGAACAAAACTCCATGGAAACTTAACCAAAAATAAAAGAAAATGAGTGACAGAATATGAAATATTTTTCCTGGAGAGAATGCCCAGTTTTCTCTTGGTCTGCCATCTGATAGCTTTTAGATCATGTTCTTTTTAGAGCTCTCCAAATTAACATTTTTTTAAATAAAATGTTTCAAAGCATTTTGAGTTAATGGAATTCTTCAAGATAAAAAAAAAAAAAAACTTTAAATGTTCATATTGTTTCTGTCAGAGAACCTGAAAATAACTTTGTCTACATAATTCTTTTCAATTCATTTCTATTTTTCCACTTTCTTTTTTCAAATTTTTATTTATTTATTATTTATTTATTTATTTGAGAGATAAAGAGGCAGAGAGAGAGAGAGAGAGAGAGGGCATGACAGGGCCTCCAGTCACTGCAAACGAATTCCAGATGCATGCTCCCCCTTGTGCATCTGGCTTATGTGGGTCCTGGAGAATTGAACCGGGATCTTTTGGCTTTGCTGGCAAATGCCTTAACCGCTAAGCCATCGCTCCAGTCCTCTTTTTCCACTTTCATTAGCAGATGATCTCCATGCTAAGCTCTTTTAAAGGAAATATTTATGCTAATTTTTATATATTCTGCCTCTCAGAAAGTGTTCATACTTACATTTTCAGTTTAGTTTTGAACAAATGTATGAAAAATGAAGCTGTAAGAAACTAACATGATCTCAGCAATAATTGACACTTTGGAATATTATTATTTTAAAGGAAGATTGTTAACCACTTTGTATATGCTACCTAATGTATTCATTATACCAACGCATTTTTTAAAAAGTGGCATAGAGCCAGGCATGGTGGTGCATGCCTTTAATCCCAGCACTCAGGAGGCAGAGGTAGGAGGATTGCGCCGAGAGTTCGGGGCCACCCTGAGACTACATAGTTAATTCCAGGTCAGCCTGGACCAGAGTAAGACACTACCTCAAAAAAACCAAAAAAAAAAAAAAAAAGTGGCATAGAGAGGCTAAGTAACTTGACAATGGTCACCAGGGTCATAAATGACACAAAAGGGACATAACTCTTATGCCAACTCACTCCAACAGCCATGCTTCTAATCACACTATTGTCATCTATAGCACTGAAGTACTTGGTAATCCAAGTAAATTATTTCATATTGTGTGTGCAGACACTGACTAAATGTCTTCAGCTGATAATGTCTTTTAGAAACAGTGTAGGGTATTTTATTTCACTCCTAATTGATCATCCATGCAGATATTTTAGAAATAGTTGCATTTTGTCCTCTTTAGGATATAAGTTTCTACATTTTTTATTGTTTTAAATTTATTTCTATTTTATTTTTTAAATAATGGAGACAGGAAAGATATTTCAGTCTGTAGGCTTCTTATCCCTGGATTAGGAGCTCCCTCATTGGCAATCTTGGGACAGATAGCTTGACAGACAGGCAGCTGCCAGGAAGGTTTGTCAACCCCACTCCAAGTGAACTTCTTTCTCTAAGACTGAATAACAGTGGGGAAAATGTCCTTATTTCACATAGGAGGAAAACCTTACATTCAAATCTTCTGAGCAATAGATTACACCTGACATTCTCTTCTGACCTCCACATGTATGTGCGTGAAGCACACATCTGCGCATATGCCACATACAGGTCACATCACAGACCACATCACACATACTCTACATACACATGGTAGTAGTTACCTTTGCGTTGATTGGAGAAAACACCCAGCCAAGAGGAACTTGTGGGAGGAAAGGGTATATTCTGGTTTACAGACTTGAGGGGAAGCTTCATGATGGCAGGGGAAAATGATGACATGAAAAGAGGGTGGACATCACCTTCTGACCAACCTCAGGTGGACAGCAGAAGCAGGAGATTGTGCCTAACACTGGCAAGGGGAGGCTGACTAAAACACCCATAAGCCCACCCCAACAATACATCACCTCCAGGAGTCTCCAATTCCCAAATTGCCATCAGCTGGGGACCTCATTCAGAATGCATAAGTATATGGGGGAACACCTGCATCAAATCACCACACACACACCAAAAATATTCAAATCCTTCATAATCATAAAATATAAAATTAAGTAACATTCAAATATTTCTTGGAAACAGATTTGGATGTGTACATGAAAGAGAAAATTACATGAATGAGTATGGACACAGAGTGTTCCTTCTAAGTTTATCAGGTGACTAGTGCCCCCAATTGAACTCTCAGAGTAATTTCAGTGGCATATTCACACAAGTACTTGTGATGGGTTTTCTCTTGTTGTCAACTAGGCAGGATTTAGAATCACCATGAAAAGAAATCTCATTGAATGTCTGTTAAAGATTAGTTGAGGTGGAAAGAATCATTCCATGGGCTTGGGATTGTGGACCATGTGGAAAGGAGAAAAGTAACTGGACACCAGCATTCATCACACTCAACTTTCTCCCTGCTGATGTGAAGCTGTGATTCCAGCTGTCTGCTCCTGCCATGCTTTTACCTCCACGACTAACTTCCTCATGAAATTGCAAACCAAAAGTAAACCCTTTCCTTCCTTATGCTGCTTTGAGTCAGAGACTTTGACTCAGCAACGAGAAAGTAACTGACAATGTATTCAAAGGTATCTTGTAAGACTACAGATGAAGTAGACACATTTTTAAAATTTTACTTTTCATTAGAATGCTAAGGATTGGGTTTTATTACAGTGTTTTCAAACATGTTTTTGTTCCCCTTCCTTCCTTTTTCTCATTCCTGTCCACCAAAATGTAGTCTCCTGTCCACTTTCAAACTGCACCTTTCCCTTTAGACATGTTTCTTTATAGTTTAAATTACTTTCCTCTGGATGGCAGCCTATTTATTTTTATCACAATGTCAATATCTTTTTATAGCATACAACTCAATGAATTCCTCTTGAAATATGATGAGTATGAATTTGTCTTTTAATTCATTTTTATCAAATGACAACTGTAGATTGACTACCTTTTTATTTTTGCTTTGCTGGCCCACCAGAATATTTAAATGATTGTATCACATTTTCCTGGTACAATTATCTTTCATCTTATAATGATTTCAATAAAGTTTGTTTAAGTGCTTTGTGTTAATTGCATCAATATTCTTAATTAATTTGAAATCACTTTTGGAAATGTGAGTGTGTATAGACATGTATATCATTGTCACACAAATGCAATCATGTGACAGGGCAAGTCTGTGTATAGAATAAAATGTGAAATAAGTGAGAAACACTCAGTGACATACATAGGTATTTGTCTAGACGTTACCATGGCGATATTGTAGATTTATTACAATATAATAGGTAGAGAGTAATGTAGGCTGTCATAAGGATAGAGACACTTACTAGCTAATGGAATTCCTCCATGTTTCTTCAGTGTATCTAAGAACATGTACTATTTGATACAATTTAGAATTTGTAAATGATTGCCAAGTAATTGTTACTTCATATTTGTATATAAGGATGCAGTGGTGGTGGTAGTAATTTGAGGCAAATCTTTTAACTTAGTCCTTAGCAATTACTTCCTCATCACTGGTTGCAATATGGAGATCAGAATTTGTAATGAGAGTAATTTTTCTTGATAGGTTATAATTTTATCAGGGTATCAATAAAGTAAAGGCTTGCTCTGTAGGCCTGAAGATTTTCTTCATTCTCCCTTGTGGCTCATTTGTAACTTTCCTGTTAAGCTCTGGCATCTTATGCCTCACAGAAGAATGACAGTGCTGATATCTGGATGGCTTCATTTTCTATCATTTCATACAAATTGAGCTCTTTTGCACAATATCGGAAGAATATCCTTTTAATATGTATGCGATAGTCTTGCTGGTGCCCTAGTTCAAGTGCGGTACCGCTGGGCCCACACAGGAAACCTGAGAGAAAGCCTTGTCTCCGTCTTTATTGTCACTGTGTTTGCAGGTGACAGAATAACTGGAAACTTTACCCTGTCACCTCAATTAACTAAAATTTAATTTTTCAAGTAATGTGAAGTGTATAGCTCATATTGACATTAATCCTGGTTTTGAAGACCTGTGCACTATAATTGCAGGAACCATTGTCCTGGCCAAGAAGGGATACTTGTATAGCTGTTGACACAGGGACCTCTCATCACTTGACAGCCAACCTCTTGAATAATGCCTGATTGCTCACTGCTTCATGGGTCCACTTTGTCTTAATGTGGTGGCTTATGTAACTGCCAATAACAAGGCTCTGTTGCCATTGATAGATACCACCTGCTTGTTCAAACCTATCAACTATGAGACCATGGGTTTTAGTCCATGTGTTACAACATGCCTAGTGATCTCTGAGAGCTCCCACCTTTTAATGCAGTCACATTGGCTACATTCAGTGCATTGATTTGGCAGGAGAGCCATTCAAACCATAACAGAAGGTTGGGATGGGATAGTGGGTAAAAAAAAAAAAAAAAAAAAAAAAAAAAAAATCCTTTAATCAGAATTCACTTTAGTTCATTCAGATCTTTTATTTTGTACAACTAATATCTTTCTTTCTTTTCTTGATATTCTGTTGGGAAAGGGATTTTCTTTTTTAATATTTAATTTTTATTTTTTTATTCAAGAGGGAGAGAAATAGAGAAAAAGAAAAGAAAGAGAGAGGGAGAATATAGGCACACCAGGGCTTCCAGCTGCTGCAAATAACCCCAGATACATGTGCCACCTTTTGTATCTGGCTTACGTGGGTACTGGGAAATCAAACCTGAGTCCTTTGGTTTTACAGGCAAGTTGCCTTAACCACTAAGCAATCTCTCCAGCCTGGCATTACCACAGCCCTTATCACATACTCATAATCCAAATATAAAGCATAGCTACTGGCAGCATTTCTTTGTTCATAGACACCAACTTAAGTTACCACAAAACAACTGGATCCATTCTGAAAAGTTAATGAAATAAGCTAAGAGCCAACAAGGATTAGTATATTTTGGCTAATACCCTAAAATTCCAACCATGACCATTTAGTAAGTATTAAATAAATATTAACTATGATTAAATAAATCCTTTAAAATTAAGCTTAAATTCACTTTATAAATTTAGTCATATCACAAAACTGTATGAAGACATACATGTACAAAAATATGCAGCAGTATGTATCTCAAACAAAAAGGCTTGGAGAATTCTCTCTACTACAGTTATGGACATGCAAATCTGCAGGCATGACTCTATCAGATGGAATGGGTGTGGAGTGGCAGGAAGGAAAATATCAGCATTTTCCACATGAGCTTCACAATACCTTTGGTAATAGGGTGCTTCTTATGTATGCAATTATTTGAAAACATGAACAGCATTTGAACAGGAAATGAATCCAAGATGCAGAACCAGAAGAAGCAGGTTCAGATAAAATCACTTCATCTATCTTTTTCTGGCATCTACTCTAAAATTATTTTGGCCTTTATTTTTTTTATTAAGTAGAACATTGTATGGCTACTTCATATGTTAGTATTATCATTTCCCTCCTGTATTTTTAAAAGCGACATAAAACCATTGTCTAAGTATTATAGTAAGGATAAGATACATGCATAAGTCTCTATAAGTGATATATTTTTCAAATTATTGTCATTAATATTATATTTTATATAACATGATTATTAATTTTGTTTTAAAAGGTCCTGTTGTTTTGTGAGATGATAAATAATAATACTTTTTTTTTAATTTTGATGTTTAGATAGAAAATTTAAATACTATTAAAAATTAATTTAAGGGCTAGAGTGATGGCTTGTGCTGGAAAGATGGCTTAGTAGTAAAGGCACTTGCCTGCAAAGCCAAAGGACCCAGGTTAGATTCCCTAGGACCCACTTAAGCCAGATGCACAAGGTGGAGCATGCATCTGGAGTTTGAATGCAGTAGCTGGAGGCCGTGGCACAGTCATTCTCTCTCTCTCTCTCTCTTTTCTCTCTCAAATAAAGAAATATTAAATTAAAAATTAGTTTACCTTAGAAAATAGATTATTAACTACTTAATAATAAGAGGGAAAATAAAAGCTTGTAGGGAAAGAAGAACAGACAATGAATTAGAGGGGAGGGAAAAAAAGCTAGGAAGGAGCCAGTTGGCTAACCCTATGCCACAGTGCCATACAAGACACTGAAAAGCATTCTCCACAATCTGATAGGTTGTAATTTTACCTCTTGTGACTGTCAAACAAGCCAAAATCAAGGAAGATCATTTTTTTTTTTTTGGTGAAAGCCAAAATTAAGACCCATCTGTTTGTTCTGGAATGTTCTGTTCCTCTTTGCAACACACTGAGGGATATGGAACATGCAAATACACAGTGCAATGAAGTTTCCTCAGGAGTGCGAGGTGTTGAACTTTGCTCTGTCCTCAGATGGAAGAACCTCGCCATGTTCTCCTGTTTTACCCTTCAGTTTTCTGGGAGAAAAGCTGTGTGCATGATTTCTCCATGATAAAATTCAAGACTTTCCTCCCTGGGGGTTTCACTGGCTGGTTTCCTATTTCATCTTCCTCCCTACTGCCCTCTGCCTAATTAATAAGGAGTCACTATCTATCTTACATCCCTTCATATCTAGTAGTGGTTGCTGGAATATTGCCATCAGCCTCTAAAATTTCAGATCCAGTTACTTTATTTCCACCTTCAACAGCCTTTGTTTTGATATGCTACATTTTTTTTTCATTAATTAGAAACTTGGTTGGGTTGATGAATCATGTGCTGGTTCCATTTCCCTCTTCCCACCCCATGTAACTGAGGATCCTCCGCAGTGGGGTCATTGGTGTTCACCATGGATTACGGGCTCTACAGCATTTTTTTTTTTTTTTTTTGAGAGAGACACAGAGAGAGACAGAGAGAGGGAAAGGAAGACAGATAGATAATGGGCGTGCCAGCAGTGTCTCAACTGCTGTGAAAGAACTCCAGATGTGTGGGTCGCCTTGTGGACAAAGGGTGGCATTGCGGCCTTGGTCACTTTGCATCTGGCTAAACGTGGGACTTGGAGATTAGAGCCGGTGTTCTTAGGCTTAGCAGGCAGGAGTCTTAACCACTAAGCCATAGCCCCAGCTGTCTCTACAGCATTTTAAAAGAATTGTTTTAGTGTATTGTACTTATATTAGACTGTGAAACCCATGGCTCTATATGACTTCTTTCTAATTGAAATACCTCACCTATACTTTTAAGTACAAAGAACTATACATGGGTAATGAATTTCAAGAAATAAAAACAGAATGTCATATTTTTGTGTCTCCATAGCCATGCACTATTAAAAGTCTGTCAGTGGGCTGGGGCAAAGGTGCTTTCTTGCAAAGACTGCTGGCCTGAAGTCAGTTCCTTAGTACCTGTGTAAAGCCAGATGGAAAAAGTGGTGCATGTGCCTTGGAGCCACAAGAGGCGTTGCACACAAACACACGCATGCACACATACAAATGAATAATAATTTTAAAAAGGGTCTATGACTTATAACACATCCATGGAGGCTCAGAGAACATTGTAAGAGCCAAGAGCCTCAGGGTGAGAAGTATCCTGAGACATTGCCACCCCTAAAGACTGACACTGACTGCTTTAATAATTCCATGATAAATACCAAAAACCCCATTGAGAAGTGCCCTCAGTGGAAGGAGGGTGAGGAAGAGTGGATAAATAAAATGAAGCAAGACAAAAGACAAAGAAGTCTACATGTGAGGTAACAAATGGATGTAATATGAGAGGAAGTACAAGAGAAAACTTTAACTTCTAAATGAGTAAGACACATATGTTAGAAAAGGAACGATTCAGGCTGGATAAATGGCTTGGCGGTTAAGGCGCTTGCCTGCAAAGCCTAAGGACCCAGGTTCAATTCCCCAGTACCTGTGTAAGCCACATGCACAAGGTGGCCCATGTGTCTGGAGTTAGTTTGCAGTGGTTGGAGGCCCTGTTGCCCCCATTTCTCTCTCCCTCTTCATCTTCCCCCTCTCAAATAAATAAAAATAAATAAAACATATTTTTGAGTAGATTCAACTGGTATGGGCTATAATGCGTTCCAATGACATAGGGATATTCATGGAGTCTTAGTAGTGTGGGTATCGTAATCCCCACGAAGTTTGCTATGGTCAAGGAAAGTCACAATATTATGTAGTTTTCACGTGGGGGATAATAAATTGAAAAGGCAAATCTTACAAAAGATACCAGCATGAAGTAATGGAAGAAAACTGTGAGCCTCTAAGCCTTATGAAGGAGAAACATCTGCATGCTCACCATTATGTCCTCAGTGTCCAGCATGGGGGCAGTGTCATAGGAAATGCTCGTTAGCACTTGATGAATGAGTAAGTGCATAGCTAAAAACACTTCTTATCCTCTGGACCAGCCACGTGAATCTATCATTTGTGTAAAGAGATTACTTCCCCCTTCAGTGTCAGTGCAGATGAAAGTACACCAAGAAAATAAATACGAACATTCAGTCATCTTCTATGGCAGTTAAGGGGCAACAGAAATCCGCTAAATGTGCTCAGTATAAGGCAGATGGAAAGCCATATGGGGGCAAAGAAAAAAAAAATAATAGCTCTCCAAGAACACTTGCAAATTGTCAAAAAAAGATCCTACCCTCATAAGGGAGGGACTGGTGGGTAGAAGTCCAGAATTATACTGGTGAGTCCCAGGACCAACAGTTTTTAGTGAGAACTAGAAACACTGTATCTTGCATCTTTCTGTCTTGTGTGCTCTGGGAAAGAAGCACATACATATTTAATTCAGTTAAAAATGACTCCCAATTGGCAGATGTTTGGATATTAGCTTCAGAACATAGAAGTATTAAAATATTCCCTAAACACATCAATATGTTGAACCGTCTGTGGGTTTCCAAACTGTATTGTGTACTCCATTATGGAACTATGCGTGTGCTATGTTAGGTAATGAAAGCAAAACTACAAAACCATATGCATCCACTGTTCACCACTATGTAAAAACTGTACAGTTATAGAATTTTACAACAAGAAGGAGCATATGATCATTGTTAAAGATGTAAATATTTGGCAAAATAGAGCTTACAGAATATTTGCCCTGAAGAAAGTAGTTGTTTCATCCAGCCATACTATGAGTCAGTGGTGTTCCCTGGAAGGCTGTACATTCTCCCGATAATACACAAGGACTGTAACACAGCTCCTGCGGCCTCTTGCATGCTTCTGTAGGATTGTAGCACTGAGGTCAAAATGATTTGCCAGCAAGCATACAATGTGAGGAAAACAGTGCTAATAAACTGAGTAAACTGGATAAAATGAGTTTCTTGAGAAGTATATCTTTGTCTTCCTGTTTAGATTATATGAGTAAGCTCTAGACAAGCCACCAAAATTAAATTCAGGATTGTTATTAATTAGGCAACCAATTGTACATTAGCAACTTCCTGCATTTCATTGAGAACACAGTGAATTTTATAACTTTCTTCTGCTGGTCATTGGCCTCTTAACAAAAGGATGCAGAAAGCTTCTGAGGCCCTAGTATGGCAAAAGAAAGACAGGAATGGAGTAGCAATACTAGCAGGGGTACTTGGCGTATTTTACTACTTTCTTAAACAGGTATGTTGTTACCTGGCCAAATTGCAAATGCCTGACTCGTGCAAGGAATATATTTGCTAGAAGCCTTTAAAACAAAATCCAAGGCTTGTTTTCTATAAATTCCTCTAGAAAGCTTACACTCACACAGCCATCACTCATGTTTTGACCTCCTCTAACTCTTTTCCCCATAGTCCCGGACTCTTCTCTCCTTTGTCCCCTTTTGGGGGGACTCAGGAAGATTTTTGGAGGGGAGACAGGCTCAGTAAAATGTTTGTTCTTGAGGCCCCTCAAAGTCTGTCTAGGAAATTTAGGTCTTGGAATACCAGCAATACTCATAGTTTGAACAGATATTTTCTGTTTGAGATTAATGGGAATGAGACAATAATAAGTTATAGGTACCACCGTTAGATTCAGTTTTACTTGTCAGTAGTCTGACCAGTCATTTGAGACAGCAGAGAAGAACTCAGAATACCAAGAGGGAGACGAGGTTCCTGCCTCTTTTTCTGTGCTAGTGCTCACATCTTTGCACCTGTGGGAAGAGTAGAAGCAGAAAAGGATGCTCGCGAGCTCTGCTCGGTGGAATTAATACCACTGGCTCTGGGAGCACCTGTCTTTCCCTTAGCCATGAGTTGAGGTTATGCAAAACTAAGTCACAGTTTGCCCAGCCACCAAGTCCCAGGTGTCTATAATAACTCCTCTTTACAAGAAGAACTTACTCAACATGGTGGGAGTTTTATTTATTGTTTGCATTTTGATATTTTTGACAGGGTGTCATGTAGTCCAGGCTAGACTTGAACTCATTATTTAGGCAAGGATGACCTTGAACTTTTGCGTCTACCTCACCCCTCAAGTGCTGGGATTACAGGGATGCGCTAGTATGCAAGGATTAGGCAGTGCTGGGGCTCAAAACCAGGGCTTCGTCAAACATGCTAGGCAAACACACTGTACCACCTGAACAACACCCCCAGCCCTCCACTTGTTTTATAAAACCCTTTCTGCTTTGGCAAAATTGGAAATTTTTACAGTTTCATTCAAAAGTCATTACCTTACAATGTTCGTTTCTCCTAAATCTTTTTGGGGGTTCTTTCTCAAGAATCAGTTTATTTCAGCACATACTGGTCCTTAAACTCTTGCTTAGTGATACAAAGCATATGCTTAAAAGGCTGCATTACTGTTGTCTGAAACGCCTGCCAGAGCAGATCATTGCAAACCTTGGTACCTCCTCACACGTCCACTGTCAAGAGAATTTCCCAGCCCTCTGGGCTGACTGATCAACCAGGGAGATAAATTGCAAGTTTTCCGGCTGGCCTTCTTTATGGCAGTGTTTTTGAGAGGTTATACAAGAGTTGCCTCAGGAGTTCAAGCTGTTCACAATCCATTAGCAAGGGGACAAGCTCCATAAAAAAAGACTGCAAAGAGGAAAACCCATTGTTATCCAGAAGGCCTGGATTAGGTCTTATTGTAACCCCCAAACGCAGCCCATTGGTGCTCTACTTACAAAAAGGCTGAGGCACCATGGTACTGAGTTTGCAATGAAAGCAATTGGCAATGGTGAGCCCATGCCTGATGAGTTTGATTCAGTTGAAATGAAGTGATCAAAAATATGATTAATAATCCATATCAGATTTGTTGGACACTTAAAGAAAAAATTCTTTTTCATTTTGAAAGATTTCTTCAAGATAGCCTGCAATCCTTGCAGTTTTTCCTATACCCTTCCTCAATCTATAGTCCTGAGTGCTCTCAGAGGCAAGGACTACATTCAGTTCCACCAAGCCCAGGCGGTAAGAACTGATAGTCCTGGCCAATCTCTCTCATCATCAGGTCTCATCACCCACGGGGACATTCACTAGATAAAGTCATGGAGCCCTTCACCAAGAACCTCCCTGTTTTTATAATCACGGTGCATTTCATTGCCAATTCACTCCTTCCTGTCTGGACTCTGGGGACCAACCCTCACCAGACTCTCTTTAGTATGGATCGTTATATCCACAACTACCCAGATCCAAACTTTACAATTTCAAAAATAAAGATAGACATGTTGAAAGCAAATACTTTTAGATGGCTTTAAAACTTCTGATAAATTCATGCATTCTATTATTATTACTACTACGATAACCCTTGTTATCAGAATTTTTTAAAATTTATGCTTTTAAAAGGTGTGATATTTTTCTGTGGTTGTAAAAGAACAGCCTTTAAACTGAGCTCTTAAAAAGTATTTTTTTATTATCTTTCTTTATGTGCTTACAATGGCGTCTTGGCAGTGACTGCGTAGATTGGGAGAGATGAAGAACTCAGAGGATGGATAGTTCTGACCTGGGAGGATGAGCCCCAGGATAGAGTACAGATGTCTATTGGCTCAAGGTGGAAACTCTGAGTACAGATGACATCCATTTACCATTTTATCTTGATTGTTTTACAAAGCTTCAGTTATAAATGTTTTATTCAATAGCACAATAGAATTAAAGTTTCTAAATCAAAAATAAGCCTAGTACAGCTTGTGGACCATTCCAGCCACTGCCTATGTTTGTAAATAAAAGTTTTACTGGAACACAAACACTCACTTGTTTACAACTTGCCTATGGCTATGTTTGTGCTACCACAGACATGTTGAAGACTTGTGAGAGAGACTGTAGTCACAATGCCTAAAGTATTTGTTATCTGGCTCTCTGCAGGAAAAAAAAAAAAAAAAATCCCTTCTCCTAGGTTAGATGGAAGTTAAGGCTTCCTACATAACACATTAATCCACAGATTTGTCTATGAGACCACGCCATCTGCTACCATCTGGGTCAGCCTTCAGTGTCCTCCCATCCGGTTAACTTTACTTCATGACCTCAGCAGACTTCATGCCCTTAACTTTAATTAGTATCAGTGCATTCTCCACAACCAAGTTTCCACTTTGCAATCGGATCCCTTCAAGCCAAAAGTATTAACACGTATGCTTACACTCCTACTCCATTTCATCCTTACTGTGCCTCTATTCCATTCTTTTATCCAATAGCATCCACCCCCATTATATCATAGTGGTTTCTAACTACTAAAGCATGGACAATTATTATTATGATTATTTATTTTTAAATATTCATTTACTTGGACAGACAGAAAGAGACAGAGAGCACATTGGCATGCCAGGGCCTCTGGACAGAGAAACTCCTGACAAATGCACCACTTGGTGTGTGTGGGTTTACATGGGTACTGGAGAATTGAATCTGGACCACTAGGCTTTGCAAATAAGAGTCTTTGACCATGGTGCCATTTCTACAGCCCCCCCCCCGACCAATTATTATTATAATTCATATGGTCACATGTGCTGGGCCTTCTTAGGGGTCTGCAGGCCAGCCAGAGACTTTATTTCAGGCTGCACTGGGCTGGGGTAGCTTAGCTGGACAGCTCTATAACTCTACACATGTCTCTCTTCTTACTGCGAAGACAAATATACTCTAGCAACAATCTTGTCCTTATGTGGTTTAAGTACAGGAGACCAAACACAACCACACAATTATTTTTAAGCCTCTGTTTATTCATGCCTGCTAACAACCCATTGTCCAAAGTAAACCACAGGGCCAAACCCTGAGTAAAGGTGTGGGAACAAATTCCCATTCACAGAGAGGGAGGTCTAGCAAAGTACATGGTTAAAGGCATGAATAGAAACCTGAAGAAGACTTTCAGAAGTGTCCCATGACCCACCTGTACCATCTCTGGTATCTCCATCAACCTGAGTCAGAACTAAACAAAACTGGCAACATAGTAAACTGTAGTGCATGATAACAGGCTAGTCTCTCGATCCATATTAGTAAGCTATGCATGAGAGGATAGGAGGAACAGAATTACAACTGACCCCAGGTTGTACCAGCTATTAAGACATTCTAAAGCACAGGGTCCTTCCATGCAAAGCTCGTGTGTCCGTTAGTCTGAGCCACATCCTTACCGCAGTACATGTAAATGGGATGACAACAGCAAGACAGCAGATAAAATGGGTGATAATAATGAAGTCAGTGGATGGTCACAGCTCTGCACTCTATTTGACAAGCACTATTTTAAAACTGTTTTGGAGATAACCGTAGGTTTTTATGCAGTTTTCAGATCTAATACAGAAAGACACATTAGACTATTCACCCTGTTTTCCTTAGTGGTATTTTTTAAATTTATTATTTTTTTTATTGACAACTTTCTTAATTGTAGACAATATCCCATAGTACTTCCCTCCCTCCCCTCAATTTCCCCTTTGAAACTTCACTCTCCATCATATCCCCTCCCCCTCTCAATCAGTCTCTCTTTTCAGTTTGATGTCATGATCTTTTCCTCCTATTATGATGGTCATGTATAGGTAGTGTCAGGCACTGTGAGGTCATGGATATCCAGGCCATTTTGAGTCTGGAGGAGCATGTTGAAGGAGTCCTACCCTTCCTTTGGCTCTTATGTTCTTTCCGCCACCTCTTCTGCAAAGGACCCTGATTTTTTAAAAGCTGTATTATAATATCACAATCAGAATATTAAAAAATATTGGGAACTTTAATATATGAACAACAGGATATTTATAGTGAAATAATCAACCAATCTTACTCAGGTTAAATTAGTTTTATATGTATTCATTGCATGTGTTCATGCAGTGTAACATTGTACATTTTGTTCTATGTATCGATTTGTATAGCTGCAACCATAGTCAACATGTGAAGACACAGAAGAGTTCCATGAAACATATTTATAAGTAGTCTATGCTCAGAAAATTCTTCATAGACAGAATTAACATCCATGTAGAACTCGCTAGCAGCCTCAAATTTTAGGTTCCTGTCATACACGCATAGCCTCTGTTGGACACAGGCTATTTGTCTCTTTGTAAAATAGGTAATTGCCTGCTAAGTGAGTCACATAACTCCTCTCCTCTCAAGTGACTGTGGAGTGCACATGCAGTGTGTATCTTCTTACAAATCTAATAAGAGCTGTGTAAAGTGAATTTAAAAGTGTTTCACTGAAATGCTCTCTCAAGGAAGCCCAGCTCTGCCCATTGCATTCAGTGCTGTGAAAGAATCCAAAGCACTGATGAGTGAGCCCTGCTTAGATCATTTCTAAAGGGAGATTGCTTCAGCTTTGCTATTGGAGGATCTCATTGGAAATGATTCATTGGACATACTTGCGTTGGCTCTGACATGTCAATTAATGAATTATAATGACAAATACTTTGGGTACCAGATACTTAATGATGTTTTAGAAATCAGAGATTGCATAAAGGTACTTAAAGAGAATGGAGTTGAGTCAGATTCATTGCCAGAGAGGGCACTATTGTTTCTTTCTTCGGACTCCACTTCTGACTTTTGTGAATAAAGACACCATAAAAATATGGTCTTGACAAGAAGCATTTATGGATTCACAGTGGGGTGCTTGCCTAGCATGGTGTGTGAGGGCTTACTGTGTTGGAGAAATGCACTGTGTTTTCCTAATGAGCCTACTGCACAGAAAGAGGTCACAGAATTGTAATGTTGAGAGACTTCCATTTAGTCAAGGGCTTCACAATATTCATCATTAGAACTTTCTGTTAAATACATCCTTTAAAACATTTATTAGGGCTGGAGAGATGGCTTAGCGGTTAAGGCGCCTGCCTGCTAAGCCTAAGAACCCGGATGCAAAGTGATGCAAGGACACAATGCCATACTTACCCACAAGGGGGTGCATACATCTGGATTTTGTTCGCAGCAGCTGAGAGGCTGCTGGCGCACCCATTCTCTATCTGTTTTCTTCTCCCTCTCTCTCTCCCAAAAAACAAACAAACAAAAAAAAAAAAAAAAAAAAATATTTATTAAATGTTGTTCTTGGGTTCTGCCTAAAGAGTCAATGATTCCTACCTACAAGACTTGACTTGGTGCAGAACTAGAAGGCTGACTTAAAATGAAGACCTTTTGAGTATTCTAGGGCCCCAGTTCCTAATCCTTTCTGCTCCTACATTGCTCTTTTTCTTTCGTCTTCACGTTTTTATGCCTTAAAAAAAAATCTTTTCCACATTATTTTGGCAGCATCCTGGAAAGAAACAGACAAATAATTATATTTATAGTACACTGTTGTTATTTACCAAAAACTCAATTAAATCTTTGGTCCCTAAGTTCTGAAGTCCCTCTCCTTATCACCTGCCCATTTCATCTTTTTAGCAGTTACTTGAATTAACTCTCACCAAACTCCAAAGGCTCCTTGAAAAAGTGTGAAAAGAGGCAATGCCATAATCAAATCACAGTGTTTTGTAGGCAAGGAAACAAAGATTGAAAGAAACAGAGAGAATTGTCTAAATCTAACAGGCAGTAGCAGATTTAGACCATGACCCACATCTTCTCCCTTCCGAACACGTTACTCTCTCTCTGATTCCATGTGTCCTTTATCTGATTCAGGAAACAATGAAATGAGTGCAGACATCATGAGACTGGACCATTAACACATCCATTCATCATTCATTCTTTCATTCTACAAATGTAGACACCTGCTCTGCACCAGGGGCTGTACTTGGCACTGAAGATAAAGACATAAATATAACGAGCACAATCTTTTCCTTCCTCTGGTCAATGTTCAAAGATGCAGAGGTCTTTATCTGGCGGTTCACAGGCCAGATTTGGCCAGCAGATGTGCTTTATTTGGACTGCCTATTGTTTTATAAAGAATATATAATTTTATTGCCAACATCCAAACGTTGAGAGAATTGTATTAAAGACAAACTGGGAATCTGGCTGCTGCTCCGGAAGGATTATATGATCGGGAAAGATTGGCCCTTTGAATTCTGTTTCACCACGGTGGACTAGTGCGAAATGGAGCAGTCCCTCTTGACTGTGTATGCATTACTCATATAGCCCAGTTCCAACAGAACATTGCTTTGTGTTGTTCACCTTACACTGCCAAAACTTGGGTTTGCAACTGTCTCCCTAGCAGTGTTCAGACTATACTCCTGTGGATTCCTAGAGCTCTGATGAGGGTCTCCTCTGGTCAGGTATGTGAAGTCAACATGAATGCATTCACCATGCATCCCCACAGGAGACATCACTGTTTTATGTATTATGTATCCACTTAAATATTCTGTCCATAGCGCATTCTGCTGAGGGGGAAACTAATTGAGTTCCACTGTTTGGTTAGTGGTTTAGAAGGTTGCACAGGAAACGGGTGCTGTAGAAATATGAAAATAGACCATTTCAGCATTTGATTCAGTTTTCAAAGATGGAACTCTGCCAGATCCCACCCTCAAATAGGCTTGAATGGAGACAAGAATTTAAGATGTAGAAAAACTTCCTAAATAAATGCTCAACAAAAAGAACCAGTAGCATTTCTCACAGGGAAACATCTGCCAAATACACCAGGTAACCCTGAATTGCATCAGGTCATTGATAAATATGTAAATAATTATTCAGATATCTTTCAAAACATAAGAACAAGAGTATTAAGAAAACTCTGAACATTTGATTTACCATTGTCAGCAAGCTGTGTGGACTCCCACATACTTCTTTGCATAACTGTTCTGGCTTATATGTGAATACAATAAAACAGAAGCTCATTTTCTGAGGCACTTGGCAATAGCTGTGTATATCTGGAAAAAGGATGATGACTTTATTTCAGTGAAACATGCACTCAATAAAGACTTGGGGAAAAATTGGTTGCTTTAGTTAGGATACATTTGACAGTACATGACTATAACTGCTGCATGACCGCTACTTTTGGTATAAATAAGAGAACATGTGTTTTTACATGTGAAAAAAATCAAGCTTCTCAGAATAATCTGAAAATGAAGAACCATTTGATTAAGCATTACATTAAAATGTAAATATTATTGCTTTTCAGCTTTTTAGACTTTTACCTTCGAATTGCCAAGTCTCACATAGGAACATTTGCTTTTCCCATTATAGGCTTGATTAGTAAATACTGAAATAATCCTGCATAATGATCGGTGCTTTTAATCCTTTCCTACATTATTTTCATGACATGCAATCTCTCTATATTCAAGAATTTGATAATCACAAGATAACATCTTCTACATAAATAACAACAAAATAATCACTGAAGACCTCTTTCAGATTTACATAGTTTTATACTGAAACCTGTATTATAAATTTTACAAGGTTCCCAATGAAGATACTCATTTTAAATAACAAAATATCAAGATAAACCTCATTCTGTTACTGTACAAATACCAAAAACAATTTTTGAGACCTCAATGACTTGTTCAAGGTCACAAAGATGTCTGAGTCACTTGGACACATTGGCTGGCTCTAATTTGAAGACTCCTCATTCCTGCAGTTTTTTTTTTTTTTTGAGAGAGAGACAGAGAGTGAAAGGAAGACAGATAGAGATGGGCGTGCCAGCAGCCTCTCAGCTGCTGCAAACGAAATCCAGATGCTTGCAGCCCCCTTGTGGTCAAGTGCGGCATTGTACCCTTGTGTCACTTTGCATCTGGCTAAGCTTGGGACCTGGAGATTGGAACTGCTGGAGATTGGAACCAGCGTTCTTAGGCTTAGGAGGAGGTGCCTTAACTGCTAAGCCATCTCTCCAGCCCCATTCCTGCAGTTTTAAAGGACATTGAAAGAGTAGCAAATCCACAATGATATCCCAAGGACAAATGCAATAATAGAAAGATAAGCTTAGTTGAGAAATCAGTACTTTGCAAGGGCTCAATAAATGCACATTGTTAGCAGCTGCAAAGGGATTTCAACTTGGTTATCAGCATTGCATCTAATTATGGTTCTTGATTATTTTGATGGTGTGACTGTGTTCTAGAATCTAGACCTGTGTTCCATGTGAACATGACCCCAAATAGCAATCATATGCCTCACAGCTTACTGAATTTTCTAGAGAAATGATGTTTTCAAGGAGCCACTGGATGCTTGTCACACATTTGTTTTACTTCCCAAAAGACTTATGAAAGTCTGTTCATTTGTAAGAAGTCACAGGTTGACAAAAACACAAACTTCCAGCCTTATAAGTGATCACTTTTCAGAAAAGTATTTTATATTTCAGTCCTTTCTCCATCAACCTTTCATGTGGAGTCCTCTGGGGATGGGGACCTTGCACATGTATCACCTCGTGCATCTGCCTTATGAGGGATCTAGGGAGTTGAACATGGGTCCTTAGGCTTCACAGGCAAGTGCCACAACTGCTAAGCCATCTCTCCAACCCTCCTAATATCATTGTCAAAATGTGAAAATTGTTGGCTCCCTCTTATCAATCAAGTTGCCTCCATGTTATTCATCCATCCATCCTCCATTCCTGGTCATTTTCTGAACCTCAGTGTGTCCTTATCATATGTAATATGCAAGGTTCCAAATGGACCATGGACTCATACTTGAGATCTGAATGATTGCCTCCTGTTGTGGGTTGAATGCAAAAGGAATCCCATAGCCTCAACTGTTTATGACTAAGCCTCAAACGTAGTCCCCAGCTGATAAGAGCATTTGGGATATGGAACCTTGCTGGAGGTGACACATAAGACTTTATAGTCTAGCCCTCCGTCAGTGCTAGCTTGCCTACTCAGACTGCTTCCTCTCAGTTGACGCAACAAGATGTCATGTCTTTCTCCTGAGTAATAAAATCGTAAGCCAAAACAAGCCTTTGGCTCCCATAAGTTGTTTCTGGCTGGGCATTTTGTCCCAGGACAAAGAAAGTAACTGCTACACTCCCCTCGTGCTGAGTTCACTGCTTTGATCAGGGCTCCCGGTCAGTGAAGACTGCCAATTCCCTTGATGCTCAAATCGGTCAGGTCACAGGTGTTAGGTCTACTCTTTTCCATTTAAACAAGGACAACACTACTTGTGACTAAAATCTTTATTCTTTTACAGGCATCACAAAGATTTAGAAGCACGAGGCCTCACAGGTACTAAGCAGTCCAGCGAGAGAAAACTAGTCCACAAAGCCAGTCGATTTGTATGTAGGGACTTGACATGTGTGAGTCTTAGAAGTACAATGAAGCGTGAATCCATAGGCTACATACACTGTCACTCTTAAGAGGTCTGGAAAATGATGACTTATCACTGTAATGAATGACCAAAGCTGCCTGGCGTTAAGCTGGGTACCTACGTAGACAGAGCACACTTATTTCAGCTCCTCACGCCCCACTCCCCTCCCCCATCCCCTGACTTCCAGTCCTTCTCTAGTTTCGGGGATGGGCTAGCAGACCTGGGAGAGTCTTGAGTGTGTGTTCATTTGATTTCTCTCCACCAAGGCAGCTTTTCCACCACTCCTCGCACAAGTCTTCACTTCCATCTTTTCTTATCTACCCAGATTTTCTCTCCCCAAACCGCCCTCTAAAGGGGCTGATCCCTCCCTCTGCAGTCAACCTCAAACTTCAAAACACTTCTTCTTGCTACTCCTTCTCCCTGGCATTGCTGTGGCAGACCTTTATTATTATCATCATTATCATTATCATTATTGTTGTTTTGTATTTATATGTCTGTGTTTCTCAACCTAAGATGGGAACCTTAATGCAGGAACTATTTTGGCAGGTTAGAGTCAACCCTGATCTCCAGAACAGTTGTCCAGTTTCCCATCTGTAGCTCACAACTGCCACTGCCACATCCACGTCTTGGCTGTGTTCTGCGTTTCTAGTCGAGGAAGTACCACTTCCTCGTACCTTGTTTCTTGTCTGCCCTGGCTCTTGTTTCTGTTCTCTTGCAAGTCAGGGTTTCAAATGTAGTTCCCAGACTAGCAGCATCTGCATGAGCATCAGGGGGAAATTTGTTAGACATCTCATACTTCCAGGGTCCTATCCCAGACCTACTGGACCAGAACGTCAGGGATGAATCTTGGCCATTAGGAGGTGATGAGGCACCTCTGGGATTCTGGTACATGAATGTGAGAATCCAAGCTCTCTATCACTATAAATTGTTCCTTTTAAGGGGATTTATAAAATACCCTCATCCGGAAACCATCCTAAACCAATGCAATTGCTTCTTGGGGATAGGACATAAGTATAGATTTAAACTTTTTTAAAACTCTTGTATGTGAGGTCAAGGTTGACTCTAAACTGCCAAAATGGTTCCTGTCTTAAGGTCTTTTCTTATTCCTTCTGTCTAGGTAGTGCTTCCCTGGCTGTTCATATGTCTTTTTAAAGTCCGTTTGCTTAATTCCCTCTCTCTCTCTCTCTGTGTGTGTGTGTGTGTGTGTGTGTGTGTGTGTGTGTTATATGCACATGTGTATACAGATGTGCCTGCCCTGTATGCACACATGCAGAGGCCAGAGAAAAGCAATAGCCTTCCATCACTTTTCTGCCTTATTTCCCACCGACAGTCTCTCAATGAACCTGGAGCTCCCCATTTTTCAGTCACACTGGCTGACCGGGGTGACCCATTGATCCTCCTCCTCACTTCACTGCCCTCAGCACTGGGATTACAGACATGCACAGCCATTCCTGGTCTTCCATTTGGCTGCCGCAGGACTCTCATGTTTGAGCAGCAGCAGCACTTTGATCCACCGAGCCATCTCCACAGCCTGTTTGCTTAATTCTTTAGGTGAAGATATAATCATTTATTCCTCTGGCCAGAGCCCCAACCATGTGTGCCTTCTGTCACTTTATTCTCTATTGTTTTTTTTTTTTTTTTTTTTTTTTTTGCTTGTACCTAGCTATAATTGAAACTTAAAATATTCATTCATTCCCACTGGAAAATACACTGTAGGAGGAAAAAAAAATAGCTGTTCTTTTCACAGCTGAAGCCCCAGCTCCTGAGACAGTGGCATGAGGTAAAACCGCCCAGGTGCAATTTGCTACACAAAATCATAGACACCATGCATACTCCTCATGCAGATTTCCAAACTCTGTGCTCTTAGATATCGCTTATCCTGGCATAAGCTTTCATTTCCTATCCTCACAATGTTATTTTAGATTAGTGGCATGGCCACAAAGGGTCAGAGCACCTGCCTGCCTCAATTCTTTCTCACCCACGGTAAGCTCTTCCCTACCTGAGGTAATGTGTGGTGTAGGAACGTCATTTAATTACTCACATTTTAAAGACCATACAGTGGATGCAGAGCCTAGCCTGAACTGCTAAAGCAGAGACTTAGCTATGTGGTTCTCTCTGCCTATTCCAGTGGGTAGACAGAGTTCAATTCTGTTTACACAGAAAAGGAGAAAACTTCTGAAGTGAATTGACTTGAGGAATAAAAAGTTTCCATCAATAGTTTTAAAAGCCAAGGGACCAGTGAAAAGAGTAAGAGAATAAAAAACAGATACAGAAGAGAATATCTGGTTCAATATTCAGACAACATCCTATTAAAAGAACCCAGGCTGGATGGCTAATGCATTTCTATGGACCAAGAATGCCCAGACTGCTGCTTCAGGTTCTGTTTGGCTCCTCTTTCTACTCCAGCACTTTCCATGTCCTAGGTCTGAACAGAAATTTGCCTACACACCTCAGCCCCTTTGCTCTGAAACTTGTATAGAACATGGAAAGTAGCATTCACATCAGGGAATGATGGATAGCCACTGGCGGCCTTTGATTGCAAGTTAGCTGCTGCAGACATTCCTCTTGGATGATGTTGCATTATCTATCTGAGAGCAATCAGAGCAACCAGCTGGAAATCCCTGAACACTGAGAGGGAACTGACTAACTCTCACACTGCTCCTCCTTGAAAAGTCTTGCTGGGAAACCTGTAGGGTTCTTAAGCACAAATCAACATCCCCATCCTCAGAGACTGATCTGTTCTTTCCTAGCAGGCAATGCATGCTGGCTTTGCTGGGCAGAGACAGGCAGAGGCCAGAACTCTCAAATGATGTCGTAGTATGCGAGGAGAAGGTGCCTGCATCCCGCATCTGCTCAGGCTCAGGATCTTCACTTCTGCAACTTGGACCTCCTGATGAACCACTGGGAACAAGACAGACATATTCACACTAAGATTTGTCCCTTTCTGTTTGTTCCAGGTTGGCTCCCACAAAGCTTTGTTGGGGCATAAAACTTATATTTATTTATTTGTTTACCTTTCTTGATGCAGTCTTCTCATGATCTACAAACTCAGAAGCTTGCTTGGCTAATCATTCTTGGCTCTCAAAATGTCAAGAGCTGAAGAGGCTTTATTTTCCGTATTTCCCATTTTCTTCATCATTGCATTAGTCCTGCATTCCTCATCCCTTTAGTTTTCATTTTCTCTTTTATCCAGAGAAACAGCTCTCCCCTTGCTGCTCACTAGATATCTAGAGCTTTCCACCCCCATACCCGCCCTCTCTTGAAGCATGTCAAACCCCACAGCTTTCTTTGGCCACCTTCTTGGTCCAATTTCCCATTTAAAGCAAAGATCTTTGCTTTGATAACATAAATTACCTTGTGTCGATAACTCATTATGTGTGTTACCTGCATCAGAAGAGATATCTCAAACTCTGTCATTTTTAGAGGAGAAAGGGTTTCTGATAGTTTTGGAGATCAGAGACAGAGGGAAGATTTGGGGAATGGGCCGAGGCAAGCCAAGTAGTGGTGGTGTCACAACAAAGAGAATCATAGTGTCCTCTTAGAAGAAATCTAGTTAGCACAATGCCATGTGTCACACTCCATGCAAAACACCAGTGTGAGATTCTCCATGTGCTTTTGTAGTTAGAGCTGAGTCACCACCTCAGCCAGATGAAGGTGGAAGTGTCTGCCGACTGGCAGCAGTGGGGAAGGGAGAGGAGGGGTCTTTCTAGGTTCACAAAGAAAGAACTTAAAGGAAAAATGAATAAAGCCAATGGATTGGAGACTCAAAACACCTACTTAGTCTACCTTCTGGATGAATTTAAAAAACATTGAAATAGTTTATAGAAAGTCACTTGTGGAACAGTTCAGATCATTTAACATGTACTTGCTAACTGCCAATGAATAATGAAAAATGATAACACTAAATCACTAATCAGAAACACCGAATTAGCACTTACCTTTTATTAGGTACTCTGTATTTTTTTTTAAATAGATGATTTCAATAGCAAATTTGTCAGCCTTATATGACAGGCAGTGGTATCATCTCTTTAGAAAGGAAAAGGTTAAACCTCTGATTTGCAGCATCATTTCCTGATGACCCTGGTATAATTAATTGTTCCCAACATGGATAGGGACAATCTATCAACAGCTCACAAAATTTCTGAATTATATAGCGACTGTCCTACACAACTTCTGGCTACTTACAATTGCCCTCATAGCTAGTTAGAACTGGCTCTAACACACTTCTAGTGGGAGATGTTGGTCCCAAGTTGCTTGGAACTCTTGGTTTAAGTAATGAAAACCTGTGTCCAGGGAACCCATTCATTTCAGGAGAAAGTGGATGTTTATGCCTCCCTAAATTCGTGTGTTAAAATGATGAGCCCCAAACTAATGGTACTAAGATGTGAGACCTTTGTAGCTGATCCAAAGGTCAAAAGCATGGACTCCTCATGAATGGTATGAGTGTCCTTGCAAAAGAGATCCCAGAGAGCTGCCTTGAGCCTTCTAGAACATGTATACATAGGCAGAAGGAGTTGTGTGTAAACTAGACTTGGGCTCTTTCCTCATACTAGATATGCAAGTGCTTTGCTATCGGACTCTGTCTTCTCCAGAGCTGTAAGCAATGAAGCATCCACTCTGAGGTACTTCGTTACAGCAAACCGACTTGAGAGAATCATTTCTTTTTAATATATGAGTAAACCAAGAGCTTCGACATATGTGTCCAAGATACCTTAGGTATTAAGCTTTCAGGATTAAGGGGTTCCATTGTATGTGCTATGAGCTCAGGACAATGGGCGCCAAAGCTCTGTTCTTCAGTAGAGGAAGTCAGCCAGGAGTGCCAAAACAATCACACAAAGAGGGCGCGCACGTTTGCGCGCATGCGCACACACACACACACACACACACACACAGGCACACACATGTATTCACAGATATGCATTTTATAGAAAACACAGAAATTAATGTGCTTAGTAGAAAAGCTAATGTACATGACATGCATACAAAAGAATGAACTCCAGCCTGGATGGCAGCTTACTTTGCCCAGTTCTAAGACTGAGCTCATTCTCCACTTACTGTAATCCCTCACAAGGACTGTTCACAGTCTTCTGTGATCTGCAGCACTATCATTGAGAAAAACACTTCAGATTATGGCTTTGGGTGAAGAGAGCTTCTCCTTCTTGGTACACACAGCAGCATGATTATGCTACAAACAGGAAATATCACAAATGAGGAAGTCCCCATTTCTTAATGTGGCACTGTTGAATACAAGCTTCGTTAGCTACAACACAGTCCTTCAACTTAGGAAATTACCTCAGTGGTTCCTCCTAATGAGCAGCACAGTATACAAATGGAAGTGCAGCTTCTCCCACTCCAAATTGAACTCGGGAAGTCTAGCACCTCATTTAATTAGAATGTCATTCAAATAGAAGTTTCATCAATAATCTCGGTCACGTTACATTGTTTGTTTAGTAAAATAAAGTTGTATTTGAAAACCACATTTTGTCTTTCCATTTCTGATGGAGGTTTTAATAGATGCTATTTGTAAAAAGCCAAATGACTTGTTTAGACACCACTTTGAACCTGCTAGACCCTTTTAATGGGTAGAATAAATTGTCTGTTACATAGAGATGAGTTATTCTGATTTTGTAAAATGCCATAATATTCTGAAAGCATTAAAGGAGTGTAAAATGACATTAATTCACACAGCAATGTTTCAGAACTGTTGGCTCAAGAGGAATATATACATATAAAAATAGTGATTCTCAGGATTCACAGACTATCTTAATTATTTTAAAAGCTTTCAAGAAACTCTTCTCAAATGCACTTTTTAAAAAAATCTAATATACACCGTACCCATTAGCTTTAAAATGAGTGCATGATAAATAGGACATGTGTGTGTATGTGTGTGTGTGTGTTAGATAAAATGTAAAGTATATTTTAAAATAGGGAGTCATAAATAATAAGTAGAAATGGATCTTAATTTTATTTCTCATATGACTTTATGTCCTTAGATCTGTCTTATTATAAAACTTCAAGAATATGCTAATGTCAAAGGGTTTGAGAAAAACAAATCTTTCTGAATATGGAATCTAAGCCCTGAGGGTATAAGTTACATAACACAGATAAAGAATATAAGAATGTGGAAACATAGGAAGAAAACATATTATTTAGATATAATCAGTAATTTTGTGTTTTACATAAATGAAGGTACCTGCTGTTGGTATTTGTGTTTTTCTTTAGAAGCCTAGAATTAAAGTTGATATCGCTGACCTCATGTCTGATACCAGAAACCTGGAAAGAAATCTTTAAACAAATGTTAACACTACTCACCTTATCTGAACTCTACAATAAGCAGGATGGTTAGATCCCAAGATTATAATCTGGCCTTTGACTACATAGTATATTCTTTCTACATACCACATTAATATGGGTTTCTTAGTTGTTGATGTCTTACTGAACTTTAAGGAATGCATTCTTTTCTTTTTGTGTGTGTGTGTGAGAGACAGAATTGCCATGTCAGGTCCTTGAGCCACTGCAATCAAACTTCAGACACATGTGCCACCTTGTGCATATGTGTGACTTCGTGCATCTGGCTTATATGGGTTCTTGGGAGTCAAACTTTAGACTTCTCAGGCAAGCACCTTAACAGCTAAACCAACTCTCCAGTCCAGGAATACATTATTTTTATCTTATTTGAATTGTTTGACAGAACTGTAAAATATAGAGCTATCCTTGCAAAAGCATAAATCTATTATCCCTTAATGATTAAATCAAATATAAGCAGAATAAAATTATGCATGTTTTCCATTGATCTAGATAAATGAGTACTGAAAATCATAATTAACGGTAAAGATTCAACAGCAGCCAAGACAATTTGGCATTGCAAACAAGTATGTGGGATTTCCTCTACCAGAAAGTAAGAACTTATACAGAATATATGATGATCAACATGATGTGTGCTAAAGCAGGAACAAAGGATTTAATGCAGCAAAATTAATATAATAGCCTGTAGGAAAAATAAAACACATATGGAAACTTAGTATATAACAGCAGACATAGCATCATACT
Source organism: Orientallactaga sibirica (assembly GCA_036365145.1). Classification (NCBI taxonomy): domain Eukaryota; kingdom Metazoa; phylum Chordata; class Mammalia; order Rodentia; family Dipodidae; genus Orientallactaga; species Orientallactaga sibirica. Next base: position 2,452,091 of record JAEOAD010000044.1, on the reverse strand, counting down.
TGGTGAAGAACTGGATTGGGCCAAGTTGTTTTTTTAATAGAAAAAATAAATTAAATTCTTAAAAAATAAATTCTTACTTCAAAGTGCCATTAATAATTAATTCTAGGGGATTAGAAAACAAAATATTTAAAAGTTTACTCTTGGAGTGAAGAGATGGCTCAGCAGTTAAGGCACTTGCCTCCAAAGCCTAAGGACTTAGGTTCAGTTCTCCAGGTCCCACGTAAGCCAGATACACAAGGTGGCTCAAGCATCTGGAGTTCATTTGCAGTGGCTAGAGGCCCTGGTGTGCCCATTCTCTCTTCTCTCTCTTTCTCTCTCTCTCTCTCTCCCCCCTCTCTCTGGCTCAAATATAAATAAAACATTTCTAAAAAGAGTATTCTTATTAAAGAAGTATTAACAGAGTTTCTTTTTATACTCTGGCAAAGTATTTCTTTTTAAAGTACACCTCAGGGAAAAAATAAACGATTAGGGCCACATTAAAATGAAAACATTTTTCCTGTAAAAAGCACAGTGAAAAAAGACAAATAAACAAACCCTGGAAGAAAATATTCACAATGAGTAGAACAGGAGATTAGTAACCAATACTGAAAATAATTCTCAACATGACTGGGCAAATATGAGGAAGGAAATGGGCAAAAAGGCCTAGAAAGGAAATTCCCAGAAAAGTTCCCCTGTAGGCTGGGACTTACAAGCTATCTAGAAAAAGTAACACCTACAGCTGTTTGAAACTTTATTACCTAGCAGCTAGTATGGCAAAATGTTTTTTAAAGTATAAAAATATTAAAAGTTGATAAATACATGAAGAATCAGTCACCACTTCTGAAAGAGTAAATTATTACTGTTAATTTGTAGAATAACCTGACAACCTACAGAATGGGAGAAAATCTTTGCCAGCTATACATCTGACAGAGGATTAATATCCAGAATATACAAAGAACTCAAAAAACAGAATAATAAGAATTCAAACAACCCAGTTAAAAAATGGGCTATGGAACTAAATAGAGAATTCATAGAAGGTGAAGTACAGATGGCATATAAACATCTATAAAAGTGTTCCACATCCTTAGCCATCAGGGAGATGCAAATTAAAACCACTTTGAGATTCCATTTCTCTCCTGTCAGAATGGCTACCATCAAGAAAACAAATGACAATAAGTGTTGGCGTGGATGCGGAAAAAGAGGAACACTTCTGCACTGTTGGTGGGAATGTAATCTGGTCCAGCCATTGTGGAAATCAGTGTGGAGGTTCTTGAGACAGCTAGAAATAGATTTACCATATGATCCAGCTATAGCACTCCTAGGCATATATCCAGAGGACTCTTCTCAGTACCTTAGAGATACTTGCACAACCATGTTTATTGCTGCTCTATTCACAATAGCTAGGAAACGGAAGCAGCCTAGATGTCCCTCCACAGATGAATGGATAATAAAGATGTGGTACATTTACACAATGGAGTTCTACTCAGCGGTAAAGAAAACTGAAATTATGAAATTTTCAGGGAAATGGATGGATCTGGAAAGGATTATACTAAGTGAGTTAACCCAGGCTCAGAAAGCCAAACTTCACATGTTCTCTCTCATATGTGGATCCTAGCTACAAATGTATAGACTTGTGTGTGAACTGGAACCAAAAATAGGCACCAAAAACCACTAAGCTGGTAAAAGGCTATAAGGGAGGGAGGAAAGTGAAGGACTTAAGTGTATGGTATTGCACATATGTAAGCAGAACTGATTACAGGGAGGGGAATGGCCTAAGTGAGGCCATGGGAAGAGAATGCATACAAGAAGGGCAGGGGGAGGGTCAATCAAAATTCAAGATATTGTGAATAAGACTTATGTAAAATTACTTTTTTGAATAATGGCACATCCAGAAGCTGTAGACTGTTACTAGAAAATTTTCAGTGCCTGGGATGGGATACCTTCCAGTGAGTTGTAGGCCAAGAGGTCCCGGTAGCCTCCAAAACATTAAAGGCTTTTGCCAAAGCCCTTGGTTTCCCTTGAGAAACAGATAGTAAGACCCTATTGCTGAAGACATCTCTTGCCTGAGAGGCAAGGTCACTGAGAAAGCAAGCTGGTGCAGAGCAGAAAACCTTCTCCCTGTAGACCAGCCAACTGAAAGCTGGAAAAAGCTGCATTGCATGCAGCTGTATGGGAGACAGAAGTCATCAACAGTGAAAACAGTGGACGCTGAATATTCAAGTTTGGCCAGACAGGCCCAATGACTGAATGGGTGCAATAGTGGCATGTCTACCCTTGGGATAACCAACTGCTCCATAATTGGACTGAAGGCCCTCTCTACAGGAGGGAATACATGCCTGGTACTGAAAAACCTAAGCAAAAGTCTATGGCAGGTGAGGTCATGAGCCTTAGGGGTATAAAGCCTGCTCTTGTCTGACTAAATGTATATATTATTCCCACCAAGCTGTCCTGAAAATACTACACTTCATGTTCATATTCACATATTAATGCTACTCTCACTTCTGGTTAGAGAAGCTTCTCTTTTCAGATGGTGATGACCACTGGGATGACCCAAAAGGCAACATAGTGCTGAGAAGAAGGGATGGAGGACTGCCCAGCACTGAAACACCTCTATCACACCCTCCAAGGCTCAGGAACCATTGCGGAAGAGGGGGGGATAGAATGGAAGAACCAAAGGAAGGGTATGACCCCTTACAATGCAACTGCCCAGACAGAAATTGGCCTCGATACCTATGACCTTGCAGTGCCTAGCAATACCTCCGCAAGACTCTCAAAATAGAAGAAAAAGATGATGACATCAAATTAAAAGAGAGACTAATGGAGAGAGGGAGGGGATATGATGGAGACTGGAGTTCTAAATGGAATGGGGGAGGAGAGGGAAATATCAGGTGGGTTTTTGTATGTAAGTATAAAAGTTGTCAATAAAAAATAATAATTAAAAAAAGAAATTGAATATATTCGAGGACCAAGAGCTATGTCAGGATGTATTATAGAAAAATACACATGTGCATCAGAGGTCTTTTCAAGAGCTGTGAAACCATGCTTATAATGCCCATAAGAATGTGAAAAAGACGTCTATAAAGATATCTTTTGCTGGACATCATGGCTCATGCTTTTAATCTCAGCCCTGGTTTCAGTGCCATCCAGAATTCACATAGTGAATTCCAGGTCAGCCTGGGCTACTGCAAGACCCTACCTCATAAAACCAAAAAACAAAGCAACAACAACAACAACAAAAATGAAAAGGAAAGAAAACAAAGACATATTTTGTACACACTTTGTGAAAACAATAGAACACCATGCAGTGCTTAAAATGGGTAAGTCAGAACTACACTTTTCCATATGGAGATGTCAGAAGCGTGTTTGGTGAGCAAAGGAAGATGAACGCTGCTAAATACGTGTGATTCGCCAAGAACAAGTATACATGCTGAAGATATGCACGTCCATGACACTAGACTACAAGCATAGAGGAATATTTCATAGAGACATTTTAGAGGAAGGAAATGCTGGAAAATTTTGAAAAAAGAGTTAATTGACAGTGCCATTTTTGCTTGAATTTTCAACATCTTTAATGTAGTTATCAATATATAAACTTAAAATAAACTAGGAGCCAGGTGTAATAGCGCACGCTGTTAATCCCAGCACTTGGGAGGCAGAGGTAGGAGGATCGCCCTGAGACTACATAGTGAATTCCAGGTCAGCCTGGGGCTAGGGTGAAACCATACCTTGTAAACGCCCCCCTCAAAAAAAAAGTAAACTAGGAGAGGAGTACAAAGGTTCAACACAAATGATCAGTATTAAAGGAGATGGGAATGCTAATTACCCTTATTGATCATGATACATTGTATATGTGTATCAAATGATGACATTGTATCTCATAAATATTCACAATGACTGGATGTCATAATAAAATTAAAAATCAGATAAAAGAAGCTCATAAAATGTATATCCTAGGCAATAAAAGCAAGATGTTCTATAATATTTCAATCTATAGAAAAATTTTAATGTTATTCTCAGAATTCTTTCATTATTCCCATGCCTATTAAGTTTTAGAAAATGTATGAATGCCATCTTTTTATTTGATCCTTTACTTCATGAGTATTAAGATGATGCATATTGATGAAGACTGGCAGTTTACTCAATGGTATATTTCCTTTGGAGGTTTCTTATTAATTCACAACTAAGCTGTCAGTTTTTGGAGGCATGGTATGAAATCAATAACTGGCAGATATCCAGGGACTACATGAAGTAGTGCAGAAATTAGTGTTCCAAGAAAATGCCCCTGGTGAAAAGAAATCAATTTGAATCTCCAGACTGTAACACCTTCAAATAATCTAAATATTGTCTGTTATAATGACAGTTATACACTGCCAGCATGAGGAAGGGTTGGCACGTTCTAGGCAGTGTATGACTAGAAATGAGTGAGGTCCAAGTGTAATACAAATACTGGGCTTCTTAGCTTATTACTTTATCGAATTATAGGACATTGGGAAGTGTGACACAATTGGCAAACATTTGCTTTGGAGGAAGTGCACATCATTTCTCATTTCCTTAACCTTATTCTGTAGGTAGACAGCTTCAATTACTGGGCTTGGCATGGGTAATCTTGTTCCTTTTAAATCAAGTAAAATAGATGGAGGATAGCTGAACTGACAAAAAATGTACTACGGTACATTCATAAATTGTTGCACTTTCTAAGAGTAATAATCCTTATTTTGTTCCTTGGCAAAGTATAAGATGGACTCAGGGTAGAGAGAAACAGGGTACTTTTCACCTGACATAAGATTCTAGAAATACATTAACATGAGAACCAGCAGAAGATGATGCTCCTGAAAAATATGCTATTGCAACAGCCGCAGGAACCTATGAATTTTCACATCTATACTCCCGATTGTTCAGTGATTCCTAACATGGAGGAAAAGAAATAGCTAACATTCCCAGTCCTGACAGACTTGACAGGAAAAGAGCTACTTAAATAAAAGAGGAAATCCGTAGTCATCAGAGATTGAGAAATAAAGGACACTTATAAATAACTACTGATTAATATTTTATCAAATTGGGCTATGAAAACATCTATACATTTCCATGTCCAATGAACATGTTATGAAGAAAGTTATGTTCAACTTGAAATTCCATGGTGTCATTTGTCAAGTAGTCATGACTCGGGCAGCCTCAAGAACTCAGCGTCCTTAAAGGGCTCTCCTAACGTGTTGCTATCCCTTTCCATCATGGTAATTTTGCAACTTTTCGAGGGATATTACTGGAATTAGGGTCAATGGAGGGCTTTCTATAAGAACTAGGAGAAAATATAGTAATTCAGGCACTGTGGCAGTTAACTTCAATTAAAAGGAGGCTTCGGGACAAAGTTGGTTTTCTGATTGGCAGCAGCCAGTTGTTTCAGCCCTTTGCAAAAGGGCCAGCCAAGCTCAGTCAGTGGTGTCCCCAGAAGCTGCCTTCTGGTAACCTGGTGCTGTTCCTTAGTCATTCTGTAATTAGTTACCTAAACCTCACAGCATACTTCATTCCAGAATATGAAGTTCTATATCTGGAAAAGAAAAAAAAAATGCTTGTTTGGGGCTATTGTATTTATTTATTTTTATTAAGAAGAAACTTTGTATGGACACATCATGTGTTGGTACCATCATTTCCCTCCTCCTTGCCCCCACTCCACTGAAGGCCCCCTCAGTGGGATTGCTGCTATTCACCATGGGGTTATGGGTTATGAGTTGTGAGAGCAGCAGCCAGTCATTGTGGGGAGGGCTATGTCTCTGGATATTCCTTCCCACCCTATGGCTCTTACATTCTTTCTGCCCCCATTCTCTGAGCCTTCGTGACCGTGTTTTAATTCCTCATAAATGTAGAGTTCTCAGCAGCTTCTGGATTTCTGCTTTGGCGATTTTTTTTTTAGTATCCTCAGTGTCCATGGCTTGTTCAAAGATCATCCCTAGACTGTAGATATTCTCAACTCTCCAAATCACTTTCTGGAGAATGTCAGTAGAAATAGGAGCAGAGAGATCTGCACACATTTCTATGTCATTACTGACAAAGGTTCCACCAAGAAATGAAGTATCTTTTTAATTGCTACTAAACTCAAGTTCCTCAGCAAAAAAGTGAGAGACCTCAGCAATGTGACATCATGCAAAAGAAGTGTAGAGTCCCACAAAGCTACTATGCTCACCAAATCTCCAGCATTCCAAACCCCAGAATGCTCCTTTCCCACTATCCACCCTTAGGTTATTTCAGCAGGGCTACAATGTCCCTGGGCTGGTGATGGTAGTCAAGCGCCATGACTATCCATTTTGTGACATTACCCGCTGAGAGTTTTCACTAGGAAATGGATAACTACTTGATGCATCCAATTCCATCTTGAAGTCATCTCAAATAACTGGAACAGACATAGCATCATATTGTCATTTTAATAATAAATCATGTGTTCCATGAACTGATCTGGGGTTATTTATGCAACACAGATTTGTCTGTCCACTACCATTTAAATGGTATAGAAATCCACATTGACACCTCTTTCTTTTTGCAATCCCAATCTACAAGTTTGATTTTAAGTAATTTATCTGGAGAAGAGGGCGGCATTTCACCTCAAGGCTCATGAACAATTCATTCTGGCAAGAAACACCAATACAAACAGCCCTCCAGGAAAGTTGTTGCTTCTTAATGAACAATGCCTGTGGATACCATGCTTCACAGCCAAACAAGCCCGCAAGCCCAGGAGTCCAAAAGTTCATTTGAGCCTGAAATAGACCCAGCCTGAGGCATCTGTGGCCAAACTCAGGTCATTAAGAATTTTCTGTTGCCTATCTTCTTTCTTCCTCCTGTGTAAGAAGCAGCTGGGCTCTGTCATTCCCCGCACACCTGTAAGCCTGGCTCTTAGGACATATTGGGCCATATTTGTACGCCCACCATGTGCTTCCTTATTTTTTTTTTAAACTACATCAAATTAAGTCTTTCTTTCTTGTCAATGACCCTAATTCTGAGGTTCAGTAGTTGACATGCACACAGCTGGGGACTTAGGCATTTTATGGCCTCACGAAGCCCACCAGAGGGTCACTACTTTGGCAGGAATTTGCTGCTTTCATTTTCCAAGCTCCCACCAAGTCCAACATGTTTCATAAGCTTATGTAGAGCTGATATGACATTATAGCAGAGAATCTAAAGGGGTTCCACTAAAAACCTTCCCATCTCTACCTCACGTGGGTCACTGAACAAGTTCCCAGGATGCTAACATAAAATCCACGCTGTAGAGATGACAAGGACTTCAGTGAGATTAACTAAGAAAACATCTTATTTTCTGGCTATATTGAGCATGTAAGCTTCTAAATCTCAAGGTTTGCTTTCCTGAACTTCGTGATGAAGAAAGACTCTTTTCAGTAAGATATTAACTCTTCTGTTATTCTATTAATATTTTCTTACATCTCAAACATCAAGATAAGAAAAATCTGTGCTTTAATTTGCCAACCATTCTTGTTTCTAAAGTTGTAATTGCTGAAAGATGCTTCAGATTTAACTTTTCTCATCACAGTATTGCTTTTCCAAAAATTTCTGTAGATGTCATGCCCTTGAACTGAACATCTGTTCTCAAGCCATGTTCCAGGTGCTCCGAATGGTTTGTTTTTGGTCAGAAAAAGTGGTTCTTTGAGAAAACCACTCTGCAGAAATGCTCGGTGATGAGAAGGCAAATGAAAGAGACAACTATAGGAGAAGGCAATTACCTTAACCACTGAGCCATCTCTCCAGCCCATAACTACAGAACAAGATTTAAATGTGAGCATCTTGCTCCACAGGCAGCTTCCGAAGTATTAGGTACAGAGGAAAGAAATTGAAGGCCAGACGGAGAAGGTAGAAGAAATCTCCTCTTTAGTAAAAGCTAATTTTGGAGAGTGAGAAAATGATGACAGGGCATCTTACACAGTTTTCCTAGAAAGTTCTTCTTGTTTTACTTGACCACGTATCAACCAATGCTATGAGAGCCCTGCTGGGCAGTTTTTCATTCATTAAGCTCTACCAAGCAGCATGAGGGGCAGCCATACAGCAAAGAATAACACACGTTCCCACCATCCTCACAAAGTCCCTCTTTGATCTGTCTACAGATGCCAAAGTGGCAGGGCCACTTTTGAAGATGGAAGAGACTCATACTAGAATGTAGAGAATGTAGAGGACCCAGCTGCAGAGAGCAAAGCTGGTACTGAGTCCATCTTGGGGCTTTGGATAAACATTGAGGAAATGAGGGCTTCTACTCGGATCGGCACATTATGTTGTATTCATTTGTGTAAACTTCTGAGCACTATTGAAAAACAGTTATTGCATGTTTGGTTTATTTTTTTCTAAGTAGACCTGTTTTCACTTCAAAAAGGGTTTTGCAAGTAAAATATTCATGACTGAGAAGAGACAGAAATTAGGATTGAATCCTTACGTTCTGTTCCCATTTGGGGAGCAGTAGCTAAGAAGGTAGGGCAGAGGATGTTGAAATTACAAAACTGCATAATGACGTGATAACAAATGGCAGATGGTACTTAATGGTGTGTTAGTAATGAAAGTCAATACTTAGGGACTCTTCACTGCAGAAGTAGCCACAGGTGCTCTTCTTCATACACTGGTTGAATACACTATATCAGAGCTGCCTCAGTTTCCCCCTTCTACAATTTGCTAACTTCATAAACTTAAGGAAGTACTCAACATCTATATGTTTCCATTTCCATGTCCGTTATTGTTCTAAGGATTCAAACAGAAAATGTGCACGAAGAATGTAGAAGAATGCATGACCCTAGAAGTGAAAGTTTCATAAAATGTATTAGCAATCATGATTATGATGGAAATGATAGTTTTATTTATATTTTCAGTAGGAATTTGATGGCTATATGTAAATTACAGCTTCATTGTTTGGAATTACATATAATTTTAAATAAAAGTGGTCTAAAATATTTAAAAAATAATGGTGATATTTTTATTACAGATTCATATAAATAAGTTAATGGGAAAAAAACTGAAGCCAGACATGATGGCACATGCCTTTAATTCTAACATTTGGGAGGCAGAGGTAGGAGGATTCAAGGCCACCCTGAGAGACTACATAGTGAATTCCAGGTCAACCTGGGCTAGATTGAAACCCTACCTCAAAAAAAAAAAAAAAAAGCAAGGCCATAAGATATGATTTCATAGATTTGGGAGTTAAAATGACCAGTATGTGAGCTATGGATGTGCTTTGTGAACTTCGACAACAAACATACTTAATGTCTCTAACCCCTTAATACTTTTCTCATCTGGAAAACAGGGCTTAAAATATTTGCTAAATAAAGTTATTCTCATAATATTGCTAGAAAATTTTTGAAGTTTTTGCTTAGTAAAGATTATGGCCATATAAATAAGTGTAATGACCTTCTTTAATAAAACTTGAATATATAGTGCCTTAGTTTAAAGGATTGAATAGCTGATTTTAATACTGAGAAATAAATTGTACCAAACAATTTGATTTTCCTAGGTATATGGATTAGTGTAGAGTCCATATGTCATTAAATAAACTATTGGTCTTTGAGAATGTCACTTCATTAATGTACCAATAAAGTCCAGTTGGATTCTGAATATATGTAATATTTCTCATCACTATGACTAAATCTCTAAGCCCCAAATGGATGATAAAATACGTCTATTCAGGACTGACTAAATAAAACCAAAACCTCTAACAGCCTTACCTGAATGGTAATTTCAACATGATAGAGCCTAAACTCAGAATAACCTCTAGATCCTGTTGATCACATGTAGAAATTCTGGAGGGAGAAAAAAACACACACACAAAATGACAACACGGGAGGTTGTTTGGGGGAGTCTATCCTTGATGAATTTAAGGTGTTTTTTTTTTTTTTTTTTTTTTTTTTTTTTTTCCCGTACATGATGTTTGGCCTAAGTTAGAGCCCCATCTTAAAGTGAGTGGAGCTATTTTGGTCATAGGGACAGACAGATGAATGAGGAAAACAGGCGTCTGTGAGCTGCAGGGTGTAAGAAAGCCAGGAAAGGAAGGGAGCCAGACTTTGGGGTCCGCATCCATCCATGAAAGGTTCAGTTTTTATTTATTTATTTATTTATTTATTTATTTATTTGACACACACACAGAGAATGGGCATATGTACCAGGGCCTCCGGCCACTGTAAACAAATTCTAGACAAGTGCACTCCCTTGTGCATCTGGTTAACATGGGTCCTGAGGAATCGAACCTGGAGCCTTTGGCTTTGCAGGCAAACGCCTTAACTGCTAAGCCATCCCTCCAGCCTGAAAATTTGTTATGTATACAAAATCTAACAGCTTAGCATGCACAAGGTTCCAGATATACTCTACAATTTCCACTGTGAGAGAGAGAAATGTGACCAATTGTCAAGGGACATAGTAACCAACAAGCACTGACCCTGAAGTGGCCAAGATGTTATAAACGAGACGAAAGCCTCAAGACAGTCATGATCGCATATTTCCCAAGGGAATAACATGTATATGAAATAAATAGAGATATATAAGGGAAACAGAAAATTAAAAAGAACAAATTGGGGGCTGGTTAAGGTGCTTGCTTGAAAAGCCTAAGGACGTGAGTTGGACTCCCTAGTACCCACGTAAAGCCAGGTGCACAAAGTGGCACATGCATCTGGAAATCATTTACAGCTGTTAGAGGCCCTGGTTCTCTCTCTCTCTCTTCTTTTTGTCTCTTTTTCCATGCAGATAAATGAATTAATTAAAAAAAAAACAAATTGGAAGTTTGAATTGAAAAATATAACATTTAAAATTACAAAACATCCCTGAATTGAATCATTAGCGGAACAGAGATGACAAGGAAAAGAAATTGTTAACTTGAAGATAGAATAATGGAAATTGTCCACACTTGAAGAGCCCAGGAAATAGAATTGGAGAAATACAAAAGAAACGCCTAAGATGATATAAGAGAAATTTTTAGCACATCTATTACTCTATTGCTAGAAGTAAAGAAGAAAGGGAAGGAGAAAATGGAATGATAGATTCATGGTCATCAAATTCCCAAACTGGGGAAATGATGACATCATTGTATACATTGAGGGAATTCAGCCAGCCTCAAGCAGGACAAATTCACCTGTAAAATATCTGGGAAGCAGGTGGTAGTGGGAGAAGACACTGAAGACATTGAGGGTAGCAATGACTTCAATGTCAAATGACTTTCTGGAAACATGGAGATCAAACCACAATGGAATAGTCCCCCTACAGTGCTGAAGGATAAAAGAACATAAAAGAGAGTCAAATCAGACAACCACATATGGTGAAAGAGACCTTGAGAAATAGAGGTGAAATAAAGACCAGCTCAGATATATCGATGCTAAGAGAATTTACCACCAGTAGACCTGCTCTACCAATATGCTAAGGGAAGCCCTACTCTTGGAAGTGAAATGATTTGGGATGGTAGAAATCTTTTCTCAGGAAGAATATTAGAATAAGCCATGTGTAGTGGCACACACCTTTAATCCCAGCATGTGGGAGGCAGAGGTAGGAGGATTGCCATGAGTTTGAGGCCACTCTGAGAATATATAGTTAATTCCAGGTCATCCTGGGTTGGAGTGAGACCCTACCTTGAAAAACAAAAATAAAAACAAAAAAAAAATACCAGAACAAAGATAAAATATGGAAAAATGTAAGACTATCTCATCTTTTGAATTATTTAAAATACAAATAATTATAGAAAGCAACTATATAAATTTATTGGGTGGGGTAAAGTTATAGTTTGGATAGGAAGTGTGCCTTTGAGCCTCAACTGGTGAATCCCATCACCACAAAGTGATCTGATCATGAGACTTGCAACCAAATAATTGGGTTAGTCAATTCACTGAATCTCTCATATTTTTGATGGCATTATTTGGAAAGAAAGAAGCTATGAGAATTGGGGCCTAAGTGGAGGAAGAAGTAGGTGGAGAGGGACAATATCTTGTTTTGTTCTCATCCCTTTCCACTTCCTGGCTGCCTAAGGTTAGCAACCTCCTCTCCCACAGGCTCCCACCATAATGACATTCTACTTTACCACCCACAAGCCATGGGCAGCTGACCTCAGACAACACACCAGACAAGCCAGAAGCCCTAGGAAGCTGCGGGGACTATTTTCAGTGTTAGATAAATAAGCATCCACATGCACAACTCTACTACAGATACAAAGATCCCAAGAAAATAATATAAATGGGCAAACTTGTGACAGCAAAGCCTTAAAACACATGAAGCAAAAACTGAGAAAATAAGAAACAGAAAATTTCACAATTACAGCAGGGATCCGGCCCACATCTCAGCAGTGTACTGCACACTGAACAATAATACTAGTCAATCTCCAGAAGAGCTAAATACTGCTATCAACCATCCTGATCAACTGACATTTACAAGTGACAAAAAGAGCATCTACCAGGGTTGGGGATGTAGCTCACTGATAAAACACCTGTTTAGCACACCTGAGGACTTAAGTTCCATCTCCCACACTGAAGATAGAGAAAGAGAGAAAACAGGGAGGAAGGAGTAGGAGAGGGAAGAAAATAAAGGAAGAAAGAAAGGGAGGGAGAGAGGAAACAAGAAGGAAGGAAGGAAGGGAAAAGAAAGCAACCATATACCATGTGATTGCAGTTATATAAATTTCCAGGATATGTACAATACTGATGGAAAGGTCAGTGTTTGGGAATTAGACAGAGTGAGGATTAAATTGTAAAAGGGCATGAAGGATGTTTCTGGAATGATTAAATGTCTTTATTTTGCCTGCCATGATGATTTGTGGATATTTATGAATATAAGGACCCCTTATGCGGTACACTGTAAACATAAAAAGTTTATTATATTTAATTATACACTAATAACTTCATTTAAATATAAGTCCTTATTCAAAGTAGATGTTCTTGCATTTCATTAGCAACCACAAAGGTTCCTAGCACATATACACAAAAAAAGAAATTAAAGAAATCTTGGGTTGGTTTTAAGTTTCTTTATAGTAGCAGTATTTATGCTTTAAAGCCAGGTTATGTGTTGATTTATTCATTCATTTATTAAACTTTAAACTACTAAGTACCATGTATTAGAATGTCCACCTAGGTAATGTACACTTCATATCCTTTTCAATCCACACATTGTTTCATTTTTCTAGTTCATGTTATTGGATGACAGGATACCCAAAAGCAAGTCACAGCACACAGTCAACTTCACACACTGTATTTGGGACTGTCCTTAGTGGTCATTTCTGTTTTTCACAAGCTCCAGAGGTCACCATGGGAGAAACGTAATATTCTGAGATTTCCCCAGAGAAAGTTAGTGCCTGGAACTCATTGGATGGGGGCCAGTGAAGAAAAAAAGTAAATGGCATGTGGGGGTCTGCTCCCCCCTGTGTGGACACTGGCAAGGCACGACTTAAATAGATGTGACTCTTATAGGATGGGAAATCTCTTTAAGAGGTTTCTATTGTAACACTTCCAGAATGCCTTTGCTTAGTTGTTAACATTGCAAACTATCTCTAATTGTCAGCAGATACAATATTTAAAAGTGTGAAGTTTTGGTGGAATTCCAAAGACAGGAAGGCGATTACCTTTCATACCCTCATACTTTCAGAGTTCCTCTACCCCTGGGACTTCCTGCTGACGTAGTACAGTGCTAATTTCTGGTTTAATCTCAGTGATTTGTGTCTTTCTCTTTCTGTGGCTCTGGGGAACAAACCCAGGACCTTGTACTTGATAGACAAGTGTTCTACCATCGACTTACTTCCCACTGTTTGTTCTGCCTCCAGAAAAATGCTCACTGATGGTAGCTCTTATGGCTAATTGATACACTTAATCCTGCCATGGTGACTATGTGTTATTATTTGCTTTTATATACTTGGAGATGATGAAATGAGAATACAAGAAGTTCGTTGGTGGTCCAAGCCAGCACACCTGGAGGCTACTAGAACTGAGTTTTGGATTCAGTCCTGCAATTAACCTCTACGGTGTTCTGCCCATCCCACAAACTGGTACTTGTCCATGCCACTTACAGTAGCACAGGAAGTAATGTGAGGAGGAAATGTGAGCGCAAGCCTTGTGCAGAGCCTCTAACCTGGTAGCTACTTTATCCACAAATAAAGCTAATATGTAAAACTGTATGGATGTGGGCACTTTTCAGAAATATGTCACAGTAGCAACAGCATCAGAATCACCACACTCACTGCTCAGAAGCGAGCTAGCCTACTTGTTAAAACACAGTGCCAAGCCGGGTGTGGTGGCGCACACCTTTAATCCCAGTACTCGGGAGGCAGAGGTAGGAGGATTGCCATGAGTTTGAGGCCACCCTGAGATTTCATAGCTATTTCCAGGTCAGCCTGGACCAGAGTGAAACCCTACCTCGAAAAAAAAAAAAAAAAAAAAAAAAAAACAGTGCCTACCACACCCACTATTCCATGTTCCTTTTCACTCATTAGCCAAGCAATGCCATGAATGGCATCTTCCAAGCAGTAGATTCTGAACAGAAACACGAAAATACTATGACAGATGTTATAGTCTACATGATAAGAAATTGTATATGTTTCTCAGTAATGTTTACTTCATTATACGTAAAATTTAACAACTTTTTACCCCTAAATATAACGGATTCTGCTAGGCAAATGTGTGTTTCACACTTCTCAGAATTCATTCTTTACTAAGGATGGCTAGTATGCCATAAAGTTGAATGTGGAGATTAAAGTAGGAATTGAAACAATGCTGTCCCCTTTCCACTTTGTCAAAATGTCTTTGTTCACAAAAGAAAAAATATGCTACAATCAAATGGAACAAAACCAAACAGAACAAAACAAAACAGAACAAAACCAAACAGAACAAAACCAAACAAAAGAACCACTCTCTCAGTTGATCAACATTAGGGAGTGAGTCACCTGAAAGCACACATTTTCAGTCTCAGCAATGAAGAACACAGATCCAAAGCTATGGATTCCTATTTTAGTTCTACTTGCATACAACTTCCATTTAAATCTCATTTAAGATTTTATCAAAAATTGCATATCAATTATATATCCAACTGTGAATAAAATTCTGCCTGGAATAATAACACATATGTATTCATCCAAAATACATACTTCTGTTTAATAAAAAAGCTTAAAAGTGTGAACCAAATACATCTACACACACACACTCACATACACACACAGAGTATTGGTTCTGTCTTTTTAAGAGTAGAAGCTAGTGATAAAAATAGATGACAATAGTTACTAACTAAGAAGGGCTTGAGCTGGAAGGTTGAACATTTATAGGGAGAAATAGAATTTTTGCAGGAAGAAATGGAAATTTTGCAGGAAGGTAGGAAGGAATGTGTTAAATATCACACAGCAAGAAGTACTGTTTGTGGCAATGAAAACCCAGAGAAAGAGCCACTGTACAGGAGACCAGAGGACACAGGTAGTGCTGTTGTAGATAGGAAGTTGCCATGACTGGGTCAGGAGAGGTCAGGGCAGGCTTTAGAATGCCCCCCTCCACTCTTATGTAATAGGATGGGTGAGGACAAAGATTTGCTTGGTTAAATGAATGACTCTATAGACAGGAGTTCCAGAACAGACACACAGATGATTGTTGCAAGTGGGTAGACACATGACAAAGGTTTTCATCCATGCAATTCTCACTTCATATCAGTGGGACATACCACTGAGGTAAAGCTTATACATGTCAGAAGTGACCAAGGGCAAGTTTTTTTTTTTTAATTTTTTTTATTATTTTATTTATTTTTGGAGAGAGACACAGAGAGAGACAGACAGACAGAGAGAGAGGGAGACAGATAGAGATGGGTGCACCAGCAGTCTCTCAGCTGCTGTGAACGAAATCCAGATGTGTGCGCCCCCTTGTGGGCAAGTATGGCATTGCACCCTTGCGTCATTTGGCATCTGGCTAAACGTGGGACCTGGAAATTGGAACCGCTGGAGATTGGAACCAGCGTTCTTAGGCTTAGCAGGCAGGCGCCTTAACCACTAAGCCATTTCTCCAGCCCCAAGGGCAAGTTTTAGAACTCACAGGCTACCCCTGTTCCCTCTCCCTCTCATAGCTGAGAACAGAAGTAGGGTTTTCTCTGTTTCTGAGAAATGGAAGGCTAATGTGACAGCAGCAATTCCCAAGGTTATTTCTGTGCAATCCTTCCCATTCTTGCCTGGTCATTTCCATTAATGTACCCTTTCTATCTTATAAACACAGACTATATTAGGTTAATATGCCTAACTAGCACCATTTTTACATATACAGCTATGAAGAAATCAAATTTTAGTTTCAGGAAAGTCTTCAGTAACAATGTTTACTTATTATTGAAAACCCCTCGATTTTGGAATATCACCATAGTATGGAATGGAAAAAAAGTCAAATTTGTTTAAAAAAAACCTACAATCAGATTTCTGTATACTTTGCTTTCCTCCAGTTAAAAAATTAACTACTGCTTGACAAAAATAATTTTACTTATTTATTTATTTAGTTAGTTAGTTAGTTAAGAGAAAGAAAGAGGCAGAGAGAGAATGGGCATGCCAGGGCCTCCAGCCACTGCAAAGGAACTCCAGATGCATGTGCCCCCTTCTGCATCTGGCTTATGTGGGTCCTGGAGAACTGAACTGGTAGGCAAACACTTTAACCTCTAAGCCATCTCTCCAGCCCCACAAAAATCATTTTTTAAGAAAAGTTTATTTTAGGGGCTAGAGAGATTGCTCAGTGGTTAAAGGTACTTTCTTGCAAAGCCTGATGGCCCAAGTTTGATTCCTCAGTACCTTTGCAAAGGCTGATACATAGACTGGTGCACATGTCTGGGGTTCATTTACACTGGCAGGAGGCCCTGGTACACCCATTCTCTCTGTCTGCTTCTCTCTCTCTCTCAAATAAATAAATAAAATATATAAAAAAGAAAAGAGTATTTTGAAGTTGGAGTCTCTGCAAACTTAATTAAGTGTACCATTTCAATTACAGCATCTCCCTACCCACCCCATTGGCAAGCACTTGTCCATGGATATTATATAAAGGGCACATTTTAATGGCAAATGGTGTGCAACTTCCACTAAGCAACATTACTTTGACAATAATAACACAGTCCATGTAAAACTCAGATTAGAATGAAGTTTGGAAAACTTAAAAAGTTTCACTTGGCAAGTGGCATATGCTATTTAATAAAGGAGATGATAGTGTACAGGGAAGCATGTGGTTGAGTATAAAAGGGCATATTGGCACAGTTACACAATCATGGAATACAAATCTAGTCATGTCTCTCACGTTCCTAAGTGTCCTCCCTGCTATGTTTTTCTATCACACTATGTGGGAAATTAATTATGTAAAATGATTTAATATTCTAAGGTAGATTACTATTAGGAGCAAGAGGACATTTCTAGTGGTGAACAATATCAGAACAGAACAATATCCAGGAATGTTCTAAAATTCCTTCTCTTTCTGTAAAAGCATAGTACAGGATTTTGTTTTAAAATTTGAGTTATAATTCTGCTTGAAAGCAGAAGAATGGTAATGGCATCTAAACTGAATCAAAACACTTTCAGAAAATGAAGACACATTTTTAATCATCCATTAATAAAGACTATTATAACTAATGCTTTCAATGTAATAACATTTCAGCATAAAAGTTAGCCAGCAAATAACGATTTGATAAAACAATAATTTATGTTGACTACTATGTTGAAGAACTCACTTTTCTAACTTACTTTATTTGAAAGTTACCTGTGGACCAGCATGAATTGGAGGATTGGATTTTGAAACATTAGTGAGTTAGATGACCTTTCCTTTTCTTTCTCTTCATCCCATAATTTCTTTAAATAGGTTTAATTATCTTGCAAAAATAAACCACAGCAGTGACTTAATGCAATTTCTTCCTTATTGGGATATTTTCTCTGTTTCTCATTTTAAATTTTATTTTACTTGGCTGAATATTGTCATTGGCCCTCTGTGATGATAATCATTTCAATATCTTTTATTAAATACATCTTAAGATTCATGCCTGGAATATGTCATCTGGACATCAATTTGTTGTTAGTTTTTTTTGTTGTTGTTGGTGGTGGTGGTGGTGGTGGTGTTTTGTTATTATAGAGGCTCAACTATCAAAACCTTTGCTTCCCAGCTATAACTATGCCTGCTGTGACTACACCTCATTGTATTCATTCATGACAGAGTACTAGATAACAAGTACACCCACTTTTGCCCTTGTTCAGTCATTTCTCCAAAGTTTGTGGAGCAAAGGCATAATACATTAAAAAAAATTCTCCCCACCTCCTTTGTGAGTTCATTTTAAAACCTAGATAATTTGATAATGGCTGCCACCACCACGTGTAAATGAACTTGAAGAAACCATTATAGTCAGACTCTTCTTGAAGTTGAATTCCCAGACTCTGTGGGTGACAACCATGGCTTATTACATGACTGTCACATTTATAAAGACTGTGTTTCTTAGGGGACCCATTTCCCTGAACGAATCTGAGGCCAGGTGTGCACAATGGGTTAGGAGCTAGTTTCAGCTTCCTTAGCAGACACAGGTGCAGGCTGTTAGCTCTTTAGATCTAACATGAAAACAAGAAAGAAAGAGAAGTGGATTGACTGTATAACAGGAAGACGCTGCTTTATACGAGAAAAAAAAGAGAGTCGTTATTATTTGCAGACCTCATATAACTTGAATAGAGTTTTATTTCTTGTTCTCAGAAAGTCCAGTCTACAGCTGGAGTAAGGACCAGTGGGATCCAGAATGATCAAGATGTTTTCCTCAATTCCTGGTTCTAGAGGCAACATCTGGTTGGCGCAGGGGAAGAGCTTACAGTATTATAACAATGGGTTCATTTTACACAGTGCAGGCCAATGCTGGGTAACTATCAATTTCCCTATGTTTTATTAAGCAGAATTCAGCCACATATACTTACCTTGATGCAAGTGGTAGACCAGTAAATAACATGTTATCCTATGGGGTGAGGCAGCCACATGGAGCAGAAGCTTTACCCTAGGACCTGCAGAGCTCCAAGGCAGCTGGCACTCTACTACAGGGAGTGTGCAGAAACACTTGCCAGATGTAAAAATTAGAGCTGGATAAGAACCAATTAAGAACTTTGCCAAAACATTCGACACATGGAATTGTGCAAGTTCATTGACTAATATGAAAACAAGTCCTACAAGGAGAACTCAAGAAGTTATATAAATGCTAACACTCATTAACCAAATTTTCTAATTTCCTCAAATATTTATTGCCCAGATTCAAAAGCAAATGTTGTGAAAACATAAAATATGTGCCCAATTTTTCTATGTTCATCCCCCTTAAGGGAGGATCCCTTACATGCCCTTGAACCTCCTTTCCCCCTATCCTTTTGAAGTCTGAATATTTTTGTCTGCAGTGCTAAGGTCTCAGATCATCTTCATGTAGTCCAGATAGCTCTTGCATCCTGCCTTGTCACTGTACACATATATCCCTGCAAAAAGCCATGGATAAATGGCCAAAGGCAAGAACCGCACCTCTCCTTTTCTCCTTGGCCCTTGGTCAGTGTGCTGTGATGACCCACAGGTGCTAATTCCATTCCTCTGTTATAGGAACTTAGCCCCCTTGACTTTAAGATGGAGTATGCATACCCTGAGTTTTATTTATTAATTTTTAAATAAATTTGATAATGGCGAGTCTCTAATGTTATATACTGTTGTTTGGGAAAAAAATTACACAAGAATTTGTCCTGTTGTGGCTTTAAAGTGCTTGTCTCCCTTAATGCATGGAAACCATTCATTGTCTCTCCTACACGTCATTCATGAATTTAATCAACGTGTTGCAAGTGGGTACTACTGTACAATTTACAAAGCACTTTTATAGTCCTGGTTACTCTGACTTATGAGTAGCTTTTCACATTTGAGTCTTATGAGTGAGGTGGGGAAGAGTCAGAGATAATGGGGGTGATCATTTATGGAATAACTGCTGATCAATTAGCATGTTCAGACCCTGAAATTAACACTTCTTTTTCTATCCCCAGCAAGGCACATGATTTGGAATTTGGACCACCATGTTAAGCAGAACAGGAAACATACCTCATCGGGGTATCTGTACTCTGTGATGTAAGCATCTTGTCCAATTTATCTGAGCAAGGCAATTGACATGATCCAGAGTGGCTCAGTTCTGGTCTTTGATGGTCCCTACTTTCCTCTAGAACTGGAGTGATTTAGTTTGGACCATTGTCCAGCACTCTGCAGGGCTCAGTGGCCAGCTGTCTCCCCAGCAGCTCTTCTGATCTCCCCAGGGTAATTTGTAATGCTTTCTTAACTTTTACATTCATAATCGCAATGGATCTTGACTATAATATATCACAGTAATGTTTTTGCTGTCTTGAGGTCAAATTGAAGAGCAAAGTTAATTCAGGGTGTTACTTGGATTTTTTTTTTTCAGAAAATCTGGAGGGTGTGTATTAAATTCTAGATCACTTTCACTTCTGTTGGAGAGGAGCCAACTCTTTGTTTATTAGCCCAAGCAGAAATAAAACTCCATTTTTGCCACCTCATGATTTTTGAGCCATTAGCTGCATCTGATTATTGGACTTATTTGACATTAAGCCTTGTCTTGAAATTTGCATTGATTTTTTTTTTTCAAAGGAACTAGAAGCTCTTCCCATATTTTCATTACAGAAGGCCTGGAGGATAAGAGCATACTTTTGAGGAATATCAATATGCACAGAATGTTCTGATAGTGCATGGCTATCTCATTTTGTATTTCTATAGATCAAGAAGGGAAGAAAAGTAATAGAGTAATATTGAATTTAGAGAGGTTTGTGGTATTAAAAAACAAAACAAGAAACAGTATCAACCTGAGAAAGAAAATTCAGTTGTGGGCAATCTGGAGGAAAATTATTTTTAAAAAGCAAATGAGAGCCGGGCGTGGTGGCGCACGCCTTTAATCCCAGCACTTGGGAGGCAGAGGTAGGAGGATTGCTGTGAGTTCGAGGCCACCCTGAGACTACATAGTTAATTCCAGGTCAGCCTGGACCAGAGTGAAACCCTACCTCGAAAAACAAAAACAAAAACAAATAAAAAGCAAATGAGCATGAACACTCAGAATTCTCCTCCATTATTACATGGATGATAGATCAATTACTATATTGTGAAAAGGGTTCAGGGCCAAAGAAAATGCACAGATTTCATCCCTGAT
Organism: Orientallactaga sibirica; assembly: GCA_036365145.1. Lineage (NCBI taxonomy): Eukaryota > Metazoa > Chordata > Mammalia > Rodentia > Dipodidae > Orientallactaga > Orientallactaga sibirica. The sequence goes on along the minus strand of JAEOAD010000044.1, from coordinate 2,430,983 downwards.
CTCAAAAACAACAAAGAAATTGCACGCATAAACTGGAGGGAACAGAGCTCAGTCATTGGTCTGGTCATATACTGAACACTGGAAACAGACTATGAATTTAAGGCCCAGGAAAGCATTTAGCCTCCCAGGAAGGAACTCTTGTGACTCAGATCTGCTGGATGTTAAGAAAGGCTGCTCTCACTGTTCCTTGAGTCTCCTATCTGGGTCTGGCCAGTCTTTCTCAGGGCTGAGCTGCCATGCAGCATTTTGAAACTAGGGAAAGAAACACCTGGCTTTCATACAATTTGTTTTCCCCTCTCTCAGTATTGTCATACACAATGTTCTGAATCAGGCTATTTCCCAGAATGTTTAAACAAGATACTATAATTCCTATCTTGAGGTGAACTGTTCTCCAGCATCTCAAGTTCTCTTCTGCCTCACCCTCCCGACCTGTTTCTTGGATAGATTTCAATTCTCTGCAGAATTTTGCCCAAAATGCCAGGCAGTGGCAGTCAACTAGAAGTATGGTGAATGAAAATCTCAATGCTTTTTTGGCAGAAAAGCAAGTGTTTACAGTGTACAAACACACATGCATGTACACACGTGCGCGCATGCTCACACACACACAGAATTCCTAACCTGTCATGTTTCATATTCCCCAGAGATAAAATATAAGTAGGTCATTTATTTATTCCCATTTTTCTTGTATCTTAATTTCTGTAACTTTGATTAGCCCTTCCAAACCTGCAATTGCTTGTATCTGCATCGGTATTTATATCAACACCAAATATAATCCAGAACTAAAACGATGTTTTCAAAGTCATTGCACTTACTACCTCTGGCTGCAGTGGATAATAAGAGCTTCTTTACTGGGTGGAAGCTGCAAGAACAACTACCTCTCCTGATCATAAGTTCAATGGCAGTTTAGCTTTCTCATTCCCCAGCCTGCATAACCAGCTAGTAGGGGACAGACAGTACCAAGTCAAGACAGTGCCAAGGAACCATAGCCATTCACCTCCTTCTTGTTTACATAGTCATGTGTGGGGGTCAGTTTGTTTGTGCATGTGCACACATGTACCATGGTGAGTACATGGGGGTCAGAGGACAATTTTGGGTGTTGGTCCTTAATTCCACTTTGTTTGAAGCACACTCTCATTATTGTTCATTAGATAAGCAGACCTTCAAGCTTGTGGAAAATACCCTGCTGCCTTGCACATTGCTATATGTGCCCTGGGATTACACATACCTGCTATAGGGTCTTTTTTAATGTATAGTTTTATTATTGACAATTTCTATACTTACAGACAATAAATCATGATAATTCCCTCCCCTCCCGCACTTTCCCCATCACAACTTCACTCTCCATCATATCCCCTCCCTCTTTCCATTTTTTGTTGTTGCCCTTCTTCTTCTTCTTCTTCTTCTTCTTCTCCTTCTTCTCCTTCTTCTCCTTCTTCTCCTTCTTCTCCTTCTTCTCCTTCTTCTTCTTCTTCTTCTTCTTTCTTCTTCTTCTTCTTCTTCTCCTTCTTCCTCTTCTTCTTTTTAATTGAGGTCTGGGAATCCAAACTCAGGTTTCATGGTAAACCCTCTATCTACTGAGTCATCTTTTCAGCTCTTGTTTGCATAGTCTTAATGTGAGAATATCTCCCTTAGACCAAATAAATACATAAAACAAAAATTTATAAGATAAATTGAGACAAATTAAGATGGAAAGACAGAAAAGAAGACCATGAAGCAGAGAAAAAGGGAGAAAACAAGAGATGCACAGTGGGAGGCAGGAAGGCATCTCCACTACATCCATACAATGGTGCCTCTCTGTACCGGCTTGAGAAGGGACAACAAAGAGAAAACCAACAGCTTGAAGAGTTTTCTTTCCAAACATGTGAGTTACCTGCCAGGATGCAATGTTTCTGCTCTTTCTACTCAGGCTCACTAATGTGCAGACGTTGGCCAGGAGTGACATAGCGGATTCATTTAGTGAAACCATGTGCTCCCCCCTCTTAAAAAGTCTGTAGTCATCCTGGGTTTCATGTGAAAACCTAGCTGCCTATTGATTTCAAGACTGGCTTCCAGGGAGGCCATGTGTGATGTGTGGGCTGATACAGAATCCATATCTCATGACAGTACAGACATCAGGGAGAAGAGAAGGAAAGGCTGACTGTAATTCATTCTCTACTCTAATTATTGGTGAGTTTACAGTTTCACTCTAGACCAAATGATATCATTTGTAAACATGGTGAATTATGGTTCTGATCTTAGGCCCTGGGGCCAAGCTAGTTTGTGTTACAAGTTGACATTTCCAAGTCCTTTAAAATTTAGCCTTTGATTGCCCCATAGGAGTCAGAAAAAAAAAATTATAAACCTTTTAGAATTCATTGATTGGCCACACTGTGATAAACACATGACTTATCCAATAGGAAAACTGTTTATTCAAAGCCACTTTATTATTTCCACTAAAGAAAAAATGGAGAACATTTAAAATTTAAGAGCATTTTAAAGGAGCACAGGCTGCTATTGCTTGCATGGACTTGCCAGCTCTGAATCAGAGTCCGGGCTGAATTCCTTTCCTCCCACAGCTTGTGAAGCAAACTGGCAAGGACATGACTGTGCCCTTGTGGGAGCACAGACTTCATTATCCTGGCTACACAGCAAAGAGGAACCTAGAACAGCGAGGAAACCCATTCCCCAAAGGGCATGGCTAGGCCCACACAGACTCTTGCTAAATCTAGAAAGTTGCAAGCCTAGCCTGATGCTTGAGGCCTGTAACTACACCTACTGGGGAGGCTGAGGCAGGGGGATCATAGATTGTAGGCTTTCCTGGATTACAGAGTGAGACAGAAGCCAGCCTAGACAACTTATTGAGACCCTGTTTCAAAGTAAAAAAAGGATTGTAGTTCAGTGATAGAGTGCTTATCTAGCACACCCAAAGCCCTGGATTCCACTTCTAAGCTTTGGCACTGCAGGGAAGGAGTGAGGGAGGAAAAGAAAAGGGAAGGGAAGGGAAGGGAAGGAGGAAGAAAGGGGTGGGGAAGGAGGGAGGGAGAAGAGGAGAAAGGAAGGAAGGGAGGAAGGGAAAGAGGGTGAGAAGGAGAGAGGAGAGGAGAGGAGAGGAGAGAAGAAGAAAGGAAGAAAGCAGAGGAGGAAGGAAGTAAGGGAGAAAAGAAGGAAGGGAGGGAGGGAGAGAAGAGAAAGGAAGAGATGGAGGGAGAAGAGGAAGAAGAAAGAAATGATGGAGGAAGGGAAGGAGGAGGAAGAAAGGAAGGAAAGGAGAGAGGGATGGAGGGAGGAAGGGATGGAAGGAGGAACGAAGGAAAGAAAGAAGGAAGGAAGGAGAAGAAAACAAAGAAGCACATGCTGCTTGCACTCCTATCCTGAGAATATTTAATGTAAGGTTTTTTTTTCAGATTAAAGTCAAAATTATAAATTTTTACAAGAGTGTACATGTAAGGTGATGTCTTTGTGTGTGGTACATAAGAAGTATGCATGGACATGTGCCCACGCAGCGTCACATGGGCTCATCTAAGGAAGAGGAGCTCACTTGTGATGGCCAGAGGGAAACATTGGGTCCCCCCTCCATTGTTCTTCTTTTGGTTCTTATGTAAGCCAGAGTTTTACTGATTCAGAAGTTTGCTGATTTGTGCGTGTGTGTGTGTGTGTGTGTGTGTGAGAGAGAGAGAGAGAGAGAGAGAGAGACAGAGAGAGAGAGACAGAGAGAGAGAGAGAGAGAGTGCTCTGGTGACTATCAGGTTTGTGCTCCCCCATTACTCAAGTTACAGAAGCATGTAGCTACACTGAGCTGTTTAGGTGGGTCCCGAGGATCTAACTTTGAATGGTCTCTCAGCCCTCCTCAGTCCTTCATGTTTGCACCAGAAGTTCTTAGTCACTAAACTATCTCACCAGCCCGAAACCATAGTTTGATATTTTCTTTTGTCTTGATAATTACAAACCAAATGACATCAAGTCACAATGTGATACAGATATTTATTGAATACAATTTCAGTCCTGTCATAATCACATCATTCTGAGTGATGACAAAAGATTAGCAATAGGCATCCTACACTAGACATACACTAAAGCTAATAGCTTTGCAGAAAGTTTATTGTGAAAAGTAGTTAACATATTTTCCTTCTTATAACTTTGTGTAGAGAGCTTCCATATAGGTATAGACAATATCCAGGGTTTCCATATGGCTTATTCATAACATCATAAATTTTGATTCATTTTTTACAATGTAAACTATTTTCAAATTTAAAACAATACATAATACCCAACAAGAGGAGATTAAATATTTTATGATTTAATCTCATGAATTTATCTCCCAAAACTTTATTACTAATACCTATAAAATACTTACTTATTTTTATTTTATTTGTTTAGTTGAGTGAAAGAAAGAGGCAGAAAGAGACAGAATGGGCATGCCAGAGCCACTGCAAACGAACTCCAGACACATGCACCACCTTGTGCATCTGGCTTACTTGGTCCTGGGGAATTGAACCTGCATCCTTTGACTTTGCAGGAATGTGCCTTACTGCTAAGCCATCTCTCCAGCCCATGAAAATAATTTTGATTAAAAAATAAATGATAAATGATATCATCTTCAGCACATGTAATGAATCTTCAAAATTAATTTGAAGACAGCAAATGTAACTCACATAAAAATACAGTTTTAATTTTGAAATGTCATATTTGCCATGAAATATACATTAAGTGTTTTGAAATTATGATAGCATATTTGGAAAGAAATTAAACCTCATAAAGGAAATCAAATGCACGAAGGTAATTTGCAACCATAAAGTGAAATGTCTTCCTGGGCTAGGGAGCTGGTGCACTTGGTAAAGGGATTGCCATGTAAGCATGAGAACCTGAGCTTGGATTCCAGCGCCCAGATAAAAGCCAGGCATGGGTCCTCACCGCAATCCTAGCGCTGGGAAGGAAGAGGCAGGGGGAAGTTTAGGGCTTGCTGGCTGAGTAGACTAAATAAATTAGTGAACTCTAAGTTCCGTGCATGATACTATCTCAGTAACTGAGGTGGAGAGCAATCGAGAAGACTTCCATTTTTGACTTACGGCCTATGTGTGCATGCAAACATATGTATATACACAAGAGAACTTCCAATAAGTTGTTATAGGTAAACACGATCTGTCAAAGCTGTGATGTAGGGGCCTGGCATGATGGCTTAGTGGTTAAGCGCTTGCCTGAGAAGCTTAAGGACTCCAGTTCGAGGCTCAATTCTCCAGGACCCACGTAAGCCAGATGCATATGGTGGTGCATGCATTTGGAGTTTGTTTGCAGTGGCTAGAGGCCATGGCACACCCATTCTCTCTCTCTGTCTCTCTCTCTCTCTCTCTCTCTCTCTCACACACACACACACACATACACACACACACACACACACACACACACACACACACACAGACACTCTCCCTTTCTCTGTCTCAAGTAAATAAATAAATAAAAAATAAATAAAAGTAAAAAAGAATTTAAAAACTGTGATGTAGAACTGGAGAGATTTTTTTAGTGGATAAGGCAATTTGCCTGCAAAGCCAAAGGATCCAGGTTCAATTCTCCAGGACCCTCATAAACCAGATGCACAAGGTGGTGCATGCATCTGGAGTTTGTTTGCAGTGGCTCAAGGCCTTGGCCGCTCTCTCTCTCTCTCTCTCTCTCTCTCTCTGTGCCTCTTTCTATCTCTCTCTCAAATAAATGAAATAAGTTTTTTAAAAAATTGTGATGTAGACAAAGAGGGTCCTGCCAGTTATTTCTCGCCCATTACTCACATGCCTGGAACTCTGTATTTCATAAAACTCTTTTCAAAGCATAATTTTCCTAATCCTCTCCAAGGACGGCACTCTGACACAAGAAAGTCACCCTAAGAATGTAAAACTCCTGTGCCTTATTCTCATAGACAACTTTAAGTGAAACCCTTGATTGCTGCAAAGTAACATTATATCCACAGTCAAAATATCCTTGGCGGTCTCATCATTCGTAACATGTAAACAGTTAGTTGCTTATTTCATGTGATAAAATGCACCTATTGAATTTCTTTTCCAAATTGCATTTCTGAGTTGTTAATCTAAACTAAATATTTAGTCACTATTTCTATTTCATTCTAAAACTGGGAGGGCTATCTCGGTAAGAATATTTAGAAATCTTACTTTGGAACTATTAAGGTTGGTTTCATAGCTCCAGTATACCTTAGGCTTGCTGAATGTAAGGAAAACAGCTAAGGAAATCAATTAAAGACACTCAAAAGCCAGCATTTTATAATAACATAATATACCTTGCAATATAATATAATATATGTTAATGAGATGTATCACCTATAATTTATGTATTTATAAAATTATACTATACATACATATTATATTACCATATGTATGCATATTTCAATAATGTCAGTAGCTATTATAAATAGTACTCGCTAAATAATTTAAACTCACTAAGGAAATGAAACAAGTAAGTTGATTTTTGGTACAACTGAACATATAAGAGCATAGAAACATTTAAATAGTTTTATATAAGCTTAAAAGTAACCCAGACATTGACTAAGATGTAAGATGTTTCACTTTACCTGGGATAAGCAGCAAACTCTATAACAGCTTACAAAACCCTGTGCACCCTGCCCCCCCCCACCCCATCAGCGCCTCTACTATAGCTCTGTTTTTTTCTGACTCTTGAACATATTATTGATGTAGCTGTTTATGGGTACTTCGGATTTTCTATTTTTATTAAGACACCAGTTCTGCCACTATTGATGGGATTTTTCCAGAATTTCTAGGTATTGACAAAGTGGCATATTTACAAGGATATTTTAATTTTAGATTTTTTTTAAAAGAACAAATCAAACTTTCTACAAACATTTTTTAGTTTCCTTCCTTCCTTCCTTTCTTCCTTCCTTCCTTCCTTCCTTCTTCTTTCCTTCACTTCTTCCTTCCTTCCTTCTTTTCTTCCTTCTTTCCCTCCTTCCTTTCCTTCCCTCCTTCCTCCCTTCTTCCTCCCTCCCTTCCTTCCTTCTTTCCCTCCTTCCTCCCTCCCTCCCTCCCTTCCTTCTCTCCCTCCCTCCCGTTCTTCTTTTTCTCCCTTCCTTCCTTCCCTTCCAATTTCCTCCCTCCCTCCCTCCTTCCCTCCCTCCCTTCCTTCCTTCCTTCCTTCCTTCCTTCCTTCCTTCCCTCTCTCCCACTTTCTTTCCTTCCTTACTCGCTCCCTTTCTTCACACCTTGTCGCAACCGCCTCGACCAGCAAGGAAGACGCAACACTGGGCTCTTCTTTCAGCAGTTTATTCAGGAACCTTGAACAATCTTCTGACCCTTAAACAACTCTTCTGACTGACTCACTGACCCACAGACTCACTGACCACCGACTCACTCACTCACTCACCACTCCTGACTGCCTCACTCACTGACTCACTCACTCACTCACTCACTCACCACTCACTCACTCACTGACTCACTCACTCACTCTCTGACTGCCTCACTCACTGACTCACTGACTCACTCACTCACCACCACCACTGACCACACTCACTCACTGACTCACTGACTCACTCCACTCACTGACTGACTGACTGACTGACCCACTCACTCACTCACTCACTGACCACTCACTCACTCACTCACCACTCTCACTCACTCACTCACTCACTGACTCACTCACTGCCCTGCCCCCGGACAAGCCCCCCCAAAGCTTAAGAAGCCTTTGAACAGCCAACCCTGGTAAGCCACGTGGTGAATGCAGATAGGTCCACATATACGAAGCAAGCCTAGATCACGCCCAAGCCAAATAAGGACTTGTTTATCCAGGAGAGCACTCGCCATCGGGAAGGCGGAAGGCGGAAGCCAGCGCCATCTTTAAGGCGCGCACCTCGCAGCTCTCTACAGTTCCCCTTTTATGTTTTAAAACAAGCCACAGGTAAGAGTAGAGGTCTGATCTCTGATGATGCGTATTTTTGCAACCCTGATGCCTTTTTCTCAGAGGCGGGATCTGGGGCATCAACCCGCATGCAATCAAACATGCTCTTCTCTGGATTTTTAGGGCTAACCCAGAGTGCAGTGCTTAGCCTCGCAACCTGAGCAGAAAGAAGATTAACTTTTAGTTGTAGCCAGCCAGACTTAGGGGGACTGTGCAGCCTCTATGGCAGTAAAGGCTTGAATGATCATAGCTGCATCCCGTCATTGCATGACCCTGATTTTACACAGACACCACAAGCAAACCAAGGAGACCAGTAACAGAAGGCCTGCTAAAGAGCACCCAAACCCGCCCATTCCTTCAGATGATTCATAGCGGAGATCAGCCAAGATGACAATCCAGATGTGAAAGAGAGGTCCATGCGGGTAGAATTCACATTAACTACTGCCAGTCTCAGTTCTCTTAAGGTATCTTCAAATTCAAGCGACCAATTCTGTAATAGAAAACTAGACAAAAATCTGATAAATTTGCAGCCCTAGTATAATCCAAGGTCTTTTAACAACATTAGCAAGGAGAAACTAAAACAATGCAAAAACTCAACCACCATCAGCAGTCATCAATTTGCATTTTTTACAGTCTTTCCTCAGGCATCCTCTCCATTGTTTTAATGTAAATCAAGTCAGGCCACCTTCCTTCCACCTTCCTTAAGATTGCTAATGCGTTGACAATAGCAGCTTCAGTAACCTAAAACCTCAGTGCCTCTGCTTTTACCTTGCTTGAGATTTTCCAACTTAAAATCTTAAAATCTCAGTCCGATATCTTTAGCCAAGCACATCAGTCCATTACAAATTTAACCTTGATCAAACTTTCTGGGCCTGGATAGCAGAACGTAGCCATCCCTTATGCCAGTAGCCCAGTTCCAACAAAGTCCTCTGCAGTCTTTCCTTCCCCTTTGAAAGCTCATAAGACAAGCCTCAAGTTCAATACTGTCTGCACTTAGCATAATTTTGATCTTTTCATTTGTTTTATGAGAGCCTGCAGCTCTTCTTTAGAACTGTAGACTCTGAATCTTCTAGCTCAAGTGTTGGATATAAGTTGTTCTTTGTTTTTGCCTCTTTTTCATTGTTTGCCTATTTCAACCTTTCTTCCTCGAGGCAGTTCCTCACTAACCTCCAGATCGATCTTACCCCGCCCCTTAAGCGTGCCTTGGTCTGCTGCAAAATCAAGATCTTCGCCCAAATTTTCCCATGAAGGGATTGTAAGACTTCCAGAGCACGCAAAACCAAGGGGCTATGGCATCACATTCCTCCAGGAACCTCTCCAGGGTACTCCCTTTATCTTTAAGTTTTTTGAACGAAGCAGCTCATTCAGAGCCAAAAATTGGGTGCGAGTGAGAAGCGCCCATGGCTAATTTTGCAAAAATTTTTTTAAAACTCTTACTTACTTTTGGTTCCTGCTCCTCTTTTTTCACGCCCACCTTCCTTTTCCTGCTCCTCTTTTTCTACCGAGAAGAGCAAAATCCCCGCTTTTGTCGCGGATTCCCACCTTACCTGGGAACTTACCAGTGCACTGCCCTGACTGCAGAAAGTTCTGAGTCCCTCTTCGGACTCTTCTTTCAACAGTTTATTCAGGAACCTTACTACTGCCCTGACTGCAGAAAGTTCTGAGTCCCTCTTCGGACTCTTCTTTCAACAGTTTATTCAGGAACCTTACTTTTTCTTTTAGATGTTTTACTCGAGCGCTCTTCTCTCACCTCCTCTAAAAATTTTTTTTTTTAATTGCTTCTGAATCATTCTCGCTTGCCCTATGTAATATGACTAGACACACTACAAAATACAAATACACCACATGAGGTTAACCAACTTTTATACACTAATAAGACACACGAACAAATATACATTAATTGGCCGGCTATCATTCTTAAGAAATCTTCTCACTGCGCTTTCCTCTAAGGAAACCTTATTGTGGCGCCTTTAACCCTAATACTGGAAGATGTATTGCCCATTTTGCTATGGGACCTTATCGCCTCTCTACCGAAAACTTGCCTTTACCCTTTTTTTGTCCACTTACCTGGAACTTACCAGCTAGCTGCCCTGCAAGTTCTGAGTTCCCCGTACGGGCCACCATTTGTCGCAACCGCCTCGACCAGCAAGGAAGACGCAACACTCGGGCTCTTCTTTCAGCAGTTTATTCAGGAACCTTGAACAATCTTCTGACTGACTGACTGACTGACTCACTCACTGACTCACTGACTCACTCACTGACTGACTCACTCACACTCACTGACTCACTCACTCACTCACCTGACTCCACTGACTCACTCACTCACTCACTCACTCACTCACTCACTGCTCACTCACTCACTGCCTGACTGCCTCACTCACTGACTCACTCACTCACTCACTCACTCACTCACTCACTGACTCACTCACTGACTCACTGACTGCCTCACTCACTGACTCACTCACTCACCACTGACTCACTCACTCACTCACTCACCACTCACTCACTCACTCACTCACTCACTCACTGCTGACTCACTGACAAGCCCACCTCCCAAAGCTTAAGAAGCCTTTGAACAGCCAACCCTGGTAAGCCACGTGGTGAATGCAGATAGGTCCACATATGCGGAAGCAAGCCTAGATCACGGCCCAAGCCAAATAAGGACTTGTTTATCCAGGAGAGCACTCGCCATCGGGAAGGCGGAAGGCGGAAGCCAGCGCCATCTTTAAGGCGCGAAAACAGATAGTGGCCCAAGCAACTGTCATACAACTATGAATATTAGAAACAGACTTTTAGTAAATAGAATTTAACAATATGTAAAAAGGCTATCTTCCAATAAATGTAATTTATTTCTTTTTTTTCCTTTTTTATTATTTTTTAAAAATTTTTTAATTATTGTTTTTTATTGACTTTTATACTCACATACAAAGAAAAAACCCACGTGATATTTCCCTTCCCTCCCAGCATTCCCCTTTAGAACTCAAGTCTCCATCATATCCCCTCCCTCTCTCCATTAGTCTCTCTTTTAATTTGATGTCATCATCTTTTTCTTCTATTTTGAGGGTTTTGCAAAGGTATTGCTAGGCACTGCAAGGTCATGGATATCGAGGCCAGTTTCTGTCTGGACAGTTGCATTGTAAGAGGTTATACCCTTCCTTTGGCTCTTCCATTCTATCCACCCCCTCTTCCGCAATGGTCCCTGAGCCTTGTAGGGTGTGACAGAGGTGTTTCAGTGCTGGGCACTCCTCCATCCCTTCTTCTCAGCACTATGTTGCCTTTTGGGTCATCCCAGTGGTCATCACCATCTGAAAAGAGAAGCTTCTCTAACCAGAAGTGAGAGTAGAGTTAATATGTGAATATGAACATTAAGTGTAGTGCTTTCAGGGCAGCTTGGTGGGAATAATATATACATTTAGTCAGATGAGAGCAGGCTTATACCCCTAAGGCTCATGACCTCACCTACCAAAGACTTTTACTTAGGTTTTTCAGTACCAGGTATGTATTCCCTCCCGTAGAGAGGGCCTTCAGTCCAATTATGGAGCGGTTGGTTACCCCAAGAGTAGACAGGCCACTATTGCACCCGTCCAGTCATTGGGCCTGTCTGGCCAAGCTTGAATATTTAGCGTCCACTGTTTTCACTGCTGATGACTTCTGTCTCCCATACGCTGCGTGCAGTGCAGCTTTTTCCAGCTTTCAGTTGGCTGGTCTACAGGGAGAAGGTTTTCTGCTCCACACCAGCTTGCTTTCTCAGTGACCTTGCTTCTCAGGCATGAGATGTCTTCAGCAATAGGGTCTTACTATCTGTTTCTCTAGGGAAACCAAGGGCTTTGGCAAGAGCCTTTAATGTTTTGGAGGCTACCAGGACCTCCTTGGCCAACAACTCACTGGAAGGTATTCCATCCAAAGTACTGAAAATTTTCTAGTAACAGTCTACAGCTTCTAGACGTGCCCTTATTCAAAAAAATAATTTTACATATGTCTTATTCACAATATCTTGAGTTTAGATTGACCCTCCCCTTCCCTTCTTGTATGCATTCTCTTCCCATGGCCTCACTTAGGACATTCCCCTCCCTGAATAGAAAGTTGATTTGAAATTTAAAAATACTTAAGTACAACTAACCATATAAAGGTACATTTAAAAATCACTTGAACATCTTGATAGAGGAAGAAAAGGGGTGTAATAAAATTTTTATTGCTTTAGTGCAAAAATTCTCAGCAAATTATGAATAAAATAGAACTTTCTTGATTGTTGAGTGGTTACCAAAATGATATAATGAATAAGATATGTAATGAGTGAAAGATTATTTTCTTGCCAAAATTAAGGATATGGTAATGCTTTCATCCCTTATATTTAATCTTTAATGAATATTCTAGCTAGTATAGTAAGGGGAGTGTCAAAATATTGCCATACATTGGAAAGAAAGAAATAACATTTACTTCATGTGGAGAAGCATTGATTGTCTAAAGCTTCAAAGACTGAAAAAGTCATAAAACTGATAAAATAATTTAGTAAGGTTATAGGACATAAGTTCAACTGATGAAAGTTATCTGTATACCTAATGTTACAAAATAGTTAGAATGGAATTTTTAAAATGTCATTTATAACAGTATAATATACAAAACATTTAAAGATAAACATGACAAAAGAAGTACGAGACCTGTAGAACTGCAGCAATAAATAAATAAAGAAAGAAAGAAAGAAGGCCTTGCTAGTGGAAGGTGAAGAGCATTCAAACAAACAGAAAACATCATTTGTTTCATGAAGCACAGGGGCCAATTGTCACCCTTCAAAGAAATCTCAGCACAACCCAAATCCTAGCAATCATTTTGGGTAGAAACTATCAAACTGATACTAAGATATATGAAAATTAAAAAGAACTACACAATATAGCTTGTAATAAAAAGAATAAGTGTGGAGCGTAACTTCATTCTAACGCTATGCACTCATGCTATCATTAAGTTGCAGCTTCTGCATCTATCAGAGCCATTTCTGCTATCAATATCTACCAATAAAAGATAATATCAATTATATATGTGCATACCAGAAGATTTATGTTGAAAATTAAATGCAAAACCATAAGAGATCTGGGAAGTAGTATAGAAGGAAATCTAGGTGACTCTGAGTTCACATGAAAAAAAATGACAGGTTTGACTATTAAAATTCAAAACTGAAAAACTTCTTCTTGGTAAAAGATACTGTTAAGACAATGAAAAGTGAGCTGGATAGATGGTGTAGCAGTTAAGTGATATTTGGGAACAAAGTTACTCCAAATATACCCAATGGTTTCTATATACTGAAAAAAGTATAGTGAGTCACAAGAATGGCTCCAATATGGCATATTGAATGTTGATGCTGTTCTCTAGAAAAATGGAAAGGGAATGTGTTGACAGAATTACTTCCCTAGGTGAGGGGAAAAGCCTAAGGACCCAGGTTTGATTCCCTGTACCCACATAAGCTAGATGCACAAGGTGGCACATGCATCTGGAGTTCATTTGCAAAGGCTAGAGGCCCTGATGCACCCATTCTCTCTCTCTCTCTCTCTATATATATATATATATATATATATATATATATATATATATATATATGGTCTCTCTAAAAAATAAATAAAATATTTTTAAAAGACAATGAAAAGTTAAGCCACAAAATTAGAGAATTTATTTGCAGAACACATGTAAGACAAAGAACAATAGTAGGAACTTTTTTAATGTAGCAAAAATCACACCAAATATGACACATGTGACAAAGAAATGAAAATATGTTCAATACTATAGGTCATTAGTGGGTTGTGCCTAAACAATAATTGCATAGAATTATATATAGACTGAAATGGTAAAATTAGCACCAAATGCTGGTATGAAACAATGGAAATTTCTCAGTCATTGTTGATGGAAATGTAAAATGTTATAGATTCTTTGCAAGACAGTTTCAAACAGAACTAAACATGTACTTACTTGACTACATTATCTAGCAATTGGCATTCCATGGTGTCTCTTCAAAAAAAAATCTTACATATGACCACATTTCAGCCTGCACACAGATGTTGACACCAGCTTTATTCTTAAGGGCCAAAACTTGGCAAAGTCAAGATGTGATTCATAATGGAAATGGACAAACAATCTGTGGTACATATACACAATGGAATTTGCAACAATACAAAGATATAAGCAGTGCAGCCTACAAAAGACATGGAGAAAATTGAAATACATATTGCTAGGTGAAAGACACCATTCTGAATCTGCTAGATACTGTTTGATTCCAGCTTTCTGACATGTAAGAAAAGGTAAAATACTGGAGAACAGCAAACAGAAACAGTGATTGCTAAGAATTTCAGAGAAGTGACAGAGGGATGAATAAAGGGGAACCCAGAGTGTTATCAGGCAAATATTCTGTGGGATACAATAGTGTTAGCTTCATATTTGTCAAACTGCAGAAAGTATTATGCGAGTGTGTGTTCTCATGTGAATTATAGTCTTTAGTTAATGACATATCAGTACTAACATCAGTTATAACAACTGCATCACACTAATGAGAGATATTAATGGTTGGAGAAATTGTTACAGTGTTTGTATAAAGGCTGTACTTTCAGTTCAATTTCTCTGTAAAGTAAACATCTAGAAATAAATTATATTAAACTAAAATGATTTGAAAATCAAGGTATGCAGGTGTCATAGTGACTTACTAAAACTCAGGTAACATATAAGATGCTGCAAAAAAAGTTTGAAAATTTGGAAGTACAAGGTGTTCTTAAAACAGTCCCAGAAAAAAAATTAAGCCCTGTGAAGTTGACAGTAAGGGCAGAAAACTAAATATAATTAATGTTTCTATAAAGCTCAATGTCTTAAATATGTTTTTCATGAAGCTGGCACTAAGTATTTCTAGACATTAGTATAATTTAATAATGCATATTTCAGGATTTAAATAATGATTATCTAAAGATACTATACTTGTGTTAAAAGGGGCTTTGCATATATTATCTCTAAATCTCATTTAATAATGTAATAACACTCCATTTTCTGAAATAAAATTGGGATTCAAATATATCAAGTATTTATCTAGGTTCACCCAGTTATTAAGTTTCAAATTTGGCTCAATGCAGCCCTAAATTTATATAATTTTCTTCTTTAGAAAATAAGTGGAAATTTTAGGAGTGGTGAATATCAACTTATAGAGTGATATTTGGGAACAAAGTTACTCCAAATATACCCAATGGTTTCTATATACTGAAAAAAGTATAGTGAGTCACAAGAATGGCTCCAATATGGCATATTGAATGTTGATGCTGTTCTCTAGAAAAATGGAAAGGGAATGTGTTGACAGAATTACTTCCCTAGGTGAGGGGAAAATGGTTCCTTTCAAGGAATGACACCACAGGACAGGGCTGACAATTTTCTTTTAACATCTATTTTCCTGTTTTTCCTTTAGAGAGAGACTACCTTGTCTATTTGGGAGTGTGGTCCCAGCTCTTATAGACACCCCATTTCCCAGCATTGCTTATAGTTTGCATTGCCATGTGACTGAAAACTCATGTACTAAAAACTCCTGAATGATAGTCTGGATATGAATGTAGCTGGAAACATGGCACATTTGGCAGAAGGGAGCCAGGGAATCAGCAATCTGATTGGCAGCCAGACTGACTATCAATCACTGTGAGGATGGATGAGCACATGGTAGGAGGTGGGTGAGTGACAAATTAGAACACACCCAAGGCGTTGGATGTCTTTACTGTACAGAGATGCTCTACCTACCTGGACCACCTACAAAATCTGACAACGTGGGAGAGAAATAAATCTTTTACCTTGCTCAAACCACTTTCATTTAGTTTCTGTAGAAGCTGTTAAAGCTTCCAAAATAATCTTGACAGTTATCCTGTCTAACTCCCAGCTTACTGTTGTCACCTTTATGTGTTTATTATACTTAAATATTAACCTGAGCATAGATTTATTGAAGTATACTAATTCCTTTTAATGTAGATGAGCAGGAAGGCTATTTTGAATCAGTTCAGATATATAGCTTAGTCAATTTTAATTATGGAACCATGATCTACAATTCATATATTTTTTTGCATAATATATTGAAATGTTACATAAATTGATACTCAAGAAAGATTCGGTGTCAGATTTCACAGGCAGGGTCTAAGAGCACATTATTATTATTGTTGCTCAGTGTCAGGTTGGGTAAGAATTAGTGGATTTATGTTTGGCCCAACTCAACAGACTTTTTTTCTTTTTTGGAACTACTAGAATCCATTTTAGTTCAAAACAATGTCTTCAATGAAACTAGTGAGAAAATGTCTGCTAAATTATATCATATCCAGAGGTTGGGGATAAGAAATGGAAGTACTCAGGGAATTTGAGATGAGTTCATTAGACCCAAACTTGTATAGTATAGGTACTATTTAGCACAGTGAGGATTGGAGGAAAACTGGATTGAGGTGCCTCAGACCCTGCTCCACCAAAACCTTTTGTTTTCTTCTGGGATCATGCCAAATCTGACCAGAGCTGTTTATTTACCTCCTTCCAGCATAGAGTCTGAGGCTTTGCTTTTAATTCAACTACTCCCTAGTGGAGCTCTTGCCGAGGCTAAATAACGTGTCCTCGGTGTCTTACATGATGAACAGTAAGTCAACTTCTGTCCAGTTGTGGCAAATACTTGTAATTCTTTGGAACCATGTACCAAATAGGTCAGCAGCTATGAATTTAATTTTTCTTTTGTTAATTAATGTTCTTTTTAATTATTTGGAATCATGTGTGTTCAAATCTCTATTGGATGCTTCGATTAGCTGGGACAGATTTTTATGACTTATTCATTTAACAACTTTTTTTTTTCCCCCCAAGGTGAACAGAAGCAGAAGCTAATCAAAATGTTATCTGAAGCTTCCCTGCTAGAGTCCCCTCTGTTGTAGTTACTGTGTTAATGGCTGAGAAGTCAGCACTCTTAAAAACAGCTAAAATATTACATCTTGGATATTGCCCTTCACTTTTCCAATGTCCTCCCAAGTCTAATATTTTCTCCTTTTAAAATTACTAGATCTGAATTCCTGAAAAGTTTAGGGTTTTGTCAGATGGATGCACACACACACACACACACACACACACACACACGTGTGTGTGTGTGTCTAAAATTTAAATGCATTCTTTTTTTGGTGGGTGGGGGACTTAAGACAGAGTCTAGCTCTAGAACTCATCCTGTAGCTACAGCTGGCTTCTAACCTATGGTGATTCTCCTACATCAGACTCCCAGTGCTGGGATAAACAGTATGAGCCACCATGTCCGGCTTCACTTATATTCTTTTAATTTGAGGCATAATGTTAAAATAACATATTTATACCATCACCTTCCTCCTATACAGACATCATTAAATTGCCCAATTGTAACCCATAGATACACCAATTTTATTGGATAATTAAAAAGCAGGCACAGGAGAATAATTGTTCATTACACTGAGAAGCATAAATATAGCAAGATACTCAAAAAGTTATAAAACAAGTAAAAAAGGCAGCAAGATGTGAGGGACAGTGAGTTCTGGCATGCCTCTGTGCACTGCAGTTTTTATTAAAGAATTTGGATAAACAGAAAAATGGTATTTATAAAATAAACAGTTACTACCCATTAGCGTAGTAATTTATTCATTGCAGTATTTGCATTGTCCAAGAAAGAAGAAAACATGGAACCTGGGAAGAAGATTCACTGATTAAAATCCTTGCCACACAAGCCTGAAGACCTGACCTTGAATTCTAGCCTTCGTGTAAACACCAGACGCACTAGTGCTTTCCTGTAATCCCAATGCTTGGAGGCAGAGAAGCTGATCCTTGGGACAAGCTAGCTAGCCATATCATCTAGACTGGCCATATCAGTGGTCCCTGAGCTCAGTGAGACCCCTTGTCTAAATAAGAAAGGTGGAGATTAATAGAGGGCGACACCTAACGTTGACCTCCACATGCAAGTGCACACATAACCACATACATGTGCAGATCCATAATCATGTAAAAGCATGGGCACAATCTACACACACACACAACTAAAGAACATAACACGACCCGTGAAGCTTCTCATGTGACCCTCCCTAATCCCTTCCTCTCTGGAGGAGTTAGTGTACTCTGAATTTTACAATCTCATTATCAAAGTTTGGTTATTTTTTTAAACCTGTGTAAGGAAGGAAATAACAGTCACTTAGTAGGGTTGTTAATAGCAACAAATGGATGGTTTCTGGCAAAACATCTAGAATCTGGCTTAGTCAGAGAAACCAATTGGCAGCTTTTGTGATAGCAGTGGTCACAATAATGCGTAACTGTAATACATGCCTACTGCTGATTCCATTTAACTTTGCAGTTTATAAAATATTAGTTTTCTTTCAGGGAATTTGAAAACACAAGACTTATTCCCCTTTTAAAGTAAACAACTTCTATTCAGCCAAGTGAAAGGTTCTTATAAGTAAGCAGACATTCCTAATGAGAAAAATCTCAAGATCCACAGAATTTTAGGAAACAAGTATTTAATGTAGTTGTCACAATTTACTGTGGGAGAGGTGGGCAACTCTGGGGCCAGCAGTTTTTAATTCATTACATTTTCAGAAAGCCTATCAGAGCTCATGAGCCAAATGATCACAGCAGTGAAACTCACTAAATCTGTGAGGAAAGTGTGTGTGTTTGATATTTCATTGCTTTTGTTTACTCATTGTGCCTACTTTCAATTTTCTAGAATATGGCTAAATCTCATGAAGTGGAAAGTAAACAGTCCCAATCAAAGTGATCAAAGTGACGAACATCCCATCAAGGGGCTTTGGGATGTGTAACTACACAGGCATGGATGGGCACAATCGATTGACACACAGCTTTTGGTTGGAACGATCTGCACTTTGGGTGCAAGTTGGAAAAGTCGGCAATGGAAGAAGCTTCAATCAATTGTTTAGGATCAATTTCATCACCTCTGGTTAAAATCACACGAACGTATCTTAGACTATCGTGACTGTCACATTTGTGTTTTATTTCAATCCAATGCAATATACATTCAGAAAATGGAATCTAGGCTAAGCATAAGGTCTGTGACTGCAGAAGAGTCCGAGTTTCTGTCCACCTTGACCCAAAAACACCCAATGCTTGCTCATGAATATGCATTTTGGACTATGTTTCTCTTGTTGAGCTGAAGGGTGAAAATCTACACTTATTTTATCTAAGGCTTATAAGGAGGAACAAGATTGCATCAAATGTCTTAGCTAAACCATTGATAACTGTGATCAATAACAACTGATTTACAACTGGAAATGATGGCCTTTGACCAGGCCACTCACATTAGCAGAGAAAGTGAGATCAAACACAGTGATAATCGACTTTTGATTGACTAATGTACACATGGGGCCCACTAATAAGTACTACAGCATAGCACAGTCATCAATGGCTTAGTTTGGTTTGTGTCTACATGAGCCAAAATATAATTTCACGCCCTGACCTAAGTACACATTCTTTCTGTCAGCCCTTCCATTCCCCTCCCTCTGCTCTTTCCATCCTCCGTCTCCTTCTTCCCTCCTGTCTCTGTGCTTAAGTGTGTAAATAGTGTGTATCTGAAACTGCTTATATCTTTTGCCATTTATCTTCAATGATAACTTCTCTTTTTCATCTATGTTTGGTGAGGGAGTTTTATAAATGATAGTATCAAATCAAATAAAAATGATTGCAATACATATGTTTCATCTGAAAGAATACTTAAAATACTTATCTTTTTCTCTTTACACATGACTGTTCCTGGGTATCACACATGAAGTCTTTTAAAAATCAACATCAGGGATTCCTTTTGTTCATCTATCTTGAGCAAAGTATTTGGATCTTGCTGCATGATAATCTTTCCCAGCTAGCTGAGAAATGGCTCATGTGGAATGAAAATTGTATTTAAATTTCTGTATATTTCAACTTTACTTGCAGCAAGCAAGAGCAGTCAGTCTCTTGCCTCTGTTCAGGGAGAGAATAATGATTAGGCCATTTTGACTGAAAGAAGGATTCACATTCCGTAGTGTCCATGGAAATACTATTTCTCTCTATGCCTATTGAATTCTAAAGCAAGAGTAAAGGTAGGACCAAGAGGGAAACAGTTTTTATTCCTCACAGCAGGAGTATTATTCTGGGTATGCAGATGGAGATGGGCAGATACAGACAGAGAAAGAGAAATAGAGACAGAGTTCTGACCAGTTCATCTTCAGTGTATTCCTTTGTAAGCTTTCTTCAGGGTACTAAACAGCCTTATTTGTCAACTATTAAATATATCATATGTCCTTCATTTTATTAAATGCCTTTCTTTTGACAGATGTTTTTTAAAAAAAATCAACACTGAATATAGAATTTATCCTCATCTTTTGGTGCTTGAATATAAATCTTTCCAAAGTATTAGCTATTCAATCTTTGGAAATATTGATGTCCACATGTAATATTTGTGCAATGCAGCATACAGAAATCCATATTATATGGGATAAATATACAGGAGTTCTTTATCATGATAAAAATCGAGCATTACAAGCCTGTTGTAAGAACACAGTGAGTCTCATCTCACCCTAGTTTCTTTGTCTTTTATGGAGGAAAACAACCACTGACTAATTGGGCTGGAGGCCTGCTCCATGGGAGGGAATACATGCCTGGTACTGTAAACCTAGTCAAAAGCCTGTGACAGGGAAGGTCATGAGCCCTAGGGTCAACACTCTGCTGATGTCTGACTAAATGCATATGTTATGCTCAACAAACTGCCCTGTAAGCACTTTTTTAAAACACTCATACCCATCTATTAATGCTACTCTCACTTTTGGTTAGAGAAGCTGCCCTTTGCAGATAGTAGTGATCTCTGAGATCACTCAAAAGGCACCATCGTGCTGAGAAGAAATGACAGGGGAGTGTTCAGCACTGAAATATCTCTATTACATCTTCTAAGGCTCAGGGACCGTTGCAGAAGACATGGTGGAAAGTATGTAAGAGCCAAAGGAAGGGCAGGACCATTTTTACAATGTAATCTTCTAGATACAAAATGCCCTGGATATCCATGACATTGTAAGCCTGGTAATACCTACATAAGACCCTCATAATAGAAGGAAAAGGTGATTACATCAAAATCAAAGAGAGACTAATTGAGGGGGAGATATGATGGAGAGTGGATTTGTGAAGAAGAAAGTGGGGGAGAGGAGGAAATTGTGGTGTTTTATTTTCTATAATTATGGACTTTTTCAATTAAAAAAATCATTAAAAAAATGAGTACTCTAACTCTGTTGTTAGTACGCAATGAGTCTCATTCCACCATAGTTTCCTTGTCACTTCTCAAAGACAGCCACCAGCAGGAGTCCTAGGCATGTGTTTATAGAAACTTTCCATGACATGTGCACAAAGCCTATGTGTACAGCTAGCAAACAGTTCTAAAGCAGCCTAATGCAAACAATATTTCACTTCTGTATTTCCCTAGAACTGACTGAATTTCAGCCTCTAGCTTCAAACTATCAGGACAATCAAATTGTCATTCTCAAATACTAACCTCCTACACCATCACACACACACTCTACTACCTTACCTCTCATTGGCTCCATTATCTTCCACGAACTGACATTCAGTGTCTTTGGTTATCTCTATCTGTTGACGAGTCTCCATGTTCCCTCAGATCTACTGGCTCCCCAGCATGGGTGCCATGCTTGGAAGGCAAGCATAATGGACTCAGTTTGCAATCTCTTCCTAATGATATTTGGACTCTTCAGTTCACATGCAGGTCAAGGTAGGAATGCCCATGACTAACGTGGACCATAAACTTTTCCTTCATAGAATTCTTAAAAATGTATGTACATTTTATTACTGTGCTTATATTTTAGTAATTAGTTTTCAGATTTGCTATATCATTAAGACATATTTATAATTCATGATACCACTAATATGGTTCATGTGTTAGGATGCATTAAAACCAGCATGATTTTTTTACATATCCATGTAAATATATTACAAATCAATATGAAAAAGATAATATCAAAGGTAGACAAAATGGCCAAAACAAGAATTATTCTCCTCATTGAAGTTTTCAAAGATCAAAAGTAATTTTGTAATTATTATGGGGATATAATGTTCATTGTAGCTAATAATTTAAATTCATGTAATCTTTTTGAAGGGTTATTGGCTGTCTGCAAATATAGACATGGAAATTTGTCCTAAGACTCAATGATGGTTAACCATAGATTTGTTCA
Source organism: Orientallactaga sibirica (assembly GCA_036365145.1). NCBI lineage: Eukaryota > Metazoa > Chordata > Mammalia > Rodentia > Dipodidae > Orientallactaga > Orientallactaga sibirica. Next base: position 2,408,898 of record JAEOAD010000044.1, on the reverse strand, counting down.
GACAACATTGCTACAAGAAACAAAAATAAAGGGCTGGAGAGATGGCTTAGCGGTTAAGGCGCCTGCCTGCTAAGCCTAAGAACCCGGTTCTAATCTCCAGGTCCCACATTTAGCCAGATGCAAAGTGACACAAGGGCGCAATGCCACACTTGCCCACAAGGAGGCACAAGCATCTGGATTTTGTTTACAGTAGCTGAGAGACTGCTGGCGCACCCATTTTCTGTCTCCCTCTGCCTCTCTCTCCATCTGTCTCTCTCTGTGTCTCTCTCCAAAAAAAAGAAAGAAAGAAACAATAATAAAAATAAATAAATGGCTAAATTGTAGTAATTCCCTATTGACTATATAATGAAATAGTTAAAATTTCATTTAAAATATGAACAAAAATATTTATGACACAGGATTTAAAAAGAAAACAGAGGTTTTCTCTACCCATTTCTTATACTATACAGGCATAGATAAATCAAAAACAAAAGTCTGATAAAATTCAAAGTATTTGTTTTAAAATTTATTTTCCAAATTTTCTGTTTAAAAATATTTTTATTATTATTTTTATCAGAAAAGATGTGGGGGGGAGAGGAGGGAATTGGTGCACCAGGTCCTCCAGCCACTGAAATTGAACTCCAGACCCATGCAATACCTTGTGTGCATATGCAACCTTGTGTGCTTGCATCACCTTTTGCATCTGGCTTACATGGGACCTGCAAAGTTCAACATTAGTCTTAAGGCTTCTCAGGCATGTGACTTAACCACTAAGCCATCTCTCCAGCCCCCAAATTTTCTTAAAGTCTGATCTGTTGCTCTGTCATTGACGGAACAAAACCATTTAAAGACACAGTGAGCCCAGGTTGGTGAATAAAAGAACACAGGTTTCAGGTTTTTTAATGGGCTTATTTGTTAGTTTTGTGCTCTTATCTACACAACATGTTTCTTCCAGACTGCCCTGATTATTTTTTTAACATTTTATAAAAATACATTTCATTAATTTCCTCCAATGTCCTCCATATGGATACACTTCTACTTTAAGTTAATCCATTGATATCACTTGAAATTGAGGTTTTTACTATGATAATTACTATATTTCTTTTCTGTCTGGGTTCTATTTTGTCAAATGGGGCTTTTAGTATAATTGAATTAGATTTCAGCTGTCTCCATTTCTCCACTGTTGTTTTATTTATTTATGTGGCTAATTTGCTTTTTATTATAGCCTCATTCTCCTCACTTAATAAAATATCACAAAATAAACTAAAGGAGAGTGTTTATATAATAAATATTTGAATCTATTTACTATATGTGCCATCCCCTTTCATTTACTTATTTGTTTGTAAGCAGGGAGAGAGAGAAGAGAGATTGAGAGTGAAAATGGGCATGCCAGGGCCTCCAGCCACTGAAAATGAACTCCAGACACTACAAATGAACTCCAGACACATGTGCCACTGTGCATCTGGCTTTACATTGGTGCTGGAGAATCAAATCTGGGTCTTCAGGCTTTGCAGGCAAGCACTTTAACCACTTAGCCATCTCTCCAGCCCCACTCCCTCTTTATTGAAGGAAAATCTGCCTAAGTATACCAGGCTGGACTTGAAGTCAATGTGCAGCTCATGCTGACCTGGAACTCATGATCTTTCTGTTCTTCACCTCCCGAGTGCTCAGAATTCAGATATGAGGCACCATTCCCAGGTGCCCTCTTTCATCCTATCACTATGATTCTTTGCTTTCTTGATTCAGGGATTAAATTTTTCCTGCACGATATTTCCTATCACTAGAAGATCTAGTATGAAAATCTAAGTTTATTGCAGACTTGCTTCCAGGACGTGGTGAAAGTGGTAGGTAAAGAGTGCATGTGAAAATAAAATGTTGCTAGACGTGGTGGTGCACACCTTTAATCCCAGCACGACAGAGGCAGATGTAGGAGGATTGCCATGAGTTGGAGGCCACCCTGAGAGTAGTGAACTGCAGATCAACCTGGGATAGAGCAAAACCCTACCTCGAAAAAGCAAATAAAGAAAATATTGAGGAAGGACAGAAAGACTTTTTTTTTTGGGGGGGGGGTTCTGAGGCGAGTTTCACTCTAGTTCAGGCTGACCTACTATGTAGTCTCAGGGTGGCCTCGAACTCACAGTGATCAGCCTATCTCTGCCTCCCGAGTGCTGGGATTTTAGGCGTGCGCCACCACACCCGGTTTCAGAAAGACAATTTTTAATCAATGGAATTTCAATGCTTATATGTTTCAAATAATGATACACCACACATTCTCCTCCTTCAGAGATCTATGTAGAGCAATAATGGAGTAATCTTAAAATTGCATAAAATCATAAGGAATGACTAAAATTACAAAGGGAGATGAGAGCTAGAGAGATGGCTTAGCAGTTAAGACACTTGCCTGCAAAGCCTAAGGACCCATGTTCAACTCTCCTGGTCCCACATAAGCCAGATGCACAAGATAGCACAAGAGTTCAAGGATGCACATGCACAAAGTGACCCGAGTGCTCAAGGGTCACACATGCAAACAAGGTGGTGCATGCATCTGGAGTTTGCAATGGCCGGAGGCCCTGGAGTGCCAATCCCCCCCTCTCTCTCTCTCTCTCTCTCTCTCTCTCTCTCTCTCTCTCTCTGTCTCTCTGTCTCTCTTTATATATATATATATATTTTTTCTCTCTCTCTGTCTCACACAAAAAATAAATAAAATGAATTTACAAATGGAGGTGAATATGAAATGACTGATCCCAACATACTTTGAGGGAATAGATGAGAAGTAAATTGCTAATACAGCACTAGAAAATTAGAGAGAAAAAGAGAAAAAGAAAAAGAAATAGAAAGAAAAGGAGAGGCAGCAGCTGAATGATGAACCCATTGGTCTTGCAGGAAACAGAAGAGAAGACCTGTGATCCAGAAGGAAAGAGACACCGGGTTGAAATTAGGAGGATGAATGGTCAGGGAAGGGCTTTGCACATTTTACTTTTCTTCAGAATGCCCTCCTTCTCTCAGAAGAGCCAGCTCCCTGACATTAGATCCCACCGTTTGACAGAGTATTTCTGTAATGGATTAATACTACCCACTTAGAGGGAAAAATAACATCTCATTGTTTCACCCTAAAATATTTAACAAATCTCTCCTTCAGAAAAAAAAATCATGCAGATGTGGTACATATACACAATGAAATTCTTCTAATCAGTAAGGAAAAACTGAAATAATGAAATTTGTAAGAAAATGGTCAGAGTAATTATATATCATTAACTAACGTAATTCACATTTTAAAATATCTAAAGAAAATATCATGACCTGGATTATTACAATGTTTTTTTTTTGGGGGGAGGGTTTCCATTTTTTAGTTTTTCAAGGTAGGGTCTCACTCTAGCCCAGGCTGACCTGGAATTCACTATGTAGTCTCAAGGTGGCCTCGAATTCATTGCGATCCTCCTACCTTTGCCTCCCAAATGCTGGGATTAAAGGTGTGAACCACCATGCCCAGCAGAATCTTTCTTTTTATTAACAGATTTTCATTGTTTCATTTTGTCATTACAGGAGCACTGGCGTGCATATGCCTTAGGAGAGTGACTGCCCTGCTTCGTGGTAACTTATCAAGATTGTCTAGCTATATGAGAACACTATCTTCATATAAGAATTTCAACACTTGCATATATAAGAAATCATTGCCAGCATCATAGTAAGAATTATATTAAATCTATGAATCAATATGGAGGCAACTGGCAACTTTACTATGCTCATAATTCCAATTCATGAGCATTCTGTCTTCCTCCACTTTGACTTTTTTCTACTAACATTTAAAACAAATCCAGCACACAAAACCCACATATGTTTTGTTAAATATATCAAGGCATTTCTATCTACTTGGAACTGTAAATGTTATGTTTTCACCTCAGGTTCCTTCCACTCATTACTGGTGTTGAAAACTGCAATTGATATTTGTGTGTTAATCTTGCAGCCAGTAAAGTTGCCAAACTCACCTACTACTTCTTTATTGAACTGAAATAATTTCTCTTTAGTCCTAATGTTCTAAGAACTTTTGTCACTACTGCATGTCAGATTTGGAGATTTTTTTTTTTTACATCAGTGGTTCTCATCATATGTTTTCATTCCTTAGTTTGTTAATATGACAGATTACATTAATTAATTTTCAAATGTTAAAAGAAAAACATTTTAAAAATCTGTACATTCTTGAAATAGATCTCAATTGGACAAGAGGTATACTTCTTTATGTGAATTATTGGTTTATAATTATATTCTTGAGGGTTTAAGTTCATGTTTTTGTCTTTCCGTTATATTCTCTATCTGCTTTTACTACCAATTTCTCTCTCTCTCTCCCTCTCTCTCTCTCTCTGTATCTCCATCTATATCTGTAATAGATTAGGTGATAAGGAAAACCACTGCAACAGTCCAGGTCATGAAATTTTCCTTTAGATATTTTAAAATGTGAATTACATTACTTAATGACATATAATTACTCTGACCATTTTCTTACATATTTCATTATTTCATTTTTCTTTACTGCTGAGAAGAATTTCATTGTGTATATGTACCACATCTTCATTACCCATTCATCAGATGATGGGCATCAATGACGACTGGATTCCAATTGTTAGCTGTTGAAAACAGAGCAGTAAGTATGGTTGAGCTACAGTGTTGCATGGGGCATGTATATTTTTCTTTAATGTAACTATTTCTTTTTTATTAAGGTTTTTATATTGTTACTTTATTGATTCCTGGCCTTCATTTCTTTCCTCTCCATTTACTTTCAGTTAATTTGTTCTTTTTCTACTTTTTTTTCTGATATAGAAAAGTGTAAGTGTGTGTTTGTATTTGTGTGTGTAATGTGTATGTGTATTTAAGACTTTTCCTTATTTGTAATTTCAGCATTCAATATGATATATTTCTTTCAAAGCTGCTGTACCTGTATACCACATACTTTATGTTTACTTGAATCTATTTACTTTTAATTTCATTAAGCATTTCTTATTTATGGAGTATTTGGAAATATGATGTTTAATTTAAACATGCTTAGACATTTTACTCTTTTCTCTTATGAAATACTCTTACTATATTCATAGTTACTTTCCTCATCACTGTTGCAAAATACCTGACAAGAAACAATTGCAGGGAGTCAGGGCTTATTTGGGCTCACAGTACAAGGGTACATGACCAGAAGGCAAGGTAGGGTAGGCAGTTTTCAGTTATAGAAGCAAGTGCATAAGGCTGCTTGCTCATAACTCGGCAGATCAAGAAACAGAGGGACGAGTGCTAGTTTTCACTTCTCCTTTCTTCCCTACCCACAGGATGGTCCCCATTCTGAGAGGTCTTCAGTTCAACCTCTGGAAACATCCTCTAAGACAATCCCAACAGCTGTGTTGCCCAGGTAAACACAAATCCAACCAACTTAACAATGAATACCAGCCATTATAACTATGATCTGTAAGTATGACCATAATGGTTATTAATTTTTTTAAAAAGATTTTTTTGGATTAAGATATGGTCTATCTGGAGAATGTTTGGTGGTGCTTGAAGAACATGTGTACATTGCTCTTGCTAGGTGCAGAATAGTGCTTGTAGCATCTCTGGAATAGTGCTTGTAGGTGGTGTTTTCTGGAGTTTCTGTGGCCTAGCTGATCTTATGTTTAGTAATTCCATCAGTTTCTGGCAGAGAGAAGAAGGAGTTGAAGTCACAAACTGCAATTTTATATTTTTTTTTTTCTGCTCTGCATTTTTACTTCATGTGTCCTCAGGCTCTGTTTGGCATGTCCACATGTCTTTCTGGTGGGTTTGTTGGTTTATTGCTGTGTAATGTAGCATTTTATCTTAAATTATCTTTCGTGATTTTCTTTGCTCTGAAAAGTTTTAGATATTAGTACAGCCAGTTCTGCTGGGTTCTGTTTATTTTTCTGATGTCTAAGTGGTTCCTATGTCATCGACTGTAAACTGAATTTCTTGAACAGAGTGGTGAATTTCTCATGCTTTCTTTCTCTCTTTCTCCTGCATTTGTTGTTCTGTAGTAGTACAAATGATGGCTCTACTGTTGCGGCTTCACAGTCCTCAGAGCTCTGTTAATTCAGGCTGTTTATCTTTTATTCAAACTTATAAAATTGAATTACTGTGTTCTCAGGTTTACTCATACGAAGTGTTTCTTCTCATAGTTAAACAAACAAACAAATCCACCAAAGACTTGTCTTTGCATAAAATTGACTAGTGGGATTAGCAAGTGTCTTTAATTTAAAATTTGCAACAGTCTACGAATTACAGTAATACAGCATTATTTTGCTACATGAGAGCAAAATAGAATTAGAATTTATTCATTCAGCTGCTGGTTTTCCAACTCCTTCCAAGACACGAACATGTCTGCACTTTCATTTTCTTACTTCATTCTTTCTGAAAAAGCACAAATCCAGTGCAAATGGGGCCATTAAGGGAGAAGTCATATTCTCATTTGTTAGAGCACTCATTTGCAAACACAATGATTCATGTTCTCTGGCTTTCTTGGTCTTGAAAACACGCATGATCTTATTGACCAGTGCTATTTGTGGTGATGTTGCCACTGCCCATCTGCACACAGTGGTTCTTAGTGTCTGTGCCTTTGTGGAGATAACTAATGAACATTTTCTGGCACATGCTAAGAAGCCTGAGAAAAAGCACCATTATAATTTATTTCTATCTAAATTACTCCAATTTGTGTAAGGACGCTGAATTGCACCAATTTCCCATAAAACCACCTCATTTCAATGAATACCAGTTTGTCTCTTGATGCACCATATTAGAGTAACAGAAAATAAACACGTATATACACATATGAATGTCTCCAACCTTTTATTTTGAATCAAACAATTGCTTTTGGTTCTTTTCATTGATTCCATTGGTAATTAATACTATGCCTCACAATGAGTGTCACTTGCATAATTTGAACATTCAACAATATTAATATTCCCTTTCTGGGAAATACAAATGAACCAGAAAACCTTTGAACAGCTGTTTGAGGCATATTTTGCAATCAGATTGGGCATTTGTGCCTGTAAACAATGAAATGGTGAGTGATTCTCTAAGACTGTGATTCTGTCTGTGTTTTGCAGCCAGATCATTTATATTGGAGAAAAGCAGGAGACATTATGAACTGGTTTCCTAAAGAATTTATCTCAATATAAAATTCTACTAAATATTCCTATTCTCTTTCCCTTTAATTATTATTACATTTGAAAGCTGAAACTTATGATAGCTGTAAATAAAATTAGCAGACATCATTTGGAATAAGACTTCACATAAGTTTAATATCTGCTTAGGCTTATTATTTTGCTGAGAATAGATGCAAATGAAAATACTAAGCTGGATTTATTCAATACAGCAATATGTGAGAGAACCTTTATCATCATTCAGGTACTGAGAACTATTTAAATGGCATCTGCTAAGGTAGGTGAAGATGTGGTAAGACACTGAGAGGGACAATACAAAAACTCTTCTCGATGTAACATATGTTCTGTCTTCAAAATTGCAATGAAATTAGCATTACATTACAAAAGAAAGTATGACTATGAGGTCTTTTTGAGACAGTGTTCAGTCTAATGCCAAATGAATATCACAGAAAACAAATTAAATTTTAGAAAAGGATCAAGATGCTTGGGATTGGAATACTTCTTCATTTTCACTCCTTTTATTCTCACTCACTTTATTTGTAAAAAATTCTGACAATAAACATGGCTTATGCAAACTGGTCAGCATCTCTCGCTAAACAGTTGGCAGCCTAAATTGACCCTGTTGGAAGTATTTTCTCAGAAATACAGTAAATAATCATCTATTAGAATACCCAGTATATAAAAAATAATAAAATCTAGCACAAATACTCATTTTGATTTTACTTAAAAATATTTTTTATGAAGATGAAACACTGAGGCCAATAGCTTTATGAGACTTCAGCATGTCACACTGTTAGGACAATTACAGTGACAGATTTTTCTAGTCCCCAGTACTCTTCCCATAATGGTGAATTTTCATTTTTACTGCTGAGTTCTTCTCTAGTGTGGCAGGAATTGTTTGAACTTCAAATGCTCAGTGTGTCAGAAGGAGAAGTCTATAGTCAAATAAATAATATTCAGAGAAAACCCCAATAAAATCTGTTTTCAATATCCATTTCTACATAATAAATGCTGTGTGTACTTGTGTGTATACAGAAAAGAGCCATGAGGTCATGGTGGAGAGCTGGTGGAATTTCTTGGTTGATGCTGGAATTTGAGTGTTTGAACACATTGCCAATGTATTCCAAGTGTCTTTGCCTGTGTTTACATATAGATATTCAAATAGAGACACCTCTAACAGAGGCGTCAGAGTCACACAGACTCACCCATCAACCTAATTTAAAGGGACTACAGAACTCTACAGAAATTATGTCCTACCACATTGAACAATTTCCATGATTTCAGGACTGCCTTATATACTTTAAGAAAGGGAGAAAAGAGCTCAGCAAGTTTACTTATAGAGTCAAATCTGATATAAACTCAGTATAAAAGCAATTTCTTCAAAAACCAGAAACAAATTTATAAAAAAATAGCTTAGAAAACTTTTAATGTGACTACAAAAATGTCTGAGGGTTCTCAAATAAATAAATAAATTAATTAATTAATTAATTTAAAAAATCTGAGGGTTAGGGATATAGATGGTTCAGCGGATATAGTGGTTCAGGCTTCCTGGGGAAGCCTGATGATGCCAGTTCAGGAACCCATAACCCACATAAAGCTAGATGTAAGTATCTCACCCTTCTCTAATTCCAGTGCACCTATGGTAATGGAAAGTAGAGTCAGGAAAATCCTGACACTCTCGGGACAGCTAGTCTGGCACTCATAGTGGTGTAAAACAATGAGACTCTTTCAAACAAGGTGGAAGGCAATAGCTGACACCCAAATGTTGTGTATGCCATTGAACATATGACTGCATACACCCACATCACTCATATACATACATTAAAAATAAAAATACTGGAAAAGTTTATGAATGAAGTACAGTATGAACAGCATCTGAAACTTCAATGTGATTTCTAGGGTCTGATAAAGTAGACTTTATGTTTCCCAAATGTATGGCAGAACACCTTAGATATGTTAATATGTAACTCCAAAGAATACAGAAAATGTGATCAATTGTAAAGATAGTTGTAATAATTTACATACAACTAGTGCAGGGTTTCAATGCAAAGGTATCATTTAAATGGAGTTTATCCATTTTTGAGATTAGTAGGCTAAAGTTGACCAGATATCTGAGAAATTTCACAGAAGAGAGTGTAATGTGCTCTGGGTGATTGCTTTGATTCTTGGTGATGGAACCACCTTATCATAAATCTGGCATATAAAGGAAATAACTGTATTATAAAATGTTCAAGTCTCACAAATTAATTTAGAAATATTTATAATTCACATCATTTCCCAGTAACTTGACCCTCCTTCCATTTAGTATTTTACATTGAATCATGGATTCTGATTTTCCAACCCCCAGTTGACTGTTGTTCAAGCTATTCATTTCTAAGACTTGAAAGCATCCACAGAGCCCTAGGATAGAGAGTTTAAACCATGGGAGATTCATGCATTTACTTGAATATGGAATTTTGAAAAGTGGTTCTATTGAAACTAAGTGACTTTTAATACATTTTTGCCTTCTGTTAAGTTGCCATTATTGATTTTTCACCATGAAATTTATGGTAGCTTTAAATGGCTACATGAGCAAGTCTGTATGAGTGAGCATGTGCTGTACAATGCTGCAGTAACAGACAATCCCCAAATCTGAGTGACTTAAAATAAGAAAGATGTACCTTCCACTCCCTGCTGCTTAGCATTTTGGGTTGATGACAGTTCTCTTCCCCATCATTGTCACTTAGGACACAGATGACAGAACCTCCACATCTGGACCATCTCTATGGCCCAGAGAAAGGAGCATGGATCTCTTAGCTTCTGTCTGGAGGAAAACCCTTCACTACTGCTCAGTTTCCTCCTCATATTTCATGGGAACTTACAAATCATATAGCATAAGGGGTATAGGATCCCATTCGGACATTTAGAATATTGATATAATTTTCAATATTCCCATAACTTAGATGCCTACCTTTAATAATGACTGCTGGGAATGTTAGATGATGCCCATAATCCCAGAATTTCAGAGGCTGAGGCAGGAGGATCACCTTGAGGTTTATAGTGAATCCCTGCACTACAAAGTGAGATCCTATATCCAAAAACAAAACAAAACTACACAAGACTTATTAACCCTAAGACTAAAATTTTCAGCTAAATTTGCAATACAAAAAAAAAAAAAACTTTGACCTTCAATGCAATTGTATGCATCATACATCTGTGTGTCTTTGTGATTGAGATGGCACCAGGACTTATTATAATTTGATATAAAATTATGCAAAATACAAAGGTGTAAATTTCTCTCTCCCTATCTATCTTCTATCTCTCTATCTATCTATCCATCTATCTTCTATCTATCTATCTATCTATCTATCCACCTTCTATCTTTTATCTATCTATCCATATATCTTCTATCTATCATCTTTATCTCTTTATCACATATCTATATCTATATCAATATCATCTATATCTATATCAATGTCATCTATATGTATCTATATCTATCTATATGTACATATGTGCATTTTTTAAGTGAGCAACACTACCTATCTCATAAGTGAGTTGTGTCTAAACTGAATCTCCAGGAGTCATCTTATCCTCACTCAACCTATCCTGGTTAAGTTCTCTTCTAAGTCCACTTGGTTGCTGATGACTCTGAGGCAACACCAAGCCCATCCCAAACAGAGCTGGCTAGGGGCTTTCCGACTGGAGGTGTTTTCATTTAATGATCTCAATTTCTTGGTTCCTGTTGGTGTTGGACTTCCTGGGGCATTGTACATCCCTGATTCTACCTCAGCTTTCTCTAGATTGCATTTAAACTCATTTTTTCCCCTGTATAAACACTTGCTGGGAAAGGTCAGCTTAATACATAGCAAGTCCTGAGTTTTGTAAATTTTAGTGAGTCATGTGCTAAATTTCGCCTGACTGAAATGCATCCCTTTCTCTGAAAATCAAGTAGAAAGACATCTCTGGCATAGGAGGGAAATGAGAAGAGCACTTAACTGCAATGTTAAGAGGTTTTTGATTTCCCTGGTACTAGTAAGACACATATTTTTAACCATTTGCGTTGTTTGCATTTTTTAAAAGCTAAATGCTGATTGAGTGATTAAGTTGCATTCACAAATATATTAGATGTTGGCACTGAGCTCAAGGAAAATGTCTATTTTTTCAATTATACAAAAATAAATTTTGCAATAATCCTACTTACCTGTTACTGATACATTTTATCATGTGACTTCAAAATATTTCACTCTTATTTACACACTGTACTTTAGAGAGAGAGAAAAGAGAGAGAGAGAGAGATAATGGATACACCAAGGTCTTTCAGTCTCTATGAATGAACTCCAGAAACATGTCCCCTGTGTGCATGTGTGACATTATACACTTTTGTCATGGTGCATCTGGCTATGTGGGACTTGGATATTTGAACAGGAGTTCTTAGACTTTGCAGGCAAGTGTCTTAACTGCTAAGCCATCTCTTCAGCCCTTCAGCAACTTCTCCTCTTAAATATCAATTGTGTGTCTGTGTGTGTGTGTGTGTGTGTGCTCGCATTTTAGTGTTCTTTGACACAAATAATAGACATACATTTTTAAAAATGAGGAAGCTAATCTTGTTCATCTTGTTTTTCCAGTGAGAATATTAAGTTTTGGGAAGATTATTTTCATACTAAGGAAAGAGGAATTTCTAGGACACCTTTGTAAACTTAATAAAACAAAAACATTTTGTAATTGACAAAGGAAAGGAAAACATATAAAGCTTTAACCACCTCCTGGTTGACATTATGCCTGAGCTCTCGCTTAGCTAATGCAAACATTTAACCCATACCTGTAAGGCATGAGCCCCCTAACCCCCTTGGGCCCCTACAGCCTCAAGGAGTCAATCCTAGAGGTCTTAACCCAAATTCTATCTGGCAGATGGATGTTACCCACATACCTTCCTTTTGTAACCTCAAATATGTCCATGTCATTGTGGACAATTACTCTAAGTTTACTTTTGCTATTGCTCTCTAAAGGGAAAAGGCTTCCCATGTCATCAAACAAAAACCACTGTTTGTCATGAGCATACCCTGGTCAATTAAAACTGACAATGGCCCTGCAAACACATCTGCCCAATTCACATCCTTCATGGAATCTTGGGGAATAAATCACTGACTTGGGATCCCCTACAACCCACAAGGACAAGCCACCATGGAGAGAACTAACCAGACCCTAAAGGAATTAATTATAAAACAAAAGTCAAATATGTCACCCAAGGACCCCCACTTGGCCTTACTGGAAGCTCTCTTCACCCTCAGTTTTCTCACCTTTGATGAGGCAGGACTCTCCCCAGCCTACAAACATTGGAGATCCCAACCAACCACAATGCCCTTACCCTTAGTCTGCTGGAAGGATATTCTTACTAATATCCAGAAGAGACCCCACCCTCTTTTAACACAGGGACAAGGGTATGCTTGTGTCTTTCCAGAAACTTCATAGATCCTGATCTGGATCCCTGCCAGAAACATCCATCCAGCCACTGACACAGGGATGGACCTTGATGAAGAGGATGATGCCAAACCCCTCAGGCAGGATACAAGACTTTAAACTTAATACTCCTTTTTTTTCTCTTTTTATCTCCTTTTCTACCTACTACCACTTCACAAAAACCATTTTGGACAATTCTTCTTAGGCCATATTTGTTTGGTACTGTGAACCTATGTTCCCACGCTTTTCCTAGGCTTTATTTTAGCCACTCTATTTCGCTGTATTCCTCCCCCTTCAAGCATGTACTTCTCCTTAGCCACACCTTTGCCTTTTTTGTTTATTAATGCCTCTTAAGATAATGCTACCCTCCAACCAGCCATAAATTCCTTTCAAACTCCTTTGATTACATTGATCTGCTACCATTAAGGACACTTCAATGCTACTAATTATGACACTAAGGGTGAGTTCATGACAATCACCCAGCAACCTGTCCTACCCCAGTCTTTTTCAGGTTCTATAGTTAATTCTCGCTCGCTGGGACCATTGGCAGGGCACAGAGCTACTGCCACTTGGCCCTCCCATGCCTCCTAGGTGACAGCCACTCCCCTCGGGTTTTGGCATAATGCAGGTCTGGCCCTAGCCAGACTGCATGTCAGAAGAAACCAGGCCATACCCCTCAGGTTTTCTCACTAGGGTGGTGGTTAGCCAATGGCGGGTAAGACTCCATAAGATGGGGCAGCCTAAGACAGGCACTGTCACATGTGATGGTCCCTTGGGGCCTGGGTTCAACAACGGCTTGCCAAAGAACCATGCCTTCCAGGGTTGCCAATAATAAAAACAAAAAGGAGGATATGCATGGCACAATTCAGGCCTGGCCCTAGCCAGACCACATGTCAGAAGAAACCAGGAAGTGGCTTCTTTGAACACAGTATTCTGTGCAGGCCTGGTGTGACAACAGCTACAGTCCCATGCTCGCAAGAAACCTACTACTGGATGACCTGTCCAGAGACAGGCTATCATTGGTCACAAAAAGGGGACCACCCCATACAATGATTGGCCAGCCAAGCCCCTTAAAACCCCCTGCACTCCCTCGAATAAATGAGTTTGCGGCAGCTCGCCCTCTGCCTGCTTTCACCCAACTCCCGGAGTCTGGTGGTGATTCTGCGCTGCTCACCCCAACTCGGCAGAGACCCTACCGTCCCTCCTGGGCTGGCCTTAGGGGGGACCACAACATGTCATGCCTGTGCTATGGTGGAGATAGATAAAATAACCTTAATACAAATTTTCTGAACACTTTAAGATTTCTTAAATAACATGAGTGCTATCTAGCAGCTGCCTGAAGCTGTGTTCAGAAAAATTCTCAAGAACCCACACAGCCTTGGTAATGGGATGCCAGGGTTGGTTAGGGATATGTTCTCTGGTTCGGAAGATGAGGGGAAGTCCATGCAGACTGTGCTTGCCAATGCTTGTTGTCACTCAAGGTACTGCTCAACAGATTATGAATGCTATAATTTTATTTTGTTTATGATTCTATGCAAACTGGGAAACACTTTTTTTATCTTTTATTAATAATATATTGTTTGTTTATATTATTCTAATTTTACATTAATAATTGTGACTCCATTATCCTCCTCCCTCTTCCAAAGGGACCCTCATCAATGGGTAATGTGGGTCATGTATTGTGGGAGTAGTCAAGAGTTATGGGGTATAGGCCAAGTCTCTGTGCATAATGCAAACTGGGAAACACTTTGAAGGACTTTGGTTAGTTCTATTCAATCCATTTTCCTGTGAATATAGTGGATGGTTTGTTTTATAGAAAGTTAAGCTGTTGTTTATATTATTTTAATCAGAAAAAGAGAAATACAATGCACTGGTGATCACCTTGTGCTGGTTGAATGAGAAATGAGGAACAGAAATGGGGTTGTCTGAAAATCTACAATCTTGAGGACCTCAAGTAAGGGTATTGTGAATGAGCAATTCTGAGGGTTTTTGAGAGCAGCTAACCAGAAAATATCCCTTTGAGAATTATTCTTGGACTGTCTACGTTTTAAGCTGTATTTTAAATATAAAGACCGTTGTGATTTGTAGTGGGCAAAGCCCCGAGGAATGTCGTTGAGGAGAGATTTGAAGCATGTTATCTTCTAGTTTATGAGTAATAAGGACCCTGAACATTGTTGCAAGGGAGAAAGAATTTATAAAGCATTTGTCATCCAAATGCCCCAGACATAGAGGCAGTGAGAAGATATGAATTCATGACAATCAAAACACAAATGAATGTAGAAAAAAATCAGCAATAAACATCATAGCCTGTATGGTAAGCAATTTCTAATAGAAAAAAAGTCTTATTGCCTGGTAATAAATTAATTCTAAGGACACAGCATATAATTGAAACATAATTTATAAATTAATGTTTAAGTAGCTCTGTTTCAAGGTCTTTGTTGTCACAGCTAGAAGTCAGCATGTCTTAGATTAAAAGATGAGTCAGAGTTGCCATAAAATCTTAGGTTTGCCACTGGGTAGCTGTGCAATTTCAAGCCAGTTGTATGAAGTCTCTGGGCATCAACTGTCTCTTACAATGTGTTTGATTAA
Source organism: Orientallactaga sibirica (assembly GCA_036365145.1). Classification (NCBI taxonomy): domain Eukaryota; kingdom Metazoa; phylum Chordata; class Mammalia; order Rodentia; family Dipodidae; genus Orientallactaga; species Orientallactaga sibirica. Next base: position 2,393,740 of record JAEOAD010000044.1, on the reverse strand, counting down.
ATAACACTAAAATGTATTTGGTTCTAAATTGTATTTTTCAAGGAAGGAAAAATCATTTGGGATAACAGCAAAGCAAAAACAGGAAGCAGGCCTCTGGCCAATATACACTTTCTCCTATTTACCTTCATAGATTTGCTGTTAAAAGAAGATGGAAAATTGATGAATTCTTTTTCTTGGCCAGCTTTCACATGCCCCTGGTGACACTGTGAGGAAAGAGGCTGAGACCCATAGGTTCTTCTTAAGCTCCTGGTCCAGCCCTTGGTTTCTTCTCTGGACAGGGTTGGTCAGGGCTTCCCCTCACTCAGTTCTCACAACCCCAAGAGACTTAAGCAAAGACAACACTGGGAAATTCTTCCCTTGTCAATTTAGGCAACTCAGAAGACAAGGGTTCTGATATGAGGGCTTACGCTGTGGAAAGGCTCATCCTGCCTACACACCCTGAAGTGGAGCTCGCAGTGACACTGGTGACAGAGAACGCCTCACCGCTCCTTTGTGCTCCATATCTTGTAAGGTGAGATTCTGATGAGCAGATCTCCATGGGAATGCTACAAAAGGCAGAGGTCAAAACACTTATGCAACGCGTTTGATTGTAAATGCAGATTTAATCAATTTAGGAATGAAACCGAGGCTCTACTAGGGAGGAACTCAACAAACATAGAGTTAAAGGAGCAAATCACCAAATTCAAGAAAGAAAAAGCATGCAAGCTAGGGGACCCATGCGTTTGGAGTTTGTTCACAGTGGCTAAAAGGCCCTGGCATGCCCATTATCTCCTTTCTCTCTCTTTCTTTCAGATTGTCTCCCTCTCTCTCTCTCAAAAATAAAATGAAAAATATATTTTTTAAAGTGTGCAAAGAACATTTGCGGTACACTACATCACTTCTTTAAAAATCAGGCTTATATGCCCACGAGAATATCAACATTAAATATTTATACAACCAGAAATTTGGTTGTAATATTTTTGGAGGGATGGGGTACATAGTTAAAATGCATCTGTGTATATGGGTGAGCATTGGTGGAGATTAACGAGAGCTTAATTGAGGCTGGGGAGATGGTTCGGCTTTTAAAGGTATTTGCCTGCAAGCCTGCCCACCTAAATTCTATATTCCTTAGCACCTGGCCAAATAAAACCAGATTCAAGTGGTGCATGTATCCACAATCCCAGAGTGCTAAGTGCAGAAGCAACAAGAGACCCTGTGTCAAAAAGGGGCCTGGAAAGAAGACGGCTGAGGCTGACCTCTGACCTTCATACATGGGCTGAGGCACATGTGGGCCCATACACATGCAAATCCTACACACAAATAGATAATAAAAATACAAAAAAATATTAGAAGGGAGCTAAATCACTATCTTCTATCATAAAAAATGATAAGGCGATATATAAATTCAAAAATTTATTTTTAGAGCTGTTGACATATACATTGATTTAACAATGTTAGGGGAACAAAGTGTGTTATTTTCCTAAATTGTTAATTTCATGAATCTTGAGAATGGGTAACATGACAGCTGTTTCAGATTTCAGGGGTTCAGGTGTTCACGTTCTTCTGTTTGTTTTCCACAGTTTCACAAGCAACTGTGTCCCAGGGCCTCTGGGAGAGGTGGAAAGACAGGGTGAGCACCCGGGCTGCTCTTTCTGCTGTGGCTGCAGTCTGGGCCTCTCCTGGGTAGAGCAAGAGCACTACTGAACTTTCTGTGCACTCAGAACAGACAGTGGATACAAAACAAGGGCATGAGCCAAAGGTGTCCTCCTCAGCTTCCTGCTGACTCCACGGCCTTGGAGGAGAAGACACCTTAAAAACGACCTTTGATAAATGGGATAGCAATAACTATCACATCCAAAAAACTCAGCAAGCTTCCCAGGAAATATGAATGTAAATAAAATATTGATTAAAAGCTAAAAGGATTTTAATTAGGTTACTTGGTTTAATAGTTTAATTTGGCAGAAACAGACAACTTGGACAAGGTTCTTTGTGCAAGCACATTCTAAGTCACTAATTAAAATTTCAGATGGCAATCTGAGATTAGCTAAGGGATCTTCAAAGGCAAGCACGATGCCCACATTTTATTTTATTTAAAAAAGAAACACACAAAGCAACCCTAAGATGTTACTTTAAGTATTCTATTTGAAATAATGTGAAAGCTCAGATATACTACAATCCTTTTTGACCCACACACCATCTGTAATTAAGTTATGTTGAACAGAAAAGATAATTTGGTGGGCAAACATCATAAAAATTATATTTTTTATGGAAGAATATCCAAGTTTGAGTAGAATAGATAGAAGTGGTCTTTTTGAAATGCAGTGTTATTGAATAAGAGACATGTACTCCAAAACATGTAAAAGTCATCGCACAGTAAAATATTATTTATTCAGTCTGATTCAGCAAGTGCATAAACCATCCTGAAGTGAGTCGCCCAGAGAAGCTCTGTGTAGTGTCTCTATGAGGTAATTACATATCAATTCACTAAGTGGCATGCTTCAAGGTCACAGCTATGTCTGTGCCTGCTATGTTTTATGTGGTATAGCACTCAGAGAGTATCAGTGAAGGACAGTCGCTTATAAGGATAGGACCTAGAACAGCACTTCTAGCTCACAATTCATGTTTGCCGAGTAATAGTAATGCGAGCTTGAGCAATTTACACAGCTTCCTGTGTGCGATACAGGAGTTATGATTACTACAGCTACTTCTCAAGATTCAAAGAATTATGAAGATTAATAAAGAGAATGCATTTGGAATACTAACCCAAGCTTTAGATAGTCAATACCCAATTACTTAGCTCTAGAAAGATGAGGTAGAGGAGTAAGAGTTCAGAAAATTAAAAATACTTATTGTGGGGCTGGATAGCTGGCTTGGTGGTTAAAGCATTTGCCTGTGAAGCCTAAGGACCCAGGTTTAATTCTCCAGTACCCACATAAGCCAGATGTACAAGGTGGTTCATGTGTCTGGAGTTCATTTGCAGTAGCTAGAGGCCCTGGTACACCCATTCTCTCTATATATCTGCCTTTCTCCCTCAAATAAATAAATAAATAAAATATTTTAAATATTTATTGTTAATAGGAGAAAAAGTACAAAAGGGTGTCAGTCATGGACAATATGTAAAGATCTATATTCAAATCCCACCTCTCACACTCATTGACTGCATGTAGTTTCAATAAGTGGACTCAAATTCCCTATGTTTCAGTTCCCTTTGATGTAAAGAAAGATAATGTTATCTCACTCACAGTTCTTTGGAAGATAAGTTTAAGGCCCTATACAAGTCCTAACTATTGAAATTTGTTCAGTAAATATTGTTACCACCTTTTTTTCTGCTATAAAAAAACACAAATGTACAGGAGACATGTAGTAACTGCACTGTAGAGATTTATAGACATCGTGACTCGCAAGGTGGCTGTTTCCATTAATTTAAATTCTCTAGGAAAGACTTCAGCACTTCATTGAATTTATAAAAGTTCCCCACACATAGGAGAACGTGAGCATAGCCTGATACAATCAAAACCCATCACTCATCTATTGCAGTGGAGGCAGTATTTTGACTCCTGCACAGATTAATCACACATGTCAAAGACAGTCGTATTTACATAAGCATCAACATAGCTTCTGAAAATGTAAGTTATAGACCAGTGAACATGACATTCGCTTTCCCATAGGTAACTTGAGAAAAAGTGGGCAGGAAACTATCTACATTACATCGCTGTGTTGTTGACCTCAATGGAGACATTTGACTGATAACATGTGAAAATATCAGGTTGAGATTTTAGTAAGATGTTGATTTCCAGGTAAATCCCTCAATACCTTTCAATGCTAATACTAGTCAATGAAAAAGACCATTAGTTGCAAAAGAATCTTAAACAGATTTCCTTTAATCAATGTCAGCAAATAAGGCAGCCAGACACACCTTTACTGCTATTTTTGTTTTGTTTTGTTTTGTCTTGTCTTGTTTTGCTGGCAGGAATTCACTATATAACCCAGGTTGGACTCACACTGGATTTTCCAGCCCACCTACCTAAGTGTTGGGATTATTGTTCATCTATTTTTAACTAAGCCTTTATCAATAATGATAGTGTCTCAAAACAGTGAAAAACTGCCAATAAAAAATTCAAAGAGCTAAGATGTTTAATCTAGTCTTAAATCTTCCTAATTCAGAATGTCACAAAGCTTCGGTATGCCATCCACTTGGATTCAGAAAGGTCTCTCATCATTCAAAATCATCCATGCCTGCTTGAAGCTGACATCTCAGAAGAGTGTTGGAACAAGCTACTCTGCTAGTTGCATTATTTTCCTTCAGTGAAGTCATATTTTACACATGTCACAATCACTTAATCCTTTGAAAATTCAACTTCTCTTGGAAGCCACAGAAAGCCTTCTCTTGCTTCCCAACTAACTTCTGCAACTGCAAGCTGTGTCAATTAGTCAAAACATATTTGGAATCTGCGATGTGCCTAGTTTTGTGCTAGGCATAGAATATGGAAATATAAGAAGTATCTCACAGTTTGAAAAGCAAGCCCAGCATGTTACCAGAGCTTAAATGAAAACGGAAGGCAGCATGTAATAGCTTAATCACATAGTTGTGGAGGTCTGTGAACAAGGTAGCTTGTCTTAAAATGCTTATAGAAGGCTACATGGGATTTCAGATTTCCTCTAATGGACACAATTCCATGTTACTTCATTCTGTCTCCTACATATAATATGTGTGATTCCACAGTAATAAAACAGAAATCTGTGGTCATATACACAAATGATTTTCATTATTGCATATGTGAGTGTGTACTTTTACATACAGCTTCTTTTTGATCTTAAGCATATCTAATTATTTTACCTTCTATTGTCGTAAAGTGGATCATGTCAGGCAAGGTGTGATAATCCCAGGCAATGAGTGACCTACCGTAAGGAACTCTTCCCCATGAGAAGCTTTCTGGTTGGGGCTGGAGAGATGGCTTAGCGATTAAGGCACTTGCCTGTGAAGCCTAAGGACCCAGGTTCGATTCCCCAGTACCCACATAAGCCAGATGCACAAGAGGGCGCCTGCTTCTGGAGTTCATTTGCAGGGACTGGAGGCCCTGACATGCCCTTCTCTCTATCTGTCTCTTCCTCTCTTTCTCTCCCTCTCTCTCAAATAAATAAATAATTTAAAAAATGGTAGGAGTAGCAGGACGTGGTGACACACGCCTGTAATCCCAGCACTTGGGAGGCAGAGGTAGGAGGATGACTGTGAGTTCAAGGCCACCCTGAGAACTACACAGTGAATTCCAGGTCGGCCTGAGCTAGAGTGAGACCCTACCTCGGAACTCCCCTCCCCCCCAAAAAAAAGCTCTCTTGTTTTTATCATTCTACAGACCTAAGCTTGAGCAGCCAGGCTGCTCTTCATCTGTTGTGATCAGCTCTTGTTTGATAAAATGGCTATCTTGGAAAGAGAATTTGCCTTGCTTGCAAGATTGTTTAGCACTGGAAAATGAAGGAATCTGCAATTCTAGGCTTTGTGGCTTCATTCTCAATAGCAACCAATGTCAAAGGCACATATGCCATCTCTGTTGTTCATCCTAATCCAAATTAAGAATTTGAAAGGCAGTTTCTTTCCTCAGGGTAAAAGTTCATCAAGCACAAGTTATTTCTTAATTGGACCCTTTCCATTTTTAAAATTTCTTTCCATTAAATTGCAAAACTGCAACCTACAAATAATAGAAATTAGAGGTCTAATTACACTTGGATAGGATGATGATGTAATTTTTACTGGGACCTTCATCTGAGATCAACTTGTTTGAGTATCTGAGATGATACAATGGTTGCTAACTGTTCCCTGGAGTCTGAAGCTATCCTCTGGGGCTCTGATGAGTATCAGATTGTTTGCATCTCTTTGGGCTCTTTCCTGCTTCTCTTGTGCCATTGTGTTGAACTATGGGGATGGTGTCAAGTGGTCCTTTAAAATTGCACTTTTATAGATTTCATTTTTCCATTGTGAACCTCCAGCATAAAACTGGGTGATTTCCAGTGAAATTGGCAAACCTCTCCACATTGCAAGAGCACCATGAAACCTGGATTGTTTATATGAAGTATCTTGCCTTATGAATGTCGGAGGTTAATTTTAAAAATGTTATTACAGAACCTTTTTTTTTAAAAAAAAAATAACACATTGCTAGGGACACTGAATTTTTAACATCTACCTTGAGTAATGTCTGTTATTTGTGGGGTTATAGTGTGGTGCCCTGGAGAGTATCATAAACTGAAACTTTCTTTTGAGGCAGGGTCTCACTCTAGCTCCGGCTGACCTAGAACTCACTCCATAGACCCAGGTTGGCCTCCAACTCACAGAGATCCTCCTCCCTCAGCCTCTTAAACGCTAGATTATTAGCATACATCATATGCCTAGATCTATATACTTTTAAAGAATAAATTTGCAGAACTGTTGAGTGCTAACATTCCATTTCACCAAAGAACTACCTGCCTTATGCCAGCTTATTTCATTGCCTAAATGGTAAAACTGTTAGGAAAGTCTTTTTTTCTGTTGTATTAAAATAGTCCTTTTGGTATCTGATTCCAACGATCTTAGTCCTGCCTTCAGGATACACCACTAAGAGAAATCTTTCTTCTACAAAGTACTGTTTCAGTTTTTTTCAAGACTGATAACAAGCTCCTTCATCTTCTCTTTTATATTCAACAATTGTAGGTGCTTTAGAAATTTCTATAACATGGTTTCAAAACCTTCAACCAGGCTTTAAATAAAGGCAAACATTTACCTTTTTCAAATGTTAACTCAAACGCTTGTTTTAATTCCTTATCTGTACCTCAAAGTATTTTGAGTATACTACTGTGTATAAATGCATTTAACTTTATAGATGTATTATTAATTATATATGGGTAGCATTGTGATTTTCTGTCAAGGCAAACTCCAGTGTTTCTAGGCTTCATCTGTAGTGACTTTTAGGACTGAATGATCTCTTGTTAGGGGCCTGCCCTAAAAATCGCATGAGGCCTAATAGCACTCCTGCTCTTCCCCATTACCCCTGCCAGTTTTAACAACCAAAATTGTCTCTAGACATTCCACATATATCAGATGTCACACCAGGAGCAGAACTGTCCTCTGATAAGAATGATTGATTAAGGACAAGGCTTATCCTTCAGTGTTATAAAGATATAACTCCATAGTTCAGATATTCTTTGTGACAATTTTGAATTTGTCAGCTTTTTATAGATCTATTTAGACTGTTATGACATCTTTGTCTCTTTACGTGGCTAACGAGAAGTCCGCGCTGTGAACACAAGTGTGTGCTCTTATCAGTTTCCGTACTCCAGCAAGTTGAGGGTTAACATTTGGTGTGCTTACCTCTGTGGCAGAATCTTCTCAGGCTATTCTCAGAATTATTTCATTGCACCTGTATAGGATGAAGGATGTCGTGATCCACCAAGCACATAAGAGTGGGCATCAAGTTGGAACTGTTTGCGCAAACCCAAAGTGTGTTCATTATATGTGACCTGCTAGTCTCTGATTTTAGGAAGCATGCTAGTGTTAATTTACAGAATAAATACCATTAAATTTTAATGGATTTATTGCAATATTGACAATACCGAAAATATTAAGAGTCCTTCTCCCCAGAGCTCTCTTTTTCTCCTCTCTGGGATGCATAATATATCTCATTTGGCAAACACTGGACCCAGTAATATGACTTCCAGAAATGTTCCATGCTCTTTCAGGTTGAAAACACCTTATTAAAGTACGAAATCCAGACAAGGACACTTCCCAGTGCTGAATTGTGGAGTACTATCACCTCCTGGGATTCCACTCTGACTCCTGAGGGTGGGGTTTGGGTAAAAGGCAATTGAAATCGTACTGTGCATACAGACAGCCAGGGCCTTGGGTTGTTTTTCTCTTGAAACATTGCCTGTAAACCAGACCCATGTCATTAGACTCCTTGTAAAATGGTTTATTCAGATGGTGTGAAAACTCTGTTCTCTCTAGATTTATATTCCTTTCATCTACCTGGTGCGCCAATACCTTTACCTTTTGTTATAGCATCCATTTCTCCCCTCTCTATTCATGAGCTAGACTTTAGACAAGACATACACTTCAGCTGGACTAACGAGTTATTCTGGCTTTGTGGACTATGAGTCTTAAAGTGACTCAACTATAAACACTACCTGGAGTACCTTCCCTGAGCTGCAAGCAGACCTGACCTCACCTGACCACCCGTTCCTTCCTGCCTCTTGGATCTCCAGCATCACCTTGTTCCTTTTTTTCTGAGACTTGCTATTCTGTTCCTCCTCATACTTCTGATTTTATTTATTAATTTATTATTATTATTATTGTTAATTTTGAGGTAGGGTCTCACTCTAGCCCAGACTGACCTGGAATTCACTATGTAGTTTCAGGGTAGCCTTAAACTCACAGTGATCCTCCTACCTCTGCCTCCCAAGTGCTGGGATTAAAGGTGTACTCCACCACACCTAGCTCCATACCTCTGATTTTATAAGGTGCATCAAAGTTACAGATGCTGCATACATTATCATAGGTGGGGATTGTACCCAGGAACTTTCACATGCTAGCTAAGCACTCTCACACTGAGCCACAGCCCCAGCCTTAGAATCGATCTTTTGCCTTAAAGAGACTTACATTCGATATATAAATACACTGGCTCTTTTCCAGTTTTGTGTCATCTCTATAAATAATAATAATGACAATAATAATAGCATCTTCTAAATCTTCATTCAAGAAATTTTGTTAACATAGAATTAGTGTGCCAGTGCAAACAGCTTAGATTTTATATCTTGACCACAAATAAACAAAACTTAAAAAAGAAACTATAGCATCTCACCATTATTAAGTATTTACTATTGTTAAGCACTTAGATCTGAGTCCAGCTTGGATTCTGGAAATGGAAGGGAACTCCCGAGGGCATGATATCTGAAAGATAGTCTATACACAAAGGAGTGCCACTGGCCACAAGCATCAGAAACTCCTTCCATCAAGGCTGTGTCCAAGGGGCACACTAATACTGGCCTAAACCCCTGGACCACCTCCACCAAAGATCAGTAGTCACTAGAATATTTTGCAGTTTAGGGACTTGCTTTCACATCCTAAGGATACTCATACTTCTGTTACCCAACTTTAAGTTGATTGTCCAGGTTTGGGCCTTGAGGGTTTTTTCAAACTCTAAATAAGCTGAAATAAAATCACATTGGATTATTTTCCAATAGAACTGTAGTAAATACCACTTTATTTGATTTTCATCGTAATGACTAAACGGTTCAGCCCATCATGCTTACAGTTCATAGTCTGGATATCATGTGAACGTGGAGATGGGCAAACAGTTAAGGACTCCTTTTTCTTTGGAAATATACAGTTCCAGTTTGGTTGCTTTAACCCAATGATGGGTTTTATACTTCTACTTCCTATTAAGGCTATTTAATACTTACAAATTAACCTAAAATATCTCTCTAATATAAAATTTCAGAGCACCTGAATATGACATTCCAATTAAAGATTTTTTTCCACCTTAAAGACCAAAAATTACACATAAAAACATGTTTTCTGGCTGGGCATGGTGGTGCATGCCTTGAAGCCTTTAATCCCAGCACTTGGGAGGCAGAGGTAGAAGGAAGGATCACTATTCAAGGCCATTCTGAGATTACATAGTGAATTCTAGGTCAGCCTGGGCTAGAGTAAGACCCTACCTCGAAAAAACAAACAAACAAACAAAAAAAAATCATGTTTTCGGGAATAAATAAAGGATAATAGAGTCACACTGAATACTGATCAGATAATAAGTAGTCTTAAAGTCACTTTCACCATTTTGGTGGACAATTGAACATTTACTAAATGCAGGGTGCTGTGAGGTAGAAATAAGACAAGATAATTATATATCATGTTTTTACTATTTAATTTTATGTTTATTTACTCCACTTATATATCCAATAACATAAAGTATGGAATATATATATATATTAATGCTACTTCAAAATACTACCTTCATATTTTAAATGAGCATCTAAGCACGTGTCTCTGATCCTTAGCCTTATAAGTCTATTCCGTTAATTTCTGTATTATTTAATTTTCAGTTGCTATAGCTTTAAATATGTTTATATTTGGATTTGTTATGGTTACCATTTTAATGCATGGTAGAAAGGATGGCTCTATACCATTTATATTACGGGCTCTGAGATTAGTTTGTCTTGGTTTGAATCTAGGCTTATGAGGTGCATTTCCTTAGGCCAGTTACTTTTTTCTCCAACCTGAGTTTTATTATCCACAAAAAGTAATGCAAACAATATTCTTAAGAAAGAAGTTGAAGATGTATTTGCATTGATTTAGGTGAAGTAGAAAATTAAAACATTAATTTTCAATTGCCAAGGATTAATTTAGTGGATTGTAATTTCTGGTTCCTATGAAGTCCAGTGCATACCTTCTTGTGGCTAGTGGCATTGGGCAGTGACAATAAGGCTTTTCTATGCAGGAGAAGGGGGAAGAGCACATCTGATTTTGTGGGGACTAGATTTTGCAGTGATGTTTGTATTTACCACTAACCTCTCACTAAATAGAAGTGATCACATGATCACAATTTACCATACAGGAATCTGGGAAGTTTGGTCCCACTAAAAGCCCAGGAGACAAAGGAAAAATATTTAGGAAGCTAAAGGCTAATAAGTAACCACATATGTAATTTTTTATCAAAATGTCTGATATGAAATATGTTGATTGCCACTTTGCACTTAGATGAAATCCAGCCCTCATCTAAGTCAGTGAATGGATACGTGAATAATACAGTGTGTAGCAACTGCTAGAATGTAGGAGTACACATCCAAGCCCAGGAAGACTCAAAGGTGGTCATATTCTGATAGAAATGTTGTCAGAAGGGGAAGCAGAATTTGACTTGCTGAAAGGAAAAGTCTCTGGCACAAAGCCTAGAAACGAGAGATGTGATAGAATTGAAAAAAAGAATGTCTATGTGAGATGTGGCTTTTGCAATGTTTGCAGGTGGGAGATTGGAGAAGGAGGAATGAGAATTGAGAGAAAGAAAGAGTGGTGGCCATGGAAAGCCAACGCAGTTTCCTTGACTTGATACTAAAATCAGGGGAAGTCATTTGAAAGTGAAGGATGGGGATGGCTTTAAGAGAGACAAACAATGACAATAAGACATAGTAAATGAGAAGAAAATGGGCTGCAAATTTGATAGCATGTAAGAGTCAGAACTGACAAATGGTAGGGACATTATTGTGGATACTTGGGCAATATGGTTAAAATAACTTTTTAATGATGGGAAGTAATTGCCTTAGCTATAGGATGCATGAGATGGAATAAAGCTAAACACACACACTATGGAGCTATTGTAGTACATAGAGGGTGTTGGTTTGAAAGCCTGGGCTATGATAATGGATGAGAGTGAAAAGGAAAAGACCATTTCAAGTAAGAAATAACTATAAGAGCAAATTTCCTCATTAAAATTTAAGCCCATTATGTCAAAATGTGTAATTAGAAGCTTACTCTAAAGAAAAATAATCAACTGTGGATCCAATAATCAATTTCCCAAAAAAATAAATTCCCTCCACAGTAATTTCTTTATAATCTGTCATGTGTCTGGCTCTGTATAGGTGTTTGGAACTCAAATATTAAAAACCTTATCCTCAAAGGGTCCAAAGGAATCAGTTAATAGCATAATTAGAAGACAGTCTTGCAAGTGTTGAAGCAATATGCCAGTAGAACAGCAGAGGACATGGTTTATTCCTCCCCAATCATGTTAGGTTGGGGCTATTTGCTCATGAGGCATTTTTAGTCACTCGTGTTCCTGTAGGTAACCCCTCACCCATTCTCCTGTAAGTAAATCCAATAAACTCATTAGCCCCACCAAATTGGATTTGGGTGGAATCATTTATGTGGGCTATTGTCAGTCCTGTATCTGAGATGAATAGAATGTGTGTCCCCAGGAAAGGTGAAAGAAAAAATAGGTAGAACCTAGCTTACCAATATTCCAAATCAGACATATAGAATGAGTGACAAACTTTTGTTGTTTCATCCATTCAAAGTTTTGGTATTGCATTTTTTTTTTCATTTTCGGTTTTTCAAGTTAGGGTCTCACTCTAGCCCAGGCTAACTGGAATTCACTATGTAATCTCAGGGTGGCCTCAAACTCATGGCAATCCTCCTACCTTTGCCTCCTGAATGCTGGGATTAAAGGCATGCGCCACCACGCCTGGCTGGTATTGCATTTTTTATTTATTCATTTAATTGAGAGAGGGGGAGGGGGAAGAGAGAGAGAATGGGTGCACCAGAGCCTCTAGCCATTGCAAATAAACTCCAGATGTATGTGTCACGATATGCATCTGACTTACATGGGTACTGGAGAATTGAACCTGGCTCCTCAGGCTTTGCAGCAAGTGCCTTAAGCAATTTCTCCAGTGCCCACAGGATTTCTTTTTATTACAGGATAACCCAGCATTCTGAACTAATCCAAAAAAACAGAAATTGAGATGAAGTTCCATAAGCACAAAGTCCAGATGGACATAGCAATGGCTTTGTTTTCAGATGTGAGTGACAAAGAAACTAGTACCTAGGGCATGGCCGGCACAGAGCCACAGTGAGAGCATTAGTAAAATCTTCCCCAACTCTAAAGGAGCTTGGGTGGCAGGTGATATACCCAACACATTCCCTTCAAGGGAAAGACAGACTGAGGAATTATTAGTGTGTGCTAGTTATTAGCCATATTGGACAAGGTATATTACAGAAAAGATAAGCTCAGAAAACCAATGGAGGATTTCTTTTTTCCTTTGTATGTGTCTATCTGGGCGGGTGTATGTGTACATGTGTGTTTGTGTGTGCATGTGTTTGTATTTGGGTGGGTGGATCTGTGTGCACAGGTGTGCACTGATGTGTAGAGGGGCAGATATCAACATTGAGGGGCCCTTAGCCTGTCTCCACCTTATTCTTTAAGATGGGTTCTCTTTCTGAACCTACAGTTCGCTGATTTGCCTAGACTAGCTACTCAGGGAATCCAAGGGATTCTCATTTTACATAGGTAGTGGGGTCTGGACTCAGGTCCTTATGTTCACAGGGCAAGCACTTTAAAAAGTAAACCAAAAAGTCTGACAGTTTGAAACGACATAGTTCCACAACCTCCAGGTGCCTCTAGACAGAAAGCGTGCTGACTTTGCTCAGGATCCACAGGTGACTGCTTCAGAGCAGAGGGTGGAACAGGGAGCAGAAACCATCTTAGACATTTGCCAAGGAGAAAGAAACTATGGTAGACGGGTCCCTGGTCTCTGGTGTTTCTAGATGTCCTCTAACCAGGCACTGTCATTGCTGCTCCGCTCCACCTCTTTGAAGAGTCTTCTCATGACCTGCTCGAGCCACCAGGATGGCAGCAAAAGTACTGTATATCATACTGAGGTGGACAAATTTAACTTTCTGTTTTCTTGGGTCAAGCCAGTGATATATCCGCATATAACTCATGATCTGTAATGTTTTAGATTGTTCTAGCTTGGCTCTCCTATCCCTGAGTGACAGCAGTGCAGAAGAGACTTCTGCTGATAGGAATTGGAGCCACCACCCTTTGTTCGTGTGACTACTCTGTAATGTGAGGGTGCTGGCTGCTTCAGTATTGGCACTCTCCTGAGTGACACACACTCCAACACACACTGCACAAGGTGCACCGGGCATCTGGAACATACCTGGATTGAAAGTGGAGAAATAGTGAAAAGAATGTATTGAATTCGGGATACCAACTACTCTAGATCAAATTATTCCCAGGGTGAAGCTTAAATTTAAATCATTTAGATAATTCTAATAGATTTTTTTTATCAGAACAAGCACATATTTGTGGAGTTACACTTTTTGCAATCTCAAATCTTAATAAAGTTAAACATCTTATTTTTGGAGATTTTTTTTTTTTTTTTTTTTTTTTTTTTGGTTTTTCAAGGTAGGGTCTCTCACTCTGGCCCAGGCTGACCTGGAATTAACTATGTAGTCTCAGGGTGGCCTCGAACTCTCAGCGATCCTCCTACCTCTGCCTCCCGAGTGCTAGGATTAAAGGCGTGAGCCACCATGCCCTGCTAAATGAGATTTGTTAATATTATTATCATCTAAGATAGTATTTTTTTTTTTGGTAAGGTTTTGCTGTAGCTCAAGCTGATCTGGAACTCACTCAGTAGTCCTAGGCTGGCCTCTGCCTTCCCAGTGCTGGGATTAGAGGCATGCGCCACCACACCCAGCTCCCAAGATAGAATTTTTAGGGTAAAAATAATATTTTAGCTGTTTTCCAGTAAAGAGAATTAATAAGTTCAAATGGGTTAAATATGTAATTCATATTTGTCAACACAGGTTAAGTGTATTCATAAGGAAAATGTGGCCACTTTTATCAATCATAGTCTAGTACTTCTGTAACTCTTTTGTGTGTGTGTTCATATGAATGTGTGTGCACATATATGTGGGTGTGCATTCACATGTGTGCTCATACATATGAAGGCCAGAGGTCAAAACTGATTGTCTCTTTCTAGAGTTCACCTCATTGATTAAGACAGGGGTTGCTCACTTGAACTCAGAGCCAGCTTGCCCTAGGGATCCGCTTGTCTCATCCACCTACCACACACAACACCATGCCTGGAACTTAGGTGGGTATTGGGACCCAAACTCATATCCTGACTGAGCCATTTCCCCTGCTTCCCCTCTTTATATGTCTTCAGCACTCTTTAGTGATGTACTTACTAATGGTGATTTAAAACATCAACTTTGGGCTGGGAGGACAAATTAACCACTCGCTTGATGATCTGACTTACATGTGACAGATTTGATGTACTGCCACTTTGGAAATACTTCAAAATTCTGAAAACCGGATATGTCTCTGATATCTGACACTTCCCTTTGACAGAGGACAGAGAATGTGCTGAGTTTTAGGAAGAAATACCCAGATCAATACTTGAGAGATTTACTACTTAAATGGGGAGACTTTATTATGAAATCCTAGGTGTTTAGTTACATTATATTCAGATAGCTTTGTAATGTTGTAATTTTCTCTTTGCCTAGGCAGAAATTCATCTCTATAGGAAAATTGAAAATAAGGTACTCACAAATTACAGAAATAATGAAGACTCTCTTGCAACCTAATATAGATTTCTTAGGGGGGGGAAGGGAGACAGAAGATCTCTGATATGTTTTTGTGGAAAGTGGGTCAAGGCACAGGTGGGATTTATGCATCTGTTTACTTTCTTTAAATCCTGTGCTTCATAGGAGCCTTGAGAAATGTGTCTTTATGTTCCACCTTTGTTATTTTAACTGAGAAAAACTGAAGAAAAACAATTATTTATGGCGTTGGCTCAAAAGCTCCACTCTGGCTTATGATGTCATGTGTGCATTTGTTGTTGTATTGTGTAATTTTTTTTTCCAGGGTTAGGGTCTCACTCTAGCCCAGGGGGACCTGGCATTAACTCTGTAGTCCCAGGCTCGCCTTGAATTCACAGTGATCGTCCTACCTCTGCTGGGATTTTTAAACTTCCAATTTCCTGGAAGACTGGCTGTGCTTGGCTCACTCACTCATAAATGAACATCAGAATGCTAACAGCATGGGGTCTTACAGGGGGCTGCGACAGCCACACCTCCATGGCACAAAGTGAAGAAAGAAACTGAAAGTAGATATGAGTGTGTGTATGCATGTGTATGTTCACACACGTGTGTTTTGGGACTGACAATAGGTTCTCACTGAGTCAACAAGACAGTGGTAGTTTATGAGAAAACCAACGGAGGTATCCTAGAGAAATGTCACTCACGCTCAAGCCTAATGTTCTGCCAATACACAACTGGCCTCTTATGTATTCTAAGCGGATGTGATGTTTGGAAGTAAGATTTTATAAATTATGTAAAACATGCATACATGCTTTGTACACAGTAAGAGTTCCATCAATATTATTTTTCTATTTTCACCATTTAAGTCTTTTTGTTGTTGTTGTTCTTGTTTTTTGAGGTAGGATCTCGCTCTCTAGCCCATGCTGACCTGGAATTCATTATGTACTATCAGGCTGGCCTTGAACTCACGGCAGTCCTCTTTCCAAGAGCTGGTATTAAAACCATGTGCCACCACACCCAACCCACTATTTAACAATTTGTGTTTATTTGTTATTTTGTATTTTTATACACAGATATTGCACGTTAACCATATGTACCCTGCATTGCCCTCCCTCATCCTCTTCAGTATTACTGTCCTCACTCTTCTTGTCATCCATCACTTGTCAGCAGAAACAGGGACTAGAATGACTCCTCTTCCCCAGGCGACAATTACCTGACATGAGCTCCTCAGGAAGGGGTGTGGCCTCCCAAGCCACTTCTCTGTCTATCAGAGAATGTTGACCGGCCCCATCACGTGCAGGTCTTGGCATTACAACTGCTGTGAGCTCATGAGTACAATGGTTTTGTTGTATGTCAAAGTAGAAAGTGAACTTTGGCACAGACCTACTTGATCCCACCTCCCATCTCTCTCAACACACATGCACAGATGCAGACAGCAAGTATGAATGAGGTAACCTGGACTAAATGCTTGATCCCTTAGTAAGTTCAAGACCTAAAGTTCTCAATATTTTGTAACATCTAAGGAGAACAGAAATCCATCTTCAAACAGAGAATGGTAGCTCCCAAGGTAGGAAAAAGGACACAGGGGGCTTTGGTACAAAATGGGGAGGATGCTAGTTCTTGCTGGCACAGAGAGCTGACATTGTCTAGAAGAATTAAATATGAGAAACATCACCTCTGAGGTGGACCTGTTACTTACAGGCCTCAGACAGTGAGCAGTACAGGAGCTGATGATATTCACCAGGAACTAATCCCTTGGTACAAATAGAACTAATGGTATGCCAAAAAGGAAAGATTAATAGTTCCCAAACCAAATGGTGAGACTCTACAGAGGACTCTGTGTCCTTTCAGATGTGAACTCCTTGACTAACTCAGTATCTAGTGCCTGATGCACAGATCTATGCAAATTATTTAGACGTGGGTAATTTTGTTCATTTGCTCCTCTCTTGCTTGTCTCATGACTTATAATGAGTCAGGCTTCTAAACTTTCAAAATGATGACGGATATGACAGTTATTCCAAGAGAAAGCAAAGTCATTCCCCACCTCTCCCCACCCCAGCCAGTCCCTTGCACTGTCTCTTCACTCTGAAATTTCTTTCTTTTCTTTCTTTTTTCCAAGGTAGGGTCTCACCCTAGATCAGGCTGACCTGGAATTCACGATGTAGTCTCAAGGTGGTCTCAACTTTATGGTAATCCTCCTACCTCTGCCTCCCAAGTGCTGGGATTAAAGGCGTGCACCCATCATGCCCAGCTTATCATTTCTTTCTTTGGCCAGTGTAATTTAGGTAATATAGTTGATACAAATTTATTTACTGTTTCCTGCAAATCAAGAGTTGATTGAATACTTGTCATCATTTAGGTGGCCAGGGCTATGGATGCTAGTATGCTCATGTGTAAGTACAATGCTTGTGATTCCATATGTATTTCATGGGATGATGCATTACCACTGGAATGAATCTGATCATGAAAGTTAGATATCTTGGGGCAATTTTTTGTTTTAATATTCTTTAAATTTCACTACCTCATGATGGCACAGAGACATCTTCAGGGCTTTCCTGAAGTTCTCTGATTCATTCTCCAAAGTGGCTTTGCATGTTATTCTCTGAGGAGTGGTTGACCAGGGTTTGTGTGAGTGTCATGAGTGCTGCCATTTAGAGTAACTTCATGCATTTACACATGCATCACAGGCTGTCCTCCATTGCCATTGTGTGGTGTTAAAGCCATTCTTTGAAATATGGACACTCTAAGTTCCAAAAAATAACGTAACTTTCAACTGACAGGAGAAAAATAATAAATGATAAATTAATAAATTAATGTTACAATATCCCATAATGTTTCATTTTATTGGTACAATGTTCAACTTTGTAGCATGGTCTCTATGGGGCTCTGTAAATATTGCTTACCTATTCCGCAGCATCATTCTAAGTGGTTTGTCTAGCCCATGCCTCCTGCTATTCCTTAACTGTGAATGTCTCTTGCACAAGCCCCCTGTTCTTGAGTCTTGCTGTTCTCTGTGTCTGTCATATGCTTTTCTCTGCAATTTTCTATGGAATGTCTATGTCTGTAGATCCTATGCCTTCTCTTCTTTACAGCTTTTCTTGCTCTGTTGAGAGTTGTCCCTTTACCTGAAGTGCCCAACCTGATTTATTCGCGAAAATGTATTGCAGGCATCAATTTACATGAACATCTATCCAGATACCTTGTGTGCTTCTGGTGCAAAGGGATTATGTTTTATTCATCTTTGAATAAAACCTAACACACTTTCGCCTGCTCTAGGAAAGGAACTCAATAACTGTTTGTGGAATGAATGAGCACAGATAAATCATAAGAGATATAAAGCAGTCTTGATGAAAGAAAACATTTGTCTTGACAGGTGGGATAAGACACAACACAGGGCACAAAAATACCGTAGAATGCTCTGTCGTAATACTACTCTTGTTAAAGAACGAAAATCTGAAATATTTTCAATATTTCAGGGCTGGAGAGATGGCTCAGCATTCAAAGGTGCTTGCTTGCTTGCCAAGCATGAAAGCCTGATGACCTGGGTTTGATTCCCCATTACCCATGTAAAGCCAAATGCATAAAGTGGCACATGTGTCAGGGGTTCATTTGCAGTTGCAGAAGGCCCTGGCACACCCATACTCAATCTCTGCTGGTCTCTTCCACTCTCTCTCTCCTAAAAAAATAAAATTAAATTAATATTTTTTAAAAAAAATTAATTGTAGAACCCACCTTCACTATAAATCACAACTTGCCTTTTGAATGAGAAATAAAATCCCTAAAAGATGGATATCATTTGTTGAGTAATCAGAATTGTAAAATTACATTCAACCCACAAGTTGTGAGATGCCCAGGTAAAAAGAATATGTTGAGTTCTGAGTAAAATTGGCTTTTCCTTATTTCCTGACATTTAGGTGCTGAAATATGTTGACAGGTATTAACATGTTTGTTGGTGGTAACTTGGATTGGCAGCATAAAAACTCCAGTGTGAGTTTTACGATTACATTTTCATTACAAAACACAGATCTCTATCTAAGGTAGTTTATTGCTTGGTGTTATTAGTCATACAACAGCACTATGCTTGAGTGCTTAGCCCTGATTAATTTTAGCAGTGGAGCTATGCTTGAAAATCCATTTGGTAAACAGTTTAGCCCATGTCCCTGATCCCAAGGTGATGAGTGAGTGCATGTGAGAGAGTTAGTTAAACCAGATGTTGTATATTGTAGAATTAAAAAGTCATTTAAATATTGTACAATTTTTAATGTCTTTCCAATAGGCAGTATATATATATATGTGTGTACATGCATATATGTGTATATATATATATATATATATATATATATATATATATATATAATATATGTAATATATATCCAATATACAATAGAGTATATATCCAAATAAAAATTATTTCTTTGCTAATTTTTACATGTGCCATTTCTAAATCCTGTTCTTGCCAATATATCACAAAAATTTTCAAACTAACTATAATAAAAGTTGAGGCCAATCATATAACTTTGAGTAATAATTGTGGCTAAAAGTGTATCCCAATAACCTAGAATTTAATTAATGAAAATACTTTGATGAAGAATAAAAAAGATTGTTTGTTAAATAATGCCTTTTTCATTCCCCTTCTATCAAAAAAAAAAAAAAAGAACAAAAAATCGCTCTTTTATCACATTTGTTATTTATGGGATGGGATTTTAGACTTAAGAAGATAGTGAGAGAGTTCTTAAAGACTGCAGTCACTACCAATGCCTGCACACAGTTCCCCCAGTTGGCTTTGGAATTGGCTCCTGGAGGATGGCCACTTTAATTCTTGGCATGTATCCTGACAAAAGGTCACTCCTCCTGTCTGTAATATTTGATCATAACACTATTGATCAGACTCCTTTCTGTTTGAACAATGGTACCATGCTGCCCACTGAATTTTCACAGCATTCTTCATGTTAGAATGGTTCATGATATTGAATTAATAATTTTCAGTTCAGAAAACAATGTAATTCATAAAGCATGAAAAATCTTAGTTCGTTTCCAATGCTTAATTTTCCCTTCTTCCTCATTCTTGACCTAGGCTATCTGTTTACAGTAAAGGGAAAATATGACTTCCTTCTCTTATGCCAAGATTGAGCTCTAACCGCCAATTAGAGGCCAGGTCAGGGGAGCTCTGCTATGGGGTTTTTAATGCCTCTCAACAACTGCTCACAGCAGTGGTCTGGAATAATTAGTGCTGTGAGCACAAATATCAAAAATGAGGGGTTTGCACAAGGTGATCTCTAAGGTCCTTTCCAGAATCAGAGTTTTAAAATTTGATGAACCTAAAATTGTCAATGTATTTCTGAATATACCACATTTATGCCTAGGGATAATTTATTCCTTGGAAAAAATGGGTCCTTTTCCATTAATTTAGCCCAGAAATACAATTATAACTAAAAAGTGAATGCTGGCTAAACATGAGTAACATTAATATATAATGCTACAGTATTTCACATTTCATGAAGGTGCACTGAGTTAGGTCTTGGAGCAGTATTTCCTTCCATCTTTGGTAAATTTACGCAAAATTTGATATTATTGCACCATATTTGGTTTCTCTATTTTGTCAGAGATGTTAAGGAATCTGTTCTAATATGAATCTGTCTGTAGAGGACAAAGATCTAAACTCAGCTATTCGCAAGAGCTCTATGAAGGCAAGGAACAAGCCTACCTGCTTCATATATACATATACATATATGTGTGTGTGTAGAGAGAAAGAGGATATAAATGTGGAAAAAGCAAGTGTAATTGTCATGATTTAAGTTAGAAACTTCTCCAAATCTTTATGTGTTGATTTTTTTCCATTTGCTTGTGAACTTGGGCACTACACATTTCGTAGTTTTCTAAGAAATTTACATTTTTCCTGAACTCTCACTGCTCACTCTGAGTTACATTTCTAATATCTCTTCTTTCAGTTTTCTGCAGGCTTCTACATCCTTCTTCTACCCCACAATAATGGCTCTGAATTTCTGCTAAAGTGGGTTAGCAAAGATCCTTGATGTAAATTAATACTAACTAGTTAAGATGCCACTGAATGCCATTTCTGGAAAAATTAGTGCATGTTCTGTATTCAGCTTTTTTTTTTTTTCAGTAGGGTCTCACTGTAGCCCAGATTGACCTGGAATTCACTATGCAGTCTCAGGGTGGCCTTGAACTCACAGTGATCCTCCTACCTCTTTCTCCTTTGTGCTGAGATTAAAGGTGTGTGGCACCATGCCCAGCCCTTTATTAAGACTTTTGAAATAGTGAAAATCCTATTATCAAAATTTAACTATGCAGGGCTGGAGAGATGGCTTAGTGGTTAAGGCACCTGCCTGCCAATCTTAAGAATGCCCATTCCATCTCCAGTTCCCACGTTTAGCCAGAAAAAAAGTGATGCAAACATGCAATGCCACTCTTGCCCACAAGGGGGAGAACACATCCGGAGTTTGTTCACAGCAGCGGAGAGGCTGTAGGCACACCCCTTCTCTCTCTCTCTCTCTCTCTCTCTCTCTCTCTCTCTCTCTCTCTCTCTCTTCCTTTCTGTCTCTTTCTCTCTCTGTGTCTCTCCCAAACAATAATAATAATAATAATAATAATAATAATAATAATAATAATTTTTAAAAATAACTATGCAAAAATTGTAATCTAGGAGAACTCTTTTAGTTTATTAAGAAAATCCCAAGAGGCTGAAAGATTTCCTAAACAACTTTTACCCTGGAGTTTCACGCAGTTTTTCCTGAAGATTAATGTACAGCACATGCCACAAGTTATCTCTGATGCCAGTTGAACAGTGCCTTTAGTCTACCCACAATACTTTCATTCAGTGTTCCCTTCCATGCCCCCACATCTCCTTCTATCCATCATTACACTTTTATACTTAGGCTAGGCACTTGGAATAAGAAAATGATGATAGATGATTGATTGATGATAGACAAATAGTGGATGGATAGATAGATAGATAGATAGATAGATAGATAGATAGATAGATAGATAGTCTTTAGCTCAAGTCTTCCATGCTAAAGGAGGAAATAGAAATAGTCATATAAAGACATTCAAATTCAGTGGGACACATGCAATAACAGAGGCATGCATACCAGGATAAGGGTACATAAAATTCAAAGCATTGTCTGAGTAACATTAGACTCCTTTTTTTGGAGGCAAATAACAAAACAAAAAGTACAAGTGAATTCCAAACATAATTGATGATGGTAGGTTTTCTCTACAATTGTTTTGGGTTTCTACTTTATTTTAGACATTTAATGGTCTGACAATTTAGTTTAGTATTTTTATGGGCTTTTTTTCTCCCAAGGTCATCCCACTTCAAGTCAAAATTAAAAATTTGGGGGCTGGAGAGATGGCTTAGTGGCTAAGGGGCCTGCCTGCTAAGCCTAAGAACGTTGGTTCCAATGTCCAGAGGTTCCAATCTCCAGGTCCCATGTTTAGCCAGATGCAGTGATGCAAGGGTGCTATGCCGCACTTGCCCACAAGGGGGTGCATACATCTGGATTTCGTTCACAGCAGCTGAGAGACTGCTGGCGTGCCCAATTCTGTCTCCCTCTCCCTCTCTGTCTATCTCTATCTCTCTCTCTCCAAAAAAAAAAAAAAAATTAAAAATTTGGCATCAGACTTATCTTTTTTTTTTTTTTTTAGTATCATAAGCAATGGCTAGGGTAAGAAAGTAAAAGTCAGAATGTCTCAAAAATGAAACTTTACTAAGAATACAGATATATTTATCATATAAACTAATACATTTTTAGTAGTTGTGGGATGTGTGAATTGTCTCCTGCCTTATAAAGGCATTCTGCCAAAATTTGTTCTTTCCTTGAAATCTCCTGGAAGAGAAGATTGTAGCAGAAACACAACCTTGTTTCTCAGCAAATAAAAAAAAGTGAACGTCCTATCGTAAGGAGAGGGTAACTGTTCACAGGGCTTGCTTAAGCCTCAACGCACAAGTATGAAGGTTAGCCCATGAGCCTGCTGTGCAGTATTCCAGGAAGAGAACGTGGTCAGAGTTGTCTTCTACAGAATATCAGAATTTGAGTATATGCAGGAAAATATTATAGGCACTTGAGAAAACTATTATTCTGTCCAAATCTTATAAATCATTAAGTTAAAAAGAAAGATTCTAGTCATACCAAAAAATAAACTTTGGTTTGGTATAGCCTAACAAAATTCACAACTTTATTTCACTTTTTGCTAGATACATAAATGATTGGAAAAATAACCTGTAAAGAATATCTTTGTGATAATAAATGATATAAAATGCTATCCTTAAGAAAAGAAGATCAGAGTCTTTTGGGGCAGTTTCTTAACATCAACATCACTGACATTTCATACCAGATATGTCTTTGTTGAGAGGTGGTCGTGGTGGGAAGAAACCCACTGCACTGTATAAAACTTAGCAATACCCATGAGTTCAACACTAGATGCCAGTGGAAGACACCCTTTTCTTGACAATTATCACAACCAGAATGTCTATAGACATTGTCCAGTAGCCCTTCTGTGAGGAAAACTGCCCGATTGAGACACTCTGCTTTCAAATATAGGCTTACGTTGAATCTGTGATAAGAGAAGGAGGAGGAAGAGTCCAGGACAAGTGTTAGAAATTCACCCGTATAAATGCCATGCACACAGAGCTCAGTGGTGAATCAACCCATGGTCTGAGCAGCTGTCTAGTGGTCCTGATACCACTGTCTTTCTTCAGTACCATAGGCTAGGCCATGGTGAGGTACAGAATGGAAACCTTATCATGCTCAAAACCAAGGATAAACATACAAAGTCCCAAATATGTGTAACCCTCTCATCTAACTCCAGCCTGCTGATACCCAGAACACAAGCACGGCAATCTCAGAAAGCGGTCACAAGGTCTCTGCCCACTTGGCACAGCCTAGCGAGGGTTCTCCTCCTCGCTGGCTGGGATTGCCCCAGCCTCTTGGCTTATCTCCCTTGTCACACTGGCTTCCATCCAGACTTCCTCCTCACAGCTGACAGAATGTTCTTTCTTAAGCACAGCCCTGAAATTATCTTTGTCCTGCTTAAAGTGCTTTGATGTTGCGTCTGAGATAAAGTTCAAGCTCCTTCACTAGGACTCCACGCTGACTTCATCTTTTGACACCTATTCCACACACTTCAAGTCCAAACTCACATGTGACTATGTCCTTTGTTGTCCAAGGTTTTGCTTGTACAGGCTTTTCCTGTCACTTTCACCTCAACGTATGTGTCCATTCTGCATTTTACATTGAAAGCTTTCATGGCAGTGCATCTTCTCTCACCTCTTTCTTTCCTCTTCTTTCCATGGATTCACTGATTTTGATAGCTTTAAAGCTTAAAGTTCTGTAATTTTTTTCTAACTCTTTTTCCACTTTGAGTTCTCCTTTCATATCAAGGAGGATGTGATCTCAGTTATCAAGAGGCCTGGAAGCTTTTCCACCATGCCTTCCTGACAAGTCTTTCCCCTTCTTAATAGATACCCCTGTGCTCTCCGATTGATGTTTTTCTGTCTCCAAGTGCTTGCTGGGAAAGCACTGATACTTTGGTGCTGGTGACAGTCAAATGTGTCCCTCTAGCCTCAGCCCATTTCCTGACCATCAGCCTCTTAAAATGTCATGTCTATAGAACAATTCCCCTGTGTGTCGTATTCACACCCCCATTCCACATGTCCCCAGTTTAGCTCTGCTTCTACAGACTTGTTCTCCTTGAAATGCCATGCCACGTGACCCTCCCCGTGTGAAAATTGTATCCACACTCTATGAATAAAGACCACTCCAGTGGATTGTGTCCTCTAAGATTTCCCAAGCTTTCTTGGTGTTAGTTACATTATTTACGATTTATTGTATAAAATGTTTCAAATACATCACCATCAATGCGTTCCCAGGCAGCCCTATCCTATTTTGGAGTGTCCTTGTTTTTAACAAAGCAGTTCCACAATTCTAAAAGTCATATCGGAAAGCCTTACAGGAGTTGCCTATGACACATAACACATGCTTATTGCTATAGCTGACTAGAGAAATGGGAGCATCATTATATCACAACTATAGCAATACAAAAACATCTGCCATCCCTACCATCATTGAATGACCACATGAGTTCCAATGAAATCTTCTTCCATGAATCTCACATTCCAGCAATGTGCACTTCATGTATATCCCTAAGCATTCACTATAATCTAGTAGCACTATGGGCCTTTAAAAATATATATATTTATTTACTTATTTGAGAGGGCTAGAGGGAGAGAGAGAAAATGGGTATGCTAGGGCCTCCAGCCACTGCAAACAACAAAACACATGTGCTACCTTGTGCATCTGGCTTACATGGGTCCTGGAGAATCAAACCTGGGTCCTTAGGCTTCACAGGCAAGTGCCTTAACTACTGAGCAGTCTCTCCAGCCTCACTATGTATCATTTGTCCTGAAAGGATCCTTCTTGTCCTACTCCTCCCTGCTCACAATCATTCTCGTTGGCAAGCCTATACCTTTCAAGTGCTTACTCACATAACCTCCCTAAAGATCAGTCTCATTTCTTCATCAGAGAGACTCCTCCTCTTGTCCATCTGCATCATATAAGCACCGTACTAGCACATTAAAAAGTTAATTACAGCTGGGCGTGGTGGCGCACTCCTTTAATCCCAGCACTTGGGAGGCAGAGGTAGGAGGATTGCCGTGATTTCAAGGCCTGCCTTAGACTACATAGTGTATTCCAGGTCAGCCTGGGCTAGAGTGAGACCCTACCTCGAAAAACAAAACAAACAAACAAACAAAATTTAATTATATTACTTCATGTATTTTCTCCCTCACTAAGTTGTTTGTTAGATTTTCTGGGGGGAAAATGTACTTAATTTACTCCAAATATATACTATGACATCCAGAGTATAAAGATATTCAAATTTATTTGTGAAAAAAGAATTAGAAAAAAGAGATGAATGAAAGCACGTATTAGGCATTTTTAAGGTCCAGCATAACTCTGTGCTTAGATGAGTCTGAAACACTTTTCCATGTTTCGTTATAGTATTTATAGATAAGGAATGGAAGGAAATTCTCAAAAGAAGTGATACACGGATGATGGTTTAAAATAAGCTAAGTGGCAATGTTCAACTCCAGGTCAATGCTGACAGTATCTGAAGGGCAGATAGGGATGAGAGGCCTAATGGAAGGACACCCTTAAGGGGCAGGAGGAAAAGAGGCTCAGTGAAGACATTCACTGTGGTCATGTACTTCAAATTTTGTCAAGAAAGGGCTACAATCATTGTTTTTTACTTTTCCAGCCCTTCCTAATTCCATGTGAAGTGATAAGTAACCAGCACAACTTATTCTCACTTACTTTAAAATAACAGCATTGTGTGGAAAAATATCAAACACTTTCTTAGGTTATAACATAAGTCTCGAAAAGAAGAAAGAAATTCATAACAAACAACGATGAGAGGAAATGGAAGGTAACAGTTGCTGCAGGAACAATGCTAGTAAAATTATAAATTAAAATGTTGATTCATACTTCTATTGTTAGCATAACCATGAAATTTCATTCCATTAAATAGTATGCTTTGATAATAGGTATGAAAGTATCAGTGACTATAATTGAGACACGGGACTCTATTTTAATCAAATCAAT
Organism: Orientallactaga sibirica; assembly: GCA_036365145.1. Classification (NCBI taxonomy): domain Eukaryota; kingdom Metazoa; phylum Chordata; class Mammalia; order Rodentia; family Dipodidae; genus Orientallactaga; species Orientallactaga sibirica. The sequence continues at coordinate 2,367,085 of JAEOAD010000044.1, read as the reverse complement.
GTTTAGAGTTGATTATGGAAGGTTTGTCATGCCACTACAATCTAAAATTTCATCTTGAAATATGACTGACACCATATGAGCCAAATACTTGGATGACTACACTCTTATAGAAGCTAATGATTTCATGTCATGCAGACCATCAGTCAGACATAAAAAAAAAATCCCAGATCAGGTCATGGATAACAAAATTGTTGGTGAAGAGAATTTGAGAATTTCTATCTTGGGAAACACCATGAAGCTTTCAGTGAAGGTTGGTCTGTGCAGCTTCTCCTCTGGTTTGGAGGTGGAGAACACCAGGGTGGCTTCTCCTATGTCTGGGACTCTGTGATTACATGCCAGTGTTGGCACGGTTTACATAACAGCATGGTGACTGAGACAGGCAACGTCTCTACGCAGAAGGTGGGGAAAAGATGGAGAAACAGAAGGACAAGGTCCAACTTTGTTTGAGGCCAAAAATTGCAAGGTTTTGGCAGAGCGATGCCTGCCTTGCTCTGCTTTGCTGAGAACATGGGAGTGAAGGTCTCCCACCCCTTCTGTACCACCATCTGCCTCCACCTTGCAAAGGGAGCAGGCATGACAGTGATCTCAGAAACACTGAACCATTTTGACTTTTGATATCTGCTATGTAATGACATGGGAAAATATTGCCCCAAAATGTTACTACTTGCATATTATTATTTTTTTAAATGTCAGCTAAGATATGTGTTTGTGATAGGAATGCCACGAGTATATATTGCAAGATTAACCACAAAGCACCATAATAACCTATGTGTTAACTGGAGAGAGTTCACATACGTAGAGTTAAGCAGAGCCTAGATATATATGCAGAATCAACAATGCATGTGTTCTGCTTCAAAGAAAACAATATGACCCAATTGATTGCTGATTGCTTCTTTCAAACATGGGCCATGAGCAGAAGCTGAGAAGTGATTGCTGTCTACCTGTAGCATCCAACACAAACTCCTGTGATAGTCACGTGAGGTTTCAGGTATTGTGTATTTTCCTGACAACATCACATCATTCTACTGCAAATGATTTAAGTCTTGAGCATTTTAAGGTCTGCAGTATTTCTGTTATAAAATAGAAGAAAAAAAAATCATGGCTTCTATTAGTACAGAAGAGCAGAAAATCCTAACCCCAGGGTTTGTAATACTGAAAATGCTGCTATTACAAGGTTTGCACTTGTAAGTGCTGAATATCCTAACCAAATATGTGTGACCTTCACATTGTGGCTGTCAAAGGAACACGCCTTCATTTCATTACTTGACTCACTGAAACTGCACAGAAGGATTTGAAAAAAAAAATCAATCATGTGAGGAAGAGAGGAAGCTGGTCTGTCTTTTCTATAGACATCTTTGTATCTATGATCTTCAAGGCTCCACAGATGACTGTCACAGGATGGATATTCTCAGGAAAGGCTCCATCCAGATCTGAAGACGTGCCTCTATAAATCAGTGACAGCATCGTGTTTCCTCTTTCTGCTTGAAGGTTCTCAGCAGTGCACACTGTTACATTCAGAAGAGAGGACTTTTTTCTTACTGGAAAAGTGGATGGGTTATTGTAGTTACCTTCTTATTGCTGGGACAAAACACCTTGCCTGAAGCCGCTTGTGCAAGGAAAGGGTTTATTTCAGGTTTACAGTTTGTAGGAAAGATTTGTCATGGTGGAGGAAACTGACTCCCTTCATTATCCATCCACAGCAGAGAGAGAGAGAACAAACAACCACAACTCAAGCTGGCTCTGAACACTCAGTGGGCTAGACTCAAGATCCACCCCCCAGTGACAGGCCTCCTCCAGTAGAGCCATGCCTGCTGGGGAGGAAGTAGGAAGCTTAAACAAGCTGAGTCTATACAGGAAACATGAACATTCAAACCACCACATGTGCATAGCATCTTGCTCTATTGGGCCAACAAACACCATGGAGTTCTAGCAGCAAGCTACCCAGTAGCCTATCAGGTATCAGATCCCACACTACACTGCCCCAAAGTCCACATCTCACTCCCACTTAAGGAAAACAACACCATACCACACATTCTAATGACTCCTGTACCTTCCAACATCTGACATTGTGATAAAAGTCATAAAAGGGTAGAAGAGAAATAGGACAGGGATAAGAGGCTAGAAAAGAACTTGCCTCCATCACAAACAATTCTTATAAGTATTAAGCATAGATAGATGATCATTCAAGTGGATTTGTTAAAACACTGTTCAAGATGTTGGCAGAGGCATGAGCAACAGTTCTGACCTTAGTTTCTCTCCTGGAGGTTGCATACCTTTCCCAGACATCAAGCCACTAATGGGAAATTAAAGGCAATAAAACAACAGCTGGAGTCCCATAACTGACAAGGTTTATATTGTACTCGGAGCAATTCACACTCAAAGAATTTCCTTTCCAATCCTTGAACTTCTCTTTGGAGATCAAGTTGGCAGACCCTCACCTGGTAAAATGGTTTTCTCTTCATATAACTTAACAAAGCTGATGTCACTGGAGTCTCCCATCACAGCTCTGTCCCTGCCAACGTGAACTGCTGTGCTCACCTTCGCCCCTGGAGTGCAGGTGTGGTTAGGGGAGACAAAGGAACATCGAAGCGTTGCCTTTACCCGCACTATGGACTTCATGCTCTCCACCAGCACATTTTCTCTTTTCCCCAGAGTCATTCTTTCCAATCTTATGAGTCACTTGATTACAGAGAAAGTCTCAGGGGAATCTCTGTTTCCTCATGAAAACACTCCTGAGAAGTTAGATTCTGTAACAGAGAAAATAGTTACTATCATCGTTTGGAGGTGAAATCAAACAATTCATGTCAATTGGTAGTAAAAATAAAATAATGGTAATAGCTAATTTAGTACTTAAAATCATTTCAGAGACATTTTTTACTATTCTAATTCTTGGTTTTCAGAGAAAGAAACTGAGTTTTATTAAGGTTAAATGATTCTTTGGGGTTTGAGGTATAAGTGATAAAACAGGATTTTAAACTAGGTAGAAGGAGAGTTTTAGGTGATTTTTTTTTTCAAATAGAAATAAATTCATATGAATGTGTCCATGGACAGATCCAAGGACAATATCATCTGTCACTCTCACTACACAAAATAAGCTTTCTAGGAGGGGAAAAGTAGTTACAGCCACCTCTTTGGGGATACCGGTGGAAATGTGTTGTATTGCTGAATGTCATCTGCAAATTGTGTCACATCTGAAAAAATTGTTAAGATCTCTGCCTAATGGGAAAACCGAATGGGTAAACAGATGGTCACAAGACTGTCTGGTAAGTGCGATGAGAGGAGCATGTGCACAGGATCAAGAGACAGCCAGGAAAAGAGTAACTGGTTGGAAAGGTTGCTTAAAGGAGCAAATGTTGGATTGTGTCTTACAGGAAGAGGAGGAGTCCTCCAGGCAGACAATGGATGAAAAGACAAGCAGAGAGAGACAGAGAGAAAAAGAAATACAAGATGCAGACCAGCTATAGTAATGAGGGCTGAAGAAGGAGTCTTCAACATTCCTGAAGCAGGTGGACTTGGAGGATCCAATGGGAATAATTTTGCTCCTAGTTTTTGCTTTCTTTGTCCTGCTTAGTAAGTGGGATTTTAACCTACACAGTATTTGGAAACCAATGAAGCATTTAAATCTGAGGAGTGATGTGACCCCAATCACATTTCTGAAAACTCACTCTGGAGGAAATGAGAAAAATGAATGGAGAGAGGGGAAGCACAGGAAAGCTGCTGGCTTGAAGACAGTGGTGAATGTGAGAAAGAATGCAGGCCTTAACGAAGACACTAGCAGCAGAAACGGGGGGGAATCAATCTAAAAACAGAAACTTTGGCACCACTTTGGCATGGTGAGCAAAAGATACGGAAAAATCAATGGCAAACATAAGCTTTAACCTATGAACTCTGGCTCCATTTCTGATGAGAAGAAGCAGACAGAAAAATCTTGAGCAGACAAAGCTATTCACATTTCATGAATTACTTAACGTTTGAAACAAGGTCTCATGTGGAGCAGACTGGCCTCAAACCCATGCTCCTTTGGGGCAGATATTACAGTCATGCACCACCACACTTGGCTTTGTATTCATTTTTTCAGGCAAAATATTTATTCCAAGGTAGCTATTTTATGCAGTAGTTTTACTCTTCAACAGACTTGTGCCAACCCCATCTTACAAATCTGTAAATAATGCTGTCAGAATGGGAAAAATTAAGTGCTGTGTAGAGAATTTGACGTGTAGGAAGAAGAAAATAGCATAATGGAGGACAGGAGGTAGGAGAAAAGAGTCTGGGGTGTCACCATGGAATTGATGGCTGAGACTGTGGATGGACTGAGCTCTCAGAGCACCTGGGGATGTCATCATGGCAGAGAAGGGAGGGAGGTTCCAGGATGGATAAAGTTGAGTGCTTGCAGAAAAGTATCGGGTAAAGAGGATGGTTCAAGTGATATGAAGAAAACCAAAGAGGAGCCTGAGATAAGAGGATTAAACTGTCCACCTTAATGTCCACACAGACTCACCAATATTTGTTGTCATTTTTTTTTTATAATTGTCATCCTGATAGGAGTAAGAAAGAATCTCAAAGTTGTTTTAATTTCCCTGATGACTAAGGTCACTGCATATTTCTTTAAGTGAGTGTTGGCTATTTGCAGTTCCTCCTTTGAGAATTCTCTGTTCACTTTTCTGCCTCATTGTTTGAGTGGATCATTTGATTTTTTTTTGTATTGCATAATTGTTTTTTTGAGTCTTTGTTAATTCTAGATATTAGGCATCTGTCAGAGGTATAGCTGGCAGAGATTTTCTCCCATTCTGTAGGTTGTCTGTACAATAGCTTTTTAGTTTCATGAAATCTCACTTAAATTTTTGGGCTACTGGGGTTGTATTCAGCAAGTCTTTCCCCACTCCTATAGCTTGAAGAGTTCTCCTTCATTTTTTTTTTCCAATCGTTCTTGAGTTTCAGATCTTATATTGCAGTCCTTAATCCATTTGGAGTTGATTTTCACACAGGTTTAAAGAAGTGGATCTAGATTCATTTTCTACATCTGGATATCCAATTTCTCCGTCACTATTTGTTGAAAATGTTGTCTTTTCTCTAGTGCTTGTTGTTGGCTCCTTTTACAAAGATCAGGTAGCTATAGTTGCTTGAACTAAGACCTGGATCTCTGTTCTATTCCATTAATCTGTATGTATGTTTTGTGGCAGTATCATGCTGTTTTTATTACTATAGCTTTGTAGTATAACTTGAAATCAGGTGTGATGATACCTCCAAAAGTATTTCTTTTGCTGAAGATAGTTTCAGATATCTGTGGCTTTCTGTAGTTCCATATGAATGTTTAGAGTATTTTTCCTGTCTCTATGAAGAGTGTTGCTGGAATTTTATTGATATTGTGTTGAATCTGTATATTGCTTTTTATATAGAATTGTCATTTTTACAATATTAACTCTTCAAATCCATGAGCATGGGAAGTCTTCCCATCTCCTTGCGTCCTCCCCAATTTCTTTCCTCAGTGTATTTATGTTGTCTTTGTGTAGGTCTTTCACTTCTTGGGTCAGAGACATTCCAAGATATTTAATTTTTTGTGGCTATTCAAATACACAGCCTCGCTGATCTCTTTCCCTGTATATTTGTCCTTGGAGTCTAGGAAGGCTACTGATTTTTATGGGTTGATTTTGTTTCCCGCCACTTTGCTGAAAGAATTTACCACCTTTTGAAGTCTTTCAGGTCAGTTATGTGTCGAATCATGTCATATGTGAATAAGGCTAGTTTGAATTCTTCTTTTTAATTTGTATCCTTTTATTTTTTTCTCTTGTCCTTTTGCTTGGGATAATACTTCTAGTACTATATTGAAGAGCAATGGTGAAAGTGGGCATCCCTATCTTATTTCCCATCTTAATGGGAACAATTTGAGTCTTTGGTATAATTTGGGTCTTTGGTATTTTATATATAACCTTTGTTGTGCTGAGATAGTGTCCCTCCCTATCTAGGCTCTCCAGCAGTTTGATAATGAAGTGATGCTATATTTTGTCAAAGAACTCTACATCTATTGAAATGATCAAATGGTTCTTGTGTTAGTTTATTTACTTGGTGCATTACATTTATTGATATCCAAATTCATCCCTAGGATGAAGCCTATTTGATGCAGGTGGGTAATGCTTTTGATGTGTACTTGAATTTGGTTTGAGGGGATTTTATTGAGAATAATTGTGTGTTTGGGGCTGGTTATTGTGTGTATTGAGTTCATCAGGTATATGGGTCTAGAATTTTCATTTCTCATGTCTCTGTCTGATTTTGGCCTTGCTGGAGTAATAATGGCTTCATAGAAGGGGTTAGGGAGTATTTTCTCTTTTCCAATTGCGTAACATAACTTGAGAAAAAGTGGCTTTACGGATGCAAAGTGATGCAAGGGTGGAGTGCCGCACTTGCCCACAAGGGGGCACATGCATCTAGAGTTCATTTGCAGCAGCTGAGAGGCTGCTGACGTGCCCATTCTCTATTTGTCTTCCTCTACCTCTCCCTCTCTCTCTGTGTGTGTCTATTTGTGTCAAATTTGGTTATTCACTGCTGGTAGGAGTGAAAACGTGTATAACCAATATGGAAATAAATATGGAGATTCTTGAAAAAGATGAAAATAGCTCTAACATCTGACCCTATTCCACCTCTGTGCATTTACCCTAAAGAGTGTACTTTTTACTTCAGAGATACTTGCTCAACCATATTTATTATGACACTCTTCACAATAGCTAGGAACTGGAATCAACTCAGATGCCCATATACTGATGAACTGAAAATGAAAGTATGTTTGCAATAAAGATATGTGTATGTGGTATATATGCACAATGGAATTCAACTCAGCAATAAAGGCACATGAAATAATGAAATCCACAGAAAAATGGATGGACTTGAAAAATATCATCCTAAGCAAGGTCAGCTAAGAAAGACAAACACAACATGTTTTCACTCTGATGTGGCTCTTAAACTAGACCAGTTAAAGAGGAGTGTAAAAGACGGTACACACTTGGACTATGGGCATATAACTAGAATGAGACCAGGAAAAAAAGTGGAAATAGAAAGGGAGGAGAGGAGAGGATACCAAACAAAGTAGTACAGGGAAAGAATGTTGGGAATAAGAGGGGGAGAGGAGCAAGGAAAGGGAGGGTGGGGAATGGAAGTACACAAAACTAAAGACTAAAGTAGTTAGTACATTAGGATCCTGCCTCTAGGATATCAGTGTACAAGACATAATTCTCAGTTAACGAAAGTGGATGGACCAGACCAAAATGTCCAGTAGAAGACGGAGAAAGCATAAGCCTAAAAGCACTGGTTCTGACTTGTAAATCCCAGGGCAAGATATGGGTTACCCCCACAGTGAAAAGTTGGCTAGAGAAATCTGTGAGGTCCCTCAAACAATATAGACCGTTGCCAAACACTTGGTTACCTGGAAGAGCTAAAAGGTAAGATCCTGTTGCTGAAGACACTGTAGGCTGCCATCTCTGCACACTGAGAGATCAAATAGGAGGTGAAAGGAAAGCCATCCCCCTCCTGGCAAGCCAGCATGGTGCTGGAAAGTGCTATGGGAGCTACTGTGTGATAATGGTCACCAACAGCATGAATAATCAGGAGACCCTACAAGCTACACAACCCACCAAATAGACAGGAAGCACAAACTTGTGCAATAGTGGCACACAGCCTTTGTAAGTAACCACCTGCCCTTTGATTGAACATGAGGCACACTCAGTAGGAGAGATCCATCAATACAAGAAAAGATAGACAACTGCTCACCATGAGATGGGTCACCTCTACCACATTTGCTGGGGCCCAGAAAGAACTGGAGAGGAAGTAGTAACACAATGCTAATGCTAATCCTAATGCTCGCCTGACAACCGCCTCTACAGAACTAGCAACAAACACTGTGGTGACCTGAAACACATTGTAACTGAAATATAGTGGCTCCAGAAAACTTAGTACTATAAACAAACCCACCAAGGCTCAGAGATTGTTTTAGAAGAGGAGGTGGGAAGATTGTATGAGCCACAAGGTGGGTAGAAATATCCTGAGGCACAGCACCCCTCCTATCCCAGAGACTGACAGAGGCCTTAGGTCACAGCAAAGACCAATAACCCTACTGAGGAGGGCCCTCAGGGAAATGAGGACCAGGATAGAGGGGATACAAGACTATAACCTATGTAAAAAGTTAAATAAATAAATAAATATTATTTTAAAAAACAGATTAGACAGAGGAGATAGATCAGTGGTTAAACACACTTGTTTGCAAAGTCTCTCAGCCTTGGTTTGATTCTCCAGTGCCCGTATAAAGACAGTTGCACAAAGTGGCACATGCATCTCGAGTTTGTTTGCAGTGGTCTGAGACCCTGGCACACTCATGCCTTCTTTCTCTCTCTCTCAAGTAAATAAATCAAAACTATTTTTTTAAAATCAGATTATAGGTGCTGTGGGGCTGGCTTAGTGGCTAAGGTGCTTGCCTATAAAGCTTAAGGACCCAGGTTTGATTCCCCAGTACCCATATAAACTAGATGCACAGGGTGGTGCATGCATCTGAAGTTCGTTTGCAGTGGCTCGAGGCCCTGGTATGCTCATTCTCTCCCTCTCTCTCTCTTTCTCTCCCTCTCTCTCTCTCTCTTGATCTGTCTCTCAAATAAGTAAAGAAAAAATTTTAAAAATATATCAGAGGGTTGCAAAAATCATATTGTAATGCTAATGTAGGATAAATTAAATGAACAGCAAAAACATAAACATTTCTTTAAATTCTAATAGCTTGTGTAAGTGCAAAAAATAAATAAATAAATAAATAAATAAATAAATAAATAAATAAATAAAACACTAAAACTTTCAAAAAGAAAATAGGCATCTCATACCATATCCCAGAAAGGCCTTCGATTTAGAAGAGATGATTGCACTAAAAATTTACGAAAAGATCACAGATAGATCTGGGAGAAAATGGTTTCATTGGCCCGATGGAAGTACAAAGCCGTGATGGTGATTTGAGCACCCAGGAAAGGGGAAGGAAACAGCGAGAAGTGTTCAATGGGGTGTCCTCTCAGAACATGGAGACTACTATCATATGCCTTCCTTTTCATATTTAAAATATGTTGTGCATGTCCTAAGAAAATGAACAGCACTATTTATATGTCATTTTAACAATTTCATCTTGCTGATGTATTTTCATTGTTAATCAATTAACTTTTATGCATTTTTCAATGTGTAAGCTTTTAAATTAGCCACATCAGAAGCTAAATTTCTAGCACCTCACTTCTTTTGAGTCATCTCACTTGTATTTATCTCTTGGCTCCCAGCCACTGACCTTCCCATAGTGTCCACTCTTCCATATTTAATATTTCTTGAAAGTTTTATCTTTCTAACTTGATGGGGAAATGTCGTCACTACTGTCATCTCATTTTGCTTAATATCTTCCCTTCCCAGCCTCAGTTTTGAATCAATCTAGTAACACTTTATCCTAGCCTTCTGCTTCCTGCTTTGTAAGACTTGATTCAGTACTCTGTTTATGTTCTGGTTTTACTTTTAATAATACTGTAATGTGTTTCTATATCCTATATAATCAGTAGTTTATTTAGCAAAGTTAAGATAACATACATTTTGAAGACTAAAGATAATATGTAGTTAGGTGGAAACACAGAGAATGTTCTGTTCATGTAAGCTCTTACTTTCAGGTATGTACTACCTGGCACATGGAGGCTTGCAATGGGCCTGCCCTTCTATCTTATCAGCTGACCAGCTACTTGGTTCAGATAACTCTCTGATAATGCCTTAGGCTCTCATTAACTTGAGGCTTTATGGAAACAGAGTATTATTTGAAAACACTAACTAAACACCATGATATACATTCTATACATGGAACTGAGTTAACATAAACAGAGATTCGGCAGTTTAGAAGCAATATTCAGAACTGATCACGACCAGCCTGTGGCTCACCACCATACCAATGGAAGGGGTTGCTGAGTGCCCACAGACAAAAGTACTTATGTGTTGTCTCAGCCAACTCCAGATTCTTCTTTGCCTTATGTCTGAGCCTTAGTGGTATAGGCCAGATCAGGTCAGACTGCACACAGATGACATTTACTGGCATAGTCTCACTGTGAGACATCTCAGACATGATATATGCAGACTTGAGTCTAATTTTTAGAGAGAGAGAGAGAGGGAAGGAGAGAGAACTGGCATGCCAGAGCCTCTAGCCACTGCAATTGAACTCCAGATGCTCACGCCACTTAGTGTGCATATGCAACCTTGCGTGTGTGTCACCTTTGTGCTTACATGGGATCTGGACAGAGATCGAACATGCATCCTTAGTCTTCTCAGGAAAGTGCCTTAACTACTAAACCTTCTCTCCAGCCCATTAAGTCTATTTTAAAACAGTTTAATCCATTATTTACTTGCAAGTAGAAAAAGCAGCTTGAGTCTAAATAGAAATCATCCTAGCTGTGGTTATAGAGTTTGCTGCTTCTCTTTCCATAACTACTAACTTTTTAATCCACCTAGAACCCGTGTGACTGCTGGATGTCCCTTCAACTCCTATAGATGTGCTAGTTTTCATGCTGTCACTTTGGGATAAGAACAAGGCTAGCTCTCATAGTACCAGAGAGCCCTACTCAAGCTGCCAGAGGACAGTAGTCACCAACAGAATGAATAAACAGGGGACCCTGCAGCTATGACATCAACTAGTCAAACAAGAAGTACACGTGTGTAATAGTGGCATGCAGCCTCTACAAGTAACCAATTCTTCTATGGTTGGACATGAGGTCTGCTCAGTGGGAGAGAATTCATATCTGGTACTAGAAACCAAGTCAAGATCTCATGAGAAGGAAACCTAAACTTCAGAGAGAAGCCTCCACTTCTCTCTGGAGAAGAAAAATGAGTTTGCACACCAAAAAGCTTTCAAATAACTTTGCACAACCTCTTTAATCCAAACTGCTCTCACTCTTGGTTGGAGAATCTGTTTTCTTTAACAGATGGCCGAGAAAATCAAGGAGAGCCTAGATCCATTGTTAAGACATTAAGATAGCTGAGAGATGGGCCACCTCTACCACATCTGCCAGGGCCCAGGAGAAATTGCAAAGGAAGCAGTGACATGAATACTGCTCTTACTACTGTGTTGACAAACAGCTGCAGGGTCATGATGTCAGACTTGGCAACCAATTAAAACCTGTCAAAGCAGAATTCCAGAGACCACAAAAAGCTCAACACTAAAGCAGACTGCCAACAGGCCTGCCTTGGCTCAGGGAACATTGCGGAAGAGGAGGTGAAAAGATTATAACAGCAACAGGGTGGGTAGGAATACCCTGAGGGATGACCCCCGACTACCACATAGGGACTGGCTGAGGCCCTCATGACCCCACAGTGGTACCATAACCCCTCTTAGGAGGGCCCCCATGGTAACAGGAGCCAGGGAGAGGGGATAAAAGAGTGTGAGATATATATACATACATACATACATACACACACACACACACACACACACATATATATATATTAAAATTCTTAGTTGCTCAGTATGCAGGTGATTGTCTCCAGCACTCAGTATTTTTCTCTGTAGCTACTTCTTGCTCAGTTCTTCAAATGGACTATATGGCAAGTTAAGCAATTTACTTATTCCTTGCTTTAATAAACATCTCCTATGCACAATTAGGGGCACCAAATTAAGTAAGCCAGATCTTCCTTCCTTTAAGTAGCCTGCCCAGTAACTAAGGAGAAAGATACCCCAGTGATTACAGAGCCGGTATACTTGCTCAGGGGTGTGTGGGTTGAAAGACAAGCTTAAGGATGTATACCAGTGTTACAGAGGAGATCTTAGAAGGCTTCTCAGAGCAGTCAGCATTAAGGGGCAGAAGTCTTTGGATGGTGTGGAAGGATGGCTCAGAGTGGAAGAGAACACATAATAAATACAGAAGTATGAAACAACATGGCTTTCAGATAAGAAGCAGGCAGGGGCTGGGAAGAAACAGGATTTCCATTTGAGCCCTGCATAGTTTACATGCTTGAATTTTGAGCTGTGAGAATGTTGGCATCTTTGAACTGTTTATGTATCAAGATGAAAAATAAAAGGCAGCCTCTCAAAAGGCAACTGCATCACATCGTTGAGGAAATTTGTTATTACCTGCCAGAGATGGGTAGGGCTGTACCTGAAGCACCAAGCCAGGACTATCCCAGGCCAGGAGGGCATGGACAAAGAAGCCTTTGTTCTCTTCAAGCTTTGAGAAGTCACTGGAAGTTTTAAAGGAGGAAATGGGATTGTTTAGAATTAATTTTAAGGAAAAATAATCATTTGGAAAAAGAACATAGTGAAGATTGTAGGCATTTCATTTTCGCAGGGGAAAGACCATAAGACAATGAGGAGGATCACAAGGTTAGGTCTGAATTATAATAGTATAAAGAAAGGTAGACCTAAGAGAGCAGGGAAGGAGGATGAACAGATTGGGCCACTAATGTGTGACAGGTTTAATACATCCCCAAATGGTGTGCCTGAGGAGGTGGGTGGCAGAGAGGACACTGTGTACATGACCAATATTGAATAATATTGAGTCACTCAAATGAGCATAAGAAGGATGAATGTGCTTATGAAATGAAAAGGAAGGGGCTGGAGAGATGGCTTAGCTCTTAAAGTACTTACCTGCAAAACCAAAGGACCCAGGTTTGATTCCTCCTATATAGAGCCAGATGCACAAACTGGTACATGTGTCTGGAGTTTGTTACCATCTGGCCTGGTGGCGCACGCCTTTAATCCCAGCACTTTGGGAGGTAGGGGTAGGAGTATCCCTGTGAGTTCAAGGCCACCCTGAGACTACATAGTGAATTCCAGGTCAGCCTGGGCTACAGTGAGACTCTACATTGAAAAAAGGGTTAAAAATTTAATATAGATAGACAGATAGATGATAGATAGATGATAGATAGATGATAGATAGATAGATAGATAGATAGATAGATACATAGATAGATACATAGATAGATACATAGATAGATAGATAGATAGATAGATAGATAGATAGATAGATAGATAGATAGATGCCACAAGTAAAGGAACATGTTTGGGTCAGTTGAATTTGTACATCCTAGAGAAGATGAAAGAGGGATGCCTCATTGGCATTTTGGACGGAAAAGTGTGGTACCCACAAGAAAGATCAGAATTGCTCCTTTAACCAGCCATAAGAGGAATTTCTGAGAAGTCACACAACAGCCCCAAATTAAGAGACATAGGAACATATGGCCACATTTAATATTTTTTCTTATTTATTATCATAAGTATTCTCTGTTTAACTCACAGAATGTATGAAAATTAGTTACAGTCTTTCCCTTTAAAAATACTTACACCGCTTTCAAAAGTTATTTTGGTATCATATCACCAAAACAATTGCTTGTCTCATTACTTACTCAATAAATAGTTGTTTTGGCATTGAACTGACTCCTAACACAGTCCCTACCAGTAGCGTCTAAGCAAAGGTACTAGCAACAGTGTGCTTCTGAAGGGCAGGATCCCAACGGGCTGAAATTAAACAAACGACTATATTTGGTAAATATTAGAAGTATCTGCTGTGACTCAGAAGAGGTAAGTGCTGTGGTGGAATGGAGATTAAAGCAGCAACATGAAGCACCAGGCAAGGAACATCTGCTCCCAATCAGCAGTCAGTGTTGAGAAGCGCCCCACAGGGCACAAAGCCTGATCAAACAGCACTTCCCCCGTTCGGAGAATGTCATGTTAAGGAAACAGTGACTAAGAAAATAGTGGAAACAGCAATGCACACATTGTAGATTTCAGCTAAAATGAATGCAGAGGCGACCAGAGCACAAGCGTATGTGTGTATGTGCATGTGTGTGTGCGCTTAGAAGCGACCAGGGCACAAGTGTGTGTGTGTGTGTGTGTGTGTGTGTGTGTGTGTGTGTGTGTGTGTGATCTGTACCTTAAACACCCATGATTTTCATGTTGGCATTCTACATGACTAAAACATCTATGAGGAAGGTTTATTGTTTAGCCAGAGACAATTAAGGGTGATATTGCTAACTATTATTAACCTTCATTAACTTATTCAACAACTTGGGGGCGTTAAATCCATGTCAAACTCGGTAGTTACAGCAGTGGGTGAATCAGACCCACCTCACGAGAATTTCATCCAGACTTCTATTCCCACCTTTCCAGGTCTGACCCTCCTTGGTTTACAGAATCCAAATGAGTTTAGACAATTATCTTATTTTTTTTTCTGAAAACAAAACCAGGGCTGTGACATATACTGCAATTGTGTTATAGTTAACATCAGAGACAGAAACGTAGTCCAAGTTCAAGGTAATGTAAGTGTGTTTTACAGCCAGAGCATAGCTCATATCAATAATTGAAGGTATTAAAATAATGAGAAATCATTCATAATATGCTTGCACTAGAAATAATCACAAAAGCATCAATAATATATATTAATAACTTTATGTATTCATATGATGGATTAGAATATATCAATGAAAATGAGTTATGATCACATGCAACAAAGAGGGACCAAAAAAAAGAAGGCTATGTATTGTGTAGGCCCATTTACACAAAGTTACAAGACAGGTAAAAACTAACATATGGTGATGAAAATCAGTGTAGCAGCTCCCTTTGAGGAGTGACTTAGTCCAAGAGGGGATGTTAGGAGTCCTCTGACATAGCAGGAATGTGGCCTGCTTGACTGGGATAAAAAGCTACAGCTGCGTAAATATATCAGGTTCATCGACTTCTATGCTGAAAACCAGGTGTGTCAGTAAGTTTCTTGTGGTTGGGACAAAACACTCGACAGGAGCAGCCTGGAGAAGGCAGAGGGTTTAATTTGGCTTCCAGCAGCATGGAAAAGGCAGAGGGTTTAATTTGGCTTCCAGTTCAAGCAGAAGTTTCCTCATGGCAGAGAAGACAAGGCAGGAGCAGGGATCTCCCATCACATTGTGGCCTAGGAAGGAGAGAGAGACAAATACATAGACGTGGCTGGAACACCTCTAGCTCCACCCTCAGTGACACATTTTCTCCAGCAAAGCTCTCCCTCCTAATGGCTCTACACACTCTCAGCACAGCACACAACAAACTGAGGATTAAATCTTCAAACACATGACTCTACGGGAGGCAGTTTACATTTGCTCCGTTACACTGGTGGATCTCATACACATATTTCTCTTAAGATGATAAACAATGCACAAGGAAAGAACTGAGTGAAGTATATGTCTTTAAGGTAAATTCAGAAAAAAAAAATACCTCTAAGGTCTGAGCAATTTACCTTCCTACCTTTGGTCCCGACTCAGCTCAGATCTGTACTATCTCCAACCAGTACAACTGCAAGAAGTACCAACCGTCTGTGTTCCTTCAGTCACACAGTACAGACAGACAGGCATCCTTCCTAAACACTACATTTCCATATCAACCCCTTAAATGTTAGCACCTTCACTGTTTCTCCATTTTTCTACAACATGCAAAACATTTTGGCATAGATATGGATGGTCTTTTCCCTGCTAACTACTCTAGTATTATTAACTGCCATTCACCTCAGTTTGCCTTTTCTCCCATCTTTCCACAAATACTTACTGAGTGCTTACCTGTGTAAGACATTTCAACAAGTGCTAATGAAATAAAACAGAATGAGATACAATCTTATCATATCGTGGCAGTTTAGAGAGGAGGCAAAGTTACCCACACACTTAGAGTTGCAAAGCTACACAGAAGGCATTGTGAAATCCGAAGGAGATGCCACCTCCACTTGGGAGGTTCATTCCAGAGCAGATGGAAGACATTGAGCCATGAAATAGAAATGGTCCTGGCAGTCAGAGACAGGTAGCTGGGAGATTATGGCATTCTGAACAGAGGAAATTGTTTGAGCAAGGGTCATGAAAGAGTATGAGAGAGCTATAAAGTGAAAAATAAAAAAAAAAAAGAGAAATTGAATCTCCTAGTTCACCATGGGTGGGGATGAGGTGTGGCAATGCTCAAGGCTGGGCATGTAGGCAGACGGCCATATCTTCCAGGGCCTGCTTTGCAATACCAAGTAGTGTGGATCATCCTACGGGAGTAGGAGCTCCCAGGAACGCCCAGCTCTCCAGTCATGCCAAGCTCTGCATGGCTCCACAGCAACCCTGGGGACTTTCACAACTCCCTGCTGTGTTCTCCTTGTTTCCTCAGCTCCAAATGCCAGCCTCCTTTGGCAAAAGTTCTGTTCATTGTCTTGTGTTGTATACCTGGCAACATGAAAACTGCTTTCCCAGAACCTGCCATGGGCATTCTGCCCCTGGTTCCCATTAGGGTTCTGTGGAATCAAACCCCTGACCATCGCTGTCTCACTGAGGGCAGTGATGCTGTTCAGAGCATCACATAGCAAGTTTCACATGGTTCTCCCTATGTAAGCAACCAAGAAAATGTCTCTCAGTACTGAGATTGGAAGATATCTCCTTGGGGCTAGTTTGAGTTTTATCTTAAGTATACTCTGATTCATTTCAGAACATACGGCCTATCTTTATAGTACCTCCGAGACAAGTCTATACTGAACTTCTGATGAACTATGGGTTCTAACTTTATTCTTTTTGTAGACTAGTCCCAACCATGTCTTCATTTTATTTTTCTCTTCCTCTGTGTATTGACTTCTCTTCAGTTACTTTCATATGTATTGCCTATAATTTTAAGATTGAAATAATTTTGGGAACACTAGAAATAAGTAATAAATAAATAAACAAACAAGTGGCCAGTCTTTGGGATTCTTTAATGCCTCTCTTTTTATGCACTCTCCCCTGATCCTTCCAGATATCATTAGCCACTGCCTGTTCAGAGTGCCCACAACCTTTTGTTTCTGTATTTATGTAGTCCTCTCGCATTGCTTGATGTGGAATGTCTTTCATCTTTTTCATCCACCCCTTGAGGAGCTTATTTACATCAGAAACAACAGTTCTTCAAACCCATTTTATTTTGACAAACTGTGGTGCTGTACAATATAGGTGCACATTAGAAGCTTAGGATTAGAATCAATGAATAACTAGTGACAAAGTTAAAGTAGATTAGGGTAAACTTACTTCTGACAAAAGAAGAAAATTAGATATAAGAATACAAAGGGCAGGGCATAATGGTGCACACCTTTAATCCCCACACTCAGGAGGCAGAAATAGGAGGAGTGTTGTTAGTTCAAAGCCAGCCTGTGACTATATAGTGAATTCCAGGTCGTTCTGGGCTAGAGTGAGACCCTATCTCAAAAAGAATACAAAGGAAATGATGATTAAAATCCCTGGGGTAGATGTCTTTGTAGAAACATCGAGATACCTAAATAGTCTCAAGTCTGAATAGTGAGCTCAGGATAGAAGTGTTACCTGAACCTGGAGTTCAGAAATAAGAGAAAGAGAATGATTCAGTCTGGGAGATAATCAGGGATGGGGAATATCAGTAGTTTGAGGCTGGGAAATCAACAGGAATGAGGTAGACCAGTTGTTTGGGGTTGGCATATGATTAGGACTGGGGAAGTATAGTTGTTTGGGACTGAGAAACGAACAGGCATGGAGTATACCAGTTGGCCATCAGAATAGTGTCTGTCTGCAGGAAATGCTTATTGCGTGCCTATTGAATTATCGTTCTGGAGGCTGGGCTTAGATGCTATAAAAACAGAGAAAAACAGCAACCTTGGAGGGACATGAAGCATTCAATACTACCTGAGCTTAAACAAGAGAGCCCAGGATTTAGAAACTCACTTATAAAATGAATGTGAAGATCTTTGTTAATATTGTGGTGACTCACATTCGTTGGCATTCCAGGTATTGTTCAGGGATTCTTTACCAGATCTTTCAAGGTCACATCTCCCTTGAGAGACACAATGGCCCTGGGGGAAAATGGCAAATGTTTTCTCCCCATTTGGTAGATTAGGGGACTGAATCTCAATCATGTTGAGAAGCTTGCACAAGTTCACACACACTGCTAGTGGTTAGTAGAATCAGAAAAGCCATTTTCTGACTCAGTATATAGCACCATACCCGGTTTATTTTGCTAATTCAACAAGCTTTAGACAATGCCTGATATCAGCTTACCAAAAGGGTGAAACTAACTTGGGAGTTTCGTTGTATTACTGCATCTATAGTGGCTTCCTGGAAGCTCTGGGATGATGTCCAAGTTGCTCAGCCCAGCAGTTGAGGCCCTTCCCAAGCCGGCTCAACCTGCCAGGCAGTGTCATTCCCTATGCCTTCCCTAGGACACCAGCACCTGTTCAAGTTCATTCGCAGGGCTTTGACCCAAACTCTCCTGGAATCATAGATTTTTAGTTAGGTTCATTGTTAACTTATCAATATTTTTAAATCCTTGTAAATTTTGCCTCTCCCATACAATATGCACTTTTATCTATGTAAATATTTAAATGACTTGTTAATTCATGTTTCCCATAGATTAGACTTAGGGTGAAATTGAAGCCCTAAGAAAAAAACATGTATTTGTCCTATTGCCTTGAACCACCATGAACCTGGGAAGGAACCCTAAATTGAGAGATATGGCATTTTATTTTACCATGAACTCATTCAAGGAAGAGAATGCATCTCACTCCTCTTCATAACTCTAGATTCATGCTGAATACATGCCTCAAATATACTCAGCATTATCTGTGTGGAGGGGCGGATGAGTGGGTAGGTAGCTGACTAAGTGCATAGGTAAATGTTATCAAAACTATGAACTACAAGCTGGGCGTGGTGGTGGCACATGCCTTTAATCCCAGCACTCAGGAGGCAGAGGTAGGAGGATCACCATGAGTTCAAGGCCACCCTGAGACTACAGAGTGAATTTTAGGTCAGCCTGAGCTAGAGTGAAACCCTACCTCAAAAAAACCAGACGCCCCCCCAAAAAAAACTATGAAACACAAAACAAAAAGAAAATGAAAAATATTTGCCAATAATTTTTAATATTTATAACTAATGTTATGGTCTCTTTCCCTTTTGTACAATGCTGTAATCCTTGTTAATGTGGAGATGATAATCCCATATGTAATATGAAAATAAAGGGTTCATTTACAAAATGACTATTTTTTTTTTTTTTTTTTGGCAAATACTAAATTGAAAACTTCTACATCTAATTTATCTCATTAATTCCTTTCTCAGTGTATTCAGATCAGCCTTTTTCTATTTTGGCATGCAAAAGGTGTAAAATATTTTCATTTTTAAAAATCCCTCTGGGCAATATTTATTCTTTATTGATTGTATCCATTCTAAACTATGCCTTTGCTCAAATTCAAATTGTTTTCCATTATCAAGCAGACAGTAGACAGAAGCTAGGAAAGGTGATTGTGAAGTAGATTAACACTGACTTTTGTTTTGTGGAAAAGAACAAAGGAGGAGAAGAAATGCACCTTCCTCTGATAACTTCACAATCACTCTTATTTTCAAAGTGATGAACATCTTACTGGCTGAGTCATGGGTGTTATTGGGACACAGAAGAAAAGGAAATGAGCTGCTTGGGGAGAGGGTACTTCTTGGGAACTTGGGGGGAATGCAAAACAGTGCTATTATGTTACTGATTTCTGAGGAATCTTCCAGAAATTTTTAAGTGATAAAGCCCTTTTCCCTACCATACAACTTTTTTAGATAAAATATTCCTAAATTAGCAAATTCTCAAATGCATGTAGTTTGTCTTACTAAAGTGTTCATGTATGTATTGGAGAAAATTATTAAGGGAAGAATAGGTCTAGTACCAACCTCTGCAAGTCACCAGTAACAAATTACAGTCTCCATGAGCTAATTGTATTTGTAGACGAGAGGAAGGCAGAACACTTTAAGATAAAATAAAATAGATACAATAGTATAAGTTTTTAACATTTTCATATATTAAGATTCATTTTGCTCTTTAGCTAAAATGTGAGTTAGCCATGGACACCAATAGAAAATCTTAATCAAGCCATTTAATTAGCCTCTTCCTTTCTTCCCCTTCTCACTTTCCCTCAACAGTGTTGCACTGGAAATAAGTGCCATGATTTCAATTAACTTTTTCATGTTTTGATAGTGAAAGGGATTAGGTGAGCCCATTAAATGTTCTCTAAACTGGAAGACTGGCATTCCTTCAGATCTCATTTTGTACTGTTTTTCCCCTCTTTAGTCAAAATAACCCATAAGCTATCCCCACTGTCTTTGCCCATCTTTCCAATAGCACTGTGTGTGGTCTTCTTTTGTTGGGATGGAGCATGGTACCCAACACGAGTTCTAAATGAATGAAAGACTTTGAATTGGTGAGTGGAAGGTATATAAGACCTTATCCAGACCTTATCCATGGGTTGTAGAGACTTATGGATAAAAGAAGGGATCAGAGCTCTCATGTCTAGAGGATCGTGTGGACCAAATCCCATGTTTGAGACCAAAGACACGCCTCTCAATTTTTTCTTCTTTTTTTAAAATTACCCATTCCTCTCTTAATCTTCAATAAAATAATAAGCTCACTTCTATAGATTCTTCTAGAACTATTTTGTGGTCTAACCCTGGCAGAATTTCAAGTCTTCCTCCTCTACCTCATCTTACTTTTGAATTGGGTCCCACTCACCCTTTCTGATAAAACCATGTTTAGTGCCCATCTCCCATCCAGCTCCTTTCCCCACTCCATAGGAGTGGGTCCACTTCTGGACTCACGGGTGTTCTGTACAACACTTTCCACTCTGCACTGTCTTGCCCTATGACTCCAGTTCCTGAAGCACTGAAGCATGGAGCACTCTCAAAGCAAGCAGTCTCTAATTCCCTGTGCTTGTCAGCGTGAGGACTGCCCCTGTGATTTACCTTTGCTTCAAACTGAAGGACTCCTATTAAATGGATTAATGTAACATCTGTATAGGACTTCTTGTTCTACTCAATTGCCACACCCTGAGATGGCATGGTAATTTATTCAGTTATCTCCCGCCAAGTGAGATTAAGTCAGTGCCTAGCTGAAAAACCTAATAATGTGCAGAGATGAGGGCATCTCTCAATGACTTTAGTACTCATTATTTCTGCAAAACAAT
The DNA here is from genome assembly GCA_036365145.1 of Orientallactaga sibirica. Classification (NCBI taxonomy): domain Eukaryota; kingdom Metazoa; phylum Chordata; class Mammalia; order Rodentia; family Dipodidae; genus Orientallactaga; species Orientallactaga sibirica. The sequence goes on along the minus strand of JAEOAD010000044.1, from coordinate 2,346,140 downwards.
GCCTACTGAGAGGTTGATTTGTATTGCATACTAAGCCTAGGCTACCTTAATGGTGCTATTTGCTTCTAACAGCATATATTAACAGAACTTGCTCAATGTCTGTATGGAAACAAAATCCACTAGCAAATCGTACATTTTAAGCATCACTTGCTACCAAGTTAATACTAGTGTGTTGACGATAGTAAAAAAGTTACATAAATCTGATGATGAGAAATTCTCTCTAACTACTGAGAGAAAAAGAAGAAGGTATATTGATTTAAATTTCAGTGGAACTGGAGTGGTGTGGTATGAAATGACCCTGGGTGGTATCTCAAAACTTATTTTTCCTCATATCTTTGTTCCCAGGAAATAATTTCCTCTACCTTTATTCGCCTCTCTAAAATTGCTCTTTCAAAGTTGGTTGGGGAGAAATGCATCCATTTTCTTCATCAAAACCATTACAGCAGGCTGAAGTATTTAGGGGAACAGTACTGCAATTCACTTTGAAATGCATTGCAAAAATAAGATGGATTACCTCCAGGTAGAAGGATGGATGGAGGGCCAGACATATGATAAAGCAAGTATAATAAAATGTTAATGATAAAATCCAAGGGGAAAGTGTACTGATGTTCACTGGAAAATTTCTTCTAAACTTTGCTACAGGCTTGGATTTTTTTTCATTATAAAATGTTCAAGAAAATATATATATATAAAGACAAAGAATCATTTATCCATTCTGATAGCTTACTCACAGCACCGGGCCTCCAGTACAGTACAGGATTGACTTTCCACTGTTGGGCAAATGGACAAGCCTTCATGTTGCAAGGGTGTAATTAGGGCACCAGTTTCGAAATTTGGCAGACAGTGCTAAATGGGAACATTTTCTACTTGGTGCTGTGCTCATCAGAAGACATGATGGAACACCCTTTTGTCATGATATTTTGGCATTGTAACCAGATGAAGATTCTGTAGCACTCGCTTCACTCTGCTTTTTGCCAGCTGAATTCTGCTCACAGAGCCAACCAAAGTCACCCTTAGAGTGAAAGGAGCTTGTAACATCTTGTGATATGTCATGCAAGTATCCCAGATACTGAGAAATGTAGGTAGGAATAAACACATGCCAAAAAAAAAAAAAAAAAAAAAATCCTACAAGAAATCAAAATAAGCCACAGTAAAGGAGAATGTTAAGCAACAAAAACTCAAACACGGGCTGGAGAGATGGATTAGTGGTTAAGGCACTTGCCTGCAAAGCCAAAGAACTCAGGTTCAATTCCCCAGGACCCACATAAGCCCGATGTACAAGGGGGCACACACATCTGGAGCTCGTTTGCAGTGGCTGGAGGCCCTGGCATGCCCATTCTCTCTTTCTCTCTCTCTCTCTCTCCCTGCCTATTTCTGTATCTCTTCTCAAATAAATAAATAAAAATAAAACATTTAAAAATACTCAAATACCCATCCATGCAGAGGCAGATGGCCTTTAAAAAGAAGAGGTCACTCTATAAATTCATATACTGCCTAACAGGGTGATGGTGATGCTCTGTCACTATGCAGCATCACTTTTATGAAAGCTGGAATTATTCTCTTTTCACCGAATTTCAATGATGAAAGATCAGGTTGTTTCTCTCCCGATGCACAAACCAGCTAGGGAAAGTCCATGTCATGCTTTTAATTTCAAAACTGGTTATTGGTAATATAAGAACACACCATCCTATCTAGTTGCTTTTGGAAAAGGATATGCTTTCCCTGGCTGTCTAAAAATGCTTATTGTTATCAAAGACAGTGTCTAGACAGGCACTTGACCTTCCCATCATGACCTACAGTTGTCACTGTCATCCCTCTAACATTACCCTGGGCAGAAATTGTACATATAAAAAGCATGTTGCATTTAGAAAACGTGTTTGAAGAGAGTGAGGTCCATTGCACCTTTTCTCCCTTCATGTGAAATATTGTCTAACATTGCTTCATTTAGATGCTTTAAATATGGAATATTTACTACCTTCCCTTTGAAGCCAATCTGGACAATAATTATGAGCACATTCTATAAGACAATGAAAAAAAAAAAAAAAAGGAAATTCCAATTTGGCTAGCTTCATGATCGTATGTTAACATGTTATAGAAATTTTGTTTGATGAACCGAATTCTAGCCTAATTTTATTTCTCTGATAAACTGTAATCATTTGTCAGGCACAAATGCCAGAATTCACGTAGGGTCTTGACTGTGCAATTGAAAAGAATTTATTTTGCTCTACCAATGCAGTAATTTTAATCTATCCTGGATGGTGTCTTTATTTAAGAATGATGTTTTCACTCAGATTATCTATTTGTTAAATAATTTATCAATAATGTATTCATTTTAGGTGCATGTTAATTTTTCTTAAATGTAATACTTAAATATTTGATCTCAGTTTATTGAATATCAGTATCCAAAATATAACATAACAACTTTAGTTAGCGATGCCCTCCTCTTATGAATTCCTCTAGTGTGTTTCTTTCCTACAATAGAACATTCCCAGAGGGATTAAGCTTCAAGTGCTGAATGATTTTCCTGAGGGTTCACTTTGTCATGAACAAACCTTCATGCAGAATATATATTGGATAACATCAATCAAACACAGAGTCAAATCATCGCAGTACTTTTGGTGATCCTCCAAAGAGAGCAGAAAGGGCCAACACAGTTGTTTTATTTATTTTGGTGCAATGCGTTCCTGTGGGCTTCTTGTGTGTCTGTTTACTTCTTCATCTACCCCGCCTTCCTCTTACTTTTTTCCCTCTTGCTTTTTCCTTCCCTGTCCTTTCTTTCTCAATGGTACATACTCTTTCTCTCAACAATTTTATGATCATCTAATCGAGTTCATAGACAAGATATAAGCCAGGACTATTTTCATGATGAAATGGAACATGAAAGCATCCACAATTATTATCCAGTGATTATGCTGCACTGCCTAGGTCACATTACTTTTGAGAGGGCTCACACACTGTCCTGCACATGATAGCTGAGCTGTGCAGTCTAGCCTGCAATTTGATAGCAGCTAACACGTCGGCAGGATTTACTATTGACATAGGAAAACATTATTTTTTTTTTTTCTTAACAGACCATTTTGGAAAGAAAGTAATTACAAAGAGTAATTTAATTTGCTATGCAATGATTCTTCCAAAATACGTTCCCAAGTAGAAGACGAGAAACAAGACAAGAGAAGGGGGGTTGGAGAACAACTGTGAGCAAGATCAGGAGTCATATTTGAATAACTACTGACTGTGTTCAAAGGGCTTTCAAATGGAATACCTCTTGGAACTTTTGGAGATCTACATGTGTCATAAAAGGAAAATTCATTCACAGCACGTTAGGGGATAATAATAACCTGGAAACATACCAGTTACTCTTAAATATTCCAACTGACTTTAGCTTTGGCTCTGTCTATAGCTATAGATTTTCTACAGTGTTAAAATGGCACATGTCTCAATAATTACTGCAGCTTTGAAGCACTTGATGAACATCTTGTGATCATTTTCACAGTTACGGGCACATATATAGTGTATATCCACTCTTGAAACATATCCTAGACAATTATTTGGAAATGAAGTTGGCAGAGTCAGCAGTCACCCACCGCCTGTAGCATTGTATCCATGACAATATAATGTCAGCTGCTGATTGTGAGTGAACTGTGAGCAGAAAGGCCCCATGTTTCCCTATTCTTCTCTAAACGAGCCATTAGAAGACGGTGACCAAGGCCACTGGCAGAGTAAACAATGACTGAGGAGCTGGTGGGAGGAGGCACCATTGGCGGCAAGCTAAATCCACCCCTTAACAATCTGCTAGGCAATTCTGGAGCTGGATGGGTTACACTTGCAGTTCATGCCCACTCCCCCCAAAAAAATAGAATAGAGGAAAGTAATATCAGCTTTATTTCATCTGCTTGGCAATGTTAATGTAAATCCTTTCCAAGTAATGTTAGTGCTTCAACCAGCTTGGATTGTCTTCTTAGAGCCCAAGATGCTATGATATCATATGGGCCAATTTAAGTTTCATATAAATGGAAAAAGTTACGAAACATAATCTGTTCACATGTTTGTGTGTTTTTTGCGTAGTGACATAGAGGCATCAAGATGTCCCCAAATTTAGGGGTCCACTTTGGATTCTGGAAGCCACAGCTTCTCTAGTCCAGACTGTCCTCTCTTCTTTACCCAGGTTTGACTTCCTTCTCATGGGGGAACATTCTTTGCACGTTTACTCTGAGAATGAAGACATGTGCTTTTTTCAAAGCCTAATGAGAAAAGTGTTTCACATCCACCGTTGACATACTTGTAGGAATGTGAGAGGAAATTGACATAGATTGGCATCTCTTTTACAATAATTCTACAAATACAATTTTAAAATGTCCCACAAGCTTCAATCAAGTTGGACTAGTGATAACAAATCATAATGGCAAAAGAGAACATTTCTCTAGGATCCACTGAAAGAAATATAGCTTAACCAGTCACATGTAGATACCTAAGGAAATGGGTGCTGACAAGGCAACAGAGAGAAACAATATCAGAAAGGTAGGGCCGGTAAACCAGGCTCAAGGTGGTACAGAAAAGTTGCTGGCTAATCCTGCTGAACCCATCTTCAGTGAAGTACTGCAGGGCAAATGGGGGACTAGAGTACTCAGTGCTATATAGAAATACTTTTGCTCTAATCCATCAAATGTATTCTCTTCCTATCCATCTCTCTTCCCTCTCCTCTCCTCTCTGTGGTGGTTTCAATGAGATATTTGCTCCTCCCCCCCACCATGAACTCATGTGTTTTAAACGCTTAGTCATGAGCTGGTGACAACTTGTGAGGTGGTGCCTTGCTGGAGGTAGTGTGTTCCTGATGGTGGGATTTGGGATGTTAACGCCGGCTCCCCTTACTGAAGCCATATTGTCTTCCTCCTCTCATTTCATCTTCTCGCTCTACGTTCTGGAGGGCTTAGGATAGTAAGAGGAAGAAAGAGACATCCCACCATGGCCCTGAGCCCACCCTGCCTGCTGTACACTCAGTGCAGGGCTTCCATCGTGGAGCTTCTGTGGTGTTACATTTGGACTTAAGAAAAGAAGGGGTGTGGAGCGACATGAAAGGCAGTGCAGAGATGAGAAGGGGAAGGTGGGAGGTGAATAAACTTTTCCCAAAAGACCATGAGCTCCTAAATATAAGACAGAATGATGACATTTTAGGGAGGAGCTCACATCCTCTTCCGTGCACTCACTGCAGGATGTGGCCACTCTGTTTTAACATGTGTAAATGTTGTTGTAAAGTTGGTTCCCAGGGCTTCACATTAAGGACTCCCCTATATACCAGGAAGAATCTTTCTTTGGGGCTTGAGCCAAGTCCCAGGTCCTCTGTGACACTTGCTAGTATTTACTAGTGCTTTTGGTCTTCTCTCCTGAACACATGGCTGGGTCACCATCTGTTTCCTCACTTGGTACCCCATTCTGCTCAGTCCCTCCTGCCCATTAAGAAACTTACTCAGCAGCAGTACAATATCCCTCAATCTGTTCTATTTTCTGGGATTTTTAAAATACAATGAAAATAAATGGCACTGATTCAGACTATCCTGGAATTGTCAGTATCAACTATATATTTATTATAACAATTCTCTGATGAGAAAGAGGGAAGAGTTATATTGTGACTGAAATCAAAACAGTAGATGTCCCTTGAATTTTGGTTTCAAGTCTAGAAATTTCTACTTACTGCCCAGGGAGCCTAGGGATGGTGTACACAGTTTGTGAATGTTGGCTGGCTTGCCTGCAATGCTGGGGTACTGAGAGCATCCCACACAATTGTTGTATAAAACATGTATGAAATCGGTATACAGGCAATGTGTAATAGATCTCCAGTATCACTTCTTTCTCCCGAAAGTAATAAAACAATCGACTGTTCACAATACTTATCATGTGTTATGTTTATATTGGGCCTAACATAAAACAGAGATATTTAAGAATTGGATTGACTTCAGTTTCTCATGGCAGCTATTGGATTAAATAGGAGGAAAGATAAAAGAACTTGGCTTATTTGGTCATGAATGGATTCAATATTTGTTCTAATGTCCCTTAAATGTCAGGTCTCAAACCAACTTCAAGCAGAGTCTGCTCTGCGTATACCAAATGGTTTGACACAGATGCCATTCAATTAATGTCTAGTCCACATAGATGTTGAGCATCATGCTGGGCATCAACCAAAGCTATTTCATTTGGGATAACTAAGAAATTATAATCCTCACCCTAAAGAATTCATAGTATTATAATACTATGTATTAATGGCTATAATAAAAGTCTAAAAAAACTGTCACTGCAAGTTTAATTAATTCAATCTTTCAAATTTGCAGTTAAAATGCAAGTTGGAAGTACAGATGTACCATGACAAAAAATAACTCATACCACCAGTTTGTAGAATTGTATTTAGGAACCATAAAACCTGAGGCATCCTGATTAATGGCCATCAAGCTGATCAATAAGATTGAATCAATACAAAATAAAAAGGATTTTAAAGATCAATGAGAGGTAAGACTTGTGATTATGCCTAAACCACCTTTCTCTGGAGTGCTTTCCCAACATCCAGTAATTAACCTTGACTATACCCTGCTAGAGTGATAAGGATTATCCTCACATAATATTTAGGAGAACTAGGGCTTATAGTTTTTCACAATGGATGCCCAACATGAGACTTGAACATGTTCTTAGAGCCAGGTCAGCTGATCAGCTCTTGCTATGTCATCCTAGGAGGCATCTTTGCTCCAAAGCATCATCAGTAGAATCAATGACACAGGGTTGCATGTAAACCCAGCTCCATTGTTAGCTTCAATTTCTTCATTTACAAAGGAGTTGATGTAATTCCATAAAGACAGTATTCATGTTGGGATAATGTAATGCTTGTAAACTCTGTACACTCATGGAAAGTATGGAAAGGCCCATAAATAGCTGTCACTCTTGTTGTTAGTGTTATACTTATTTTTGAATTTATGGGTTATGAGTGGGCAACTACAAAGGATGGGACCTGTTAGAAGATGATCAGAGCAGGATGCAAGGAAAGTAACATGACTTGATTGCTTACTGCATGCCAGGCATGAAGCTGCTGGGCCAGCCTTTCCATAGCCATTTTGATTGGGACTGGACATTGTTCTTCTGCTTACTCCACAACACTGCAATGGAGCTACCAGAACGAATGTCTGAGCCCAGGTGCTCTTCTAAGAAACACAGCAGCTTCCATTATGCCAGGGAAGCACTGTTGAGAAGGGGTCTCTGATGCAATGATAGAAAATGAGAGAGTCCAGGAAGGTGGGGTTTGGGTACCTAGATGGTGAGGCAGGTAGTCAGGCCTAAAGAAGTCCATCATGGAAGGTGACAGCCCAGACAGTGAGCTGGACTTACTGGAGGCTTCAAGAGAGAAAGGAAAAGAGAACAAGACCCCACTATGCTAGTGAGGAACTGGTAAAGATGTAAAAGCTGACAGTGCCAAGGATCTAGAAATTCAGGGTTGACAGCCATGTTCAAAGAAGAAACAATGCACCTTCAGCTAAGCACAGCTGCCAGAATTGAAGGCCAAGATCAGAGCAGGAAAACTAGCACAGAACTGTGACACTAGTAAATAGAGTTTTCATTTAGTTTTACTTTGAGCCACTGGATTGCTGATTACTTGTCTCTCAGCTTCAAAAATACCCTTCAATATATGTACTGTGATAAGCAACAGAATTTGTTTAACGGTGTCTCTTCCGAAGTGAACACAATGTTAGCCTTCCTCAAGCAAGGAGCACTTCAGGAATATTACAGGAACAGTGTCCAGTGCTGACTGCAGGGATTGGAATGGGCAGTGTAGGGAGAGGACATGTTTCCATGGGCTATGGAAAGCCTGATCCACCAGGCAAGGCCTGCTCAGCTACAGACCCAGGATGCTGTCTGACAGATGTCACTCATCGTAATTAGTGATAATTTATATTAAACTCTCGTGTTCAACCTCCTAGCTGGTCTCTACCTCATGATTGGACTCACTATTCTATTTGTCTCTGCAAGTTTTACCTGAAACAAAATATGTTAGAAGAATACTAAATGTTGTAAGTTTCCACCGAAGGTGCATATGACCTGGCTCTTGTCCTCCCCCAACACATTCTTACTTTCTCTTCATTATGGAATGTACTATGTGGCTTAGCTCTCAGTATTGTGATGCTGTCTATCTAGAAAACTCTCTCTTAAACTTCTTGGCAGCCCTTCAGTCACTCCTTCATAAGTGGCTTATTAACATTGATCACCATTGCCTTGCTCACTGTTTTCCCCCCAACTCCCCTGCCACCAACCCCATGCCCTGGTTAAGGGGTAGAGCCCTGGTAGATTTTGTCATCTACATCACCACCAGCATCGGGCATGGGATCTGGGAACATGGGAAGCTCAGCGAACATCATGTGCTGTGGTTGCTGCTTGCTCTGGTGTTACATGATCACTGCCTTTGTGACTGAGGGCAATTGCGTTCATCTGTGTGAACCCCTCAGGAGAATGTCCTAAGAGGGGAGAGGGGAGGCTTACCAAATTGATGTTGCCCACAGAGGGCTCACAAATTTTCACAAGTTCCTCATGAGACCTTATGTAGGAGGTGGAAGGTTGACTGGTGAGTGAGTGTGGTGGTTTGATTCAGGTGTCCCCCATAAACTTGGGTGTTCTGAATGCCAGGTTCCCAGCTGATGGCAATTTGGGAATTAACACCTCCTGGAGGCAGAGTATTGTTGGGGGCGGGCTTATGGGTATTATAGCCAGCTCCCCCTTGCCAGTGTTTGGCACACTCTCCTGTTGCTGTTGTCCACCTTATGTTGACCAGTGATGTCCACCCTCTGCTCATGCCATCGTTTTTCCTGCCGTCATGGAACTTCCTCCTCGAGCCTGTAAGCCAAAATAAACCTCTTTTTTCCCACAAGCTGCTCTTAGTTGGATGATTTCTGCCAGCAATGCGAACCTGACTGCAACAGTGAGCTTCAGGTAGAATAGCTGTCAATAAAGTGTTCATTTTCCAGTGGTATAGCTGCCTTTAAGTCACCTATTCTCTGGTAAGCAACCCCAATAAGGTCATTAGTTTACCATGCTGGGCTTGGACAAAATACTTCCTGTTTTTTTGTTTGTTTGTTTTGTTTTTAAGTAGAAACTTTGGATGGACTCATCAGATATTGGTACCATCATTTCCTTCCTCCATACCCCCATTCCACTGTGGTCCCCCTCCTTAGTGGGATTGCTGGTATTCACTATGAGGTTGTGCACTGTTAGTTGTGAGAGCAGCAGTGAGTCACTGTGTGTGGTGGGAAGCAGTGCCTCTGGATGGCCCCTCCCACCCCTGTGGCTCTTACAATCTTTCTGCCCCCTCTTCCGGAACAGAATTCTTTCTGGAACATGGGAAGCTCAGTCAACATCAGGTGCTATGGTTGCTGCTTCCTCTGGTATTACATACCATAGCTGGGAAACAATAAATGTGAGCATATGTCTTCGTAGGGAAAGTATTGTGACAATTTGTCAAATAAATAAGTGATCAATGTAGAATTCTTATAAAAGCTTCCAAGGATTTTTTTAAACTTTTTATTTATTTATTATTATTATTTTTTTTTTTTTGGAGAGAGACACACAGAGAGAGACAGAGAGAGAGAGAAGACAGAGATGGACGCACCAGCAGTGTCTCAGCTGCTGTGAATGGAATCCAGATGTGTGTGCCCCCTTGTGGTAAGTGCGGCATTGCGCCCTTGCATCACTTTGCATCTGGCTAAACGTGGGACCTGGAGATTGGAACCGCTGGAGATTGGAACCAGTGTTCTTAGGCTTAGGAGGCAGGCGCCTTAACCCCTAAGCCATCTCTCCAGACCCCAAGGATTTTTTTTATATTCAGTTCTCTTCCTTCCCTCCACAGCCCTATTCCTGGGGCCATTACCACTCCTTAGTTAGGATTTCAGAACTCCCAAGAACTGTTTCTAAGGGATGTGACTAGAGGTATTTACTGCTATCTTACCTTGAAGTCATGATGTTCCTTGGGGGTTAGTGATAGCAACGAGCATCTGGAGATGAGGGATACAGAATGTGGAGACTTAGCAAGGCCACTAGAATCCATTCTGGTAGACAAATAAAATCAAGCTCCTGTCTCTTACGATGGCAATCAGACTGCTTGCTGATGCAGCAAGAAAACTTGTATGTGCCCTTTATTTTTATTTGTCGACAGAAGGGTTTAAAATAAAGTGTCTCTCAACCTAGAATCACAAGATCCCAGGGCACAAAGACCTTGGCCTCACCCAGCGAAGCCTTCAACTCTGGTTTCCTTTCCTCCAACCACTCCTGGAACTGGTGATAATTACTTATTTCAAACAACATTGGAGCACGGATTTTCTCCTGCTCTCTGGCCTATGGAGAAGGAGGTGCTGATGGCTGTTCTGGGAGTTGGGGTGAAAGGGTCACTTCGATAGCAGAGGTAGTTCTGACCACAAAGAAAGTGAGGACATGAGCTGACTACAGAGGATGTCAGCAAGGGAAAGAGGAGGGGCAAGCAGGGATAAGCCCTGGAGGGGCTGTTTAAGGGACTTGTTAAATCAGGGGCTTCTTTGGCCATCCCTGCTTACCCTCTAGGCAGGCCCTGAAGTCAGAACCAGAGGCAAAGTAAAAATAACAGAAAAAACTAACTAGGGCTTTTTTTTTAAGCATAGTATGGAAACAGCAGGGTTTTTCTGGATTAAAGTTATACTTGCATCTTGTACTTTTTAGAAGATTCTCTATGTGGAACCCACCTTCAAGGGCCAGGAAATTACAAATGACTCATACAGAAAATGTCCAAGACAGGGACCTCAAGAGATTTATGATATCTTAATAAAATAAGATAATTAGCAGTCGACATATTCTTGGTGATGATAATTTCTCAGCTCTTTCCATGACATCCTTGGAAGATGAAATATGTTATATAAATCATGCAGATTTCATTTACATATCAGATAATTACTTAGGGCATACTAGAGAATAAAAATCATAGCTTTGTAAGAAATCTCCTTTTTTTTTTTTTTTTTTTGGTTTTGTGAAGTAAGGTCTCACTCTGTTCCAGGCTGACCTGGCTGGAATTAACTTTGTAGACTCAGCGTGGCCTCGAACTCTCAGCAATCCTCCTACCTCTGCTTCCCAAGTGCTGGGATTAAAGGCGTGCACCACCACGCCCAGCTAAGAAATCTTCTTGGCTATAACCCTAGTATACAATTCTGGGCAGTTTATAATGGATGCAATATGACATCCTTAGTAGCTTTAATCCCCTTTGATGATAATCACATTATTCTTCCCAATAATTTGCATTGGTAATAGACCTTGATGACCTTATACTACACACTACCTTCCACTCTTTTTATTTATTTGTTTCTTTTCATTATTTGTTTGATAGAGAGAGGAAAAATAATGGGCACACCAGGGCCTCTAGCCACTACCAATGAACTCCAGATGCATGGGCCACGTAGTACATCTGGCTTTATGTGGGTACTGGGGAACTGAACCTGGGACCTTTGGCTTTGCAGGCAAGTGCCTTAACCCCTAAGCCATCTCTCCAGCCCCATCTTCCACCCTTAATGTATATAAACATCACATATTACTAGAGAGTAGTATATGAGAAGTCAGTGGGAGACATGCGACTGATGAGGCAGTCAGCAGTAGATTTTGAAGATGTCATCTATGACATGAAAGGTGCCTGAATTTTATTTCCAGGCATTTGGGACACTTTGTGTTCTGTGTGTGGAACAAGGTGTTATGATATTTAGATTGTAGTTCTAGAAAAGCTGCTGCATCAGAAAGCAGTAACATGGCCTTTTGATAAAGTCGCTAAACATGGTGAGGGCCTGAACCAAAGCCATGACTATGGGGATGAAGAAGCAAGAAATGAGATCCATCTTAAGGAGGCAGACTCAGCTGAACTCGTGGATTGATGCATTAGGAAACCTGGAAGGAAAGATTCAAGGGTAACTCCCGGATGTCCACTGCAGAGCAGCAGCATTTAGAATGATGTTGTGTTTTGACTGTTTTGTCGCAAACTGAATTGGAAGCTGGTAGGTTCAATTTGGGACATGTGAGGTGTGGGTGTTTGCTTCCTCAAGGTCAGAAAAGACAACAAAACCTCATCTAGATCAGAAAAACAGAGAGCCTTTATGTTTACACAAACAATGACAATATCAGTAGCTGTCATTAAGATCCTATTTGCACAAAATGTCCACATCTCTAAAATTACATCTAGTCTTTAAAAATTGGAGAGAAACTAAATCCATCAAAAGCAAAACAGTCTTATAATGTAAGTAAACAACTTATTCTAATTTAAATGTAAACAACTGAAAAGTAAAAAATAGTCACGCTGTGCACCCCTCAAAGTGCTACAGCAGGAAAGATGCATCTTATCCTAGTGGGGTGTCCCCAAAGTGTTCAAAAGCACCATAAAAGTAGAATTCTCCAAAAAGTAATGCAGGTGTCTAGGTCAAATGCAAATAATGAGATATGCAAATTGAGCTATACTTGACTACAAATCAGATGCTTGAAAACATTTCAGGAAAGTGAAGTTTTAGTCTCACAAAATTCACCCAGCCCTCATTATAGTATGCTTCCTATTTCTGCCATTCAGTCAATGCACTAAATGTGTGATGGGCTCCAGCTAAGTAGATTTAAAAGCTGATTATACTGCATTAAATTATTCACTTCAATTTTAGCAAGATGTTTTTCCCCTTAAAAGGATTACTAAAACAAAACAAAAAAAGGAGTGTAAAGTGAGACAGAAAATAAAATACGCTTTGGTGATGCTGTAACAAGATTGAAAAATAGAATGGCTTCATGATATCCTGTAAGAACATACATTTTTGCTTATCTGATTTAAATAACTAAAGAATACATTTCAATTTCATTAATTCCTTTTATTCTTCACTTGACACTTTCTTTACTCATGATTGGTTCATCCTCCTCCTGAGACTTTATTTCTCTTAAAATACCCATTTTTGTAATGAATGTATGTTTTATGTTCTGTTAGAATAGATGAGTCAATGATCATGGAAAGGGGATGTGGCAAAACCCTTGAAGGTATAAAAGAGTTGGTGCTAGTCTTGCCCTACTTTTCAGAATAGATATCATCAACCTGGTTCCTAATTAGTTCCTGATCTCTAACATGAATTATGCTAAATGATCTTTAAGTTCCACTTCCATCTAAAAATTATATTATTTAGGGGAAGAGTAGTTGAATAACATCTTTATAGAAGAGATATTTCTTCTTTCATCAAAAAAACCATTTTATTTATTTATTTATTTATTTATTTATTTATTTAAGAGAGAGGGAGAAGAAGAGAGAGAGAATGGGTGCACCAGTGCTTCCAGCCACTGCAAAGGAACTCCAGATGCATGTGTCACTTGTACATCTGGTTTACATGGATATTGGGGAATTGAACCTGGGTCCTCAGACTTCACAAGCAGGTGTCTTAGCTGCTAAGCCATCTCTCCAGCCCTGAATAACATTTTTATCTTGCCTCTATTTAAATTTGGGGAAAAAATGCACTTGCTAGAATTACAGAACCATTTGTCTGAATGTTCTTATGATTAAAACTTCATGGAAAACATATATTTAGACAAAAAAAAAATCCTAAAATTCAGTGGTGAGTAATGAATTCTGTTTGCATCTAAATGAGCCCAGAAAATAAATCACAAAAGAGAATGCCAGACCAACAAAGATCTTCAATCATGTGTCAGCTCCATCATCATTTTATATGGCATAAGTAATGTTACCAATTTAATTTGAGATGTGCACTTTCAATGGAGCATTTTATAAAATTAAAAAGTAATATAGCACAATCCCCTAAGGAAGGTTTTGGGACAATCAGTTTGAACAAATGATGAATTCTTATAATCACAAAAGTATAAGAGAGAATTTTAAACAGTGGTCTACTGTTCCAAAATTAACATTGATTATTATAGAGCTGATACTATTATATATTATGATATATCATATTTTTAAAATTCTAGAAGTTTAAAAGTAATAATAAATGCAAAATAATTTACAAAACACAAAGTCTTATACCCACTATATTATAAAGACAGGAAATGTTGTTTAGATAGAATGGGAAACTTGCCCAACTGTCAGCTGTTTATTTCTAGGCACATTGACAGTTGCTCTGCTATCACTTTCTTCAATCTCTTCTTCTGGTGTTATCCAATAAACCTTGAATTTCTGTCTCATTTTCCCTATATTTTATCTTTTAAAATATCTTTTATTATCACATTTTAATTATATGTAATAATAATTTTATTATGACAATTTCATATATCTATCTCTTATTCACCCCTACTACACACTCTCATCCCTTTCTTAATCATATTGAATTTTCTTCCCTTTAACATATACTGCCCCTCTACTTTCATGTCTATTTATTTATTTATTTATTGTAAACTAATGAGTTTAACTAGGATTACTTAACTTACAGTAACCTAGCTGAAGGGGTATTTACAGGAACATAGACAATTTATTGGTGGCTACAAGAATAGAAACATGAAAGACAGTGCCTGTCTCTTTCCCCCAGCAAACATTAACTGTTTATAGATTCTCAGCAATGAATAGGGTAACTTTTCAACCTTTTAATCTACATCTTTGGGTTTTCTGGGGTTTATTTTTAAACCCTTTTCTCCCAATATGCCTTTAACATCTTTTTGTTTCAGGAAAGATATTTTAAATGTATAGGAGCTCTGTTTGTTTCAATAGCTTTATACTTTTTTATACACATTAAATTTACTAATACATGTGGATTAGACAACCATAAATTCTCCTCTGTTACTTAATTACCTGTATTATTTTTGAATTTTCTTTGTTTATATGGATAATTTTATTTCCTTAAATGACAGATGACTCTTGTTCATGTTTTAAATAAAGTAGTAGCTAGCCGGGTGTGGTGGCACATGCCTTTAATCCCAGCACTTGGGAAGCAGAGGTAGGAGGATTGCCATGAGTTTGAGGCCATCCTAAGATTACATAGTGAATTCCAGTTCAGCCTGAGCTAGAGTGAAACCTTACCTCAAAAAACCAAAGAAAGAAAGAAAGAAAGAAAGAAAGAAAGAAAGAAAGAAAGAAAGAAAGAAAGGAAGAAAGAAAGAAAGAAAGGGAAAGAAAGAAAGAAAGGAAGGAAGAAAGAAAGAAAAGAAAGAGGGAAAGAAAGTAGTAGGGTGGCTGGAGAGATGACTCAGTGGTGAAAGGCACTTGCTTATAAATCCTAAATGCCTGGATTCAATTCCCTAGTGCCCACATAAAGCCAGATGCATAAGATGGCACATGCATTTGGAGTTCATTTGCAATAGGAGGAGGCCTTGGTGGACTCATACTCCCCCCAGTAAGAAATAATTTCTCAAAATATTATATTTACTTATTTATTCATTTTATTTAAGAGAGAGAGGGAGGGGAAGAGGCAGACAGAGAGTGAGTGAGAGAGAGTGAGAGAGAGAGAATGGGTGCACCAGGGTTTTCTGCCACTGCAAACAAAGTCAAGACAAATGCACTACTTTGTACAGCTGGCTTACGTGGGTCCTGGGGAATTGAACCTGGGTCCTTAGGCTTCACATGCAAGTGCCTTAACTGCTAAGCCATGTTTCCAGCCCATATACAATTTTTTTTTTAATTAAGCAGTAGGCGAGTTTATGACAAGCCTATCATTTGGTGGAGTTTATTGGCCAGAAGCTTTCCTTTAGAAGGAGTGGACATTAGCTCCCCATTGTACTAGACATGGCACCTTGCACACCATAATGTGGAAGGATTGTCTCTAAATAACTGATTTTCACATCATCTACTCTCCTTTCTTGTAACAATATCTTTCAGGTCTACTAGAGAGAAAATTTTACCCACTTTTAAATTTCCTTCATTGTTGTTTGGACCCAAGAAGAAGCACCTAGAAGACAGGTATGTTTTCACACAGTGATAAGGAAGGGAGATTGTCAACTGCTACCCGTGGAATCTAATGGCACCTCTCAAACCCATTTGATTCCTGCCCCATTTGTCATTTGCATCTTCTCCCTGTGGCTCTCAGACAGGCCCATGGGTCTCTTCTCCTTCCCTGGAGTCTCACTGTGATGCTTCATAGCCTTCACTGTCTTCTCAGCTCAGAGCTTGAACCAGTTATGGTTCACTACTGAAGAACTGGCTGACATCTGTAGGTAGATTATATTTTCTCTTTCTAAAGTCAAGCAATTTTTCTGAAGTGGATGCTCACTGTAATGAGAACAGTTATTAAGACTCACTCTGATCCAGGTAAGAACTCCTTCCTTGCAAGCCACATGGACTTCCTGCGGGAACTGCATGCCAGAAATGAGACAGAACACCTGTTTGCATACTGCCCTGTGCAATGAAGAATGTTGGTTAGTTTCTGACTCAAGTCTCCTACTTCCTTTTGAGACAACTAAGCACCTGAACAGTCTTGGGCTAGTTTGTTGTTTTCAGGTTATTTGTAGGACAGAGATAACTGATATTCCTAGAGACCAATGAAAGGGGAACAGTAGGGAGGGAGCTGTTCAAAGTTTAGGTAATTTTTTTCCTTCTCCCCAAGTGCTATCTTATTCTTTCTTCAAAACTAGCCCTTCTGCTCCTCAAAGAATTTGATTTCCAGGAGTTTAATGTGTAATATCCTGGTGCTTAAAGAAGGATGCACATGAAGCTATAGTCCTTTTATTAATTTTGGTTTAACTCATTCTTTGGTTTATAAGCTATAGAGTTTATGGTATGCAGTACACTTAAGATTTGTGGTGTGAAAACTACTATATGTATGGTATATTATATGTGTGTGTGTGTGTGTGTATATATGTATGTATTTTTCTTATATAACTTCATGTCTGTGATGATCTTTTTAAACATGTTCTTTATTTATTTGCAAGGAGGTGGGAAGAGAAAGCACACCAGGACCTTTTGTGGCTACTAATGAATTTCAGATGTATGCAGCACTTTGTGCATCTGGTTTTATGTGGGTACTTGGGAATTGAACTCAGGCCTTCAGGCTTTGCAAGCAAGTGCCTTAACCACCAAGACATCTCTCCAACCCTGTGATTTTTTTTTTTAATATATGTGTATTTGAAAGTAGAGAAGGCAGAGAGAAAAAAAAGACCAGAAAAAAAGAGAGCATGGATTTTGAACATTTAAAAATGTTCTTTGTAAAAAAAGAGAGAGAGAGAGAGAGAGCATGGGCATGCCTGGGCCTCTTGCCACTGCAGATGAATTCCAGTTGAATGTGTTACTTTGTTCATTTGGCTTTACGTGGGTACTGGGGAATCAAACCTGGGTCATCAGGCTTTATAAGAAAGCACCTTTAACTGCTGAGCCATTTCTCTACTCTATCTGTGATCTTGATGACCCTCCTTCCATTTCTTCCTACTGACTTTTGTGATATTGTCATTAATTTCACTTTCACATGTTATAAAACAGACATCCATTTTTTTTGTTAAAGATTTAATTTTCTTTCTGCCCTCAGGACTGCTTTAACATTTCTTGTAAAGCAGCCCTGTTAGTGACTAAATTATGGTAATGTTTTATGCATGAAAAGCTATTTCAATTTTTTAAAGAAATATTTAATCAGTCCATAATTTTAGATTGACAGTCTTTTTGTTATCTTTAAAATTGTTGCTTCTTTTTCTTCTTGCTTACAGTTTTTCTTAGGAGAAATTTTCTTCAACTTTAACTTTTATCTTTATTCCTTTTTATGCATATTGGGACATTCTTTTCCCTTAGGTATTCATAATATTTTATTCTTTATATTTGATATTAGAGTTTTGATGATGAATGGCTTACAAAGGCTAATGTGTTAAAGGTTTGGTCCCCAGAGAGAAAATATTGTTGGGTGATGGTATATTTAATAGGCAGGCCCTTAGGTGGGAGGCAAGTCCTTAAAGAGGAATGTGGAACTCTTTTTTCTTGTTTGGAAAAGTTTTTCTCTACCACACACTTGCTAACACTGCACCAGAAGACCAAAATCATGGCCTTGATTTTACTTTGATCTGTTCAGTCTTGGACACAACTCTTTTGAACTGTGAGCTCTCTTTAACTATCTTAAGGATTTTTGTTCTGGTACTATGAGCACGAGCCCCACAGTTGTTTCACAATTTGAGTGTTATAGATGATTGTAATATAGGCTACCTTTTTCCCTCCATTATATGATAACCTCAAAATTTTCTCTTGACCTTAAACTGAGACAGTTATAGGACTCAAATCATTTCCTGTGTCTCATGGATCATCTAACTCCATTGCCTGATGCCAAGCCACCCACAAGCTTTGTTTCATCCAATGAATCCATTCTGAGCTTACTTCAGACAGGGTAAACCTCTTTTTCTTTTCTCTCTCTGGAACTATTATTCCAGAAGGTAAGTGAGTGAGTGTGGAACAAAACCAAAAGGTGGCAGAAGTTACAGACACAAAGGAACCAAAAAGGTCATGTCAGAGGGGGCTTTTTAACTTACTCATAAGGAGGGCAGGGAGTGGGGAAAAGTTAAAGAATCCTGTATTTAAAGGCATTAGTTGTTTCCTGAAGTCCCAGAAAGATAGGGACTCATGGATTTCGTTCTTCAAGATGAGAACACATGCTTTCTGATGATTAGTGATTTCAGATTTTGAAGTACTATCCAGATAGATAGATAGATATAGATAAAAAGTGAGTAACATTGATGGAGTGCATAGGCAGTGTATATTACAAGCATATATCAAGTTTTAAGTCACTTAAAATTTTGGTAAGTCTAGGATGTAGGTGACTCTATGATGCCCACTATACACATGAGTGATTTGAAATGAAGAGGTTAAAAATATACCTAAGATCACAAGACCATAGAATGAAAAAAGTAAGACCTGAACTAAGGGTGCTGCTCAACAGGTGGGTCTTGCAGTTCCTCACTGTCTCACTCTATGGATAGAGGGAAATACAGTCTCTACCTTTAGAAGAAGCTGCTAATTTTCCCCTTCATATCCTAAGTATTCTTCAGTAAGATATTCTTATTCTGCACTTGGTCACTTAGCCTCTACTTCCTATCCCTTTATGGGATTTTTACCTCTAAGAAATGGACATATTGACTGGGTTTGAAGGGAGAGCAAGACTTAGAAACCTCACAGACAATGATTCAAACTGAAGCAGTAGTAGATAAAATGCAGCATATTTTCTAAAAGATAAGGCCAAAGACATCTGTAAAGATCTTTATAGAATGTGTCCAGAAAGTCTGTATCACAGTGATTCCTCCTATTTTAGAGTTACAAGACCCTATAATTTTTAGTTGATTTTTTTCTCTCAGAATATTATATAGCATTACAAAACTAAAATGATAACAGAAAGTTTTACAAAGAAACTAAAATAGGGCCCTGTTAGGATAATTGATAATACACTATGGTATTGAGACCACTGCATTTTCAAATTACTCATTAAACTCATTAAGATTAGAATATTTCTAAGAGCTCATTACAGTGTAATTTCTCTATTAAAATAATGACATATGTATGTATGGGGAAATATACTTTCCATCTGACTTTTTTTTCACATTGATTAACATTCTTCTTGCTATAACCACCCATCCCAGAACAAACTGAATTTTTAAAATGAGTCATGCTTATTCTCCTTCTGAATCAGCCTGCAGTGAGCACCCCAAAGGGGTGCTGGAGACAGTGCGCTCCTATGTAGCTATATTAGTGACACAGCTCATGAACTCATCCAGTGACCTTGGCTCTGTCCTCCTGCCATTTCTCTTTAACTCACTCCTTCAGTGATACCATCCAATTTCCCATCATAAAATGTCAATTTTGCATTAAATACCTTCAGGTTTATCTTCTGCTAACCTTTCTCCCTGACTATTACATCAAAGGCCTTCTTGAACTTCTACCTGGATGCCCAGCAACTTAAAATTTACAATCCTAAACTGAGTCCTTGACCACCCAACTCTTAATCACCTCTCCATCTCAGTGAATAGAAAATTGAATCCTTCTATGTGCTCCATGCTGGGAAGAGGAAATATCAATTATTTTTTTATTCACATTCCATGTTGAACATCAGAACACCCTCTCATCTCTGCCCTCTTCCCACTTTCACTTCAACTTGTATGCCAATATAGACAATGTGTCCTGTCTGGATATCAAATACCCTGCAATGGATCTCTTTGATTCCATGTTGGTCCTCCTATAACTTATAAAAATGGTAGCCAGAGTTATCTTATTACAAAATTTCAGATTATGTCTAGTTTCTACTCAAAATCTTCTCTATCACTTAAAGCACATGTAAATGTAGCCCTACAATGACCTATGAATATTAATAAAGTCAACATTAAAAAGTGAGGACTGGATGAGAAGTGGCAATAGAAGAACAGTTAAAATAAGTTCTTATTATTGCCACAAATTATTTGTGCCCCATGTTATGAATTTAGGAAATTCCAGGATATTTTCAATACTTACAGTTGACATTTTCCTTATTTGTATTTGTGATCAGTAAATCCTCCAAATCAAAAGCATTAGTGCTTCTAATTTTGGTGCAGAGAAAACTGGGAGCCTACATGTGCTGTCCATGGCTGACCTTGAATGGAATCGTAAGGAAGAGATAAAGAGAATGCCATTGAAAGGGAAGGGAAGCAAAGGTCTGCTTTATAGAAAGGAAGCTTGCAGGACCCTGAAAGTGAAGTGTGTGAAAAGGATAGAGAAACAACCTAATTTTATGGGTTGCAGTGGAGAGTAGAATGACGAACAGTGCACGGAATGTCAAGGCAGGTCAGGAAGAATTTCATTAAAAAGATGTATGGAAATGAACTATGTTCCGCTATACTTTTCTTTTTCTTTCTTTCTTTCTTTCTTTTTTTTTTTTTTTTTTTTGAGGGCCATCAGCTGGATTAAGATCTTGAGATATTGTCTGCTAAATGACATATCAAGGCATAAAAATAGCCTTTAATAGATACTTCCTCCATGCAGGGTACCTTTGCATACAGAACTCCTTTTCATTGTCACAATAGCATAATAAGGTGGGAAGCATTGCTCTCATTTTCAAATGAGGAAGCAGGCTGAAATGATTGAGTGCCTTACCCACAACCACACAAGCTATAAAGTAGTGGACTTAGGAAAGAAGGCATGCAAATAGCCCTGGGATGCACACTCCTGCTTGCCCACTCCCTTGGCCCTGCACTTTTCTTATAGATTCTCATAGCACATCTGCTGTACAATGGAGATGGTCTCGCATTTCTCATGCCTTTTTTTTCACTTTCTTTATGCTTCATACTGTGCTATATGTACATAATCAATACACACTTACAAATAAGTGCAAAAAAAGATAAGTATTTATAAGGGTATATGTGCATCCAACATCTTAGTCCAAACTGCAAAATCAGACACTGACAGCCTGGTTGTATCAGGTAAGTACTGTTCATTACAAAATGTGCAGAGCAATCTGGATGGTGTGACCTGGCAAAGGCAAGGTCCCTACGTGGGGCACTGTATGCTAATCAGCAAAGAAAAAAAATTAGTGGATTCTGAAGAAATTGAACATATACATGAAAAACGTTTCTAATTTTTGTATTATTAACATTTTATAAGACATGTAATGATTCTTTGGCATACTTTGTTGCAATGCTCATTATAAAATCTGCAAATAAAAAGGATTAAAATAAATCTCAGATGTCAACACAATCTCTGGGGCAATTCCTCACTAGACCAAATGATGCCATCCACGACTACATTATCTATCTATGAGTCTGAGACTGGCTAATGAGGCACATTTATTGTGATAAGATCAAGACTTTTTCTCTCCTCTCAGCCAAAAGCTGTACTTAACCAGTTCTACAGAAAAAGCCCAAAGTTTTCAGGTGAAGGCATCCCTAAAAATTCAATGTTGTTTGACTCAGAAGACTCCCAAGTTCACACATTACTTGGGTTGTATGGACAATCCTCTGGGCCAATGATTCCTAAGAGCAGAAATTTTTGTCTATCACATGCATTAGTGTGTCTCAGGTGTATGGGACAAATTCTGACACGTGCATATACACACACTGGTATCACACTGAGATTAAATATGAAATTGTACTTCTCAAACTACAAAGCATTTAATGTACCATAATCATTCCTTGGCTCAAGCTATATGAGGGTGGTTCTGTGATGTGCATTGGACAGTAGGATTTTAAATACCTTTACCAAGCTCCTGAGTTCAGTGACTTGTTTATTCTGCTGCTGTCAGCCTCCTACTGTGATGTCAGATGTCTCTAAATAGAATTTTAGTTATTTGTGTTTTAATTTATAATTATTTTCTCAACAAGCATTTTTTAATCCCTATGTGATTTTTAAAAGGGAAACAAGACTCGAAAAATCCGATTTCCTCTTCCTTATCTTAAAATTTCTTTACTGTGTCCTTAGAAACAGGTGAAGATGAAATATATCACCAAAGATACCAAAGTGCAGTGATCTAAACAGATAGAAAAGAGTGAATGTTGGCTTGATTCTGCTACTAATCCTTTGGGTGAAATTTGGCAAGGATTATTTTTTAACTATTTGTCTCTTTGAGCCTCACTTTTCATAGTTGTATGCTAGGTGATCTCCCAGTGGTTTCTCAAGCTCTGAAAACTAGCATCCCAGGAAACCTGTCTTAAACAAATATGCATTGACGTGGTTGACTTTATAAAGGAATAAGTAAAGACTGATGATCCTGTGTGAAGGACAGAGGTCTGGCTAAACATGCCAGACCCCACCTCTTTCCTTTTTTTAAAGATTTTATTTATGTATTAGAGACAGAGAGAGAGAGAGAGAGAGCATGGGTGTTCCAGGGCCTCTAGCCACTGCAAACAAACTCCAGAGACATGTGCCACCATGTGCATCTGGCTTATGTGGGACCTGGAGAATCGAACTGGGATCCTTGGGCTTTGCAAGCATGTGCCTTAACCACTAAACCATCTCTCCAGCCCCCACCTCTTTCTTGCTAAACACATGTATATGGTTCTGCCCAGTCCTTAATGAGTATACTTGTATGATATCAACATACTTCCTTTTCATTATAACTTTGAGAAACAAAGTCTCTGAAATCATAGAAGGGAGACATGATTGACCCTCATAACATGAAGAGCAGTAAAGAAAATGAATGTGAAGTAGTTGCAAATAGACTATACTAGGCACATTGCAGACCCCCCACAAACTTCTTTTACTAAACTCCTAAGAAAGCAGCTAAGGTCAGATGGTACAACAAAACTGGCAAGGGATCCACATGATGGGAATCAAGACTTACCAAAAAGAAAGAATTTATCCAATTATTCACACTAATTTGTTCATAAAATTTGCTAAGACATACGTGATGGTTCATACAATTTAAATCTCAACTAGTGTTGCCACTGTAGCTCCAAGTATAGGTGGGAGATAAATGAAGAGCTTCAGACCTTAATAGATTCTCAGATAATCACATAAGTCATTGTCATCCACATTGCTCTCTGTGCCATTATAGGTGGTATTACTTATTAGACAAGAGGAAATCTGACCTACCTTAATCAAACAATCATCTTATTTTCATCTCCCTAGAAAATGCCCAGAGAAACTAGAGACTAGGTAGAACCATTAGTATATATGATTCTATGTTGAGACAAGTATTCATATTCAGGTTCATGTCATAGTTGTTTTGTACTGCCGTGGTCTCAAAGGCAAACACTTTGTTTTAGAGGTTGAATGGGCTATTTCCCTACATGTCTGATTATACAATGTGCATCTCTAAGCATATTGACAATTTTATTATACTGAGTGCAGTAATCCACATCAACACCTCATCCCTGTTTTGAATTATAAAATGCAGTGCTTTTAAAAGCCCAGGTATAAGCAAACTCATCTGCTTTTAGTCCTTCAGAGATTGGACTAGGTCCAAAATTAAGCAAGCTGCAGAACAGCTTCTTAAATTTAAACACTTCCTAAAATTGTCTTTTCCCCAAAATAAGGCCACCTAAAAGATGAAAGGCTCTCTTATTCTTGAAAAAAAAAAAAAGATGGAAAAAACCCCACATAATTACATTCTAATTTAAAACTCTAATTGAGTGCTCTTGTATTTGTAAGATGTTCCACTTTCCTTTAGGGACAATATTCTTATCAGTCACACAGCTGTCTAATCATTTAAGGACAAGACATCTTCAAGCCATGTACCTTTGTTGCAAAGTAAATGAGAAAGTGCAACCCGGTCTTTTCTTCATACGTCCATCTCAATTATGTACTTATAAAAATAACAATAAAATCCTCAGGTTGCAATAAATTGATACTCTCTTGACTAGAGTAAGTCTAAATAATGCTTGTGTTATGCATGCATGATGGTTTATTTGATTGTAAACTTCACAGGATGAAGAATAACCTACCTGTGAGGCATCATCTAGTTTAGGTCAGCATGTGGGCATGCCTGTGAGGGATTAGATTAACAGAAGTGGGAAGACCCACTTTAACTATAAAGCCACACCATACCATGGGCCATGGTCCTGAGCTGTATGTAAAAGGAGGCAGCTGGATGCACACCAGAATTCATAGCTCTCTGCTTCCTGTTTATGGACACAATGTGACAAGCTGTTTCATGGATCTGCTGCTATGCCTTCCCCACCATGTTTGACTATAACCTTGAACTGCAAGCCAAAATAAATCCTGCCTTCACTAATTTGCTTTTGTCAATGTTTTCCTTTTACTTTCTTCAATTTTTTTTTTTTTTTTTGTTGAAGCAGCAAGACAGGTAACTGGTAAATTGGTATCATGAGTAGGGTCATTG
This sequence comes from Orientallactaga sibirica, assembly GCA_036365145.1. Classification (NCBI taxonomy): domain Eukaryota; kingdom Metazoa; phylum Chordata; class Mammalia; order Rodentia; family Dipodidae; genus Orientallactaga; species Orientallactaga sibirica. The sequence continues at coordinate 2,321,445 of JAEOAD010000044.1, read as the reverse complement.
CTGTGATAAACCTAATCATGTTTGCAGACCTTTGGAACTAGCTTGTCAGGGGCATGGATGAATTTGGAATGTGGGGCTAGAAAAATCCTTGAATGCTGTCAGCAGAGCTTAGTGGGCCATTCTTGTAAGAGCTCAGATGATGAAAATGCTAAGAGAAACATAGAGTGAAGGCTTGGCTCATGAGGTCTCAGAGAGGAACAAGGACTCTATCAGGAACTGGTCTAGAGGCAGTTCATATTATATGCTGTTGAATAAATTGGCTGCATTGTGTCTATATCCTGAGACCAAGAATGACACTGAACTTAAATGCAATCGTCTAATCTGTATGGTGGAAGAAATATAAAGACAAAATAACATTTTGACAGATATAATTGTTAAACAGATCGGTACCATTGAAGAGAAACCTCTTTCTAATACTGTGTTACCAGGAATATATCCTAAAGGCAAAACTCCACCCACAAGAGAGGTTCTGCTGTGTGAAACTCCAATTTCACTTGAACAAAGACGACCTCAAGTTAAGTGAGCCCCTACTCAGACACAACCACATAGGGAAATGTTCAACCAAGGTCAGCCTGGAAGGCATAAGGAAACCTCTAAAGCCAATGTCCAAGGAGGACAGGCTTTTTCCCTATTGGGCAGCATCACCCATGTGGTAATGGTTTTGGTGGTCATGGAGCATTTCATCACAGTTCCGGAAAGTTCCATGCAATTTGTGGCAGAGTCAGAGTCCCTGTATGGAGGCCTTTTGAAGCCATTTCATGAAGTTAGGAAAGTGAGCCATGGATTTCAGGGGAGAACCCAAAATGTTGTAGATGCCAGAACCATGATTTCTGCAGAGAAAAATCAGAAGGTTCAAAGTGGAGCTGTCCAAGGAGGAGCACAGCTGAACCCATGGAAGTACCCAAGGCCTTGGGAGCCCAGATGGCCCCATCAAGAGTTTCAGCTTTCAAACATAAAACTACGTGATTTGGACTTTTTTCCTGCTGGGTTTCAGTTTTGATTTGGTCTGATGATTTCTTGCTATGGTCTCATTCTTCTCATTTGGATTGTGAATGTTTACTTTGTGCAGATGCATGTTTGGACAGTTTCTGACATTATAGGAACTAACAGTAAAAGTGTTTCCCTGTCAGGGTGGACTTTAGCCTGGACTTGCTAGCAGGCCTCCCTTGTATTGATCTCAGCCAGGTATTTTGTCCCAGCAACAAGAAGGGAACCAATACAGCCCTGTCTATATTTTTTAAGGCAGATTTACATGTATAGATATAAAAAAAATAAAAAAACAGCACAAAAAGGCATTCATCATTAACAGATGAGCATACTAGGTTAGCAAAGAGTAAGAGGGAACAACTGAGCACATTAGCTTTACTCTGGGGTTGGGAAGATCTGTGTTTGATTGAGTAGTTATCTAATCTCTAAGCCTCCCTATCTCTAAAACTGGAGTGATTATAGAAAGGTTGGAATGAGGAGTTCCTGAAACAATTACATGAGATAATACATACAAGAAGTTTGAGCTGGTCCAAATGATCAATAGATATAATAATCATCAGTATTAAACAAGCATGAAATATGCAATATTTAATTCCCCATCCCATCTGTGTCTCCATTTTCAAATGCCTAGTGGCAGAAGTGAAAAGAGATGATTATTGTCACAGAGAGGTGGCAAATTCCAAGTGCTTTATATAAATTGTTTCTACTAGTTATTGCAGTTTCCACCTCAGTTACTTCCACTTCAAAGAGAAGACAACTGAGACCAGGGTGACAATGTTTCTGTCTGAAAAATCATCTGACCAGAAAGAGAGAGAGAGAGAGACAAAGGCTGAAACTCAAGTCTTTTTTTGTCTACAGTCTCTGGGGCAATGAGAAGATTTGTTTGGAGGCAGTAATCATAGGTTTGCAAAACCTGAGCTGGCTGTGTCACTGAATTCACCAAACAGCCTTGTGACATATTCTCCTTGTTTCTACTTCATGAATGATTAGTTAAAGCTTAGGGTATAATTAATATGAAGTCAAATTCTAATAGGAGGTTGATTTAGGAAAAAATGGAGGTCTATTTCATACCAAGATCTACATTATTTCTCTTATACCAGGACACTTTTCTTAATCTAGATGGGGTAGGTGGCATAATTGTTATAATCTCAAGTACTTGTGAGGCTGAGGCAGGAAGATCATACTTGTGGGCTACAGAGTGAGTTTCAGGCCAGTCTAGGTTACTTGAAGAGACCCTGATTCCAAATTATGAGAAAAGAGGAGTATCCGAGAATTGGCTCATGATATTTATCTAGCATTCAAAAGACCCAAGGTTCACTCCCAAAACCATAAAAAGGAAATTATTAAAATACTTTAATTTTTAAAACTTTTAGTCTATAAGTCATATAAGACTTTACTTTCTTTGGAGAAAATGATTTATTGCATGGTGATAGTTTTCATGCTGAACAAAAGTGATGAGCACTGGTGTGCTTTGAATGGGCCAGAAAGGATGAGTAACTCAGACATAGGCTTCCTGCTGGTCTATAGCTTAGGTAATAAGGCATCTAAAAAGGGGAAAGGTCCTGTTTGATTTTGGTAGAATGTGGACTCCATGCTGCTTGTAGCAAGCTTCCTTCCTGCAGCCGTATCCTTCCACAGACAGCAAGGTCATAGTGGGCACTCTGAACACTCATATCCACAAGGTGACCTTTAATATACCAGATATTTCAACTATAGAATTTCAAATACAGCATATTCTTATTTCTGGGTTTCCAAGCAGCTCTCAGATCTTTGCCTAAAAGTACTGAGTACAGCAATGAACTTGCAAGGAAAGCTCAATAAATGCTCATAGAACTAAAGAGAAAAGTGATTTTTTTGGGGGCGGGGGGTGGTGAACATTATCTCCTAAGGAAGATATTGCCTGGTCCCTGGACCACCTCCAAGGAGCCAGGATTGTATGACTAAAAGAAAGCACAGGTGCAAACCCCACTGGTCACCACTTCTTGAGCTGACATCCTGGTGACCAAGTCATTTTAGAATAAATTTTATATACATTCCCATAACCCATAAATTTTCTTACATATAATCAGTGGAGGGACACTTAAGAGGAAAACATGCAGTGGGCATAAAATCATCCAGTACCAGCTTTTGTGTCTCAATAAGCTATCAATTAGAAGCGTGAAGAGAAAAAAAAAAAAAAAAAAAAAAAAAAAAAAAAAGGTCAAGCTAACTTAAACACCTAAATATTAATTGGCTGTTTTAAGTTCTAGCCTCAATATACAGTTCTTATTTCTCTGAATTGTCAAGACTTAATGCTAAAAAGTCTTCATTTTGATTTTTGGTAGTTGTGCTTAAAAGTCTTAATTAAAATATATTATCATAGTTCTGAGTTTGAAACTTGTTGGAATCAAAACAATGTTAATAAGAAGTGTATCTAAAAGAAGATCTTCTTCATGTATCAGTTGTTTAAATAAAAGAAATACAAGTCTGTAAAGATACTTTTCTAATCCAAGTTTGCATTTAAATCCCTAATAGGTCTGAATCCAGTTTCCCAAAACATCATAAAAGTGCTTAAACACAACATAGAATTACAATGAGGGAACACAAATGTTTGTAAAAATATAAACAAGATACATAATGTGTGTGAAGTCACACACACACACACACACACACACACACATACACACACACACATACATACCACCACCACCACCATTCATTTTCAATGGCAGTGATCTTGGATCAACAGCCCCTGACTCACTTTTCATATATAGTAGGAAACTGCTCTTGTTCTGGGGCTCATCACCTATTGTCTGGATGGCAGCAATAGGTGGTTCAACAAGAAATAACATCTTCAGACAGAAGTTGTACATGGTTATCCTTTCCTTTCAAACTTTCCATGAATATCTTCATACCATTTATGAACCTTGAAGAGTATGTTGGAAGTTCAAGCTTGCTCAAAGCATACATTGCCTAGGAATCCCAGGCAGTCCATGAAGAGTTGTGGTATTGCAAAGCCAAAAATGCTTCCATCAGTCTCCATTGCTGCCCTGGGAATATATATTGTGATGTGGATATTGAATGTGGAAGCCAAAACTCACACTCTGTGCCTGGATGTATCCTGCATGCATTTCATTAATGTACAAGAATCACCTATGAAGCTACTAAACCATGGCTCCCCAGGTTTTGACTCTTCTACCAAAGGTGTAGGTTAGTTAAATACTGGATGAGAGCCAGAAACCTGCATTTTTAAACACCCTTTTAATGCAACTCAGAAGAAATGCTTCCTTTGGAATCACATAGAATTTATCCCCTCATTAGTAGATATAAAAACACAGACCCAGGGTTTGAAAGTAATTTGCCAACAAAAAGTTGCTGCAAACTGAAACTCAGACCCAGGTCTCCCACTTTCTATTTGTTTCTTTTCTTTCAGGCAGCCCCTCCCCATCAGGGGATAAGAGATTCAAACAGAAGCCCCTGCACAGCTTCCTGTACCTCTTGACTCTTTGCAAAGAGAATTCTTCACTGCAAATGCAGCTCGTTAAGAGATCACCATTTCACAGAATAACCCAGTACAGGTCAAGTCAAAAAACCTCATTTCAAAAAGACGTTTTTCTGGCCTCTCTAATTCATGAAATACTGAGCCAGATATATCCTCTGCCTTGTTAACTCTGAATGCATCTTTGGAACAGCATCATCTCTTGTTTAGTCTGTCACTTTATCATAGCCTGGAGCAGCCTGAACAGCTGAGAGAGGAAGGTCTCAAGTTCAAGGCCAGCCTGGGCTATATACTAAGACCTAGTTTCAAAACAGAAAAAAAAAAAAAAAAAAAAAAGATCTCATGGACTGATATAAATTCTGTCTCACTTTCAAACTAGCCTATGTAATCAATATCATACTTCCTATAAACAACAATATATGTGTGCATTTTTGTTATAGCTTTGGTATCAGTGTTAAATGGAAAAATAATATTATCTATTCATGATTAGATTCTAGATGCTCTAGAGAAGTTTGTATATGTTATATAAATGCCTCACAAGAGTTTATGTTTTGATACAGACAAGATGCAGTTACCCTTAACTGAAGTTGAAATGTATACTTGGAAGTGAACTTGATTCATTTGGTATGAGTTTTTTGTGGCTAACCTTGGTGGGGGAATAACAATATATCTGACATCTTTGATCGATTCAATAATTCATTCTGGGTGAAAGTAGTTTTATATGCTCAAATAGAAACTTCTTAAATACTCCTCTGCTTGACTTAACTAATTTTATGTAGCTTCAATTACTTCTATGGAATGGTTTAAGTACCAAGGGAATTGAATTCATGGTCTGTTTCACAATAAGAAAATGTGCTTAGTAGGGGGAAAGCCTTTAAGGACATTTCCAGTATGGATTATTAAATTATTGCTTCTCTAACAAATAGGTTGACTTATTCAAGTAAGACTTAATTATTCATTCATCCATTCAACAAATACACATTGAGCACTCACTTGGGCTAGAAATTGCTGCACACTGGGACACAACAATGAACAAAACCAGACTTGCCTTGCTCATGGATACACAGGAGCTTTGAAAAGGGGTGAAAGCATGACTCAGGAAATCACATCAAACAGAAGCCCATTGTAGTGGGAGTTTGTGGGATAAGGAGTGTATTGGAAGTCATAGAGAGCTGCTATGGTGGTTTGAATCTGATGGCCATCATGAACTCATGTGTTTTGAAAGCTTGGTTCCCGACTAATAGCAAATTGGGAGGTGGGGTTTTGGTGGAGGAAGTGTGTTCCTGGAGGCAGTCTTAAGAGTGTTATAATGAGCTCCTCCTTCCAGATCGTGTCTCACTCTCCTGCTGCTGTTTTCCACCTGCTGTGGTAGAGGTGATGTACAGCCTCTGCTCATGCCATGCTTTCTCCTGCCATCATGATGTTTCCCCTGAGACTATAAGCCAAAATAAAAATTAAAAAAAAAAAAACTTTAATTCCATCAGCTGCTTTTGGTTGGGTGCTTTGTCCCAGCAATGAGAAGGAAATTGCAACAGCTGCCAAAAGTACCTGCAGTATATCTGAGGCTGGAGGGACAATTCCTCACTAAGGCAAGATGGAGAGAACATGTCTACAAAATAGTGCAGTTATAAGAAACAAGAAAAGCAGCTATTTCTGCCCTATTCAGTCTTGAGGAGATATCCAGGCACTTGGCTGCATGATAATTGCAATTGAGTGGACAAAGTACTTCATGAGGAACAGGCAACCAGGACACCCTGACTTAATCTGCAGGTTCTAACTCTATGCTTATGAAACGAGGTCAATGAAGTCTACTGCCCAGGATCAGATATGGATTCACTAAGATGGGATGTTTGCAGAGTTTTGTAAGGTGAATGGAGTTATCCAAAGGTGAAAGAGAGTAAGAAACAAAACGGGATATCACTAAGGTAACAATCTTATCTGTTACATGGACAGGCAGATTGTTTTCTCATGGAGCCATACCACCAGCTAGGGTGATCTTCAGTTGTTGAGGTGCCGGTATAAGATACACTTTGGCAATATGCCAGCTCCAAGTGATGCTTTGTGTCTTGCATGGTCAAGATCTTCTCCTAATACCCTGGCTTCCACATCCAGAGGCCATGTAGCATGAGTCCAACCCCAAGAATCCACCATCTGGTAGATAGATCAGAGGTTTGGTTTCCCTGAAACCACCTGGGTAACCACATGTATTTCTTCTCACCCACAGGTCTTTGGACTGACTGACAATTTCTATTGTTTTTAACCATTTCTATTTTAATGTCCATACCCATGTCTCCTCCAGACCATGGTAGCACCTAAGGGAAATGAGTCTCTTTAAGAATGTCTTAACAACTTTATAGTGTGGCCATAAAATTAAAATCATGGGCATTCTTGACAAGTCAATTTAATTAGGGATTGTATATTTCAAGAAGGGTAAATTGGATGGAAAGCAGAAGGAATGTGGTAATGTTAGAAGAATAACTGTGACTTGAAGTTTTTCAAGGGAAGAGTTGATCACATGTCCAAGAAAAAAAAATGGAAATCAGCAAATCATGGCTAGTTATATTAGTTATATCGATGCAGAATGGGTGGACAATTTGGGGAAAATGGAAACTTGAAGTGCCACCGACAGCTACATGTTCTCTTAGGATATGTTGCTGAAGCGAATATTTTCTCTCAAGACTGCAGTACTACCTACAGCAAGATGTTTGTTGTTGTTTGTGTGTTTTGAGATGATAGTAGCAAAGCTTAATGTCTACAAAATCCCAGTGGCAGGACAAAAAGGAGTGTCCCTACTAATTACCTGCACCATGCTACTAGGGGTATCCATGTGTTGATTAAATGGTCAGGACAGAACTTAAAGAGCTATTGTCCAACTCCCTATACCAAAAGAGGCTACTGGGTTGTACTGGGATCAGGCACAGGGGCTGCTTCAGATGGCACACAACACAACTCTGAACTCATCTGTGGTCATGACTACAGCAGCCAAGGAAACATAATAAATATTTCTGCTTTTGTAAATGGACACAAGAAGGAAACTTACCATTCTTAAATACAAATTAAAGTTGTATAATTATACATAAATTTACACTAATATGACTTGAAATAATGATGATATAAAGGCACTGTCAAGTCCATGTCTTTTCATCCTGAATTGAAGACCATGAAGATTCTCATTAACTCAGTTTTTTTTTTTTTTTTAATTGCAGCCTAATACATTTGTATGCAGTTTGTGTGCATAAACCTTATCTTTGGTATCTGTTGGGAAGTCAGTTTTTTCTTATCACATTTCATGTCTATGATATGGTTCATCTTGATAATCTAACTCAGTCTCCCAGACATTCTTCAATTCTGCAATGTCTTGGTTATAGCATCAATATAAAGGAGTAAAACTTTACTTTACATTGGGAACTTTTTGACTATTCCAGAAAATAATACTGTTGCTTTGAGTGGTACTTCCAGACCTAGTTCTTGGCATGAACACCCCTGTTATCTTCCCTTTATCTCCTTCTGTTCATCTCTTGCACTTTGTGTGCCTGGTTAAAACCTATATCTCTCCAGTTACTCAGGCTGGAAAATTCAATTCATTCTTCAATTCTGCATTTTTATTATGTCTTGCTTCCAATTAGTTGATGATATCTAGCCAGTCTACACATTCAAAGCAACTCTTCTATTTCTTTCTAGTTACTACACCTAATGCCTTAGTTGGACTCCATTGATCTCCTTCTCATCTCTTGTAGTGGCCTCTGTTCTCTCATCTCACCAATCCCTCTTTTACACTGTTACCACATTCGTCTTTGTAAGGCAGAGTTTTGATCATGTCACTATAGTAAAAACTATTTGACAAGTCTGAATGTCCATGCTCATAGTATGAAGACCCAAACTCATCAAGGCTTTCATTAGTCTAGCCCCAATTCAATTTTGTTATATATATCTTCTTTCATACATCTAAGGGAATAAGCAGAAAAGGTGTTTCCATTTTATACCCTACTTTTTAATTCACACTTCTACTTTCTGCTTATTTTTTACTTTTTTCCCAGAATAGCATTACAAGTGCACCAGCCCTAATACTAATGTGGAAAAGACACACTCAGCCTTCAAGCTCCAATCTAAATGACAACATCTCTGTAAAATTTCCCCTAATATTCTCAATCCTAGCTGATTGTATCCTCTTTTGATCTGCATTTTCCCTACCCATATATTTTGCCATTATTTATTAGATGGCATTGCTTATTCAAGTGTTCAGAGCATAGTAAACAAAATTAAACAATTGAGAAAGGGATGGGAAATCTAATAATGGATAAATAATATGACAATAGGATAACCATGAGTTTCCAAAAGATTTTGAAATCCATAATTTAAAAATAATTCTAAGGCTGGAGAGATGGCTTAGTGGTTAAGGCGCCTGCCTGCTAAGCCTAAGAACGCTAGTTCCAATCTCCAGCGGTTCCAATCTCCAGGTCCCACGTTTAGCCAGATGCAAAGTGATGCAAGGGCGCAATGCCGCATTTGCCCACAAGGGGGAGCACACATCTGGAGTTCGTTCACAGCAGCTGAGAGACTGCTGGTCCACCCATCTCTGTCTCCCTCTCCCTCTCTGTCTGTCTCTCTCTGTGTCTCTCTCAAAAAATAAATAAAATAATTAAAAAAAATTTTTAAATAATTCTAAAACATTATGAATAAGAGAATGTTTCCTAATTTTGGATATATCAATATTTTGTGCTGCAACAATACTACCAACTAAAATGGTAGATTTTACTTTGGTTTAGCATTTTACTTTGTGACCAAATTGAAATGAAATTTAAAAAAATTTCCAACCAACAAAGAGGGTCTTCAAAAACTTAATGAGTGTCTAGAAAAATGAAAGCATGGGCACAGAGAAATGTGGGGAAATGTCACCGATGTTGTTTATGAAGCAGGGTAAAGTGATGGAAAACTGAAAATGCAGTTGGGTCTCTCCATTGGATTTGCATCTGTCAATTTAACAAATGTGGAATCAAAAAATATTCCAAAGGTAATCACACCTGTACTAACCATGTACAACCACAGTTTCTTATTATTATTCCATGAGTAATATGTCATAACAACTATTTATGAACATTTACATCTATAAGGAATTATAAGTAATTAAGAGATGACTGAAATGCATAGGAGGATGTGTCTAAGTTATATGTTAATTCTACACTATGTTGCATAGGGACTTGAACTTTCTAAGATTTGAGTAACTGCAAGGAATCCCAGGAGATAATGCCATAAAGATATTGTATTAGGGCTGGAGAGACAGCTTAGTTGTTGAGGAGCTTGCCTGCAAAGCCTAAGGACCCATGTTCAACTCTTCAGGTCACACATGAGCCAGACTCATAAGGTGAGACTAGTGTGCAAGGCTGCACCTGTGCACAAGGTTGTGAATGCATCTGGAGTTTGATTGCAGTGCCTGGTGGCCCTGGTGTGCCCATTCTCTCTCTTTCTCATAAAAACCATTACAAAAAAGACACTGTATTAATTACTTTCCCCATTGTTGTGATACAATACCTGACAAAAACAACTTAAGGAAGGAACGGGGTATTTTGGCTCATTGTTTGAGGATATAATCATCATGATGGAGAAATCACGGCTTCCAGGAGCACAGGGCAGCTGCTCACGTTGACTCTAGAGTCAGGAAGCAGAGAGAGTGGAATGCTGGTACTCAGCACACTTTTGCTTCCTTATTCAGTTGGGACCCCATAGAAGGAATCACCCCACATTCATGGTAGATCTCCTTTCTTTTCTCTGTTAAACCTTTCAGGAAACATTCTGATCAACACATCCAGAGGTGTGCCTTCAAGATGATCCTAAATCCAGTTGATTTGACAATGGAGATGAACCTTCACAGATACCAAGGGGTACTTGAATAGACAGAGAAAACAACTGTCATTCCACCCTCCAGAATATGGAAAGAGTTGAGATTCAGAAACACTATGTGTAAATTAGCAACAAAATACAAGGTCCACTGAATGTCCATACAGCTAACTCCCCTCATACCCTGGGTACAATACTCCGCACCATGTAGGTGCTGCTTCTGAGTGAAGTAATTAAAGAGGAAAAAAAAAAAAAAATAACCCAATTCCTAATATTTGAGGATTCTGCAGCATCAATTACACTTGAACGTGACATATTAAATTCAATGTCTAAATCCTCTACCATGTGGAAGACTCCAAATAGACTTTTTTTAGTGTTACAATCCTAAAACTAGAAACTAAGAGTCACTTGAAAATGAGAAAAGTAGGAAATGTTATAGAGATAAACAAGGAGAAAAACTGCCCCTGTTTTAAAGTATATTAAGTACAGATAAATTTACCATAGGAGGAGAGGGTCACCCTTATTCTTGGAAATAAAATCAATATTTTTGTGTCGGTGCTATTGAAATTTGTTTTTGAAGATCTCGACAAAGCAGCTAATAAATAAATAAGAACATTACATTTTTATTTCACATCTCCCAAAACAGTATAGAAGGTTCCCCTTTCATCTCATCCTAGACAATCCATATTGTCTTTTATCTTTTTATAGTAACAATTGTAGCAGATATGAGGTGTTATCTCACCTTGATTTTAATTTTCATTTCCCTACTGTTATGTATCTGTTGGGAATTTGGATATTTTCTTTTGAAAAAATGACTATTATGTCTTTTGACCACATTTTTTCCATGTTATCCTTTGTCCTTTGTAATTTTATTTTTATTAGGTATGGACATATTTAGTACATAAACAACACATGTTGGTACCATCCTTTCCCTCCTCCCTGCCCCTTTTCAATGAGGTCTTCTTCCTTGGGGAAGCAGGTCAACCCCACAGGGATTGTGGATCATGCACTACGGGGAGAAGCAATGTCTCTGTGCAAAATGTCCCAACTTGTGGCTCTCACAATCTTTCTGCTCCCTCTTCTGCAAATTTTACTGAGCCATGTTGGGTGTGTTTTAAGTCTGCTTCAGTGATGTGCACTTAGGAGCCTCTGGATCTCTGGTTTGGTAGGAGTTGAGTATCCTTCATGTCTACCTCCTTCCCTTTGTGCTGATAACAGGTTCACCAAGAAAGCAGCACTCTTGCTCATTTCCCTAATTCCCCTGTGGGTTTCAGCTGGGGCAGGGATGAAGTGTGCTGGGTCGTTTATCTCCTCAGATCCTGCTCCCATTCCATACCACCACGCCTACCAGCCTCCTTTGTCCATTTTTAAGAGTTATTTGTTTATTCCTTATATATTTGGGACATTAATTTCTTATCCAATGTATTATTTGCAAATACTTACTACCCATTTGTGAAATCTTTTCACTCTTGTTTCCTTTATTCTTTATAATTTGATAGAATCCCATTTAACCATACATTTTTTGAGAAAAGGAGTCAGCAGTAAGACTATTGATAGACTATATCATGTATATTATAAAATTATAGAATTATAAAATATTTAGCTGCACTTTAAAAAATATTATTTATTTATTTACTTATTTATTTGAAAGAGAAAGAAAGAGGCAGAGAGAGGGAGAGAGAATGGGCACACCAAGGCCTCCAGCCACTGCAAACAAACTCCAGATGCATGTGCCCCTTGTGCATCTGTCTTACGTGGGTCCTGGACAGTCCAAGGTGGATTCTTTCACTTTGCAGGTAAATGCCTTAGTAGCTAAGCCATCTCTCCAGCCCTTTTGCTGGACATTTTTATACATTTTAATTAATTATTTATTTATTTGAAAGAGAAAGAGGGAGAAAGAGGCAGATGAAGAGAGAATGGGCTTACTGGGGCCTCCAGCCACTACAAATGAACTGCAGATGCACAAACCACCTTGTGCATCTTGCTTATGTGGGTCCTAGGGAGTTGAACCTGGGTCCTTTGGCTTTGCAGGCAAGCACCTTAACTGCTAAGTAATCTCTCCAAACCCGTTTTAAATTTTTACATATTTATTTGCAAGCAGAGAGAGATAGGAGAAGACAGACAGACAGAGAGAAAGAATGGGCATGCCAGGGCCTCTAGCCACTTCAAATGAACCCCAGTTGCATGTTCTACTTTGTTCATTTGGCTTTACATGGGTACTGGGGAATCAAATCTGGGCCATCACGCTTTGCAAGCAAGTGCTGAGCCATTTCTCCTTAGCTGGACATTTTAAAACTAGTATATCTTACATGCCTAGTTACTAATTAGGTGCACATACAAATAAAAATCATTCATTAAGTAATTCCCACATTCCAAAAACATGATAAATATATTTCTTGTCCATGTTGAACATTCAACTATGTAAATGTTAATCTTATAAAAAAAAAAAAAAAAAACTTTGGCTGGAGAGATGGCTTAACGTTAAGGCTCCTGCCTCCAAAGCCTAAGAACACTGGTTCCAATCTCCTGCAGTTCCAATCTCCAGGTCCCACGTTTAGCCAGATGCAGTGATGCAAGGGCTCAATGCCGCACTTGACCACAAGGGGGCACACACATCTGGATTTCGTTCTCAGCAGCTGAGAGGCTGCTGGCACGCCCATCTCTGTCTTCCTCTCCCTCTCTCTCTCTCTGTCTCTCCAAAAAAAAAAAAAAAAATCACCCAGTTGACACATAAAATTAATCTTTGCACTTTTCAGTTCTCCTTAAATTTTCTTCAGATCTGGTACATAAATCCTTCCATATGTCCATTATTCAAATTTTGCACCACAACATGTTTTTCATTACATTAGTTTTATAGTCAGTTTTTATTTCGAGTAAGGTATTCATAATGAATAACCTTTTTCAAGTGATTTTTTATTATTTTAACTATTAATGTTTAGATATGAATTTTGAATAATTTTGCTCTCAGACCATCATTTCAAAATATTACTAAGAATCAAGTCATGTCTATGGTAGTAGAGCAAGTGATACCTTTTAAAACTTTCATATTTCTATTCAAGCACAAACAGGCCTGTATCTCCACTTACCATATTTCTTTAGCAAAGTATACTATTCAGAGTTCCTCAGAGAAATAGTACCAATAGAGTGAGTATAGTTAAGTGGAGAGAGAAAAGAGATTTGGCATAAATAATGAGTGTATGTGACTATGTGAACTTGAAAAAAAGTTCAATATTGATTGGAATCACTTTACCAGATATAAAAGCTAAGTCTAAAGCTACTGTAATGGAAAACATGTTCTTTTGATGCAAAAATTTAAAACATGGGCAAAGAAAGGGGAATGAGCATTCCACAAAGAGGAGAAAACCATTAAACATGTTCTTAGACACTTTTAGATTTTATCTCATTTTAAAAATCAATAAGCAGAAGAGACAACATGAAAACCACACCTAAAATACACTATTGTTAACTTAGAAAGAAGGAATAATTAGTCAAAAAATTATCTTGACAGGGATGGAGAGATAGCTTAGTGGTTAAGGTGCTTGCCTGCAAAGCCAACGGACCTAGGTTTGATTCCTCAGTACCCACTTAAGGCAGATACAAAAGGGGGTGCCTGCATCTGGAGTTTGTTTGCAGCTGCTAGAGGCCCTGGCATGCCCATTCTCTCCCCGCCCCACCTATTTTTGTCTCTCTCTCTCTCTGAAATAAATAAAAATTTAAAAATATATTAAAAATTATCTTGACAAACTGGACCAAGGATTTGTTGTTGTTGTTTTGTTTGTTCTAAGTGTGTGTTGTTTTGTTTTGGTTGTGCTGTTTTGCTGATGTTTCATAAATTTAGATATATACCTCAAAATGCATCGTTAAAAACAAAAATGATTTCTAGTGGGCTGAAAACACCCTACTCCTGGTAATCCCGGGTGGTTTAAGAAATATAGAGCAGGGTCTCAAAGGTGATAGCCCCATTGAAGAGACCAAGACCCAGTCGAGGCAATGTGCATGAAGAACTGTTATGGAGATTATCACTACTCCAATAGACTAGCAAAAGCACACAGAAGAAATCACTTTATCCTGGTAAAAGTTTCAGTTCAGGTAAATCTATTCACATGTACAGACACTAAGGAAAGAAGAGGACTAAAGGGAAAAGGCTGAAAGACAGATTCCTGGTGGGGGGTTAGAACGAGTGACAGGCACTGAGAGAGGACTCTTCTTCAGCTGAGAAGACACATGGGATAGGGACAAAAGTGACACTGGGTCCCAAAGTCTTGATCCAACTGTGCTTTCCTGGCCCATAGAAGAGAGTCGGCGATGGACCTGCATCACTACTGACTTATCCCTCCTTTGCCCTTCACTAAAACAAATTAAAGCATGGCCAGACAAGGAAAACCATTTGGCTAACAGTCACAGTGAACCCAAGTAGAAGAAATCAAGAACCAAGTTGGGCAGGCGAGCAGCTCCAAGAGGCCACAGGGAACAGTACCTAAGAGTCTCTCCGTGTAAGCCTCTCCTGAGTGCAGCTGCTACAGTGTGGGGGACACCAGCCGGAGGGACATAGGTGTGCACTGTCTAAAGGAGTAGCTGGGGGAAGGCAGGGCGCAGGAGTGTGCCTGGGGACCAATGGCCATCTGATACCTATCTCAGATACTTGCAAGAGTAAGGTCCAGATCCCACTCAGGGCCCCTCACTCAGTGCATTCTGTAACAACAGTGCCCTTACCGTTTGACTGGTCTCGGGAACTTTGGGGTCCTGATGACTTTGTAGTTTCAATGAAGAAAACGTAGTGAACAGGATGAAGGAGGAGGTAAGCAGGCACCTTTTCAGAGGGTTACTATTGGCTGAGTAATAAAGGAAACAGGCATGGATATCAGCCTTAGATTCTCTCCTCTTGTGGATTAAGTCTTACTTACAAACATGACTCACTTAATTAGGTTAGTGGATTTGTGCAGTTTGTTCTCACAGTAACTCATGTGAGCTGCTACCAACCTGCGCAGTAGCTCTGGACCTATTGGCAGCCTCCTACCAGTCAGAGCACAGTCAAGAAGCCTCTCGCAGAGCTGACGGAAAGTGCTAGTGTTGGATGGCCACGGCCCAGGGTGCTCTGGACGCCATACAAAGTCTCTCAGATGCCTCCAAGTTGTGGGTCATATGCCTTTCTCTCTCTTAGTGTTTATGCAAGCATAACTGAAAAACCAAATTGTAGGTGTGCTTCTCATTACAAAAGTCACCCTTGGGCTGGAGAGGTGGCTTAGCAGTTAAGGCGCCTGCCTGCTAAGCCTAAGAACCAGGTTCCAAACTTCAGGTCCCACGTTTAGCCAGATGCAAAGTGATGTAAGGGCGCAATGCCCCACTTGACCATAAGGGGGCGCACACATCTGGATTTCGTTCACAGCAGCTGAGCGACTGCTGGTGCGCCCATCTCTGTCTCCCTCTCCCTCTGTCTCTCTCTGTGGCTCTCTCCAAAAATAAATAAAATAATAATAAAAGTCACCCCTTTCTCTTCATAGTAATAATAGAAAACAGGTCATCTTGACTTAACTGTGGTTCTGTTATTTTGTTTGTATCTAAGGGTTTCTGCACACAGACCTGTTTTTACATCAACTCTGAACCCAACAACTTGATGTTACTTTACTTCAACAGACTGCAAGTTTTACAATGATTTCTCATGCACTGCTAAAGTATAACAAGAATTAGTGGGCTGGAGAAATGGCTTAGCTGTTAAGGCACATGCCTGTGAAGCCTAAGGACCCCGGTTCTATTTTCCAGGTCCCCAGATGTACAAGGGGGCAGCATGCATCTGGAGTTAATTGCAGTGGCTACAGGCCCTGACGCACCCATTCTCACTCTCCCCCTCTCTCTTTTTCCCTCTTTCTGTCTCTAATAAACAAATAAAAATAAAATCTTAAAGAAAGAATTAGTCACAAGTTATTCTATACATTGCCAACACATTATGATATTTTCCAGTTCTTTTGACAACTCATGGGCATTTAGTCTACCAGTACATCTGCTGAAATATTGTAATATTGTTTTTGATTCCTCCATGAATATCTGCCTTGGATAGTATCAGCAAATTTTCAATTCTATGTTTGCAAGATTATACATTCTCAAAAAGATGAATCACTCTCAAGCCAAGAAAGTGGCTTGTGAATAGCCTTTGGAGTAAACTGTCAGACTGTGTGATCAATTGGGCACAGACAGAAAGAGGTTTATCAACATGACAGGTGGTGGCCACCTCTGTCCTATGGCTCAGAGATGTACCTATTAAGCACTTGTTTGTGGATTCATACAAAATAATGGCCAGACAAGCCCTTAGGGACTCTCTGTCCTTCATTTTACAGAAGACAAATCCAAGACCCGGAAGATAAATATTTTCCCCCAGAATACACAGTAAAATTAGAAAAGGAACCAAAAAAAAAACTAAAATCTTTGTGTCTAAGCAAAATTACCTGCAGTATCCGTAATTGACAAGGGATGTGTGTATATAACATATGAAGAACACTGGAAAATGAATAAGAAAATCAAATAAGCTAATTTAAAATAAGAGAAAAACAGGCTGTTCTTGCTATACAATTGAAAGAACCAGAGTTTGTATCGATTTCCACAACCCTCATAATGCAGATACCGGAGCACACATCTGTGGTCCCAGAACTCCAGTGACAAGATGGGAGGTGGAGACAGGAGAGTCATTAATGCTTGCAGGCCAGCTACGCTGGTAGAGACCCTGCCTCAAACAAGGTGGAATGTGAGGAGCAGCACCCAAGGTTGTCCTCTGAACTACACACACACACACACACACACACACACACACACACACCCCATACATACACACAGACACACACACACAGAGAGTAAAATAATAGAAAATATTAAAAATAAGGGAAAGATACAGTCATAGTGTGACATTTAGTTACTCATTACCAAACTTTTTTTTTTCCCCTGTATGGTTAGCCCACACTGACCTGGAATTCACTAGGTAGTCTCAGACTGGCCTCAAACTCTCAATAATCCTCCTATCTCTGCCTCCCAAGTGCTGGGATTAAAGGCACCACCACTCCTGGTCATTACCGAACTTTATCTAGAAGAGCTTAAAAAATATGGGTTGGTAGTCCTTATACAACTAAAGTTATGAAGATGTTTTATAGACTCCAGAGCTCAAGGGTTGATTTCTTTCCTATATAATTAGCTCTCTCATCTATCACATATTACTTCCTGTTTTCAAGGTATCCATTCTTTTTGTAAACTATAAAGACAGGAAGTGGCAGGGTCATATTCAGATACAAATTTTTCAGAGGTTTGTTAGAGGTTTCAATAACTCCCACTTACCTCCCGTTGGCCAGAGGTGAGTCAGACAGACATATACAAACTAAAGGGAAAATAGCCAATGAACCTCACTGACCACACTGGGATCTCAAATCAAATGAGAATCTTTTGGAAAATATGTAAACAATAACTAGGAGAGGAAGAATTATCAGTATTTTTCAATATATTTATTGTCCAATCTCATTATTAATTAGCCAAATACCAATTAATTAATTATAAACAAAGAAGATGAATAATAAGATAGCATCTCAAGCCCTATGTCAATGAAGATGATAAACAATATGGCAAAGAAGGAGTTCCATACACTGAGACAGAGAGAGAGAGAGAGAGAGAGAGAAGTTGGGGTGAATGGGAGAGAGAAAGACATACCTTCAGAAAAATCTGGGCTTTCTAAAAACGATTACCTAGATGTCCTCTTCCTCAGAAAAGTTCTAGTGCTTACTGACAAGGAAGAATGTGTCACCTGGTAACCTTCCTTGACATAGATCTATCCTCTGCCCTTCGTAAGATCAATCAATAGCATCTTAGAATCTGAAACAGAGAAAATGTTCAGTCATAATTGCTGAAAGTGAGAGGATAAAGCATTGGTAAAACTTATATGACAGTTTTACTTTGAATGATAATCATGGTGGTATGAAGGACCATCCTTACCTTCTCTTAAAGATGTTAACAAAACATAAGATGAATTGTGGTGATATAATCCAGCTGGACGTGCTTGCTCATGCTATGGAGAAAATATTTAAAAACTCATACTAATACTAATGGAAAACCACTCTTTTGCAGCCCTCGACATGTTTACTTAAAACACATATTTTGTAAGCAGAGCAGCATATAACAACCATATGGCTAATAATTTACCCAATCTGTAAATCATAGCTGAACCCAGACATTTACTTTGTTTTGAAGAAATATGGCAATTTATGTAATGATTGAGAAGAATTATGTGTTAAAGAGAAGCGAGCTTCATGTTTTGATTATGTAGTCAAGGGATGAAATTAAAGTGGCCTGGGCTGATTTATGGCTCAGTGTTCTCCGACAACACAGTCAGACCTAGGAAATGTATGCTTGCCTTTTGAAAGGAGGTACCAAGGCCAGAGCCAAGAAGATATACTGTAGTTTTGCTTCAAGCACAGATGGAATCATCAGAAACCCTAGAGGTAAGGGATATATTTTAACATACATTTATTTATTTACTTATTGGAGAGAGACAGAGAGAGAGGGAGAGACAGAGAGAGAGAATGGGCAAGCCAGCAGCCTCTCAGCTGCTGTGAACGAACTCCAGATGTGTGTGCCTCCTTGTGGGCAAGGGCAGCATTGCACCCTTGTGTCACTTTGCATCTGGCTAAACGTGGGACCTGGAGATTGGAACCGGCTTTCTTACGCTTAGCAGGCAGGCTCCTTAACCACTAAGCCATCCTCCAGCCTACTTTTATTTATTTTTTATCGACAACTTCCAAAATTGTAGACAATATCCCATGGTAATTCCCTCCTTCCCCCCCACTTTCCCCTTTGAAATTCTACTCTCCGTCATATCCCCTCCCCCTCACAATTAGTCTCTCTGTTATTTTGATGTCATGATCTTTTCTTCCTATTATGTATGATGGTCTTGTGTAGGTAGTGTCAGGAACTGTGAGGTCATGGATATCCAGGCCATTTTGTGTCTGGAGGAGCATGTTGTAAGAAGTCCTACTCTTCCTTTGGCTCTTACGTTCTTTCCGCTACCTCTTCTGCAGTGGACCCTGAGCCTTGGAAGGTGTATTAGAGATACTTCAGTGTTGAGCCCTCCTCTTTCCCTTCTTCTCAGCACCATGGTGCCTTCTCAGTCATCTCAAGGTCACCACCATCAGAAAAGAGAAACTTCTCTAATCAAAAGTGAGAGTAGCATTAATACATGGGTATGGACATTAAGAGATGTGTTTATGGGCAGGATGGTGAGCATAGTATATACATTAAGCCAGACACCAGCAGACATTATACCCCTAGTTCTCATGACTACTCCTGTCGTAGGTTTTCAGTATCAGGGATGTATTCCCTCCCATGGAGTGGGCCTCCAGTCCAATTAGAGAGCCGTTGGTTTCCCCCATAACAGACATGTCACTATCATACCCATTGGCTCATTTGGCCTGGTTGGCCAAATTTAAGGCTTCCAGTGTCCACTGTTAAGTATCTTCACTAGTGATTTCTCTCTTTCCCATTGAACTGCATGCAGGGAAGCTTTTTCCAACTTTCTGTCAGCTGGTCCACATGGAGGAGGCTTTCAGCTCAGCTCCAGCAGGATTTCTCAGTGACCTTGCAGCCCAAGTATGTGGAGTCTTCAGCAATAGGGTCTTACCATCTGTTCCTGGTGGGAAACCAAAGGCCTCGGAAATGACCTGTAATGTTTTGGGGGTATCAGTGACCTACCTGGCCAACAACTCACTGGAAGGTAGCCCATCCCTGGCACTGAAAATTTTCTAGTAACAATCTATGGCTTCTGAGTGTTACATTGTCCAGAAAAGTAGGTTTCCTTATGACTTATTTATTTATATCCTCTTAGATTTTGATTATCCCTTCCTCCACCTTTCCTTTACTCACTTCCTGCTCCTGACCTCACTTAGGCCTTTTCACCCCCATTAATCTGTTCTTCTATTTACATATATACAATACCATCCTAATAAGCCCCCCCCTCCCTCCCTTTCCAGTCCCTTTATATACCCTTTCTAGGTTACTGGCTTCTGCTACTGAGTTTTATTCCTACTCACATAGAAGTCCACCCATTTGTAGCTAGGATCCACATATGAGAGAGAGGTAAGGAATATTAAATTAAAAAATATGAATGTTACTTTACTATTTTCAAGCCAGGTCCTAATTTCCCAAATAGCATCAAGTATCACATATTTTTATCTAACCAAAAATTTATCCTTCTATTCCCTAACGCTCATGTCTGCCTATAGTCATACCTGATAATTATGACCAAGACACAAATAGGGTGGCGATGTGGAAAAACAGATTCATTGTAACTTCATAATGTCTTAATGGTCCTGAGTAAGCCTTGTATTTGGTCACAATTATTCCAAATGTTGTAAATAATGAGACTTGTTGATCGTGGTGAGGTTTGGAGGTCATCTTAACAAACAAAGATAGGACTTATACAAAATTCAATAACATAAAGCTAAATAGCCTCGCTATAATCAATCTTTAAATCCCTTTTGTAAATCTGATAACCTATCCAGTCATCTCTTAATGGCTGGGAATCAATTGTGTAAGAATTTATGATATTATTTTAATGACACATTTGCAATTTATATGTCATCTAATTTCAAAAGTAATAGAAGCTAGCAATTATTTTGAATAATAAGCAAGAAATAGAAGGTACCAATTATTATGCAATACTGAATAATCATCTAGACATTTAAATTAATTAAGATATAAAGATGTATGAACTGCTAAAAATTTATAATTTAATTCATAATCTAGACCAGTGCTGTCCCATAGAATTTTCAATAACCACGGGAACATTCTATATATATATACTGATAACTATAATAGAGACATGGATGTTGAGTACTTGAAATTTGTCTACTGTGACCAAAAAACCACATTTTAAAACTGTATTGAATTTAAATTTAAATAATAACTTGTGGTTAATGACTGCCGTATCAAACAACAAAGTTTTGAACTACAGATATTTTCTACAGCCTAGTGCTAAATTTAGGACTATGTCCTTTTAGTGGGGAGAAAAGAAAATGTGTGAACAAAATTAGCTGGTCATAGACAGTGTCCCTGCTATTTAGAGGAAGCAGACATTTCTTTATCCTAAAAGTTTTTGAGATATATGGCACAGACCTTGTCTAAGCAGTAACTTCTTGTTGTGATGTTCTTAGGTAGGATACAGGCATGTTATTCATGTTGCCATTGTTTATTCATTGCTGGAAAAATGGTACTAAACTGTGATACAACAATAGCACCTTCATAGGAAATTAAGATGTTTTATTTAGTAATTCAGCTAGCCAGAATGAATCTGAGAAGATCTAGGGGAAAAGGTGAGAGAACGCACAATTACAGTACACACACACACACACACACACAGCATCACTTAAACACTTAATGCAATATTTATTATCCATAAATGAAAAAAAACATGTAACTATTAATTTTATGGCTTTGAGTAAGAATAATATCAAAAGCTGGATGTGGTAGCACACACTTTTAATCCTAGCACTCAGGAGGCAGTGGTAAGAGGATCACCATGAGTTTGAAGCCAGCCTGAAACTACATAGTGAGTTCCAGGTCAGTCAGGGCTAGAGTGAGACCTTACCTCAAAAAGAGAATAATATCAAATAGACATTCTTATTATGAAATTTTTATGTGCCTGCCTATGTATGTGCATTTGGGTGACTATTTAGATGTGGCTAGTGCACATGCATGTAAATGCTAGATATAGCCTCAGGTGTAGGTATTCATCAATTATATTTTTATTTTTTAATTTTTATTTATTCAAGTGGAGTGCATATATATGTATGGGCATGCCAGACTCTCTTGTCACTACCAACAAACTCCAGATATGTGTGCCACTTTGTGGATCTGGCTTTACATGGATACTGGTGAATCAAACCTGAGCCAGGAGGCTTTGTAAGTGAGCAATATTAACCACTGATCCACCTCCTTCAGCCCCACACTTGTTTTCATTGAATCAGGGGCACTCATTGACGAGGATGCTTCAGAGAGCCTTCTGTCTCCACCTCACTGGTACTGGGATTACAAGCATGCACCATCATACCCATTAGGTTTATGTGGGTTTGGGAGAATCCAAATCAGGTCCTCATGGTTGCAAGTCAAGCACTTTGACAACTGCTTTATCTTCTCAGCTCCTTTATCATAAAATTTTAAGAGAAGACAGAAAAGCATAAAACTATGAATGTGGTAAAACATGTTTTATAGAAATGAAAATATACGCAATATGAATATATAAATATCATAGTTACTTTTTAGTGGTGAGATTCCAACTGATACTGTTTGTTATATTTTAATACTCTAAGTATTTTAAATGTAATTAATAAACAATGCATGCAATAGTAAAATAGTATTCGTCTATGCCATGCAACAATTTCATGTAAGTAAGATGAAATGTTTGCATGATAAAGTAATTTAAGTGATGTTAGAAACACTTGGTCAATCTAACATTCAAGGAAATCACCAATAACACAGTTTTCTGCTCTTAATCATGGAGTCCTGCAGGCCGCTTCCCTCTTCCATGTCTCTGACTATGAGGTAGGCTTCCTCGGACACCCTTCTACTCAAGTTTCTGCAAGTTGCTCACCTGTCAGAGAAAGCAGAGAGGCAAATGAGGCTAGCACCTCTGCTATGGGTGGCTGGGAGACAGCTGAACTGAGCTGCTTTAGGTAAAGCAGTACACTGAGGATTGCCAGATGGAGGCTCAACAGATGTTATGGCCCACTTCCCATTTCCTCTTTGTTAGTGGGTCAGTTCTCCATACAACCTGTAAGCTGTGCTGAAAACGCTATATTTACAAGTATCTCTAAGAGTATTATGATGCATCCCATCTCTTTACTCAGCTTACGACCACTCCTTGATTATGGCAGTGCTCCCAGGTCTTCCTAAGTTCTGAGGTCTCCCGAATGGTTTCCATGGAGAAACATCTAGAAGTGTGGCAGGAAACTTTCCTTCTGCTGCTGCTCGGGAGCCATTTGGCAGCTTGCAGTGCAGAGGTAACCACTTTTCTGATGAAGCAGAGAGTTACAGAGGGACCTTCTTTCCTGTACTTCTGGACCCAAATATAATAAGACACGGTTTCCTATAGTTCTTAAAAGAGAAAGAAAATAAAGATCCCAAAATGGCAAACTATTTGTTCCAAGTTAGTTCTCTTTTTGGCAAAATATGTCGACATTTTAATAAAAATTATCTAAATTCTTTTGCATACACCCAAATGTTTACATACAGTTTGATGAACAGATAATTGGGAGCTAGTGATTGACAGGTAGAAGGAAAGCAAAGAAACAGGGCATGATTCACGATAGCTTGAAAGGCAGCCCGGAAGATACTGTTCTTGTGTGTATTATATCATATCTACTCCATCAAAGCTCGAAATCAAGGGTTGCCAATTTAATTGGGGGAGAGAGTAAGAGATGCTGCACTTGTCAGACTAGTTAGGGAAAAACACTCCATTAAATGTATAGACCTTCTAGTCTCACCCAGTGAGACCAACTCCAGAATATACACTTGCTTTTCACAGGAGCAATCTCATCATGGAATAATATGTATGTTGAAGAATAACCCACATCTCCTTTTGCATATATTAGCAGATATTTAAAAAACAATCACATTTAAGGGACAAGGAAATATGAAATAAAGTACTTTGGATTAAGACATAATAGAAATATGTATGGAAGATACCAACCTTAACTTTTCATAAGATTCAACTTGTTAAAAATACTAGTTTTAAATACTCCTAACTATACACAAATGAGATGTTGACTTGTATCAGAGTGAAGCTGTTTATCTGTAAGCAAAATAGCCCATTAAATCAGTGGGGCAGGGAATCTGTCAGGTAGATATACGATCATGCCTAAGGTTATTATCCATGTTTCAAATCTTCTTTCTGAACACCTACCATAAAGCCTGGCACGGTCATGCAGCCTTGTTTTGGCCAATAAAATCTGAGCAAAGCTGATGTCTTTTGCAGGTGGGTGTTATAAGAGCCAGATAATGATTGGATAAAATCCCCTCTTTCCTGTGCCATGGTGACAGGATGCTCCAGATGGGAAAGAGTCTGTGAGTCTGTCTCTTGAATGAAGACAACACTGAATCAAATGCCAGGTGACCCACCTGGAGACAGAATGTGAATCAGAAATAAACCTGATATCTTTAAGTAAGAGGATTAGTACGGTTCAAACTAGTCTAGCCTTCACTAATTATTCTTTGAAAACTCTGTCTGCCGTTGTTTTTATATGGCACAGAGACAACTATCTGTTCATTCAGTTGCCCAAGCAGTCATTTGTTAACTAATTATAATTGAGAATTTACTCTGCTGAATCGCAGAGGATCATGGTGGGTAGGAGGAATAGTCTGCTCTCATGGAGAAGTGTGTTACATCACGTAAGTTAATGCCTTGTTAAAGTTATTCCACATAAAGTATTCTAGGAGGAACACTGGGCATGATGGCACATGCCTTTAATCCCAGGATTTGGGAGGCAGAGGTAGAAGGATCCTTGTGAGTTCAAGACCACCCTGAGAATACACAGTGAGTTCCAGGTCAGCCTGGTCTAGAGTGAGACCCTACCTCAAAACAAACAAACAAACGAAAAATTCTATGAGGAAAGCAATAGAATAAGATATTTTGAATAGGGGAGGAGAGCTTAGGAGTAGAGGGTAGTTAAGCTCAGACCTGAATAATTAAAAGGAGCCCAACAAGGAAATACCTAGCAAAAAGGGAGTCCGTGCAAAAGGATCATCATGCGCATATGCTAGCCACAAGCAGTTTCTTTCAGAGACAGAAAGAAAACATGCAAAATAAGTAGTTATAGGGCAAGGGTTGATGTTGGCAAAGTAGATAAAGATTTCGTCTACCTATAACTTTTATGGGTCCAAGGAAAGATACAGCCATATGTCTCTTGACATCCTTAAAACGTATGAGTATTCACAGCTGTGGCTCTGTCTGCTCTCAAAGGGAAAAGAGAAACACCAGAGAAGTCTCCACAGGCAAGAAAGCAGGCTCTAGGTTATTAGGACAAAGAATTGTAGCAATACGCTCTAGGATAGGAAGCATGGGGGCGGGGAGCCCATGTACGTTCTGCGTAACTCTGTCCTATTGACTCTGAAGACCATTCACCCACTGGTAAAAATTATGGCATGTCAGATGTTATGGTGACAGTTGGACGAGTTAGACCAGGTTACCTACTCTAGATATGTTAGTTTCCAAAGCTGTAACAAAATGCCTGTGAAAGGGCTAGAGAGATGGTTAAAGGTACTTGTTTGCAAGCCTGCTAACCCAAGTTTGATTTCCTCGTACCCTTGTAAAGACAAAGTGATGCACACATCTGTAATTGCAATGACAGGCAGACCCAGGAGAAACCTGAAGCTTGTAGGCCAGCTATACTGGGACACACACAGGAAGTAGCAAAAAACTAAAATAAAATAAAATGAACTCAACAAGGGAGACCTAGTGTCAAGTAAAGTGGAAGGAGAGGACAAACTTTCAAGGTTTTCCTCACACCTCCACATACACACTGTGGCATGTACACCCCTTAGCCAGACACATCACACATTACATACACAGACAAATGCCATAAAAATACACCTGGGCAAAATAACCCAACCGGACACTCATCTCCTACCATCCATTACCTGCCATTAATGACATCAAATTATGGATCAATCAGTGAATTAATTGATTGATGGCATCAAAGACTTTATAATGCAATCACTTCCCGAAAGTTGGCCAGCAAGCCTGTTAATCTGTGAGTGTTTGAGAGACATTTCAAACTCAAACAGTCCCCATCACCACGTATCCCTATCTCAAAATGCTAAGTGTGGGTATTGCATTTCTCAGAGTTCCAAAGTCTTAAATGTCTAGCATTGGTCAAAATCCCAAATTAAAGTCTCTCTCAGAATCTGAATAAATTCCTAGCTGTGAGTTTAAAATAAAAACCCAATATTTATACTCCTAACAATGACAAAAGTTAAGCATTCCTATTCCAGATAAAGAATCCAGCCAAGGCAAGACAAAGCCCCAGCCAGGTAAACAATGAATCTGGTAGTTATATATCCAGCATCTAGAGCATGTTTGTATGTGCGTGGTGTGCTCCAGAGGGCTTAGACATGCCCACCTATAGCCTCTCAGGCTGACTGCTCACTGCCTGTGGCATTTCTCAACAAACGTGCCATGTTTCTAGTACCTCCACCTTCCCATATTACCACAGAGGATTCAGCCTCATAGCTTCATAAACACCCAACCGAGGAACTGCCTTCTGTGACTCTAACCCGGCCACACATTGACCTTCAAGACTTTGAAATCTGACGGGAAGCTTCAATGATTCCAACCACAACTTCTGCATTCTGTCTGCCTACACTATGATCCTGACGTGGAAAATACCATAGTGTGTTGTCATCTGGGGGGCTGTAGCCTGGCCCTGTTTAGACCATGGCTACAGCGGCCTCTAAGTGCCTTGCTAGTTAAATGTGGATAAACACTTTCCTAGATGACAGAGTGCTCTGAGTTCTCTTGCACAGTCTTTCAAAGGAGATCCTGACAGCCTGCAACCTGTGATAGTAGGGGTCTATCTAATGGCAGGTCTGCCTGCAAGCATCTTTTCTGCTATATAGATACAAAATATTTGCCTTCTTTTTAATGGCACTGATTTCTTTAGCAGCCACACCTTCTTGGCTCCAACATTAAACTCACTCTTTATCTAGCCAAAAGACAAACTTTCATGATGTTCTCTCCAGTTTCCTGTGGTTCGGGTGTTCCCTCTGCCTGGCCTGCTGGTGGATCAATGTTTTAGCCTGTTGTTTAGAATAAAGGGTTTTATAGTATCATTTCCTTTTGGGTCCCAATTTGTATCCCCCCACCCTTGTCCTCCCTCCCACCCTCTCATTCCCTCCCACCCTTACCCTCTCTCTATCCCACCCTCCCTATTGTCTGGTCCTCAGAGTGCTTATTAGGTTTGGCCACATGTCATGTGGATTTGGGTTAGGAGCAACAGATAAACGAGACCATGCGACAATTATCTTTTTGTAATTGGGTGAGCTCACTGAGGTTGATCTGTTCCATGTTTGACCATTTTTTTCCCAAATTTCCTTATTTCATCTTTCCTTACTGCTACGTAGAATTCCATAGTATAGATATACCATTTTTTTGTTATCCATTCATCTAGTGGTGGACACCTGGGTTGATTCCAGCTCTTTGCTATTATGAATTGAGCAGCTATGAACATGGTTGAGCAAATGTCTCTGATCTGAAGCTTGGAGCCTTTAGGGTAAATGCCCAGTAAGGGAATAACTGTATCCATTGGTAGGTATATAGTCATCCTTTTCAGGAGTCTCCATATAGCTTTCCATAATGGTTGAACCATTTTACATTCCCACTGGCATCTTTTCCTGCTTCTCTTTCTCTCCTCTCTCTCTCTCTCTCCCTCTCTCTCTCCTCTCTATACTCACTTTCTCTTTTATATTATCTATCTCTTTACTCCCTTACCTTCCTAGGCGCTGACTTATAACTCCCAGTGCCAGCATGGGGTTAACTTCCACAATGTGCTGTTGATCCAAGACACCTACAAGGTTTCCCAAAAAAGACAGATTTCTGTCAGAGTTCTTGATGACCCACTAAAGGTTATTGATAAGACACTACTGTTGAAGATAGCATACATGTATGAGACCAAACATGGAGAGACCTGGCCAGAATCTGGAAGAGGGTCAGTCCCCAGACAGTTAGCTAGTCTAGTACCAGAGGGTGCTACACAAGCAACTGGGGGAAAAATGTCTGACATCAATCCAAACAACTTGCAGTCTAAGATACCCAGCAGGAAACAACATGGCATAATGCTCAAACAAGTGCAGTAGTGGCAAACAGCCATGGTGGGTAACCAATTGCTCTTGATTTGGCTAATAGATCCACTCAGTGGACTGGAACTCATTGCTGGAACTGGGAAATAGGTCAAAACCAGGTACAAAAAATGATCTCAGTCTCCAAGATCAAGATATCACCAAATGTGGGCTAGAAGAGAGCCTATGCATATAACAATCCCTCCAAAACGTCTATGGCCATCCCTTCTATCTAGTACTAACTTCTCTCTCCTTTGGAGAATTTGCTTATCTTTTTTCAGATGGACAATGAACCTGAAGGGAGGATCAGCCAATCACACTTCACCAGGGCCCCAGCTGAAACCATAGAGTAATGTAGGGGAAGGGCAAGAATACAGCCTTCATGGTGATCACAACACCAGAAAAAGGCTGAAGGAGATAAACACAGAAAACATCCAACTCCAACTAAGCCAGATATCCAGAGACACAGAGGATCCCAAAACCTCATCACTGAAGTAGAACTAAAATGACCCCAATGTGGCTCAGGGAAATTCACGGAAGAGGGGGCGGAAAGAATGTTAGAGTCACAAGTTGGGGCATTATGCACAGGTACTTGGGCCTACCCCCCCAGAACTCTTAACTACCCCCACAATGCGTGACCCACATTCCCCATTGATGAGGGTCCCTTTGGAAGAGGGAGGACAGAAAGGAGGATAATGGAGCCAACACTGTGAATGTAAAATCAGAATAATATAAATAAAAAATAAAATTTAAAAAGTCAAATTTTTAAAAGCTTTCTGCCCAGATTTTTAGAACATATTTTCATGAAAAACATTGCCAAAAAGTATCCGGCACTACCCATGTGATGGCCTGCAGTGGTTTGAATGCAAATAACTCTATTGATAATTTTTTTAATTATTGTTTACTTTTATTTATTTATTATTTGAGAGCAACAGACAGAGAAAGAAAGAGGCAGAGAGTCAACGGGCACACCAGGGCCTCCAGCCACTGCAAACAAACTCCGGATGCATGTGCCCCCTTGTACATCTCACTTACGTGGGTCCTGGGGAATCAAGCCTCGAACTAGGGTCCTTAGGCTTCACAGGCAAGCACTTACCTGCTAAGCCATCTCTGTGGCTCTATTTATTTTTTATAAAATGGGTTGTACTTTTATACTACTCTCCCCCACCCCAATTCTGCTGAGGGTCTTCTTTGGTGGGATTATTGGTACTCTTTGTGAGAACCAAGAAGTCTCCGTCAGTCTCTGGGGAGGGGGGTGCTGATTACAGTGTCTCAGGCTATTCCCATCTACGCTGGGCTCTTAATATCATTCCACCCTGTTGCAGACAGCTTCAGGTTCACTGAGATGAACTTCCAGACCAGGCACCGTTATGGAGGAAGGGATATTATTTATTGAAGCTTACAGATCCAGGGGAAGTTCCATAAAGGCAGGAGAAGCAGCCTGCTCTCCACAGGACCAAGCAGAGACAGAGAGAAACCAACCAGCCACCACAGCACACAGAGCAAAACTACAGCCAAAAGGTCACACAGCACACTTCAGGAACTCCTGCTAGGCACATTTGCATATCTTTACAATGGACTCTCAAACCATCACCACACCTTAAGACTGGGGCCCCCAGTGACCTTGCCTCTAGCAAGGTGATTGCAGATGCAAACTATAAGTAATAAACCACTGAATATATTGGGGGACATATATTCAAACTACCACACACCCCTTCTTCCTTAATGTTCACTGAGCTTGGGCAAGCAAAATAGGTATCTGACTTAGTGTTGCTTTCTCTGTAGCCTCTGGTTCCTTTTTTTTTTATTAGTTATATATATTGTGTATATATAGCCATGACGGTACCATCATTAGCCTTCTCCCTGCCCTCCCTCCATGGGTAATGTGGGTCTTGCCTTATGGGGATAGGCATCAGTTATGCGGGTGTGTCAATGACTTTGTGCATAATGACCCAACTCATGGCTCTCACAATCTTTCCACATTTTCCTGAGCCATGCTGGCTTCATTTTGATGACGTTTGAGTGACCACAGTATCTGTCACTATCTCCCAGGAACTGGTTTTCAGGCTAACCATGACAGCAGTCACCATTTTCTCAGGGAAGATGAAGTGGAGGTGAGCCATCTCAAGGTAAACAGTCAGGTCCCTCTTCTTGATGGAGTGATGTACCCTGGTTCTGCCCAGTGTTCCCCACCAGCTGTAAGATGGAACAGATTCTCCATCCAAAAGCAAGAGCAGTTTGAATTAAAAGGGATAAGCTTAGTTATTAGAGAGACTTATTGATGTTTATGTCCATTTTTCTTAAAGAGCAATGGAGTTTCTCACTGGAGCCTATGGGTTTCCTATCCTAGGGAATCTGGCTTGGTTCTCAGAATCAGATATAAGCTCACCCCTCTGAGCAGGATTCATGTCCAGTCTGTGAATAGTTGGTTACCAGCATTGACTGTTTGCCACTATTACACATGTGTGTTCTTCTTGCTTGGCTGGTTGATGTTATATATGGCAGAATCTCCCTCTTAGTCACTCTGTTGGCAACCATTATTCACCAGCAGCTCCCATAGCAATCTCTAGCATTATGAAGGCTAGCTGAGAAGGAACAGGATTCCCCCTCACTTCCAGCATGCTCACTTGATGTTCTGTGGCTGAAGACACAGGTATTTTTGATTAAGCTTCTCATTTAATCTACAGCAGGCAGATCCTACTGGAGTAGATGTGCCACTGGGGATGGCTTTTGAGTCCATCCCTAGGGTGTGTAGAGAGCCAGTTTGAGCTCCAGCTGTTTTGTTTGTTTGTTTATTTGTTTATTTATTTATTTATTTATTTTGATTTATTTATTTTGATTCTCTGTGCTGTGATTATATGATGGAATGAACCAGGTTCTTTCATCATGATGAAGCTTCAAATCTATAAGCCTGAAATAAACTCTTTCCTTCCATAAACTACTTCTAATCTGGTGTCTTGTCTCCAGAGCAAGAAGGTAAATGAGTCATGGCCTGAATGCTGTATTGTCCTGACATTTCTTCCACCAGATAATCTATTCATCATCTTTAAATCAACCTCCCACAAAGGCTTAGAATGCAAACAAAATGTAAGCAGGTTCTTTACCAGGTGGTAACATGAATTGGCCTCTATTCCAGTTTCCTATGGAATCCTCACTGCTGTCTGAAGCCTCATGAGTACACATCCTTAGTATCAACACTGGTACCAACATTTGGTTCATCTGAACTTAGACTAGAATTACTGACCAAGTTAAAGGTAAAACCTTCTATGCCTTTTCCAGTTTATTTCTCTAAACTTTTCCCAAGTTTTCCTGTGATTAAGTTCCAAGTACTTCTTAATCTCACAGTCGGGAATAGTTTTTGCAATGATCTACTTCTTGGTAACAATTTTCTGAGTTAGTCTTTCATTTGTCATAAATAAGGTAAAAAGAGGAAATGTTTATTTTGGCTCATGATTTCATAGATTTCCATCCTCTGTTAGGTGTTGGCATTAGTATGGGGCTGTGCTAAAATAGAACATCATGGTGGCAGGGGTTTCTAAAAGGCTAATCATCTCCAGCAGCCAAAAAGCAACAGAGATGAAAAGGCTGAGACAAAGAAACATAGTTCAAAGTCACACCTCAACAGTCCACTTCTTCCCACTAGAACACACCCTTCAGTGTTTATACCACCTTCCAATAGCCCTTCAGTTTTGAGTCATCAATGGGTTAACTCATTAATTAGGTCAGAGCTCTCACAAACTAATCACTTTCCAAAGACCTCATTAGTTACCAAAGAGTCCTTAGTACTGGAGCCTCAAGAGGACATTTCAGGTTCAAATCCTAGCACTAGACCATGGTAAACACTTCTAAAACCTTTTTATGTACAAGTAACCAACAATAATGTGTTTGACTTTGGGACATAATTATTAATATTTCTAAATAAAATACTCCATTTGCAGAAATTCTCCCAAAGAAAAAAATATTTCAAATGCTAATCCATGTTGGATAAAGTTGACAAAAATCTCTTCCTTTTGGCATGAAGGAATGAAACCATTGGGTATATACATTTCTAGAACTATTCCAAGAAAAACCAACTGGCTCCCAGACTCACAGGATGGTGACTCTATCACTAATATATTGGGAAATTAGTGAAACAGGAGTCATTGGGACAATGACTGATAGAAGCATGTAAGCCCTTTTATAGTGTGACTTCTACTTCCAAATGATTGGTATGGCCAGATATTCTCAGGTTTTTGCAGAGAAGCCAGATGACTAAGTTTGCAGACAGCTTCAGGTTCGCAGAGATGAACTTCCAGACTAGGCACAGTTATGGAAACTTTATTGAAACTTACAGATCCAGGGGAAGTTCCATAATGGCAGAAGCTGGCCTGCTCTTACAGGACCCAACACAGAGTAAAGCCACAAGCCAAAGAACAAAAGCAAAATGCACAACTCACATCAGGACCTCCAGCTAGGCACACTTTGCATATATTAGAATGGAATCTAAAACCCACCACCACACCTTAAGATCCGCCCCCTTGACACTGCCTACAGACAGGTGCTGCAGATGCAAACTACAAACTAATAAAACACTGAATGTATTGGGGGCCATCTATTCAAACTACCACACATGGTAAATGCTCATATATGAAAATTTAAGGAAGAAAAGCAAAGGAAATTTAAATGACAGGCCAGACAAATACCTATAACTATGAGCAAGATTGTAGCTATGGAAGACTGCTTTGTAATCTTTGCAGAAGATCAAAAGACAGATGAAGGATGCAGGCTGAAATGAGGTAAGGGGCAGAAATTGACTTCACTATTTCTCTTAGAGATAACTTTAAAATTACATTTTCTGTACAACTGCTCTTTCTTGGTCCTTTAAAAAATTGTTTGACTTTTCTTTACATTTCCTGATTATAACTTTCTGACTGTCAGAAGCTTCCATAATCATGGGATCTGTATTTTCTTTCTTTTATTTATTCTCACTCTTTCTCTCTCTCTCTCTCCCTTTTTTTCTTTCTTTCAACAGGATCTTTCTTTATAGCCTAGGTTTACCTCAAAATCACAACCATCCTACCTCAGTCTCCTGAGTGACTGGATTATAAATTTATGCCACTGTATTCTATTGGTTCTCTTTCTCCACCATCATTCTTTGGGGTTCTATGAAAGGATTCTGGCCTGGAAGCATTGTCTACATGGAATAAACCTATTCATAGGCAAAATGAGTTCAATTGAACATAAAACCATCACCAGATATCAAAAGTTTATAATAAGTAATATGGACATTATGTTTAAGGGAGCAGAATGTGGTCTTAGGTCCACACTGAAATTTAAAGTCTTTGCATGATAATATACCACCAGGGTGCAAGTTCTACTAGAACCCACAATGCCTGAGTTCTCTGCATAAAACATTGATCACTACATATTTCTATCAGGTTTTGTAAACATCAAAGCACATTCTTTCACTATTTTACCTTATTAGATTCAAAAATTATTCATTGGTATTGAAAAATTTTCATCCTATTTTCAGAAATATCATTAATTTTACTCATTAAACAAAACCAGAAATTTTATAGGAAAGGTCTGTGCAGGGAGTTCAGCAGTAGGGCATTTGTCTTATATGCACAGGGCTCTGGGTTTGATCCCCAGCACTATATATCAAAGAAAAAGAGAGGAATGATGGGAGGGAGAGAGACAGAGCGAGTAAGGAAGGCAGCCATAGCTGAATACTTTCCTTACCATTTGACTGCACTTTTACATACGAATAAGCTGTGCCATGAGGATTA
This sequence comes from Orientallactaga sibirica, assembly GCA_036365145.1. Taxonomy (NCBI): domain Eukaryota; kingdom Metazoa; phylum Chordata; class Mammalia; order Rodentia; family Dipodidae; genus Orientallactaga; species Orientallactaga sibirica. The sequence goes on along the minus strand of JAEOAD010000044.1, from coordinate 2,287,524 downwards.
CTATGGGCTGAATTGTTTCCTCTAAACATTTGTATTCAAAATCATAACCCTCAATGAGACTGTAAATGGCGATCCAACATTTCATGAGGTAAGTAAGGCCAAATAAGCTTCCAAGATGTGGTCCCTCATCGAAGGTCACTGGTGCCATCAGAAGAAGAGAGAGTTAGATACCAGAGCTTCATGTGCACAAAAGAAAGTCTGTCTAACACACAAGAAAAGGCTTCAAGACAAGGAGAGAAGCTGCAGAGAAACCACCTGTACCTTGGTCCTGAAGTTTCAAAGTTCCGGAGCCTTAGGAAATACATTTCATTGTTTAAGTCATACAGTCTGTTTTTTTAACTTTATTTATTTATTTATTTGAAAGCAGAAAGAGAGAGCTAGAAGAGAGACAGATATGGAGAAGAGGCATGCCAGGGCCTCGAGCTACTGCAAATGAACTCCAGGTACATGTGCCACTTTGTGCACCTGTCTTTACATGGGTACTGGGGACCCGAACTTGGGTTGTTAGGCTTTGCAGGCAAGTGCTTGAATCACTGGGCCATTTCTCCAGCCCCAGTCTGTGTTTTGTTATAGCAGCTCTCACCGACTAATAAAACGATAGCAAATACATTTTTCTTGTGTTTTTCAATTCTGGAGGTCAGATTTTTTGTAGGGTGTGAGTTTTTGTTGAACTACCATTACTGAATAGGATTTAGTATATAGCCACTCAAATTTAGTATTAGAATGGCTTAAAATACCAAAGCAGTTATTTAATTTAAAGATTTATGAATTATGGTCATATCTACATATAATCACCCTTATCTCCTTAGGCAGAAATCATTTATGCTGTATTAGCAATTAAACTCTACAGTTCCCATGCTGAACCAATTAATTGTCAAGAAATCAACTAAATCTTTCTCAAAATAATTATTAGTTATTCACAAAGTATAATCAATTGTATACTGAGGAAATTTACAACAAATGTTGTTAGAGCTTCCTAAAAATAAAAATTATAAAATATACTAGTAACGTGCTTTTCCCTGCAAGCTCTTTCCTCATCGTAGTTCTTCTGTGAAAGCATTAAAATCTTAATGAGTTCTCCACTCAGTCCCTAATGTGCTCATCACAATAGAATGAACAATTGAGGTTTCAAAATCCTGAAAGCTCAGGCAAGGCAAGTTCACAGAGACAGTCATTGTGCAAGGGAGTAATTTGCAGAAGAATTATAGCATATATTGAAGATCTGAAGTGAAAAGAGAACAAAACTCAAAAGTGTCACTTGAAGTTGGCATCACATTGAAAGACAAACCTAAAGCAATATCAGAATGAGTAATAGGAAAACGTAAGAAGTTTCTATATTTTGCTCTCCTGGGAAACAACTATGTGCAAATCTGTGTGTGTGTGTGTGTGTGTGGGGGTGTGGATGTGGGTGTGTGTATATGCACGATGCTAGGTTGTGATACTAAATGTATCATGATTATATATTCTAAAAGTCTGTGTCACAGCATACTTCAGATTCTGGCTCAAAGAATTTGCTATTGCATTTCCCTCCCACAATAAATGCATTTAAAAAAACTGGATGAAACATAGGAACCCATTCTGTCCATTTATTGGAAAACAGAGATACAGATCTGGGATCCTGAAGAGAAGGTAAATACAGAAGGTTAGTGCCACATTCATCTGAGCTTTCTGCCTGGGATCACATCCAACCGTTGGTACTCTAAAGTGGAGCCAAAAAGATAGCAGCCATATCGCTGCTCACAGAGAGCCAAGATCACACTCTCAAGACCACTGTAGCAGTTAACATTTATGAAGTTGGTTAAGAAAAGAAAAAAAGGACTATACAGAGAACATGCCTCAAGAATCTGTCAGGGCCCTGCCTGCCAGCTTTGGCCAAATACTATGCTGAGTCTGCAATATGTGAGGCTCTGTTAGACCCATTGGAAGCTGAGAGCAGAATGGACGGTTTTAAGCTTACATGGACTGGGCATATCAGAGTTCCACCAATCAAAGGGAAGTGGCCTGAGGTAGGTAATTGTCATTCAGCCAAAACAGCAGTAAACCAATTCTTGAGAATAAAAATTGTGCCCTGGAATAAGGGCTCTGAGGACACATCCTAACAAGCCTAAAACCAAACTTCAATTTTTTTTTTTTTTTAAGCAAGTCAGACAGTCCCATATGGTGCCTTGTTTTGGTGTGTCTGGAGTCTTGTAAGCTTGAATAAAGCTGAGTCTTATTGGAATCAAGTTTATAAAATAGTAAGCAAGCTTCCTGGGAAAACAAGATTTAATACTGTAAAGAAAGTAACATTCAAAATGGTTGTAAAATAACATCAGTAGAGTCCATCAGTCCATGAAAGGAAAAATATTCCATAATTGGTGGAAAAAATCACTTGGTGTGATGCTACCTCAATATGCATGTATGTGTGCACATATATAAATAAAACATTCTAAAATACATATATATGAGTGTATTTTAGAACATGTTTTATTATTACTTACATATAACAAGTTCAACAGATGACTTCCGTTGGTAGCATTATTCAATATGCTGGCTATTTAGGAAAAAAAAAAAATTACCAAACCAAAAATCTGAGACTTTCAACAAACTCTGAGCAGAAGAAACACAAATTAAATAACATGTAGGTATCATAATTAAGCCCTAAAATCTGAAATTCACAAAGAAAGCATCTGAAAACAAACAAGAAAAATAGATACTGCAAACAAGGAAGGGATAATATAAAAATCCAACCAACTTCTCACCAGAAACACACACCCAGAGCGTAACTGACCATCACATTCCTGCTCAAACTACTCAACTATGAACTCAAATTCTGTGTTGACAAAACATTTCCCTAAAGCATGAAGACAAACTAGACTTCTCTGGGTAAACGAAATCTGAAAGAATTCTCTTATTATTATTAATTTTTAATTTTTTTTCATTGACAACTTCTATACTTACATACAAAAAATGCATGATATTTCCCTCCCCTGCCCCCATATCCCTTTAGAACTCCAATCTCCATTATATCCTTTCCCTCTCTCCATTAGTCTATCTTTTAATTTGATGTCATCATCCTTTTCTTCTATTATGTGGGTCATGTGAAGGTATTGCTAGGCACTGCAAGGACATGGATATCAAGGCCAATTCTGTCTAGACAGTTGCATTGTAAGGAGTCATACCCTTCCTTTGGCTCTTCCATTCTATCTGCCCCCTCTTCCACAATGGGCCCTGAGCCTTGGAGGGTGTGACAGAGATGTTTCAGTGCTGGGCACTCCTCCATCCCTTGTTCTCAGCACTATGTTGCCTTTTGGGTCATCCCAGTGGTCATCGCCATCTGAAAAGAGAAGCTTCTCTAACCAGAAGTGAGAGTAGCATTAATATGTGAATATGAACATTAAGTGTAGTGCTTTCAGGGCAGCTTGGTGGGAATAATATATATATACATTTAGCCGGACAAGAGCAGGGTTTATACTCCTAAGGCTCATGACCGACCCTGCCATAGACTTTTGCTTAGGTTTTTCAGTACCAGGTATGTATTCCCTCCCATAGAGAGGGCCTTCAGTTCAATTATGGAGCCATTGGTTACCCCAAGAGCAGACATGCCACTATTGTACCTGTTCAGTCATTGGGCCTGTAAGGCCAAACTTGAATATTCAGCGCCCACTGTTTTCACTGCTGATGACTTCTGTCTCCCATATGGCTGCATGCAGTGCAGCTTTTCCCAGCTTTCAGTTGGCTGGTCTACAGTGAGAAGGTTTTCTGCTCAGCACCAGCTTGCTTTCTCAGTGACCTTGCCTCTCAACCAAGAGATGTCTTCAGCAATAGGGTTTTACTATCTGTTTCTCAAGAGAAACCAAGGGCTTTGGCAATAGCCTTTAATGTTTTAGAGGCCTCCAGGACCTCCTTGGCCAACAACTCACTGGAAGGTATCCCATCCCAGGCCCTGAAAATTTTCTAGTAACAGTCTACAGCTTCTAGATGTGCCATTATTCAAAAAAGTAGGTTTACATAAGTCTTATTCACAATATTTTGAATTTTGCTTGACCCTCCCCCTGCCATTCTTTTATGCATTCTTTCTCTTATTATTTTTAAGAAAAAAGAAATTCCTGAACATGAGGGAATAGGTAGGGTGCTTATCACTTCATGGAAGGTTCTGTGAAGTAAGAGAAAATCCTGGACAAGAAGGCACAGAGACATATCAGACTGCCAGCCAGCCCTGGGCAGAGGCCTCAAAAAAAAAAAAAAAAAAAAAAAAAAAAAAAAAAACTCAAGCAAGTAAATGAACTGAGATAAGTCAAAGAATATAAGATCAGTTAACTATCCACTTTAAAACTTGTACTGTACATTATACAATTAGAAAACACAATTTAAAATAACACCATTTCCATGTAGAAAATGAAAAAGCATTTAGGAATAAATTTGACAAACTATATAGAATACCCATGCACTGAAAATACCAGGAGAAATGAAGACCTATAAAAACTTGGAAATAATCATATTTATGAACTAGGAGATGCAACACTTTTAAAACATTTTTACTGACAATCTCATACATGTACATAATGTATTTAGATCCTAGTCCCCTCTCACTCCTTCCTTTTGTTCTACACCTCCCACTAAACCCATTCTCCTTCCCAACTAGCCACCCCCCCTTCTAAAACTTCAGGTGCTTTTTTTTCCACATCATTCATGACCATATGTTGATGGGCCCGATAGTGTGCAGCCACTGTGACGTCATGAGTGCCACGGCCACGTCAAGTCCAGTAGACAGCATCCCAACGCACTCCTTCCCATCCTTTGGCTCTTATTTGCTCCCCATCACTTCTCCCGCAGTGTTCACTGAACCCTAGTCAGTGTGATGGAGATGCGTCATTTAGTGCTGGACACTCAGCTAACACTATGCGCTTGAGGGTTTTCTCGGAGGTCACGAGACAAAGGACGTTTTCTCCATCCAAAAGGTGAGACTGGTACCAATATGAGTATAAAAGTAAATATTTGAAGCCGGGCATGGTGGTGCATGCCTTTAATCCCAGCACTCGGGAGGCAGAGGTAGGAGGATCACCATGAGTTCAAGGCCATCCTGAGACTACATAGTGAATTCCAGGTCAGTCTGGACTAGAGTGAAACCCTACCTCGAAAAAAAAAAAAAAAAAAAAAAAAAAAAAAAAAAAAAGAAAGAAAAAGAAAGAAAGAAAGAAAATATTTGAAGGGCAACTGGATGGCCAAAACACAGCAGGACCTTCCACCTTAGGGCCTGTCATCTTCAGAGCCAGAGGCTTTTGTCCAGGTTTTCAGTACTGAAAATGAACTTCCTCCCTTGGAGCCAGCCTCAACATCAATCAGAGAGCAATTGTTAACCCTTTATCAGCCATGCCACTATTGAACTGATGGGTACTTCCTGCTCTCCTGGCTGGTGGTGCGGCTTATAGAACTCACTGCTACTTAAGACTGCTGAGAATGTTTATTCCCTAGCAGGCTGCATAGCACTAACCAGTACGATGCTGTCAGACTCTGCATTCTCTCCCCCACCAAACTGGGATACTTAAAAGGGTCTTGCTACACCCCACCCCAATTGAAGCCCAGATAAATGACCCCTTAGATCTCCATCTCCACTGGTCACATTCCACTGACCAGCATCCCTGCCCACAGCCACAAGGGCATAAAAAACCATTTGCTACCAGCTTCATTCTCTTTCCTGTCTCTCTGATCCCTGAGTGTATACTTCTGCCCCTACCCCTGCCCACATGCACACTCTTCTTCCCTCTTTATCTTTTTCTATTCCTCCCTCTCTCATTCTTTCTCTGCACTTCTTTCAGACTGCGTTGTGTGTGTCCACAGATAATGCCCAGGTCTCTCCCTCTCTTTCCCTCAGTCTTCCCTTATGGCATGCCCCTCATCCAGCCTGACTTGGGCCCAGACCAGCAATTCCTTCCAGTGGCACATCTGTTGGGCCTTGCTCTCAACCTCCTCTTGCCCACTTCCCTTCTCTGTCCACAGCTGCCCATAGCCTTCCCCATAGCAGAGTCTTTCCCTTGACATGCTGGGGGCTCCTGGGCCAATTTCCCAGCAGGAACTCTGCTGACCAACTTATAACTAGGTGTGCCAACCAACTCATGCCACCTGCCAACACCTGGGGCATATGCTGGCTGTCTACCAGCTCCTTTTCTTCCAATTCCCTTACAGCTACAGAACTGCTCCAAATTAGGCACCTTTCCCTTTTCCCCAAAGCTACAGTACTGCCCACAAATTTTGGCCAGAACAATAAAGTACTTTGATTCATAATATATCTGGTCTTTGACCCTCCTTGGACCTTTCCCCCAAGACACCTCACATATGACAGCTAGCCAGCAGGGCGGAGGCTTCTAGATAAGTTCCAGGTTGATTTCTCTGTCATCTGCAACTGAAGCATGTAGTATTTTCAAAAATTACCATCTAGTTCTGGGGGGCAACCAAGAGCACTGGCAATTTCCCATAATGTCTTGGGTACTGTGGTAGTTTGAATAGATGGCCCCCAATGTATTCAGTGTTGTATTAGTATATAGTTTGCATCTGCATCCACCTGGCTGGAGGCAGTCACTGGGCAGATCTTAAGGTGTGGTGGTGGGTTTGAGATTTCAATCTAAAGATATGCAAAGTGTGCCTAGCTGGAGTTCCTGAGGTGTGCTGTGCTGTGTGGCTTTTGGCTGTGGCTTCTCTCTGTGTGAAGTTTCTTCTGCCGTTATGTAACTCCCCCTGGATCTGTAAGCTTCAATAAATATCTCTTCCTCCATAACTTTGCCTGGTCTGGAAATTCATCTCAGCGAATCTGAAGCTGTCTGTTACAGGTACCTCATGGGCCTCTGTGACTCTCACTGACAGCTATCCCATCCCTGTCATGGAGATTTGGCTGTAACAACCTGTGGCTTCTTGGCGCAGCATTAACCACTCCCATAGGCTACATCTGCCTGAACTCTCTCTTTTAAAAAGAATGGTATAATGGTATATTTTAATTTGCTAGCCAGGAAGCTAATAAGGAATGAGACCTAAGGCTCATTCATACGAACTTTAGTTTTCGTTAACTCTCTTCACGCCCCTCCCCGAACCCCACTTAGATCTTTCCATCTCTAGTGTTCTGTCCAGGTACTTAGAGATTACTAACCCCTCTGCTTTAGTCACCCCTCCCACACTCTTGGCCACTTTGTAGCTTCCTGGGCCTCTTATTTCAACTCATATACAAATATAAAACCTTAAAGTTAGGATCCACTTATGAGAAAGAACATGGTGTTTGTTTTTTCTGAGGCTGGGTTACTTCACTTTATAGAGTATTTTTCAGATCCACCCATTTTCCTGAAATTTTTATAATTTTGTTTGTCTTTACCAATGAATACAAGCCATTGTGTATACATGCCACGTCTTCATTATCTATTCATCAGCTGGTGTGCATCTAGGCTGATTCCACTTCGTAGCTACTGTGAACAGAGCAGCAACAGACATAGATGTGCAAGTATCTCTATAGTGGAGTCCATAGGGTATATACTCAGGAGTGGTATAGCTGAGTCACATGGTAGATCTACTTTCAGCTTTTTGAGAAACCATTACACTGCATTTCCCATACTGGCTGCACTAGTTTATACTCTCGTCAACAGTGAAGGAGGGTTTTTCTTTCCCACAACCACTATATGTTATTATCTCATTTTGTGATGATAGCCATTCTGACTCGAGTGGGATGGAATCTCAAAGTAGGTTTCATTTGCAGTTCCCTGGTGGCTAAGGATGTCGAACGTTTTAAAAAATATTTATTGGCCATTTGTATTTCTTCTTTAGCAAGCTCTGTTCGTTTCCATGACCCATGTTTTGATTGAGTTCTTTGTTTTCTGTTTAGTTTTTTAAGATCTTTATCTATTTTAGCTATTAGTCCCCTGTCAGATGTATAGCTGATGAAGATTTTTTTCCATTCTGTAAGCTCCCCATTGACTCAGTTGACAGTTTCCTTTGCTGTATAATAGCATTCTTTTTTCTTAGAGAGAGAGAGAGAGAGAGAGAGGGGGGGAGGGAGAGAATGTATGTACCAGGACCTTCAGCCTGCTGCGAATGACCTCCAGATGTGTGCCCCCTTGTGGTTCATGTGGAACATTGTGTGCTTGTGTCACAGTGCATCTGGATATGTGGGACCTAGAGATTTGAACGTGACTTCTTTTATTTTTTAAAATTTTTAAATTTTTTAAATTTAGTTATTAGAGACAGAGAGAGGGAGAGAGAGAGTGAAATACAATGCCAGGGCCTCTAGCCACTGCAAATAAACTCCAGGCACATGAGCTACCATATGCATCTGGCTTACATAGGACCTAGTGGAACCTGGGTCCTTAGGCCTCGCAGGCATGTGCCTTAACAGCTAAACCATTTCTCTAGCCCTTCAAATATGAATTCTTAGGCTTCACAGGTCTTAACCACTAAGTCATCTCTCCAGCCCTGCAATAGTTTTTAATTGTATGACACCCCATATGTTGATTGTTTGTCTTATTTCCTGGACCACCAGCTTTCTGTGAAGAAAGTCCTTCCCTACCTCTATTTCTTAAATGTTCTTCCTACTTTTTACTCTAACTGTGTCAGAGGTTTCAGTTCTAACATTGAAGACCTTGCTCCATTTGGAGTTGATTTTTCTCACAGGTTAGAGATAAGGATCTACTGTCAAAATCCTTCTACATGTAAACAAAAGACACAATGTTAAGAGGTGATTTTCCCCAAATTTATGTAAATAATGAATATTCCTAATCAAAATCATGTTAAATCATTTTTTTTGAAATTTTATCTTTGGTTTTAAAACATAAATATTATCAAGATTTAAAAATAAGAAATATAAAGTAGGAAAAGTTTAAGTTACTTCATTTAAATACTGCTTATATATCTTTAGAAATTAAGATAATTACATATTGACATTAAGATAGACAAATTAATCCAAGAAATGGTATACAGAGGCAAAATTAGAGCCTCACTTATGTTTTTAAATAATGATACCAGAGCAATTCCATGGAGAAAATAAAATTGTTCATTATGAATAATACTAGAATACTTAGTTATCTCTATGGAATAAATTATTATTCCAAACTTTAATTTTGTACTCTAAACAAATATTAAATTAAAACAATTAATAGACCTGAATATAATATCTAAAATAATAAAACTTTTAAATAATACATAAAGCTAGTGGTGAACATCTATATTCCTGGCACAAGAGAAACTGAGGCAGGAGGATTTCCATAAGTTTCAGGCTAGCTTTGGCTACAACCATGTTTCAGGCAAGCCTAAAATACAAAGAGACCTTTTCTCAAAAAGTAAAATATTTAAAAATGTAGGCTTCAGGGATGGCTTAGTGGTTAAGGTGCTTCCTTACCAATCCAAAGGATCCAGGTTCAATTCCCCAGAACCCATGTAAGCCAGATGCACAAGGTGACACATGCATCTGGAGTTTGTTTGCAGCAGCCAGAGGCCCTAGCACGCCCAGTCTCTCTCTGTGTCTGTTTCTCTCTCCTGTTTCCCCTCCAGCTTCTCTCTTTCTCTAAATAAAATGTAAAAAAGAAAACTCTTATCTTAGTTTATATATAAAAAGGATTTAAGTAAAAAATGATGTAAAATCATCTACCACTTAATAACAAACATCCCCCCAAATAGTCCATAGATTTACACTTCCCAAAGAAAAATATGCAAATGAGCAATAATCAAATTTTTAAAAAGGCACAACTCATCAAAAATGGCTGAAATTTAAAAAAAAGAATGACAAGGGCTGGAGAGATGGCTTTGCATTTAAGGCACTTGCCTGCAAAGCCACAGGATTCAGATTTGATTCCCCAGGACCCACATAAGCCAGATGCACAAGTGATGCATGTGTTTGGAGTTCGTTTGCAGTAGCTGGAGGCCCTGGTGTCCCCATTTTCCTGTCTCTCTCTCTCTCTCTCTACCTGCCTCTTCTCTCTCTTTCTCTTTCAAATAATAAATAAATAAATAAAATTTAAAAAAGAATGACAAATATTGGAAAAACTGTGCCATAAGTAGAGACCCATACTTCCTTGTAAGCACAAACTATATTACGGCATGGCTATAGCTGGTACTAATAGTAACTTAGCATGCAGTTCAAGGGAAATCACTGTTAAATCATTTTGTTTTAGAATTCCTCAAATAAGTCAAGTTTATGAACTGAAATGCCAGCTGCAGTGACTTCCTTGCCAATATATTATCATGTTTTTAGTTAGAGGTACTTTTCTTCCATTGCTTTCTAGAGTGTCATCTTTAGAGAAAAGTTTGGCACATTACACAACACATATTTCATATTAACCACCTAAGTCATGTGTCATGAGAAGAATGTGGAACTCTGGGAGAAATCTAGAGATTATTTGCTATTTATATCAGATTTTTTTTCCTATGCTTCTCACTAAAATTCAAACCAAAACCAACTTTCCATTCTCTTGTGTCAAAGCCCACTGTTTATTCTCAACATAGCATTTATTTCATTCTACTATGTTTTATGGGCACTTTATAGTTCAGTTTATATCTCCATCAAATTAGTTGCACCTTCAGGGCAAGGACTAACCCTATCTTTTTTGTGTCTCTGAGCACACATATAACACACAAGCTCATACTGAATTCAGGGGCCACTAAATGTCTGAGAAATTGACTTGGTTTCTTTCCAGAATAACTTTATATTACATCAGTAACAATCCTGCATAGCAGAGGCTTTAGTTGTCATTTTATGTGGAATCAACTCATGCTGCCTTATCAAATAGACCATAAACTTCTATGGTTTCCCAACTGCATTCTACTAAACTTTCACTCTTCCCAGATATCAATAATAGCAACAAGAAAAGTAGAATAAAATGTGCTCTCTGAGGAACCAAGAGAGAGAGAAGAGAGAAGAAACTATTGGCTAACTGTCCTTTAGAAATGGCCAAAGGGTAATGCCATAGCTCAGTGGGTAAAGGGCTTGTTTTACAAGTAGGAGAACCTGAGTTTGATCTCCAGTGGCCACACGGTAACAAGGGGTGTGACAGTGGGTGTAGTACACACGTCTGTAATCCCAGTGCTTGGAGGCAGATAGGAGGATTCCTGGAGTTTACTGGCCAGCTCAGACAGCTTAGTTGTTGAGCTTCGGGTCTCAAAAAGAAGGGGGCAGAATACCTGAGGAAAACACCCTCACACAAACACACACACACACACACACACACACAAACAAGAAAGAAGTGTGGTCATGGTCCAGCCAATATGCTCCGTGCCATTACTTCATTTAATTTCCATCAGTTCTTAGTACTTTAAATTTGAACATAAAGTAAATTGGCTTTCAGAAACATAGTCTCCTGTTCAAAGTTAAAAAATCATTGTCAGAAAATCAACTCTAATTGCAAAACCACGTCCTTTCCTTTAAAAAAAAGTATTTTCTAGAAAGGTACAGACAAAAATCAGTTCCACTGATCTCATTTACTCTACTCTTCCTACTCTACATATGGGGAAAAGTCTCAAAGGCTCACCTGCCTTTGATAACTGAAGAGGGACACAGAGTCTCATATACTCCACGATGAATTATTTCGTGTGTGATGCACTCAAAATAATTTCCAAGAGACATAATTTATTCATTCATCTGGTTCAACTTTGCTTTCATTGTTATTTAAAATTTTAATTACATTTATGTCCATCTTAATGATAATTACATTGCTAGTGAACAAGGTGATTTTATCAAGTGAAAACATTGAAATTGCTTATCAAAAGATAGGAACTCAATGAAATGATCATTATAATTCATGACTACACATAAAACTGGACTAAATAATGAAAGTGCATTCCACCATTAAGAATCCTCATTCCAGGACATGTTTATAACTACTATAGAAGTTGGAATATATAAATGATTATATATATAATATATTAATATATACATAATATATATAAATGGATTTTATATGGATTGATTCACTTTTTGACAAATGAAGCAAATACAATTTCTGAAATTAGAAATGTGAAAAAAAATTGTGTACTCATTGTATAGCGAATGACCACTCAATGTTAAAATGGTAATTATTGTCTATATTTTTCTTTTCTGGAAATTGCCAAATATCTGCCTGTAAACAGATATTTGTGTATTTATGGTATTTAAATCAATTCTCATCTTGACAGTAGTCTTAAGAATTTTCTAATATCTCTACCTTGCTTTCATAATAAGATTTTTCAGACTATCTTCAATTTATACTTTGTTTTATTCTTCTTATTATTATTATTTTATTATTATTATTTTTGTTTTGTTTTTTGAGGTAGGGTCTCACTCTGGTCCAGGCTGACCTGGAATTAACTATGTAGTCTCAGGGTGGCCTCAAACTCATGGTTATCCCCCTACTTCTGCCTCCCAGGTGCTGGGATTAAAGGCGTGCACCACTACCCCCAGCTCTTTTCTTATTATTAAAGTTTAAATATTTTTATGTATTTCTAGATACAGATATTTTGCCAGATATGGGCTTGGTAATATTTTCTCTCAGTCTGTGAGTTGTCTTTTCATTCTCTTAGCAAGACTTTACAGTAAACATGTTTTATCTTTGCTATAGTCCAATTTTTCTTTCTTAATGGTGTATATTTGTGGAGTCATGTAAAAAGCCAATAAACCAAAGAGAATAAATCCTATACAAACCCAAGATCATCATATTTTCTCCTAATTTTTCAGAACTTTTTATTTTTCAAATGCTTTACAGTTAGGCCCATGACCCTTTTGAGAATAGATATATGATCAGCCATGAGGTGAATGTTAAGATTTATTTTTTCCATGAAGACATCTAATTGTCCCAGTACTGATTATTGAAAAGACCATCCTTTTTCTGTGAAATTTCCTGCCTTCACACCTTTCCTCAAAGTCAGTCTATGTTTCTGAGTCTATGTCTGGACTCACTCTTCTGTCCCATTATCGGATTTGCTTTTTGAACATTATCATCATTGTTTTAACTTATGGTATATGTTGAAATTAGGTAGCATCCTCTTCTCAAATAATCATATGTTGTTCTTTTATATTATAGTGATATCTTCCTTCTCCATTTTTTTAGAAGGCACCATGTAAAAAAAGTATGCATACTTTCTTTAAATGTTGGGCAGGGGCTGGGGACATGGCTTAGCAGTTAAGGCATTTGCCTAAGAAGCCTAAGGATCCCAATTCAATTCCCCAGGACCCACATAAGGCAGATACATAAGGGAGCACAGATCTGGAGTTCCTTTGCAGTGGCTAGAGGCCCTAGCGTGCCCATTGTCTCTCTCCACCTGCCTCTTTCTCTCTATCTTTCTCAAATAAATAAATAGGTAAATAAATAAATAAATAGATAAAATATTTTTAAAATGTTGGGCAGAATCTGAAAGAAATCCCCCAAGTCTTGGATGTTCACTTGGGGACAATTTCTATGTATAGACTAGGATTTTGTTATAGGCATTCTCAAGCTAAATACACAACATTTCTTTGTAAGGTTTGACAAATTTACAAGTCAATAATGAATCTTTTTTACCTAAGTCCTTAAATGTTTAGACAGTATTATATGAAGTGTTCCTCTATTAGCATTTGAGTATCTATGTGATGAGAAATTATGTAATTTTCTTAGTCCTGACAGGCAGCTTTTTGTCACCTCTCTAATTTTATTTTTAATCAGGTTAGAGATTTATCAATTCTGTTATATATTCAAAAAAGTCTGTTTTTATTTAAATGATTATTAATTCTTTTTTCTGTTTTCAACTTTACTAATTTCTGATCTTCCTTATGTATAATATCAATACATCTATGTATAATACAAATATATTATATTTTATTATATCCTTATTTTGTTTTCTTTAGATTTAATTATTTTTCCTTAGACCCTCAATATGAAAATTTATATTATTTATTCATGACCTTTCTCCATTTCTGATATAAGTATTTAATATAAAATATCCTTATAGGCACTGCCTTATCAGCATCCTTCATTTTTTTATATGTTCTTTTCTTTATTCCATTAATTTCCTTTGAGACTACTTCTTGACCCCTGGGTTATTTAGAAGTTTGTGGTTTAATATCCAAGTGTTTTCTGGCGGGGGGGGGGAACATCCAGATAGTTTCCTGTTACTGGTTTTTATTTTAATTCCATTATGATTTAAGAACATGTACCAAATGATCTCTCTCTTTCTCTCCCTCCCTCCCTCTCTTCCTCCTTCCCTCCCTCCCTCTCTCTTTCTGTCTCCCTCAATCTGGTTTTGAATCTGAGTGTTTCTTGCCGAAGTTGTATGCCATATCCACCAGGGCACACATGGAATTAACTTTTATTCCCATTTAAAATAATCTCATAAATGTTTTGAGTTGTGAGGTACAGTACAGTGACTTAAACTGTATTTTAAAAGTCTTGGAGCTTCAAGAGCCTGGCGTAGTATTGCACGACTTTAATCCCAGCACTTGGGAGGCACAGGTTGGAGGATCTCTGTGAGTTCGAGGCTGCAAAGTGAGTGACAGGTCATTCTGGGCTAAAGTGAGACCTTACCTCAAAAAATAAAATTAAATAAATAAATAAATAAATAAATAAATAGCAGTTCAATAGCTCATTTGGATCAAACTTAACGGAAAAATATTGAGGATACAGAAATAAAGCCAAAGCTGCTAGTTCACTACTTATGCATACATGATGCATGGCAGAGAAAACACACCCAGATAATGTTACTCCATCCTCTATCCTTTGGCATGTAGGACTCCCAGGGCTTTGCTGAATAACAAGCATTTGCTAAGTTATTATGTATGAACCATTGCCAACGTTGTATTAAAGAAGAAAAATTAGGACTAAAGAGAAGACTTAGTGAGTAAAGTGTTTGCCATACAGCTGAGTTCAAATCCCAGCACCCATGTAAAAGCCAGGTGTAGTGCTAGAATCTGCATGAGAAGATTCCTGGGACTTTCTAGATGAGTACTCCAGCTGTGTCAATGAATTCTAGATCCAGGTGAAACTAGTCTGCAATAATAAGATAGAAAATTATGGAAGAAGATACCCAGCAATAAACTCTGGCCTTCACAAGCTCATGCTCACAGGTGTTTACACACACACACACACACACACACACACACACAAAGCAGGCATATGTACATACCCTACACATATACATGTAAAAAAATATAGAAAAATAGGGGTTAGGGAGATGAGTTAACAGTTAAAGGCTCTGTCTTACAATCCTGCCACCTTGAGTTAGATTGTCCAGCATCCATGTAAAGCTGGACACGAAGAGGCTCATGTGTCTGTGACACTCCCTTGTCAATGGGAGGCAGAGCCAGGAGATCCAGAAACTCACAGGACAGCTACATGGTCATAAGTATGGTGGAAAAACAATAAGAGAGACCCTGTCTCAAAAAGAAGGTGGAAGAAGAGGACAAACACCCTGACCTTGTCCTTTGACCTTCACATGTGGGTTATGACACACAAACCCATATGTAGCAGACAGCTTCAGGTTCGCTGAGATGAACTTCCAGACCAGGCACAGTTATGGAGGAAGGGATATTATTTATTGAAGCTTACAGATCCAGGGGAAGTTCCATAATGGCAAAGAGAAGCGGCCTGCTCTCCACAGGGCCAAGAAGAGAGAGAGAAAGCCAACTAGCCACCACAGCACACAGAGCAAAACTACTGCCAAAAGGTCACACAGCACACTTCAGGAACTCCTGCTAGGCACATTTGCATATCTTTACAATGGAATCTCAAACCATCACCACACCTTAAGACCGGGCCCCCAGTGACCTTGCCTCTAGCAAGGTGATTGCAGATGCAAACTATAACTAGTAAAATACTGAATATATTGGGGGACATATATTCAAACTACCACACCATATATACATACATTATAAAAAACACACAATAATTTTAAAAAGAAAAATTTAAATGACATTTTGTTTTTATCAAATCACAAATAATGCAAAATGAACATTGTACACACATAAAAATTAAGCAGAGAACATGAAGAGCATTTCCTAATTGTGATTAAATTTCAGAAGTCAACTATAAATATCTAAATAAAAAAACCTTGATGTGATATTTATGACTCTAGATCAATGTAATTGATAAGTCTAAATGGCATATTTTATGTTTTGTCTCAATCCTAGACAATATTTTTATTTAATAAAAATGTAGGCTATGTTTATTTTTTGAGAAATATCAAGCCATCTGGAAGCTCTTAAATGTTGAATAAAAAATAGTTATTAAATATTTGATATTGCTGATGACTTCCTTTATATTTAAAGTTTGGTGGGAACAGAAGACTTTTGTTGTATCTATATTTCTTGGCTCCATATTCTGTATTCTGCGGATGTTTGAGGACACTAGGAAATGGTGTTTGCACCTTAGCTACATTCATGGCATCATTAGCAATTCTTCGCTGTTCCCAGCACTAGCCACTATGATTCACACAGGATATCATCCTTATATTAAAGCTTGAAACACTCTTATCCTATCGCTTTTAGTAATGCAGCATTTCTATTGAAAGCAAAACACGCTGTATTTGATCTGTCACTGAGCTCATTTCAGTTTCCTTCACCATATGCCACAGTTTGTTGAAAGCACTGTATCTGCTGGCACAGAGAGCTGCAGAGGGATGCTGGAAACATCCTAAGCTTGATTACTGCACTCACATGTGCATCTTTATTCGTCACCAGCCATGTGTGTACTTACTGGCCATGTTCTCAATGACCTTATAACAAGGCAGTCAGTGTTTTCCCTTCACTCTCTCCTGCTGCAGTGGTGATATCACTACGTGAAGGGGACTCTACACAGAATTAGTTGATTGTAAACTAAGAGTCCCCTAAAAGCTAAAAGCTACCCACTATGCTTCTCAGCAGACCTCCAGGTGGGCTACTAGTTGGCATGTTTGTTTCAGAGCAGGTGGAGTTATCATGGGCAGCGGTGAATGTCTTCCATATTGTCAGCTCAGCTTCCAAGAGAGTTGGAGAAAAGTAGGGCTATCTTCTGGCACCTCTTAAGGTAAGAAGACATACATACATACTTAAATGAATAATTGATTCAGAGTATGACACTGGTTGAATTATTTACAGTTTTGGCTTTATTTTTTTCTTCCTGACCACCACAAACACCATTTCTTGAAAAAATATTTGTCTCTATGCTGAGAAGAGACCGCTGTTCAGAGGTCGTGATCCTCTCAAAGATCTTGCTGTCTTAATATAGAAAACTGAGACTGTAAAAGCAAGCTAAACTAGCTGGTGTGGCGGCACATGCTTGTGATTGCAGCACTTGGGAGGTAATGACAGGAGGATCAAAAGTTCAAGGACATCCTCAGGTACATGTCAAATTTGAGGCCAGATTGGGATAAATAAGACCCTGTTTCAGAAAAATAAGCAACACAAAAAATAAAATAAATCATACGACGTATTTCCTTTCTTTTTTAGTTTTTTTATTGAAAACTTCTATACTTACAGACAATAAATAATGATATTCCCCCCCCATTCTCCTTCAGAATTCAACTCCCCATCAAATACCCTCCCTCTATTCATTAGTCTCTCCTTTAATTTGATGTCATCATCTTTTTACCCTATTATGAGGGTCTTGTGAAGGTATTGCTACACACTGTGAGGTCATGGATATCATATGATGTGTTTCTTTTTTTTTTTTTTTTTTGTGAGAGACACAGAGAGAGACAGAGAAGGAGACAGATAGAGAATAGGCACGCCAGCAGCCTCTCCTTAGCTGCTGTGAACAAACTCCAGTTGCATATGCTCCCTTGTGGGCAAGTGCCACATTGCGCCCTGAGAACATTGAGTTCTCTCTCTCTTTTTATTTTATTTTATTTTTTATTTTAGAAATAACAAGAGAGAGAGAGAGAGAGAGATAGAATGGGTGCTCCAGGGCCTCAGCCAATGCAATCTAATTCCAGATGCTTGCGCCACCTAGTGGGCTGTGAATAAAATCCAGGTGTGTGTGCCTCCTTGTGGTCAAGTGCAGCATTGCGCCCTTGTGTCACTTTGCATCTGGCTAAACGTGGGATTGGGAGATTGGAACCGGCATTCTTAGGCTTAACGGGCAGGGGCCTTAACCACTAAGCCATCTCTCCAGCCAAATGATGTGTTTCTTAACCAAATTCCTACTCAGTTACTTTTTGTTAACAAGTTTAAGAGCTATAAAAGTGTTGTAAGAGATAAGCATGTTGAAGTCAGTTCCTTTTGGAAAAATAGATACACCATGTGTGTGTGTGTGTGTGTGTGTGTGTGTGTGTGTGTGTGTGTGCGCGTGCACATGTCTGTACACATATGGAAGTCAGAGAACAAACTCAGGTAAGTTCTGCCCACCTATTTTTGAGACAAGATCTTTCATTGGCTAGGCCTCACCACCAGCCAGTGAGCCCTGGGGATTTGCCTTTCTCTGCTGTCCATCACCAGGCTTACAAATGTGCACCACTATACCCAGTGTTTTGTCACTGGGGTTCTGAGTCTGGAACTCAGGTCCTCATCTTTGCACAGCAAGTACTTTACCCCAGCCCAAGTCACATGTAACTAGAATTGACAGATTTATCAAGTAAAAATGTACAGTAACTAAAGTTGAATTTCAGATAAATAAGGAATAATGTTTTAGCAAACATCTTAAATATCACTTAAAGCATACTTCATGTATTGGCATGGGGATGCTTATATTAATTTGACTAGAATTAAAAGAGAGCTCAGACATGGGAATAGCAAATTTAGATGCAGGATACAGGAATGAAAGTTGACGGAATTTTTCTGACAAGAGAGAACTTTGTATGGAGCTTTACTGCCTTTAATATTTGCAAGGGAAGGGCAGTTAAGTTCACAACAGAGTTTGGAAAGGATAACACCCTGTGTTGAGGTAATTTTGAACAAGTGTCTTTCTCTGGTGGAGGTAGATTTTAGACAGCCTGTGGACTTAGAACTTACACTGTGATTCAGTGCATGCAAGGGACATTTCTTTAATCCTGCACTCTGAATGATGTCCTTCACTAGCCAGAAAGGCTCAGGCATGGCATCAATAAAAACACTGTCACACAGAAGAAATCTACAAAGCATGAGTAATAGCTCTCTATCTTATCCAAAGTTTCACAACTGCCGAATGTGCCTTTGGGGGCCAGTTGATTAATAGGGCATTTTAGAAAAATTGGGAACAAAATGGATAACATTCATCAGAGATGATGCTGAAGTGCGGGGGCTGTGCCTGCAATGTGAACCCTGAGGTACAGCAAGGGTGTGCATGTCATTCTGAACACGCTGATCACGAAGGCAGTATGTGATGCCTGCTTTCTACTAATACCCCCATTTCTTACAAGATGGTAATTGGTTAATAAAAGCTTATTTTACAAAGATTGCAATTTTAATAGAGTTACTCTTTCCTAAAAGACACAGAAGTTATTTTACCTGAGGCAGGACTGACTCAGTGGAGTTCATTGAGTGCTTCTTAGCTAAAGCTTGGCCCGAAACAGGAGCTTAAAAGTTAAGTCAATGTGCTCAGTCAAAAACAGCCTTTACTCCTTACATAGAAATGACAAGAAAAGCAAGATATGTGGAGGAAAGTCACATTGTTGAGCTGGGATTTTACAAATGGGATCTCTATTAATCTTCCCATTCTGCATTAGGCCAATACCCTTCCTCTTTTTTTGACACCATGCCATACATTACTCATTCATTTAACAGTAGTGCCCAAGACAGTCTAATATTCATATATGATAAACATGCATGTGCATTTGCATGTGCATTTGTGCCCCTTCCCAACCAGCAGGAAAGACAGTTTTATTGGAGAGCACTAATATTGAGTTGATGGCATATAAATGATAAACTGCTATGCATGATTGTGCATTTGGTGCATGTGCATTTGCATATAGACATGTTCAGACTCAATATGGAGGAGCCAGCGCCATCTTGTTGACTTTAATTTGCCATTTTCACTTTCTTTAACCATTTTACTTTCTGATAGCAGCCATTGGTTGAAGAGGTATAAAGAAGCATCCTAGTGATTAACCAGTGGTCAACTGCCATCAAGATTCTTAGTACGGCTGAACTACAGATAATTACTCATTCTTAGTGGCACAGTTAGGATAACAGCTGAGAAATATTGGCCAATGGAAAATTTTCAATATTACAAACTTCACACTTCAAAAAAATGAGATAATTTCCATGCATATGAGTGAGACTATCATTTGCTGCACGGAATGCTAATTTGGCTAAGTCTAAGGACATTTCATGTAAATGATGTCCAGTTTTATCAACTATTTTTTTTTCAAATGGGATCATGTACTCTAATTAATATGATGAAAAAAATGAATTTTGAGAAGTATACTATATTTTGGCCATAATAGTATCAAAAGAGAGATAACTAATTACGATGTTTCCTTCTCCCTCTCTTTTTTCTTTCTCTTCCTTCCTTCATTCCTTCTTTTTTGTTGTTCATTCCTCCTCAAATACAATGGTAAATACCTTTATTTAGCTCCTCTATTACTTTGGAAGGACTATCAAACAAAATACCACAGATTAGACAGTGTAAACAGCAGAGATTTTGTCTCAGAAGCTAGCTTGGCTGGTTTCTTCTGAGGGACGGGAGGGAGAGTCTGTCCCCATCTCCTCTAACTTCAGGTGACTGACCGGGCCATCTTTCCCATTCTGGCCTGTCGAGGTCTGCTTTCAAGTTCATGATTTCCTTCCTGTTGTGTTTGTTTCCAGATTGTACCTTGGATAGAGAAGCTGTTCATATTGGACAAAGCTCCTCCTAACCATCCCAATTTGATCCCCACTTTAAAATCAGGTGTGAGGACTTCACGCACACTGGGAGACATGATTCAATCCACCACAGCTGCCAACACTGGCTGGCTTGCTTACAGGAGAGCTGTGGTGATCTGAATGTAGTGTCCCTTACACAGTCATGTTTTTGAACACTTGGTCCCCAGCAAGGTGACACTGTTGGGGAAGCTTGTGGGACTATTATTAGGCAGTACCTTGCTAGAGAAAGTAGATCACTGTGGGTGGGCCTTGAGGTGTTAAAGCTGGCCCTACTCGCTCCCTCACACTGCTTCCTCCCCATTGACAGACAATGCTCCCACAATGCTTTCTCCACAGGATGAACTTTAGCCTCTGGGACTATAAGCCAACATAAACCCTTTCCTTTCCTAAACCACTTCTGCTGATGCATTTTGTTCTCAGCAATGAGAAAGCAATTGATACTACAGGCAACCAATGTGATGACACAGTTCATTGAAGCTCTGCACATGCTCAGGAACAGCTAAGCAGCCAGTTTTACCTCAGTAAAAATATCCCTTAATCCCCACTGTTCAGTTGGCTCTTTCTCGGTCTGCATATCAGGGAATCACAGTGACCTGTTTCTTTGTCAGTCTGTCTGTCTTGTCCTTCTTATTTATTTGTTTATTTTTATTTTTTGAGGTAAGATCTCACTCTAGTCCAGGCTGCCCTGAATTCATTCTGTATTCTAAGGGTGGCCTCGAACTCTCAGTGATCCTCCGACCTCTGCCTCCCAAGTGCTGGGATTAAAGGCATGTGCCACTACACCCGGGCTTGTCTTGTCCTCTCATTGGAAAACTTGTACAATTAATTTGTAACAAGAACTTCCAAGTTATGGTACATCGATTAGATGGAAGATACAGGTAGTAATGATGCCATCTTTTCTCTCAAAACAAGAAAACACAGACTAAAAGCCACAGGAACAGACCCTCCTAAAAGAAATGTTGCTCAAAAAATAGATTGAAAGTTGACTTTTTGTTGCTCTGGCCACAGTGTAAGAACAACAAGATTAAGGAAAAGTCAGCAAGATGAATGAAGCAACCAGCAAGAAACAAGGCCTGAATAAATGAGAGTTGTCTTAATGGAGAGCCGATCTAACAAAGAACGATGGCTCTGCCTGACAGAATAGTCCAGGAGCCTGCAAGACAGCTAAGCACGAGCAAAGCAACTCCAAGGAGTGAGGCCACTCAGGAAAAGATGCCCGCTCCATTTTGGAACACTGATGAGTGTGTTGTTGCCTGGGCTATTTATTTATTATTCATACATATTTAGAAATTTGATGGACACAACTCATCTTCTTACAAAGGTTAAAAAATACTGAAAATATATTTGCACATTAGCATTAGCAGATTTCTTTGTCCAAGGTCAGAGGGATATGGACTTGGAGGGCAAAGATGAGAGTGGAGGGAGATTCTACACAGCCTATGCACCAAGAGAATTCCAGACTGCCAACATCCCAGTTGTTCCATCAAACAAGACCTGTCGAGCTTTTCCTTGATTAACACATCAAATTTATTGCATGTCTCATCTGCAGAGGACACAAGTGTATCTGTTGACCAGTTCAGCCAATACCTCTCCTCACTTCTTCCTTGATGCCCATTGGGCGTTTTATTAGGGCAGAGGGAATGCTATGCTGTAGCTTTACAGGACAGTCTTCTACTGACGGTCAGATTCATAATGCTGCAGAGTTCAGCCTGGCCGATCTGCTGTGTAAACTTAGACTAAATACACTATATGTTGTTACTGTTGAAAATATATTGCTCATGGATATATACTGCAGAGGATCCCCATGCACATTTCTCTATAGCTTAAAGTGTTGAAACTGTAGCCCAGTTTATCAAAAACCACAGCTGCTTTCCTTGGGGTTTCAAAAGGCTCATAACTATTTTTTTTTCTTTATGAACTTGCAAAAACACCCTAAGGAAAACAGCTGTGTTATTGCCAAGATGAGGAACCCTCAGATGAGTGTAAAGTATTGTAATTTAAATAAGAGTGCTATTTTCAGGCCTTTTCATTATAAGATCATTTCATTATTTTATTTTTCCCTAAATAAGTTATCTAGGAAAATAAGAGAGCAATTACTCTAGGGACTGTAGACACTATAGCAGGCAAATTAAGGGTTTTAATTGAGAATATCGAATGTTGTATTACAAGAAAAATAGAGATGTGCTAGAGTATTTACACATTTAAAAATTTCACTTTGTTGGGTTTAACTATAAAGCAAAAAACAAATGGAAATGGGCAGATTTTATTAATTTTCTTTATTTTCAACAAAGGTGGCTTTTGTTTTAGCTATTCAGCCAAATGCTGGGATTTCTCAGTATGCTACTGTGTGTGAAACATACAAATTTAATAAAAATATAGACATACTACTTTCCACAGGACAAAAATTATGATAATAGAAGCTTCTCTCTTTTGTACTAGAAAATTTTATATTTGAATGATTTTGAGCATCTTCATTTTAAATTGAATTGTCCACTGAGCAGTACATACCTAGGATATTGGAAAATTTAGTTTTAACTACCCATATCCAATAGCTATTCTTATCTAATAACTAACTCTAACTAACACTGCCTAATAACCATCATGTCCAATAACTATCGAACTGTCCATGTATAATAAGATTCAATGATATTGCACACACATCATATATATATATATATATATATATATATATATATGATGTGTGTTTTATTACAGAGGATTTTAAATTATAAATTTAAGTGTACATACTTAGAATCTTTGTAATCATTAAATTATGTCTTGCTCAATAAATATTTGAGGTATAAGTGACTAAAATACATCTCAATATATAAATCAATACTTTAAGTATTTTTAGTATAACTAAAATATGTATCATGTGGCTTGAGAAATTTTATATCTAGGTACCAAAAACTATTATCAAATGCCCTTCAATTAATTATCTTTCCATTCTCTCTAACTGTGCCTCCCAACCATCTTGGACTCTTCCTGCTTCAGTTTCTTTTTCTATCTGTGTCTTAGTCTCTTTACTCTGTCTCCAAACAAATTATGTAATTATAGTAAGAAAAGTGATTATGGTAAGAAAAGCCATGAGTAGCTTTTGCATGCATTTTCATGTGACAAGGGAAGAAGTCCTTCCCTTTGACATATTCCATATATCACATATCACAAACCCTGCCAGTCTCTAGGTGGCTTTGGTTGGAGCAGATATTTAACTCTTCATTGAGCACCATGTCTGGGGCTGGGTATCTCCTACCCATGTCTTGATCTGTGGCTTCAGGGAAGAGCAGGATGGATAGGATATGACTCTGTCAACCATATTCATGGGAAAAGAAGGATCCAGGACAGGAAGAGGAAGGGTGTTAGAGATAAAAGATCACTGTTATTGATAATGAGGGGGATGTGGTAATGATAAAGAGGCTGAGGAGGAGTGTTTGAAGGCAAAAACAAGATAAAAAAGAAATTAAAAGACAGAGGAGGAGGTGAGTAAGGGGAGAGGAATGAGGAAGGAAGAGAAATTGTTGATATGCCAATTTGTTGATATACAAATAAAACTCATATTAAAGACAAATTAGGATGCACATGTGAGAAATGACATGAGGCATTTGTCCTCCTGAGCCAGGGTGCCCCACTTAGGAAAATACTTTGAGATCTACTCATTTTCTCATGGATGTCATAATTTCACCTTTTCATTACAACTGAACATAACTTAATTTTGTATATGTGGTAAGTTGTCCTCCCCCCGCCCAGTGCAATAGTGGTGTGAGTATTATAGGGGTAACCAACTGTTCTCTCATTCAATTTAAGGCTCCTGCACAGGAGGAGATCAATACCTGGTTCTGAAAACCTACTCAAAAGCCAAGGGCTGGGGAGGCCATGGACCCTAAAGAGGAAGCTGCTCTATTGTTTGGGTGAGTGGATATGCTGTGGCAATCAAATGTCCATCTAAATATTTATGTTTTGCCCATATATTAGTGCTGTTTTTACCTTGGGTGACAGAAGCTTCTTTTCTACTGATGATGGTGACTACGGGGGTACTTTGAACTCATGAGAGTGCTGAGAACAAGTGGCTACTGAGTGTTCAGCACTAAATGAGACATCTCTATCATGCCCTCTGAAGCTCAGGGAATACCACAGAAGAGATGGAAAAAAGTTTAAGAGCCAGAGCATGGGGTCTTCCACACGTGAAGTGGCCATTGCATTCATGATGTCATAGGGCTATTGTTACCTGAACCATACTGATTCCATCAAAAAAGGTCTCTGCAAAAGACATCATAATAGAATATGGAGACTAATTGGAAAGGTGAAGAGGTTCAATAGAAGGGAATGGAGAACAAAAGCAAGCAATTGAAGGGGTGAGTATCAAGATATATTTTATTCATGTATGAAAGTTGTCAATAAAGGTTAACAAAACAAAGATATTATTAATTGAAAGGAAATGTTGGAAACAATGGTAGGAAAGCTGAATTTCAGGAAACATTGATGTGAATTAATAGCTTTCCTACTGTGCCTGCCTAGTGGGAAATTATTAATGCTCCATGAGGCCACACAGTCATCGATTAAGTACCTCACCATCACAGGAAAAGTGTTCTTATCCTGACTCATGCAAGCAGAACTCTATAAAACAAATTTAACACAACCTAGTTTTCACTGCAAAACATTGCACTGTGTGAAGTACCTAAATCTGGATTATATCATCACTTTCCTCTCCTCTTATCCCATCATCATTTTGTTCATCACCTGTAACTTGTACTGAAGCATATACCACATGCTATACAGTGCTTAGTATTAAGCTTGCATTATTCCATTAATTCTGGTAATAGTCTGCATCATATTACGCACCTTTATACAATGAAGTTCAGTTTCAAAGAGACTAAATCAACAAATTAATATACTACAAATACATTTAAAAATTTATTCCCTCCCCCCAAAAAAAGAAATACCAAATGGACCACAAAATAAACATAAAGATCTTATGGATGTGCTTATATTTTATATCCATTAAGTGGAAGAGAAATCATGTTCATCTATAACTGTATCTGTTTCTGATCTTGCGGTGCTTTCATTAGTGGATCCTAAATGGCAGTTTGCCAGACTTAGATCCTACAACAAATATTGACACTCACAAAACAGCAAGCAGAGAATTGGTGCATATTTGAAATGATATAGTGGAAACCCATGTCCTCATCTACTAGGCTGAGAAATAGCCCTGCATGTGTGTCATCATGATTACATTTTCCATGGGACTCCCCCAGCAGAGCTATTGTGCTGATTTTAGATTATTTGCTGACACAAATATATTAATACTATCTAGATGAATACACCATACATTACTAATTCATCCTCTAGCTTTGAATGTATGTGTAAGTGTGTGTGTTCTCACATGCATAGAGTCAATTCTCAATATCTACAGGTCCTACTTCTGTGGTTGTGACCAAACATGGATCAAAAATAATATCTGGAGCAGTCATGCCACTATTGCACATGTTCGGCCAAACTTGAGGCTTCCAATACTGGCACGTCTGCTCTGGGGGAAACCAACTGCTCTATAATTGGACTGGAGGCCCACTCTATGGGAACACATGTGTGGTACTGAAAACCTAATCAAAAGCCTATGGCAAGGGAGGTCATGTGCCTTAGGGGTATAAAGCCTACTCTTCTCTGGCTAAATGCATATATTATTTTCACCAAACTGCCTTAAAAGCATTTCACTTAATGTTCATATTCATATATAAATGCTACTCTCACGTTTGGTTAGAGAAGCTTCTCTTTTCAGATGACAGTGACCACTAGGATGACCCAGAAGGCAACATAGTGCTGAGAAGAAGGGACAGAGGAGTGTCCAGCACTGAAACATCTCTATCATACCCTCCAAGGCTTAGGGTCCATTGCCGAGGAGGGGACAGAAAGAACATAAGAGCCAAAAGAAGTGTACAACTCCTTACAGTACAACTGCCCAGACAGAAAATGCCCTCGATATTCATGACCTCACAGTGCCTACCAATACACTCACAAGACCCTCATAATAGGAAAAAAGATGATAACATCAAAAACAGAGAGACTAATGGACAGAGGGATATGATGAACAGTGGGGTTGTGATAGGGAAATGTGGGAAGGGAGGGGAATATCATGGTTTATTGTTTGTAAGTATAGAAGTTGTCAATAAAAAATTAAATCAAAATAATACCTGAGAACCAGGTGGGTGGCTCACACCTTTAATCCCAGCACTCAGGAGGCAGAGGTAGGAGGATTGCCATGAGTTCAAGGCCACCCTGAGACTACATAGTGAAGTCCAGGTCAGCCTGAGCTAGAGTGAAACCTTACCTAAAAAAAAAAAAAAAAAAAGTGGTGCTTGAGAGATCACTCAGTGGTTAAAGTGCTTGCTTGCAAAGCCTAAAGACCCAGGTTCCTCTCCCCTGTACCCACATAAAGATGCACAAGATGGCACATGCATCTGTAGTTCATTTGCAGTGGCTAGAGGCCCTGGTGTGCCCATTCTCTCTTTATATATGCCTCTCTGTCTCTCTCTCTCTGTCTCTCTCTCACTCATAAAATAAATGAATTTTAAGTATTATCTGTACTAACATTTGTACTGAATATTTAAAGATTTTTTTCTTGCTGTTATTTCCCAAACAGTACAGTTTAACAGCTACTTACTTGGCTTTTATGTTGTATTAGCTATTGCCAGTAATTTAGGGATTATTTAAATTATATAGCAGAATTTATGGAGGTTCCATGCAAATAGTGTGCTATTTTATATAAGGGACTTAAACATCTGCATATTTTCTGTTGTGAGGTGTTTTCAAATCCATCTCCTCAAGTGATGAGGCTCTACTGTGAATGTGTGTGTGTTTATACACACAAAAACATAATTCACACTTATATTAAATAATCATTTCTTTAGCATTTCCTTAGAAGATATTTTGTTTCTTTTGATTCAAATACTATTGCATCCCAATAACTTAATTCTGAACTTAGTTTATGCAAAAATAAAATATTACAATGTGTATTGCTTTAACAATTAACAGATTAGTTGTAAACAGCCTTACTCATACCTACATCTACCATTCCTTCTTGCCTTTCAAACTTCTTATCTCAGATTTTTCCCCATTTGAAACGTATCACAACTAATATCCCTTTAAACTCTCTTTTGTCTGTAAACATTAACAAGTCGTGTTTACTAGATCCGCTCATATGCCTGCCTCAGCGTCCCCAGGGCAGTATGTGCCACCACACCAGGCATTTGTTTCAATGAAGGTTCTGGGACAGGACTCAGGTCCCCATGTTTGCAAGGCAAGCACTTTACCCACTAAGCTATGCCCCCTGCCCTGATCTTTCCCTTTAGCTGCTTCTAAGATCTCATTACCTTTTGATTCTTCAATGTCCTTCTTAGGACACCAAGGGCATCTTACAGTTGATGTCTTTCAGCACACCTGCAAAGCAATCAACCAGACAGACACATGCTAAACACTTGCTCTGTTCTATCCTACCTATTCTTTCTTAATTTCAATTAGACAAATCCTAAACTTTCTCATGCTCTCTTATCTGTTATATTTGCTCTGACTGGCTACTTTTGGGGTAATTGATTTAGAACATATTTTAGCTCACTAATTTTATTCTGTATCCAAGTTGTTATTTAATCCATCCATGAAGGTTTTAATGCTGTTGTTGTAATTTTAACTTCTAGAAGCTCTATTTGAGTCTTATTCAAATCTGCTTTCTCATTTGTTATAGTCTAACAGGCTTTCAAGGCCTATTTTATTTAGGTATATTAAATAAATTTATTTCAAATATATTTTTGCACCTGCTATTCTGGGTGAGTCTTTACAAAATCAAGATACATTTCCAGTATTCCAGTCTAGCTTTTGGTGTCAGCTGTTGTTGTTAGTTTCTACTGGAGGAGATGTGTGTATTTATTTGTGTGCATGCGTGTGACACCATTGCTGAATATGAAGAGCAAGCACCCTGTCCTCGTGAAGTTGTGAATTGGAATATCTTGAAGACCAGGTTGGAAGTGAGTTTCTCTAGAAAGAATTCCCTTCTGCACTTGTCTTGTTGGGGAGGAAAAGTAACTTCCAGCTTAAGTCTACTTCAAATTAAATAAAGTAGATTTTGATATGTAAATAACAATTTTAATGCATGGAGACTAGGTTTTAGTTATAAATTCTTTATGGCATTGCTTTTTCCACAAGGTTATTGCTAAGAAGAACAAATTTATTTCTGATTTATGACCTTTTGGAAGGTCAGAGTCCATTTCTCAAAATTCAGAGATTTCCTATTAAATTCATCCATTTTCGTGGCCTTAAAATGATTGATTACATCTCTTTACTCTTATACTTTGCAACAGTCAAAGTAGAAGTCTCAAATTCCCCGAGTTTAGCAGATAACGTCAAGGCAAAACTAAGCTTTGGTGAGTGTTTATAAGCTGAGTTTCCCTTCTTTTGTGGAGCATTTAGTATATGTGTATTTGGTTCTTTCATGACAACTAAGAAACATGGAGAATGTTTTCATACTTTACAACTTATTTTAGTTCTTTAAGCTTTTTCAAGTTCTTCAAGATATTTAACTTCCCATTATGAGGTAAGTTAACTTAATTATTTTCTTTCCAAGATGCCCCTGAGGTTACAATTTTACATAAGAAAATTGGTTCTTAAAAAACAGAAGGGATCAAAGCACATTCCCAGGGAAACATAAAAACAAAACAAAATTACTTGTGCAGTCATCCAACTTATTTCTTACCCCTCCTTTCTTTCTATGCTTTGAATTAAGGTAAACCTGCACAACACACACTACACATCTTTGATACATGGAAGGAAAAATAGCCCTGTGTTAAGCACATACTCAGTTATGTCCTTTCTACCTGTGGTAAATAAAGAAAGTCAGATAAACTACTTATTCCATAGTTAGGAGATGCTGAGAATCTATATTGTTCTAATCAAGACATTTTTCAGGTTTTCCTTAATATCTCAGTTTCCACATCTTTGTTCCCTTGGATTGCTTTATTTCAAAAGTATTACATTTACCTAAACTTTACCATGTTTTCTAGTGAATAATATGATACATATATCATGATTAGAGTGACGGTGAGCATATATATATATCATAATCACTCTAATCACTTGATATGTCAAATATAGATTCCTTATGCTATACATTCATGTTTGACCCACATGATACCTGTGTTAGTTACTTCACTCATTGCTGTGACCAAATTCCTGGTAAACAGCAGCAGGGGGAAAGGGTGATATAGTCCATCATCCCAGGGAGGACATGACAAGTAGGAAGCCAGACAGTCTTATAGCCACCACAGAAAGGAAAAGAGGGTGACTAGGCAATGTGGCCAAGCTACAAGACCCACTTTAACGAGCCAAGCTCCCTCTCCTAAAGGTTCCATAACCTTCCCAAACAGCTCCCCTGGCTGAGGACCAAATGTTCCACCACATGAGGTTATGGGTGACATGTAGCATTCTGACCCATAACATTGCCCAATGTAACTCAGATCCATTGACTTAGAGAAATCTGTCTGGAGTTCTTGTATTAATTCCCAATAAAAATTCCCATACCTTATTCAAATATCATTGTTGAAGAAAATAAACTTTGTCTGTTTTCTTCATTTTTAACTTCTTTGTCTATTTATTTGTTTGAGGTAGAGAGAATGTTTGTGTGTGTGCATGCATGCGTGTGTGTGTGCGTGTGTGTGTGTGTGTGTGTGTGTGTGTGTGTGGACACTCCAGGATCTCCAGCTACTGCAAATGTACTCCAGACACATGTGCCACTTGGTGCATCTCACTTTACATGGGTACTGGGGAATCGAACCCAAGACATCAGGCTTTGCAAACAAGTGCTTCTGACTGCTTACTCATCTCTACAGCCCATGTTTGCTTTCTTTGACCACCTCTTGATCTTGCACCTGCTTTGTCCTGTGATCTGAGTGAGGAAAGATCACACATTTCACAACCAGGTCTTGGAGGATTTTCTCTGCTCAGATCTTCTGTTGATCTAGAAAAGAGCTGAACTAAACAGGACTGGACAAAGTTCAATATTTCAAGGCTGATGGAAACTAGAACCTAGATGTCTGTTTCCTAGTTATTATCATCCTTTACCTCATGAGATCTTGATAAGCTTATACTTAAGGAGGCAAGAAAAGGAATGGTGATCAAACTCCAGTGTGAGATTTAATGCTTATAAATAATTCTCTCATGGGAAATTGTAAGCATGTTTTGGTGTCCAATAGAACAACACATAGACAATTCTTCACCACTTTCTTTCCTGCTGGGACCCACTCTGTGATGAGGACAAAGGAAAAATGATGGCTGCCTGGGTGCTGCATTTTACAGTAGCCCTTTTTAGCCCTTGAAGAATATAGTATATATAGGGAGGTTTCTGCTAGATCAGGGTGTGTCTTGAATCAGTGAAATTTTAAAAATGTGTCAAGTCTTAACAAGAACTATTTGAAGAAACACAATATCATCCATGCATGGTGGTGCACACTTTTAATCCCAGCACTCGGGAGGCAGAGGCAGGACGATCACTGTGAGTTCGAGGTTGCCCTGAGACTACATAGTGAATTCCAGACCAGCCTGAGATACAGTGAGACCCTACCTCAACAAACCAAAAAAAAAAAAGAACAAGAAACACAATATCATCAATCATCATCTCTTATAAGCTAAAGCCCCAACATTCATTGCCTTTCTTCCCAGTCTCCTCAGCCATTTCTGACTCTAGCTGACTGTATACAAGCCAATGTGAAAGGCTACAAATTTTGTGCTCAGCACATCCTCTCCTTGATCTTTGATTGTCATATAAAGACTAGTGCTAATGGGACCAGGCTTTATGAATGGATAAGAAGTGGCAAATGAGTGGATTAGATAAGAAGTGACATTTATGTGGGAAGTTTAATCTCTACTTCCTGAACTTCCTACCACTTGGCCAGTTTCTGTGTATGACATGTGTCTCTGTCTTGTATTATTATTATTATTATCATTGTCATTATCTTATCTCCTCTGTATCCTAGATAGAATACAAAGGTCTAAAATATAGACATTATCTGAAAAACCTATTACTGAGTCATACAATTTTCTATACAGAGGGGCAGCTAGTTATCTTAGGATGGATGAGGCATGTGAACCACTCCTAGCCTCTGTGGTATACTCAAAGTCTACAGGCCCTATGAATACAAAACCTACCTCAGATCCACATTGAACTTCCATTTTATTTGTCACTTTGGTTTTGAGCTGAGAAATATGCCTGCCCAGAACAAGGATTACACATCTCAGCTTCTCTTATAGAATATGTATCATGTGACCGCATTTTGATCAAGGACATTTGAACAGAAAACAGGCATTGGCCTTCTGCAATATGTCTTAAAAATAAGGTTTGTCCACAATTCCATGGGGAAATACCTGCAAGCCCAGAGTCCCCCATGTAATGGGGGCAGGGACAAGGGAAAAGAGGGTTCCAACACAGAATGTGTCCATATGAAACATGTGGTTAATAATAATAATAAACAACATTAAGAAAATGGAAAAAAATAAAGTCTGTACCCAACTTTTCCATTTATTCCTTGTAAAAGCTGAATCAGGACCCTGATCAAGGAGCTCATACTTTTGACAGTCCTATACTCTATAACAGAACTTCCCTGTCAACATAAATTATAAGGACAGCAATCAATTAATTTTTATGCTACTTAAGCTATTGCTACTTTTTTTCTTAAGAGTGCTTAATCTTATATCTCAGTTCAGGCTATCAGAGCTGAGACATAACTTTTCCTCACACAAAAACCTCTGATTATGTACATGTGATGTCGTGCTGCTCGCCAGGCCTCCATTCACTTCAATGTCTTTACTGTGACATTGTCAACCTGGAGCTTTGAGCAAAGCAGTCCTTTCATCCCCCAACCAGTTCCAGAAGGAGCAAATTTTCTTATCATGAATCTTTGGTATTAGATTACAAAAGGCCACTTAAAAAATAAACAGTGACCTTTGTACTGTAATTCCTTTGGTTTGCAGCTATTAAGAATTCATTTATGATTAGAACACATCCCCTGACTGGGGGACAGCCACTAATGAATAGGAAGTCAGATTCACAAACTGTGAAGATTGTATTTGGGTGAATAACCACAACGGCAATATTGAGGTTTTATTTGTAATTACATCTACCTTCTTCAAGATTAAAGTAATTTCAACCCCCCTCCTTCCTTTCTCCTTTTCAAGTCTTTTATTTTCTCAACTTGCTTACCAAGTTTAATGGCTAGCACACCCACAATTCCAACACCACACTCTTCTCATCACATCTGGGAGGGAGGTGGGAAGGAATTCATGCTTGGTACTGAATAATAAAATATAAGAATCCCAAGACTTGGAAGAATATGAACCCTAATGGGGAAGCTACCACTTTTTTTTTTTTGACTTGATGAATATGTTGAATCCACCAAATAAATTGCCTACTAAATGCATACGGATATGCCAATTGATTAATCTTGTAATTATTTGTTAGAGAGGCTTCATTTTGTAGATAGTAGTGAACACTGAAGAGACCCAAGGCTCATCAAATAGAGGAGAAGAAGAGAGAACCCAGTGCTTAGCACTGGACAGTTCATCTCTAGAGCAGTCACCAAGGCCCAGGGAACATTGCTGAGGAAGTAAAAGAAAACATGTTAGTACTCTTCTCACTGCTAGCCAGAGAAACTGTCACAAATGCACACACTTCGTCAGTGGGGTACAACTCAGGAGCCAGAATTAAACTCATTCAGATATAGCCATTTGATTTTTGACAAAGATGATTAAAAGATATTCTGGAGAACAGAGCCTTTACAACAAATGTTGCTGGGAAACTGGATATCCACATGTAGAGGAGGGAAACTAGACTTCCATCTCTCACCCATGTACAAATCAATCCAAAATGGATCATAGACCTAAATTTAAAACCTGAAACTCTAAAATTATTAGAGGACCACAAGAAAAAAACACTGCAAGATATAGACATAGGCAAGAACTTTCTAAAGAAATAGATCAGGAGATTTAAATAACACCAAAATTGACAAGTGGTACTGTATGAAATTAAAAAGCTTCTGTACAGCAAAGGAAATAATTGACTGAGTAACAAGAAAGCCTAAAAAGGGGGGGAAAGGCTCTTCTTATTACACATCTGACAAAAGATCAATATCTAGAATCTACGAAAAAAAAAAAAAAAAAAAAACCTCAGAAAATTAACCCCCTGCAAACAAGCCATCTCATAAATGGGGATATGAAAGGCTGTTCTCAAAGTACAAGTAGCCAGTAAACCTATCAAAATATGTTCAATCTCTCTAGCCATTAGGGAAACACAAATTAAAACCACATTGATATTGCATCTCATCCAAGTCAGAGGTGATTTTTAAGTGTATTATCACTACCTTTGGATATGACAGGTAGATATTTGATGAATTAGATATTAAAAAGGGGACGAGGAAGGGATCTTTCCAAGGCCCTGTAGATCTGCTTTGTTTCTTCCAGGATGAACTAAGAATTGCAGTATAGAATTTTCATTGTATGGGTTTAAAATAGAGGTAGTTAAAAAAAAAAAAAGTGGGGTATGGTGGCACACGTCTTTAATCCCAGCACAGGTAGGAAGGACCACCGAGAGTTTGAGGTCACCCTGAGATGATATAGTGAATTCTAGGTCACCAGATCAGCCTGAGCTAGAGTGACACCCTACCTCAAAAAAAAATAAAATAAATAAACTGAAATTTGTTGAGCTGTTCCAAAAACTAAGAAGGAAAAAGAAAGAAAGCTATAAGCAAGACAATTTTAAGAAAAAAATTAAGAGGGCAAATAAGTGCACTGTTAGATTTAAGAAATAGCAAAATTATAAACAAGGAGGCAAATAAAAAGATCAGCATTAGAAAACAAGTCTAGGCTCTTACACACACACACATACACACAGATGCAATGGGCTGTGTTTTTAATAAGAAGAGAGACTGATCAGATATAAAATAGCTAATTAAGTTATCCATATGAAAAAAATAGACAACAATTTAAATACAGAACACAAAATAATTAAGTACTTTAATGGAAAAACAAAAATTTTAACTATTTATAAGAGGACTTGGGAGATGAAGCACTTGCCATGCAAGTATGAGGACCTGAATTTGGATCCCCAATACCTACATAAACTCTAGGTATGGTGGAATGTACCCAGAATCCCCAAAGCTCAGGGAGAAGGCACAGGTAGATCCCTGACTTTGCTAGCTACCTAGTCTAGCTGAGTCAGTGGGCTCCAAGCTCAATGCGAGAGTGACTCAAAATATAAGATGGACAGCAATAGAGGAATACACCTGATGTCAATCTCTGACCTCCACCCCATACATCGAAATCTCCCCCACATACATGTGCACACCCGAACGTGCATGTGCCCATACACATGTAGACACACATATGCACATGCATAACACCACAAACACATACTCACATGCAAAAACATTTAGAAGAAAACATGAGATGATCCTATTAGCCTGATGAAAGCATGATATTGAAATATGAAAACCAAATCTCAAGACCTAAGACATTTAAGTATGAACTATGCAAGAAGAAATTGTACATTGACCACATCAAGTTAAAAACATGTAAGAACATAATGAAAAGATATATCTACAATTCACGTGAATAGCAAGGATTAATCAGAACATTTGTGATTTGCATAAATCAATGAAAAGCAAGACAACAGCTTGTGAAATTTGGGTGATAAATATTGTTAGGTAGGCCACAGAAGAGGAAAACTTTTATGCCTCCTAAATATAAGAAAATCTATCCAACTTCACAAAGGAAATAAATATTAAAACAAAAAGGCAATTCATCTTCATTAGAATGGCAGAAATTTAAAAGTCTGAAAACTCCTAGTGCTATGAAAATATATGAGTTTGGGAATTTTTTAAGCATTGTTAATAAGGATATAAAGTGAAATCCCTATTTTTAGATCATTTACTGCTGTCTAGTGACATGGAGATTGATATAATAAACATGCCAAGATTCCCTTTGGAGATCATATACATTCATGTGTGTGTGTGTGTGTGTGTGTGTGTGTGTGTGTGTGTGGTGTCCTAGGGAAGTGTTTGAGGAAACTTCCACACAGATCTCTGCATCACTGTGCACAATAGAGAAAACTTAGAAGCAATATAAAGATCTATCCACAAAAGAATGGAGGAACTTCTCTATTAACATATGGAATAATACAAGAGAGCAGAGATCAATGAACAAAGCTATATGCATCCATAAGAATAAAAGCTAAAAATTAAGTGTAAGTCTGAATTGCAGTAAACTATATTCCTTTGAATTAAATATATTCAAAATAATATAATATGCTGGTTGTTTTTTTTTTTTTTTTTTTTTTTTTTTTTTTTGCTGGAGGCAGAGAGACAGAAGGAGAGGAAGGCAGATAGAGAATGGGTGCACCAGCTGCCTTTCAGCTGCTGCAAACGAAATCCAGATGAATGAGCCCCCTTGTGGCCAAGTGCAACATTGCACCGTTGCATCACTTTGCATCTGGCTAAACGTGGGACCTGGAGATTGGAACTGACGTTCTTAGGCTTAGGAGGCAGGCACCTTAACTGCTAAGCCATCTCTCCAGCCCAAGATGCTGGTTTTTCTTTTAATGTGGATACCTGCGTGGAAAAGTATGCCTAACCTCACTCAGGACAGTAATCACTGTTGCATAGGAAAGAAGTGAGAATTGAATCTGGAAGGGTTAAAGATGCCATCAAAACTGTCAGTCCTGGACTGGAGAGATGGCTTAGTGGTTAAGACACTTGCCTACAAAGACAAAGAACCCAGATTTAATTCCCCAAGACCCACATAAGCCAAATGCACAAGTTGGCATATGCATCTGGAGTTTATTTGTGGGGTTTCAGGCCCTGGCACACCCTTTTTCTGTATCTGCTTCTCTCTCTCAAATAAATAAATAAAATAAAATATTTAAAATCTTTAAGTCCTTATTTTATAGAAAGCAAATATGAAAAATAGAAACATTTCTCTTTTCCTAATCTTAGGCAACAGATATTGATAAATTATATGTACACATCCATTAGTTGTTACATGGCATATTTTCTGGATAGTTGGCACTCTTGTGTTGGGTCAATGGCCCTACTCCTTCCTGGCTATATTTCCTAGGCAAGTTGTTTCACCCCAATGACCTAAATTCCCTCTTCTTCAATAATGCATATTTCAAAGGGTTGTTCGATTAAATTAAGAAATATATAGCATAAAATATTTTTAGCATATTAACATTGTACCTGGCACTGAGTAGACATCAATAAAATGCTATTATTTTTATTTCTTCAATAAATATCTACGTGTGCACTGCCAAGCTTATAAAAATAAATTACCTGAAGTCAAATTATAATGTTTCATCAATAGCTTTAATATCATGTACAATAGAATTGAGTGGTGCTCTTTTGACGATTCAATGATATGATTCCCATGTGGCCTGAAGCAGCTTTCATGTGGAATTTTCTTTTAAAAAAGTATTCTAAAACATTGATGGCTAAAAGAATACTTTGTAATGCTGACATAACTTTTGTATTGCTCAATGTAGTAGCTATTGGCTACAGATGGGCTATTCAGCACTTGAAATGTGGCATGGCAAAGGAGACTGGGAAGTTGAATTTTCATCTTGCTTAATTTTAATTAATTAAAATATCAATGACTACATGTGGATGGTAGCTGCCACATTAAACAGCACAGATTTAAAGTCATAAAATAGCTTCTAATCTCAGCTCTGGGGATGTGTAGCCAAAATGATAAAGCGTTCAAAGCTAACCTGGGCTACATACTGAGATCATATCTGAAAAACACACACACTAAAGCATATTTTTTAAGTAATAAAATGTATTTTTGGACAAGTTCATTTTGGGACATATTCTATGCAGAGCAATACATTTTTTGATATGGAGTAGTGGGTGGTCTGTAGTTGTTTATAACCCATGAAAGAAAAACCAATGTACTTGAAACCTTGAAATGAGAAAAGGTAGGAATGGCTGAGCTAATGTGAGTGCAACCTAAGGTGAAATGGCGAGAGTTTGCTGGATAACAACACTGGACAGCTATAATAAAGGGGGCTTCCAGGCTGTGTCAGGCTGTAATCAGGCCTGGAGAGATAAATACTCTGCAGAAATGGGCAGCAAAGAGAGGACGCTCCTAACACCCAGCTCAGCCGAAACAGTGGAGGCAGAGTGTGCTGAGTTCCTTGGGAGGTGCCTGGTAAATTAGATGTACCTGTATAAGAAGCTAGGCCTTGATTGGTCCACAACTCCAGCCTTGTTTCTCATCATGGCCCACCTCTCTCCTTTTCACCAGCACCTGGGAGGAACATGTAGTTCACCTGCATGTCCCATCTGCCTGTCACCTTTTATCTACTCATCTAAGGCATGGAATTCTCTGAGGAAGCCTCTCCTGTCCTATGTCGCACACTTGAGCACATGAAATGACTCCTTTTATGTTTCCAGCAGCCCCCAAGCACATGACTCCCATTGGTCTTAATACGCACTCTTTTAGTCTAGTCCATCATCCCGAATTGATCGAGATTCCCTGTCAGCAGGAGGTTCATTTTTGTCCCCCTAGCTCTTACTCGATTGGGCAAGTGGAAACAAATGGCTTTGCCAAACAAGTAACAATGATTTTTATATTATATTCTATCATATAACTTTTACCAGATAATCCATATGTTCATTGTTTGTCTCTGTCTTCCATAAAGTCTTGTTCAAAAGCCAGTTTTACAGCCAGAACCAGAGTCTCGTCTGCATCTTATTCCTAGCTTCCCTTGCTGTTTCCTCTCTACCACATATGGCCATCTTACCTATTCGTTTTACTGATTCATGTGTTTTATTGCCTGCCATCCTCCCTCTAAGACAGCACCAGGGAAGAAGAATAGCATCTGCTTCTTTTAGGTCTAGCATCTATAATGGAATCTGATACAGGGTCTATGGGGAAGGAATATTTGAATTGTTATAATCATAAGAAAAGAAATATGTTTCTGGAATCCAAAATTTTTTTTTTCAGTAAGACAATAAGCACTGAAGCCAGAGTTTGTTGAGAAATATTTTTCAAAAGATTAAAGCTACTCTGCGCATCAAGATGCAACCCTGGAGGATTCAGAGCTCAATATGGTCCACAGTGTGTTTAACAGGCATCTGGCATCTATGACAACTGCACAGGAGACTTACTGGTAAAGGAAGGAAATTCTACAATGGAGCAAAGACAAGTCAAGAACTTTTTGAAGTTTGGGGGAACTGAGACAGTGTCTGAATCATGAAGATCTTAGTCTTCTCTCTTCAGATTTTGACTACAAAACCAAAACTAGCCGAGCAGCTGAAACAGCACAGCAGATTCTAGCGCGTCATCCTGGTGAAAGTAGGTGAGAAGAAATGACGACTTCAGAGAAAGGGACAACAACCTGGTCAGAAGAGGAATGACCATTGTTTGGATCCATTTTGGGTTTCTGAGATGTGGGAAGGATCTAAGTTAGTCCTAGAATTTTCCCCAGTCCATGAGTGATGACTGCAAAGAAGTAGAGCTGAACAGCAGCTGTACTGATAACAAAGGGAGTGGGAACTGCAGGTCAGAACTGCTTCAGGGAGTGAACATGGGATGGAGTTGAGGCTCAGAGCATGGTAGAGTTGAGGTAAAGGAGGGCTGCCAAACATCACAGATCATATAATCATAACACCTCAGGGACCAAGTGGACAAGAAGGCAGCTCAGAGAGCAGAGGTACCAGAAGATTCTGCTGGGACCTTAATACCAATCACTCTGTTGCTTCAAAAATCACATGAGCTATGTTTGAGGGCTGTTGGAGAACAAAACCTGGGGATGAGAAGACTTAGCTAGAAGCCTAAAGAAATAGTTCAATTACTGTACCAAACTCTAGGTACCAAGAAGGACAACTTAACAGGAATGTGATAGTAAGAATGACCAGATGCATGTAGATAAGGTGGAAAAGCTGCATCTTCTTTGCACATTCGGATAGGCCATGACGACCCATCCAACATAACAGCCAGCACAGAGTCAGAGCTCCACAGAGCTTGAACAGATACAAGTGGGCAAAATTCAGAGAATTCTCACAACATTGGATATTTTTGTTTGTTTGTTTGTGTGTGTTTTTTTTGGTTTCAGCATACCTAGGTTGACCAAGGAGTTGTGAAGCAACTGTTCAGCTGCATCCTAGGAAGGCATGGAAAACCGCAAAGCAGTTCCCTCAGAATGTGAGACGATCACACTACACTTCATGCTCAGATTTCATTGTCAAGTTCTCCAAAAGATCCTCCATGCACCATTCTCATTGGCCTTTGCAAAACAGCCTGCAGTTCTTTCCAACCCCCCTTTGCTAGATCAAGAAGCTTAGCCACACACTCTCAAGTTTCAGGACCATGTGTCTGTTTTCCAGACTGTACCAATTCCCCAGCCTGTGTGCCACTGTTTGTTCTTATTTTACAGAACTTCAGGAGTTCTGTTCACCCCCCTCAGAGAGGGTTCTCCAGAACCTCTTGTCAGATGGGTAAGTCCAGTGTGCTCCACCCCCAGCAGGTGTGCAGTCAAATGAATGGCGATGTTCACTGCTGCTTAATGACAAGCCTCACGCTGCTACAGTTACACATTCTGGCTTGATTATTTTAATTCCACCTCATAAAATATTGCCATAAATCATCCTGAGCTCCATTTCCAGTTGCATTTTCCAAAACCATCTCTGAGGTAATTAAGGAGGAATTGCACAGGTCTCTAAATCAGTTCTCTAAGATATGTAGGAGCAATGAAAAGTTTGTGGCTTGCCTTTCTTTGCTTCTGTACCCCCATTCATCCTGGCTCTGGCAAACTATCATCCCCAAGCCTTCATTCACAAAATATTTATGAGCCATTTGTGAACCCTTATCCACAGAGAAATATAATGCTGCACGACAAAAATGAGTTATATGAAAGTGTGCAAAGTCTTATATTAATAGATTCCATCCGGCCCCAAGTTCACAAACTAATAACCTCAGCCTCACTCTCATATGAGATCCAGATCAAATGTAATATTCCAAAATCTCATAGTCATACCCTGAGACCTTGCAACCTAACCCAACCTACCTATTGCTGGTATTTTCAAAATCAAGTAAATACATAAATAACTAGTAAACCCAGAAGAGTTTTCCCTGACTCTAGGGAGCACTTTTATAGTACATACAAAGCAACCAGTCTGAATATTTCCCAAGCATGCAGGTGCTAAATACTCATGCTTGGCAAGAATAATCATTTGCTGTATTCCCTGGATCTTCTATTTGGCTGAATTTAATTTGTTTTCAGTACTTAGAGGGAGTAAAAATATAAAAGTATACCAAAACAGTAGAAAAACTTTGACAGTAAATGAGAGATTTACCACAG
The DNA here is from genome assembly GCA_036365145.1 of Orientallactaga sibirica. Lineage (NCBI taxonomy): Eukaryota > Metazoa > Chordata > Mammalia > Rodentia > Dipodidae > Orientallactaga > Orientallactaga sibirica. The sequence goes on along the minus strand of JAEOAD010000044.1, from coordinate 2,246,434 downwards.
TGCTTGTTATGAATATTGTTTAGGCAGCATAAAATTGAAATAGCAAAGATGATATTCACCCCAGTTATTCCCTTCCCACTCTGCAGCTGACAGAGAAACCAAAACTGGAAACAATGAAGTGTGGTATGCTACCGCCATGAATCACACATGAGCCCAAATCACAGCATTCTTTGGAAAGGGAGCAGTTTGTGACTTCTTAGCCCTTGCTTAACATAAGAGGTTCTAAAATGATGAGGAAGGTAAGTTGGTGGAGAAAGGTCCTGGGCACAGCTGAGTACCTCCGGAGTCACCAGAGCAAAGTGAGGTGTGACAGCCAGAGTGAGGAAGGAAAAATGTCCTTGAGGCAGTAAGTCTCAAAATTGGCTTCATGCTGGCATAAACTGTGGATTTTTTTTAAAGCCATTCATGTCAGAAACCAGCCTAAAGAACAATCAAATCAGAATCTCTGAAGGTAAGACCCAGACCCTGCCTATTATAAAATGTTCTCTCAAGGCTCTGGCTGGCATGGGAAGGACAGTTGATTTCTGTGGGTTTAATTGGGATTGATAATTAACTATTTGTGTAGTTTGGGCTTCGATGAAAAGTTGCAAACTTGAAGCCTAAAGGCTTTATTTGTAATAAAGACCTCCTTGGCCTCTAATGCATTTTGTTTAAAATATTTAAAGATACAAAAATACAAATCAGATATTACACATTAAAATACACATTTATAGGCTGGGGAGCTTGTTCACTGAGTAAAAGGATTGTCATACAAGCATGAGGAGCTGAGTTCTGACCCTCCCAGCACCCATTCAAAAGCTGGGTTTGGTGGTACATGCCTATAATCCCATCACTGAAGATAAAGAGAAGGTTCTCAACACCCATTGGTCAGCCATTCTAACTGAATGGGTAAGTCCCAGTTAAATAAGAGACCCTGTTTCAAAAACACAAGATGGACTAGCAATTGAGGAAAACACTGGATACTGACGTCTAGACTTCACAAGCATGTACACACATGATCATCTATACACATACAAACACATATATTTACATGCTTGCACACGACACACATGCCTATAAATAAATAATATATAGATTGCTGGGCATTGTATGGGACACATTATTCTTTTGCACACAGCAGGTCCTCCATGTTGCCTCAGTCATCCTTACTCTTGTGTATCACACCAGACACCTCCTCTCACTAACTGCCCTCATGATTTGTATGAGCACAAGCAGGGGCCTATAAAAATGTCACGGCTTGGTTCTATTTTTAGTAAATAAAGGAAAGGAGAGCTAGAAAATGCCAGAAGCTTCTTGGTTCTATTATTTCTTAAGCTCTGTCATACTTTCTCAAATCCCCGATTACCTAAGCCAAACTTCCAGTGAAATTTGTTTTTTTATTTTTTATTTTTGCAGATTGGCCTATTAATATTTAATGATGTTTCTCTTTGAATTTTAAAGTAGTAATTAAATTGAACTGTTCAGAAAAAGCATATTAACTCCAATTTTTAAAATATGAACAAGAATAAATCTCGCTCAAAACAAGAGCACAGTAAAAAAAAAGAACATTAATTCTGTAGGGTGATCCTGGGTATCATTTATTAAATATTTATTTCAATAATTAGAAATAAATCAAGGCAACAGCTACAAGAGAAACATAAAAATATACTAAGAAGAATTTTGTTTTCTCTAACCTTCTTGGCAACTTTGGCTAGCACTTCTCAATTTTTATTTATTTTAGACCCATTTATGCACCTCTGATATAGTATGACTTTATGTAGGACAAGATCTATGCTTTTGAGTCTATCTTTTGAGTTTGCAATACTATCCAGAAATGGCTTTGCACCTAATTATTACTCAGGGAATACTGGTATGTTGCAAGTGAAATATCCAAAGTGGAGTCCATAAATATAAAAACTAATATCTGGAGTAAAAACAAGAACAAAATTCATGTCAAGATGAGCAAAGCACATTCTACTGACCATACGCTGCTTAAAATTCACTGTAGCAGGAACAAAGACCAGGGAGATCAGTACCATGTGAACACAACCATGCGATGGCATCACCGGCAGCAGACACAGTGGTATATTCTGTCCACTGCTTTCATAATAAAAGAGAAATTCAACTTACTGGGGTTTTTTCCTATTCCAGGTGCTGCAACCTGGAGGAATTATCTCACTGAGTTACTATAAACTTGGATATCCCTGGCTCTATTTTAAAGGTGACATTTTGATTTAAAAGTCACTTTTGGATTGGAGAGATAGGTCAGTAATTAAAAGCTCTTGCTTGCAAAGCCTGTTGGCCCAGGTTCAATTCCCCAGTATCTACAAAAATCCAGATGCACAAAGTGGCACATGTGTCTGTAGTTCATTTGCAGCAGCAGGAGGTTCATACTTACTCTTTTGTGCCTGCCCCCCTCTCTCTTAAATAAAAAAATAAATAATTTATAAAATGACTCTTTTCTTTTATTGATGTACGAGGGGCCTGTAAGCCTATCAGACCAGAATCTAGGTTGCTTGCAGTTTTTCTAATACAGTGAGCTGGGCGATGCTTATAAAAGCATGATCAATTTCAACTCTTTTTTGCCTTAGAGTATCACAAGATGCTGTTATACCAGACACAGCCATTGCCTTCTTTTTTCTCTTTTTAACCTCCTTTGCTAAAGTTTTCTAATGAAAGATTTATGATTCTGGGATCTCCATGGACCATCATTGTTTATACAAACTACCAGGATAAAAGATCTGGGGTACTGCCTCTGCAGTAAGGGCTCTGCCAGGCCCTAGATACACTCTAATATGAAGAAGTCAAACTATGAGCCACAAAATAGCTTTCCTCCTTTCAGCCACTATAGCCATATGTTTTATCACAGCACAAGGAAAGCACATAATATAAACCCCCAAACAAAGATCTATGTGGATTAAATGTAACTCTCTCCGTGACCTCTGCCTAGCACCCAGAAACTACCATTTACCTTCTGCCTCTGCCTAGTTTATGTGCCTCATATAAATGAATTCATAATTGTTCTTTGGGATCTGGCTGATTTTGCTAAGCCAAATGTTTTCAAGATCTGTCTGTGTTAAAGCATCATCACAATTTAATGATATTCCATTGTGTATACATGCCACGTTGGTTTACCCATTTCTCTGTTGATGAACACTTGGGTTGTTTCCATCTTTCAGCTACTGAGAACAACAATGCCATGGGCGCTAGTGCACAGATACCTGCTCCAGTCCTTGATGTCAGTGCATTAAGAATTAGACCCAAGAGTCCAAGTGCTGAGTCATATGATAGCTCTATGTTTAACTTTTGAGAAAATTCTAGACCTTTCTCTACAGCAGCTGGAGCATTTTACATCCTTAACAACAATACATGCGGCTTTCAGTTTCTCTACGCTGTGCATTTCTCTTTATGTAAGCTCAATAGTATTTATGAATGGACTGCATGTGGGGAGTGGGTCAGAAAAACTGTAGTATAATGCAAACTTATGTTACACCAAAGTTTTTAGGCTGAGTTATTAGAAGAAAGGGGTGACATTTAGTGAGATGGGAGATAATAAAATGAGGAAGTTGGAAGACCATATACAAAATTTAATCTTGGTTATAAATATATCTATTAAACAATTCAGGGACAGTAGAGAGTAGATAACCAGGAAAGTATAGAACTCAATGGAATGAACTAGAATACACATTTAGTGACAACCTTTGTACCAAAAGAGATGACCAAGGACGGGAATAAATATCAACTGAAAGGCTTGTATCAGTTAATTCCCCAATAAGGTATACAGTGCACTCAAATTCAGAATAAACTGAAGGTGTACTTGTAAAGAAATTCCACAGTGTGGGAAAGTGTTTGGCAGAAACAAGAGACACAGGTCTAAGAGAGAAGCTGTCCCATCACCCTCTCTCCGTTCCATCATTTGTTGACAGTTGAAGGGGGTCTTTGGTACATAGTTATATCACCCTCATCCTTACCCTCCTATTCACTTGGCACACTCCTTGTGTGAGTCTCTATAGAAATTCCCCATCTTTATGAGGACAAAAGTCATTTGCGACAGCAGCCCTCACTGCTTGAGTATGTATTCATCTTAACTAAATACATCTTCAGTAACCTGATAAAGCGGTACTGGAGTTACAACTTCAACATGCAAATACTGGGCAGATGTAGGTCAATCCAGACCAGATACTAATGTCTTTGACATAATTCAGCAAGTCAGAGTAGGATAGAGGGATATGAGGAACCAGAAGGGGACAAATGATAGGTTAAACCTAAGAGGCATTAAACGTTCAGAGATCTGTATTTGTGGAAGACGTTTAAGGAGTGTCACAGTTACCTTCTTGTTGCTAGGACTAAACACCCAAACAGAAGAAACTTATAAGAGGAAAAATATTTATTTCAGGCTGAAAGATTTTAGGGCAAGTTTTAGCATCATGGGGAAAGTAAGGCAGAGCAGAGGCTGGGAACACCCAGTAGGTTAGACTCATAAACTCAAGGTCCATCCCCAATGACAGCACCTCCAGCAAGGCTCCACCTGCCAAAGGCTCCACCAGCTGGGATTGAGTGCAAGGCTCAACCACAAACACATGAGGCCACAGGGGACATGTTACATGCAAGATATCACACAGAGACAGCAGACTAAGAACCTCTGAAGTAGAAGGAGAATCAAGAAAGAAACATCCAGGGCTGGAGAGATGGCTTAGCAGTTAAGGTGCCTGCCTGCTAAGCCTAAGAACACCAGTTGGATTCTTCTGGTCTTACATTTAGTCAGATGCAGTGTCACAAGGGCGCAATGACTCACTTGTCCACAAGGGGGCGCACATGTCTGGAGTTTGTTCACAACAGCTGAAATGGCCCTGGCACGCCCATTCTCTCTCTCTCTCTCTCTCTCTCTCTCTCTCTCTCTCTCTCTCAAAAAAAAGAAAGAAAGAGAGGGAGGGAGGGAGGGAGGAGGGAGGAGGGAGGAAGGAAGGAAGGAAGGAAGGAAGGAAGGAAGGAAGGAAGGAAGGAAGGAAGGAAGGAAGGAAGGAAGGAAGGAAGGGAGACATCCAGTGAGGAAGGAAAGGGTTCCAAGAACCTACTGTGTCAAATGTCGCTGATGGGTTAGGTAAGAGGGTTTAGCGCAGTCACTTATTTGAGGACTCCTAAGTTGCAAACTGCTCAGATACACTGGCAAACTATCAGGTATCTAAGCCCAGTTTGAGATCTATTCATCTGATAGGAAAACTATTTTCTCAAAATAATTTCCTCGTATCCGTAGACACTAATTTTGAAGCACAGTGTGACTCCTCAGTTAAACCACAGATGCCTCGTGGTTAGTTAAGGCACCATAAGATGCACACATATTAAGCTCAGTGAAAAAAATAAAAAGCCATGAGTAGATTAACTATTAATCTTTCCAGTGCTATTTGGCTTGTAGCCAACTTGCCTACCAAATGAAAAATAAATGGTTTGGGATTACAGATTGTCAACTAGTATATAATCCCAAAGGGTTAATTTTGCAGTGAGTCAACTTGATTTTTTTAAAAGTGAATATAATCAATTCATAAAGAACAAAGAGGCATGTTCATGGGGAACTCTCGCTGACCTCAAAGGAAAGAATGACCAGTCTTCCTGCCTTCCTTGATCAGAGAAAGGGAGTGGGAGTCTGGAGAGAAGCAGCTCTCCCCAGAGGTTCTGATTAAAGCTGAGTGCCTAACACATGTGGCTACGAGGCGTTGTTCCCTTACTTGGGTAGCACTCAACTCAAAGCAGGTGGAGCAGCTTCTACTAGACCTGGTGTGTTCTCTGCCTTGAGAGACCATGGCAGAAACAGAGAGAGCTAGGTTGGGTGGGTAATATACTGCATTTTGACAGTCTGTTATGGGGGCATAAGGCCCAGGCAGCTTTGGGTCACCAGTTCTGGGCAAAGAGCCAAAACTAGAGGGCATTCAGCTGCTTGCAAAGGACTACAGAGTCAGCAGGCAGCCCAAGGGCAAATACAGACGTCATGGTGTCAGGTCAGAGAGAGTGTAGAGGCAAGAAGGCCACAGGGCACACAGGCTATGCAGCCCGGCCGACAGGAGGTCAGCAAGCGGTTGGACTGGCAGGCAGCAGCAGCAGGAAGTGGACTCGGCAGACCCAGGTGTGGAGGTCAAACACCAGGCCCTCAGGAAATTTCAGACCTCTGTGAGGGTCTGGGATGCTGATAGGGCCAAGTCTACCGTAAATGGAAACACATGCCCTCTGTCGAGGACATGACCACGATAGCAGTCTCCTGGCCTGGCTTTCCAGTCTTTCTTGGCTATGAGGAACATCAAATGCCAATTGCAGGTGGCCTTGTCTGAAGCCTGCAAGTGGGAATAGGCGGTTGGAAGCCAGGGGAGGTAGACAGATTCTCCTGGTCACACACACCATGTGTGCACTGGAGGCAAAGCTGAGGGCAGGGGTGATTTGGTATCCCTGAGGCAATCCCTACTTCCTGCTTGTACTGGAGTTGTTAATATCATGACCATTATTAATGCATTGAGTATACTATACTTTGTCCATTGCAACCATTGTTTGATTTCATACTGTAAAATGGGATATGCTTTACTATTCTTTTGCCAATACTTGAACCCAAGAGTTTGAGACAGTTGCCTAAAGTTACATGATCAGTAAAAGGAAGGGCCAGGTTTTGATTCCAACTTCATTTCTCAAAACTAATTTTTGATCCTTGTGACCTAGATAGTCATGCCTGGTTTAAAGCTCTGCTTTCATGGCCTTGAAATTCTATTAAAAAGGATCCCCATTTTATATTGCACAGGGAACCACAATTAGGCTACTCAGACCCCGTCCTCTTTATTCTCCATCACTGTCCTCCCACTGCATCCTATTCCCATCAGTGTATAAAATTGAGGAGTGGTGATTTTCCAAGCAAAAGAAAAATCACTTATTCTGGTGTTGATTTTTTTTTTTTTTTTTTTTTTTTTTTTGCCCGAGAGAAAATAGAATAAGATTCTGTGAAAGAATCACACTGGAGCTGGACGATGACCACAGATTTGCCTAAGCACTGTGGAGAACTGTGTGTGAGGGTTCCGAGTCAATTCTTAGCTAAAAGTTCTTCCATCTCAAGATATCGCAGGGTGTTGATCTGACACCCTACAAATCTCCAAAACTTAAATACACCCAGCCAATCATCTGAATGTGCTGCCTATATGACTAGAAATAAATCTTAGAATTTAAACAGGGAAGTGAATATGTCTAATATCTATTAAAATTACTATGATGTTCCCTCCATGTTGGACCACCTCTTACAAGCCTCCAACATAAAACCCTCAAAGTCAGAGCTATCTTTCTCCTGCTGAACCCTGGTCCCAAGGAGACACATTAATTTACTAAGCTATACCACCCTGTCACCCTCTGAAACTGAGCACAAGTCTAGAGGCAGGGTGATTTGAAAGTCACAAGCTAGATTTTTAGCTTCTTCCTCAAGTCACTACAGGCATGCTAACCTCATCAGTTCCTGCTTGAGCCAAAATGTTTATTGCCCTGAAGAGACTTCACTGGCAGTAGGCAGCGACACACACACACACACACACCAGAGAGAGAGAAAGAGAGAGAGAGAGAGACTGGGAGCTCCATCAGCAGAGCTGTGAGTTCTGAGAACAGAATCTATGCTCCTTCCTTGCTGACATGAAACAGCCAATCAGCTCTCTCTGTGCAGGAACTCACCCAAAGAGCTTGATGTTCCTTTTCTCTCACTTCCTTCACAAGTTCCCAGAGTATCAGAGGGGCCAGTAGCATCATGCCATCCCCTCTGACCAAGGAGAGTATTTGGCAACTGTCAAGTGGACCTTAGAGAAAATCAGGATGTTCCTCTTTCAGGACCAGGGAATCACTTAGGACTAAATAAACAGAGAGGACATGTACCATGAAGGCAAGAAGCTCCTTGTGACTGTGGGTCTAGCATTATTAGGACTGTAGGAAAAATTCCATGTATGGTATTTTCACTCCATGCCTGATGTACATAGAATGAGGCAGAAAATAAAGGCAATTCCTGAGTAAACTTGTTATATAAACTCATTTGCCTGAGCCATCAGGATAAGCAAGGAAAAAAAGCGTGTCTCTATTGAGATAGACTGTCTTCTTTATATTATTCAGCAAATCCTGATTTTTACCCCTCCCATTTTCTTTTTAACCATTCTTATTAACCATTTTAACTGGCGTCATGTTTTAGACCAGTTTTAGATTTACAGAAAACGTGTGAAGATACTTGAGCTCCAAAGTCTACCCCAACACCCCCAGTTAGGTCCCACTATTATTCATATCTACTTTAAAAAAAATCACATCTACTTTAGTATACTATATTTGTTATACTAAGTAAACCACTCTGATCCATTATTATTAACTAAAGATCATGCTTTATTCAGAATTCCTGAGCTTTTGTCAGACATCCTTTTTCTGTTCTAGGATCTCACCCAGAGTACCCCATTGGGTATTGTGCCTTCTCAGGTGCCTCTTGCCTGTGGTGGTTGTCCTGATTTTACTTGTTTTGGTAACCTGGAGTGTTTTAACTAAGACTGGCCAGGCATATTTTAAGAGGCCTCTCTATTGGAATTTATCTGACAATTTTTCTTATCATTAGAATGAACTTGTGAGTTTTGAGGAAGTCGACAGAGCAAATACCCCTTTCATCCCATCATATCAGGTACATACTGTCAACATGATTGTCCCTACTGAGGTCAACTACAACTCCATCTGGCTGAAGTTGTGTGTCACCTCTGTCCACTAGACAGCTGATTTTCTCTCCTTGTCTTTACACCCTCCGTTCAGGAAGTACGTCCCTGTACACAGCCTACAATCAAAGACTTGGGGTTATTGTTGCCTTGTCCCTTAGTTCTAAATAACTCTTTAAATTCTTATGGTTAGAAACTTGTGTTTTGTTTTCCACTTCCTAGTTTATCCGATAACTTATATTTTCTATATTCATAAATTCTTGTATTTGGAGTCACAATCTAATACTATTTAAGTATGTTTTGAACAAATGTTTTTAGTTTTTCATCACAGAAAGTTCTTTTATTTGGTTCTTGTGTCATTCTGACATTCTCTCTCTCTCTTTCACACACACTTGAGTGTGTGTGTGTTTGTGTGTGTGTTGAGTGACTTCTCCTGAGGACACATAAACAAATGATTATTTACCCCATATAGCAACAGTATAACAACAGTACAAGGAACAATTTCCTGAAAGTGCAGCTTGATGAACCAGTAGTTCATCAGGATTGCTACAGGAGTGTGGGAGACAGCAAGACAACTATATCACTGAGAGCGGTCCACCCAAGCACGGGGGAAGACTCATGAAAGTTACATCCCTGTATTCCCCACCCCCCCATTCCCCATCCCCATCCCCACCCAATTTGTAAGCAGATTCACGAAGTACCTTCTTCCCCTCAAAAATGGCTAACCTTGGGGAAGGGCCTTGTGGCTTCCGTATCTACCTGAGCTTCCTGAGTTAAGTTTCTGTAGCTTCCTGGGCTGTGGGAACCACCTTTCTCCTTCTAGGAAGAGATGTTTCAGCTGGAGGAGATAGGGACACAAGAGTTGGGTTTTGTTCTTATTTTCTTATTCTCCAGCCTTGAGAGATGCCCCAGGATAACCATGTCTGTCTCCTGTTTCATCCTATAATCACCCTTTTTATTATTTTTTCCAAAAGATCCATGGTCTCTTTTTTGGAGAACTGGAGTTGTAAAGCTGCATCTGGGTATGGGTGTGGTCACTGACACTGGGCTATTCTTTCTTTATACATTTTAGGCTAACAGAGGGAAAATATATGCTTCCATATTAATCTTTGTATATGCACAACTGTAAATGTTTTCTCTATAGCCATCTGTCACCCTATTAGTCATTTTCTTCTCTTTTTCAAAATATTTATTTATTTATTTATTTGCAAGCAGAGACACACAGAGAGAGACAGAGAGAGAGAGAATGGGCATGCCAGGGCCTGTAGCCACTGCAAATGAACTCCAGATGCATTTGCCCTTTTGTGCATCTGGCTTTACACAGGTACTAGGGAATTGCACTGGGGTTGTCAGGTTTTGTAGGTAAACCCCTTAACTGCTGAGAAATCTCTCCAGCCTCAACTTTTCTTTCCTTTTTAAAAAAATAAATTTTCAGATGGAGCATGTGATATGGCTACAGAGGAGGGTAATGGCCAGGTCACAAAGACAAGTTCACATGTGCTCATGAGGTCAAGAGGGCAGGAAGTCTTTCTGAATGTGGATGACTGTATTAAGACATTGAATACAAGACAGAGTCTGTATAGGCCAAGGCAACAGACCAGGAACCAGGCTCTGATGGAGATGTGTGCATTTCGCAGTTGTAACTGTCGACCATCCATGCTCTGCTGGTGACGTCTTTATGCTGGTGCTTATGACATGGGCGATGAAGAAGATGCTGATAAATGATAACAATTACTCATTTAGATCTTCTTATGAGGCAAGTGCTATCTCATTTAACCCTAGGAGACAGACATTTGGATTAATGTAGTCTATGGGATAAAAAATTAAAAGTCGGTTTAAGTGATAAACATGATGTCACACGATTATGACAAAGATGGAAAGACTTTGGGCTCTGTCTGCCTGATTCTTCACCGTTGCCATTTTGACCGTCACTGGAATCTGGAAGTTCTAGGTTTCTCAAGATCCAGGTTATCCATAAAAGATTATCTCCTAAATGAGATGAAGCTCAGCAAGTTCTGAGATCGACACTTATTGATAAGAAAAAAAAAAATCCTTTGGTGGAGCCTATATACAGACTAAAGGACAATGGCTTTTGGGGAGTAATGATGAAGACTGGGCTCTCTGTTCCCTGAAATGGGCTCACTCTAACCAAATGTCTCTGTAAAATGTTGGAGCTAAAACATTTCCCTTCTTCATAATGAGGAGAAATGGGCAGATAAATCAGCTAGGAGCCAGAAAGCCAGTCCTCAGAGGCGATGTGTCAGCCTGGTCTCTCCCTCCTCACTCTCAGAGATTGATGACAGGCAGGCCAGCAGATTCAGCCATTCATCACGGTCCCTTCAGTGACTTTTTGGGTTTACAACTGCAGCCTTGCTCCTTTGTCTGCACAGTATCACGGCAAACTCAGAAAGCATCAAGCATCCACGTCCCATGCTATCGGGCATGAAGTCTCACAAAGTATCATTCTCATTCAGTTTATGCTCTTGCCTGGAAGCAAGGGGCATACTAGAGACCAGCATTACACTCCTCTTCAGTGAACTGGGTTACTGGTGAATTCACGACTACATTTGAGCTTAATTACTCTGCAGAGCAGTAAGGAGAAGGGAGCTTTTAAAAGACCTTCAGGATGCAGACTATAAACGTGGGTGCAAGGAATGTACGTTCACTAATGATGCCGGTTTTGGCTGGCTGAGCATGAGCCTCCTTTGTGATTAATAAAAGCAGAAATACAATCCCATCGCCTGCATTGTGTGGAGCTCCGTATTTAGAAATAGAGCTTATGGGCTTCAAACTCACGCACATTTATTTATACATATTGTAAGCCCTGCCACCTTCCCTCCCCACTACCTTGAAAAGAGTTTAAGACGGATGTGACTCCTGTAATTCCTGGCTAGGCCACCATGACAAGTTCATTGTTACCTCCCAGGTGCTTATGACAAACGTGTGCAAGGTGTTGTGTGCTAATCATATACAAACGTCGTAGAATGTAAGTGCCCACTTATCTTTCAAGTCATGTGTTCTTAACCTTAGTATCTAATGACACAGGAGTCATTAAGGGCTGTGGGGCAGTGATGTTTCTCTCTACATGAGCTGTGGGATGACTAGAGAGGGTATAACCATGAATGCTTTACCTTGAATACACACTATATGAAGGAAACCCAGGACATGTACTCAAGTACTTATTTGACTCAGATAGATTAAGGACTTTGGGGTAGGGGGTGTTTTTCATTTTCATATAGCCATAATTAATGTGATAGACGGTAAAGCAAAGTTCAGGGTCAAAAATCCGGAGAAGTACATTTACTGTCACAAATGCAGCCATAAGTCACGCTGCCGCTTCTAACCTGACTGGTCCTGATTTAATAAGGTCCCACGGATGCATCCTCCCACGCACTCAACTTGGACTCGCCTGCGTTAGAGACAAGGCAATTAGTGATAAAGAGAGAGTGGGAGAATTACTGCATTCCAAACACATCTGGGAAAGGGGAAAGGTCTTCCACCCCAGGATGTAGCCAGACCAAAGGATGACCACCAAAGTGAGGAATGAAACATGACCTTGATTTAAAGACTTGTGGTAAACTAATTTAGAAAGTTAAGACTTGTCATTCTGAAAAGCTGCTCCTTGCTCCATCTTGAAAGGTGAGTTGGGAATTTAAAGAAAGAAACTTCTGGCATTTCCACTGAACTAAATGAGAAGGTGTTTCATAATTCTCTGTCCATCAGTCATCCAGCTGAGCAGCTTTGGCTTTTCTGAACAAGTGAAGCACCTAGCTCTGTCCTCCGATGGGTCTGTCTGCTTCATGGCCAACACCAAGAACCAAGTGTCCAGACAGACCTGAGAACTCTTCAGTCATGGCTCTTTGGATTTCTTAGGAAAAGAATTGGACCAAGCAGCTATTTGAGGTTATGTGATTCTAATATTTTGGTCTACAGTGTTATAATCTGATTTGCTTCTTTCATGTCGACTGATTCTGGCATAGCAATGCTCTAAGGGAGAAGCAGTTGCATCTCTAAGGAAGCCAGAGCTTTACTTGGCTCTTTTACAACTACATATTTGTTGACTCTATTCAGGGCCATATAGATCTAATGACAGTGGGTGATGTTGACTCCGTTCCAAGGTACCATAGACTGAACTGTTAATATTCCCCCAAAAGTCACATGTGGAACCTTAATTCCCAAGTTGATGTTATTAGAATTTATTAGAAGATGATGACAGTATTAGAAGGTTGGGTCCCTGGCAGATGACTGCATCACGAGGATGAATAAGTCCTAAGTGGGATTTGTACCCTTATGAAAAAGAACCCGAGCGAGTCCTTTATGCCACATAAGGACAGGCATGGCTGTTGTGTATGAGCAAGGAAGTGGACCTTCACACAGAAACCAAACCAGTCTGGACTTCTCAGTTCCAAGAGATGAGAAATAAATGCCAATTGTTTATAAAGCACCAGCTATGGTAGTTTGCACAACAGCCCCCAAAAAAGCATTAAAGCCCTTCTCCTGAGAAAAATGAGTCATTGCTCTATCTGGATGCATCAGTTTTCCAGCCAGAACCTCCATTTAACTTCTCGTTCTTGCTCTTCTTGCCCCACTGTAAGGAAAACCCATGTTAGGCCTAGCTTGGGAACTTCCTGCATCCTTCCTGGATCTCCATCCACAGATGACTCTACAGGCACTTAAGAATAGGCCTCTCCATCTTGCACAAAGGTCTCCTTTCTCCTATTTTCATTCTGGGTTACCACATCAAATTCCATTTTGGACCCTTTGCTTCAGGTCAGGAAACTGGGTTTCATTCTGCCTCTTTGCTGACCTTAAGTACTGCCAACAGTTTGCTCCACCCACTCTGCTGCCCCCCATCTCTAGCAAGAACAGACACAGAATGAAACAGAGCGTATCTTGTAATTTAGCTGCAGATGACAAATACCTCTAACAAAGCCAGGCAGAAAGGAAATCCATAGAACAGTGGGATGCAGAGTGAGAATACCAACATTGGGAAAGTGAATAAAAACTATATCAGAATCAGGATCAATTGCGGACCTGGTGTTTTCAAGCTACCTCTTTCCGTGGTGTGCTCAAGATAATGTTATCTGTGTATTTCCAAATTGGATAGGAACTATGAACACAACACCTGAATTTTCTTTTGAAAAAAAAAATTTTAAAGATCATTATATTTACTTAATACCTTAAGATAAGTAAGTCACATTTTTAACTACTATCTAAATAAAATAAATTATATGACAGAGGGGGAAGTAAATTAATTTTGTCAGCTAAGGGATGAACACAAGGGGGAAAGGGAAGGGAAAATAGGGGGAGGAAAACAAAAAATGTTTGAAAACTCCATAATAAAACTTCATCCTTTGGCTGGACAGATGGCTTAGTGGTTAAAGTATTTACCTGCAAAGGCAAAAGCACCACAGTTCTATTCCCCAGGACCCACATAAGCCAGATGCACAAGGTGGCAGATGCGTCTAGAATTTGTTTGCTGTGGCTGGAGGCCATGGTATACCCATTCTCTCTCTCTCTCTCTCTCTCTCTCTCTCTCTCTCTTTCTCTGTCTCTTTCTCTTTCCCTCTCTCTCTCTCTCTCTATCAAATAAATAGATAATTTAAGAAACATTCTTTTTAGGATAATAAATATATATTTAAAAATTAAAAACTGGTTATGGTTTAGGTTTCGGATTCTTTTGTAGATTCTAGAAATTAAGCCTCTGTCAGTTGTATAACTGGTGAAAATTCTCCCCTTTCTGTGGTAATCTTCTGTCTTTGGTTATGGTATATTTGTCAGTGAAAAAGCTTTTCAGCTTCATGAGATCCCACTGGTTGAGTGATTGTTTAATTTCCTGAGCTGCTAGGGTTTTGTTCAAGAAGACTTTTCCCACTCCTATTTCTTGGAAGGTTCCTCCTATTTTTTTCTTCCAGTAGAAGCAGAGTTTCTGGTTTTATATCTAGGTCTTTGATCCATCTGGACTTGATTTTTGTGCATGGTGAGATGTGTGGATCGAGTTTCATTTTCCTACATATGGTTGTCCAGTTTGTCCAGCACCATTTGTTGAAGATGCTGTCCTTTTTCCATTCTGCATTGATAGGACCTTTGTCGCATATCAAGTAACTATAGTTATTTGACCCAAAGTCCAGGTCTTCTATTCTGTTCCATTGGTCTATATTCCTGTTTTTATGCCAGTACCCTCTTGTTTTTATTACAATGGCTTTGTAGTATAGATTTAGATCAGGTATGGTGATGCCTCCAGAGGTGTTTCTTTTGCTGAGGATATGCTTGGATATCCGAGGCCTTCTGCCTTTCCATATGAATTTTGAGATAGGTTTTTCTATCTCAGTGAAGAAAGAAGTTGGGATTTTTGTCGGCATTGCATTGAATCTATATAGTGCTTTTGGTAAGATTGCCATTTTCACAAAGTTAATTGTACGTATCCAGGAGTTTGGGAGGTCTTTCCATTTTTGTTAAAAGTGAATTTTATTCGCATGGGTTCTTCCACTAAACAGTTTAAGATGCATTTCCACACACCTCTCATCCAAGCTACTTGAAAAACCAAGGTGGGGGGATCACTGGAACCCAAGAACTGAAAAGTAGTCTACACAATATAGTGAGGTCCTGTTTCAATTTTTTTTAAAAAGCAACAAAACAGAACTCTTCATAAACTGATTTACTTGTACAAATGGGTTTCATATCAACCAGAGGGAATTTGAGGAAACAGTCATCATATAGACCATTCTGTTGCATGGTAGATATAAAACATTAAGCCTATCAATCTATTACTAGGAAAAATTTACAAAATGTAACAAGCCAAACTTAGGAGAAAACAGCTTTTTAAAAATCAAAAGACTTTGTGTTTTAATATTTGACTTATAAAAGGATAGCTGAAATGTTTTTCAATTTTTTGAGAAGTGATACCATGATGTGGCCCTGTGTAGTATCAAATTCATAAATCAAGTAATTCACCCTAGCCCCTAAAAAAGAATGGATATATGAATGTACCATCATGATTAGCATAGCTTTTACTCTAAAGATAGCATATATGGACTCTTTGATAATTATCACTGGTTTGAAATCACTGTAGGTAAAATTTACCTTTATATTTTGGAAATATACAGAAAATACTTTTTAAAAAATTAAGAATGATCATATGTATGTAAGAAAAGAAGCTGTGGAGATTTTCCTTTTTTGGTCTTGGATAAAGACAGAGGGGCAACTGATAAAAGTTTAATCAAGGGAGGAATCAGATCTGAGCATAATGTAGTATTCCATGGAACCCAAGTGTTGTTGCTGGCACAAAGCACCCATCCAAAAGCAGCTGATGGGAGCAAGGTTTTCATTTTGGCATATGGTCTTGAGGGGGAGCTTCATGATGGCAGGGCAAATCATGGCATGAACAGAGTCTAGACATCACCTCTGCCACAGCAAGTGGAAAACAGCAGCAGGAAAATAAGCCCAACACTGGCAAGGGCACATTAGCTATAACACCCATAAGACTGTCGCCAACAACACACCTCTTCTAGCAAGGTTCCAACTCCCAGACTGCCATCAGCTGGGGACAAAGCATTCAGAAATGTGAGCTTATACAAGAAACATAATTCAAATCACCATGTCAAGTTTAGAAAGAAGTGTGTGTGTATGCGAGAGAGAGAGAGACCTAACATGTTGGCTCCTGTTGTTACAGTTATATGGATAGATAAGTGGAGAAACACTGCACAGGCAGTCATCTAATGGGTGGCCATTTTGCCCATCCATTTTAGCCAATATTTATTAATCACCTTTTTATGTACAGGGCATTACAACACTCAGGATCTTATGCTTGCCAATCTGCATGCCCTATCATAACAATTAAATGAGTTAACTCCCTCTAATTAAACTTGATGTACCACTGAAAAATATACTGATATATATTAAATTTGATTTGCAGCATACCCTATCGTAAAACAAAATATTGAGTTATAAAAATGAGGAAATGAACTTCTCTTTCCACAATTTTTAGTAACCATCAATTATAATCAGTAAGGGGAGAGGACTATAGTTCACAAAATAACTATTATCCAATAGTAGAGCTGTCCTCACATAATATTAAGAAAATGGTTCTATCACGTTGAGTCAACTTAAACTATATTGAGAAAAAAAAACCCTAAAACATAGAAATCTATCTGATGTCCATCCAGAGAATAAAAGAATGCCGTCGGCTCATGGATAACAATTTAAATGAGGCCAGTCTGGACACTTTCCTGAATATATGCCTGAACTCACCTGCCTCTAGGTCTTGGCTGAGCATGTTGGCTCCACCTAAAATGTCTTCCTTTATAATGTGAAACTGAAATTTTATCCTCTCTTAGAAACCTGCCCCATCAAATTCCCCAGAGTTAATCATTTTCTAGTACTTGCTTAACAAGACATTTGTACATATTATTCTCTGCCTGCTCAGATTAGTCCTGTGTGTTTTCTCTCTCCCTCCCCCTTCCCCTCTCTGTGTGCATGTGTAGAGTCTCCACTAGATGCTAAACTTTGTGGAAGATAAATGCTGTAACTCCCATTTATTCCATCAATCATTAAATAAGTATTTTATGTGTCCATATCCACCATGCTCAGCATTATGGAGATATAAAAGTAAATAAAACTATATTTCATTCTGCAAGAATTTACAGCATAGGGAGCAAAACACAGGCAGAAAAATAAATATGATGCAAAATAAATGTAAGAGATAAAGATGAAATACGAAGAAAGTTTTGAAATGAGGCAGATTATTCCAACAACAGAGGAGGCAAAGGGAATTGTGGAAGAGTAAGAGGGAGAGAAAGAACGTGTGAAAGGTCACATAACAAGGTAGTTTTTATACCTGTTCCCTGAGGAGAGGTAGGAACTCTTTGTGTGCTGGGAAGTCCCCTGAATCTGAGGAGCAGCATGAGGTAGGTCATGGGAAGGCACAGTAAGGTCGCTTCAAGTATGGGAATAGAGGCTTAGAAAGCAGGGCTCTTCAAAGGATCTAGACAACATCCTTCCTTTCCATAATACAGATTCCAGAGAAGGTGCAAAACAGCAGGAAAGGTTGGATGTGGTGGGGATGTGTGTGATCTCTCATGTTGTCTCAAGAATGCGAGCCAAGGATGGTAGGGCTCCGTGAGACAGAGGCAGTAGATAGATGCAAAGTCCCTACACAGAGATTCAACAAGATTTGGCTATTAGTTGTGTAGTGTGAGCAAAGGAGAACCAAGGAGATGGTGGCCCACTTGGCTCATGCAAGGTACATGTGAACATAGCCCAGGATGAAGGGCATGAAAAACACTGCTGGGGGCTGGAGAGATGGCTTATCAGTTAAGGTGCCTGCCTCCTAAGCCTAAGAACGCCAGTTCCAATCTCCAAGTCCCATGTTTAGCCAGATGCAAAGTGATGCAAGGGTGCAATGCTGCACTTGACCACAAGGGGGCTCACGCATCTGGATTTCATTCACAGCAGCTAAGAGGCTGCTGGTGCACCCATCTCTATCTGTCTTCCTCTCCCTGTCTCTCTGTCTCTCTCTGTGTCTCTCTAAAAAAAAAAATGCTGCTGAGTAGAAACTTCCAATATGTAGTTTACTCTTGACATCCACCTTCCATTCCAGCCCCTGAGAGTCACACAAAATAAGTTAGAAAATGTTGTTCTGAATCCTTAATAAATAGTAAATGTATACCAGGACAGCAGTATGGTCTAGAAGCATCCTTAAAATTTGAGGTTGTCATCAGAGGAGATAATCACATGATTGCCCTGTTCACCTACCATCATGAGAAAAACTAATTGGTTGGAAATTAACCATCATGCACTGGGTAGATATGATGATTAAAATTAATTATCTTATAGACTATCTGTCAGTATAGTGTCCCAACTGTATTTTACTAAGGGATAACATGGATTTTCATTATCTAAAGGTTTTTTTTTTTTTAATTACTATTAAGTAGAAACTTTGCATGAACAAATCATGTGTTCCTACTATTCGCCTCCCCTCTCTCATGTTGTCTCAAGAATGCAAGCCAAGGATGATAGGACTCAGTGAGACAGAGGCAGTGGATAGATGCAAAGTCCCTACACAGAGATTGAACAAGATTTGGCTATTAGTTGTATAGTGTGGGCAAAGGAGAACCAGGGAGATAGTGGCACACTTGGCTCATGCAAGGAACATGTGAACATAGCCCAGGATGAAGGGCATGAAAAACGCTGCTGAGTAGAAACTTCCAATATGTAGTTTACTCTTGACATCCACCTTTCATTCCTGCTCCTGAGAATCACACAAAATAAGTTAGAAAATGTTTACTGTGTTATTGTGAATCCTTAATAAATAGTAAACGTATATCAGGACAGCAGGATGGTCTAGAAGCATCCTTAAAACTGGAGGTTGTCATAAGAGAAGATAATCACATGATTGCCCTGTTCACAGGTCTCACCTGTGCCCAGCTCGTGGATTTCTGAGGGCCATCCTCAGTGGGGTTGCTGGTATTCACCTTGGTGTTATGAGTTGTGAGGTAAGCAGTCAATCATCATGAGGGTAGCAGTATTTCTGGATTACTCCCTCCCATCCTGTGCCTCTTATAATCTTTCTTTCTTTTTTCTTTTTTTTTTTTTTTAAGGTAGGGTTTCTCTCTAGCCCAGGCTGACCTGGAATTCACTATGTAGTCTCAGGGTGGCCTCCAACTCTCAATGATCCTCCTACCTCTGCCTCCCAAGTGCTGGGATTAAAGGCATGCACCACCATGCCCGGCCCTTTTACAATCTTTCTGCCCCCTCTTCCACAATATTTCCTGAGCCTTGGTGGGTGGGTGTCTACTTTAGTGTTGAGCTCTCAGGAACTTCTGGATTTTTGCTTTGATATATTTTGAGTGTCCTCAGTGTCTATTGCTGTCACCCTGGCACAGGTTGTCAGGCTCACCTTGAGAGCAGCACTCTTGCTTAACTCACCAGTTCCTCTGTGGAATCACCTGGACCCTGGATGATGTGTGAGAGGTGATTCATCTCATAATAGGGAGTTAGCTCTTTTCTTGTCCCGTTGATAGATTTTGATTGTCCCTGGTTTTTGCTGCCTTCTGTAGAAGAAAACAAATTCTCCAAAGGAAAGTGAGAACAGCATACGTTAAAGGGGATAGCACATTTAAGAGAGATTTTGATGTGTGTAGCCTCTTTTGGGGCCAAGGACGAGTGGGAGCTTCTCACTGGAGTCCAAAACCCACATCTCCACAGGATTCTGACTTGGTTCCCAGTAACAGCTGTGAGGTATTTTTCCCCCCCACTGAGCAGGTCTCTTAGCCAATCAGAGAGCCACTGGTTTACTGCCTAGGCTGGATGCCACTATTGCATTTGTATGCATCTAAGATATTTTAACTAGCAGGTAGCAGTGAATCCTGCCTCAGGCCGTGCTTGGACACCTTTAACAATGTAAAACATGGATTCCTCATATTTCCAGTAAGCAGCATTAGTGCCAAATGAGGCCCTGATATGCAAAGTTAAGTCATTAGAGCCAAGTTAGGCACAAGCAAGTGGCAGAGGTAGGACTGGAATGGAAAAGAAGCAGGAGAATGAATGCTGGGTTTTGGAGCTCCACTGTCACCTTGGCCACCTCTGTAGACTTCAGTAGGACAGTGTAGTTCAGACCTATTCCACTTTCACCCACACAGGGTGTTGCTGGAATTTAATCAAGAGGAAAATAAAAAGGGAGCTTCAAAAAAAAAATGACTTCAATTGATTGGTCTAGGATCAAATCCAGGCCCTGATTTTAACACTCAGTTTAGGATTTCTGTCAGCAGTTCAGTGCCCTCCTATTGATGGGTTATCAGTGAAGAGACTCTGTTCATTGTGTCATCATTATATAAGGATCCAAAGTCAAAAATGTAAGTGTATATTTTAGTTATTTATAATGAAGGAAAACATTACTCTTAAAAATGTTTGGGGCAAAAGTGAATACTGGATAAATGTAATTAGTGATTTACCAAGCTTTAAAAAAAATACCAAACTTTCACAATACATTTCTCAAGAAAGGTAGTTTTACTAATTCACATTCAGACTTCTAGGTACAGTATATTATCATGAATCCCCCAATCATCCCTCGGAAGCACTACAATATAGGGTTTTATTGGAGCTGTCTGTTGAGGTTGCAAAGTGTTAACATCTGTCTCTCAGTATTTTTTTTAACAATACTCTAAATACTCTAATCTCTGGTTATCCTGCTAATAACTGTAATTTTCTAGTCAGCTGCTATCTCTCAAGGTAGTTTAAAGGTCATTTTGTGAAATACATAAAGAAGCTCGGGAAGAAAGTGGACGTGATTTCTTTTTTAGTCAGTTGAATGCATATTTAGATTTGGATTTATATCCAAAAGAAAAGAATCTGCCTAGCTCTTTTACTTCATTCTCTGACATAGGCCCCACATGAGTAATTCTGATCTTGTTACATTTTACTTCCTTCCCCTGGTGTGCCTTCTAATAAATAGTAAAAGCTGAGTTCTGTTTGTGGAAGCATAATTAAAGGATACATTTATATTATAGCTTCAGGTTCAAAATGTTGGCTAATCTATACATTATCCCTAGAAGATAAAAGCATGCTACACTATTCCATACAGAGACACGTCCCTGAAAGCCTTTGCATCGAGAGTTGGAGAATGACAACCAATCCGTGTTCCAAGCAGCCACCACTGTTGCTGCAGAAATGGTGACGCTCGAGTATATTCGTGCAGATGCACATATTTTCATTCACTGAAGGTGCCAATCAAAATAGAAAAGAAGCATAAGTGCAAACTATAGTGAACATATGGCAAGTTTGTTTGTTTTGTCTTCTCAGCATCTATTACTTTCCCATAAAAAATAAAAGCTTGGGTTTCCTTTGGGTAAAATTCACCCTCGTGGTAGTTCTGGAGTTCTGCAGTTCTGGAGTATGCCCAAACAGACAATTCTGGTGTCTAGTTCAGGGATGAATGTGATCCATGCTTGGACAAAGAGACAGAATCAGGCATGTGTAAGATCCCTTAGGAACAGAATGTGCATCTTATTTCATAGGGTTTACTCAGCATGGGCTGGCCTTGTCAAAAATGGCTACACGTAGGAAAATAGATCTGAAAATATAAACCAAGAAGAAATTTTATCCAAAAGAGTAGAGGGGAGGCACATTATCTGTCTGCCATCATTTCTTGTCCTCGGTCCAACCAAAGTTGTTGTATGAAATGGGGTGTTCTACTTGAAAGTGAGAGGCACAAAATTAGTACAGAGGCATAAGCAATGCTTCCAGACATTAGCCATGGCCCAGTTCTATTACAGCAGTTTTAGCATGTGAAGGGAATGAGAGCAATAATTTTTAAATGAAAAGAACCAGGTAAGATTATGAGTTACATTAGACAAACATTATAAGACATGCTTTAATGATGTAAGGTTTTTATAAAGCAATAGTTCATACATTTGGCATTCAGTAGTTTGTATGAGAGTTTATTGTGGATTAATTTGTGTCCTACTTCAAATTCACACATTAAATTCCTAACTCCAATTTATATGCTTGTATGGCCTTTGAAGAAGAGAGAACAAAAGATGCTAATATTAAGGAGAAAATTTTATCCCAAAGGAATCCTATTAAGAAGCTATTAATTTTGTGTATGTGTGTGGTTGTGGGTATGTGACAGTGTCTCATGCATTGTAGGCTGGTCTTGAACTCATTATGTACCTGAAAATGACTTTGAACTTCTGAGACTCCTGTCTACACCACCCAAGTGCTGGGATTAAAAGTGTGCACTATCATACCCAGTTTTATGCAGTGCTGGGCATAGAACCCAAAGCTTCCTATATGCAAGGAAACCAACTGAATCACACCCCAGCTCTGTTCTTATGCTATTAAAAGAAATTCAGTTTTGTATATATATATACCTACTGTATGTGATTTCTTAAAATGTTGTCCTTTAGAGTAAGGTAAGTTCCCTAATCCAATGCAACTGGCAGCGATGTTTAATCTCTGGTTGTCAGTTTTATATGATTTAGTATCACATCTCAAATACAAGAGGGCCTCTAAAGTAGATTAGTTGAAGTGGGAGGATCCACCCTAACTGTTGGCAGCAGCATCTCATGGGCTGTGTTCATAGAGTGCATTACAAGGCTGGCTGAGCTCTCATTGTTCTCTGCTTCCTCCCTGCTAATGTGACAACGTGATGCCAGTTTCCTGCTCCTGACATGGTCTCCCTGTCACAATGGACTCTACCCTCTGAAACTATAGGCCAGAATAAACTCTTTCCTTCCCTGAGCTGCTTATGAACAGATATTTTGTCCAAGCAAAGAGAAAGCAACTGGTACACTGCTACCTTATAAAAGGGGGTTTTGTAAACAAGCATAGACACTGAGAATGCCATTGGGAAAGGAAGACATACAACAAGGTGATGTTTCTATGAATCAGGGGACGCTCAAGACTGTAGGCACATAACCAGAAATTAAGCAGGAGACGTGGAATAGTCATCAGAGCCCAAAGAAAGAGCCAACACTGCTTACCTCTTGATTTCTAATTTCTAGATTCTAGTACTGTAAGATGCTCTGTGTCTTATTTTTGAAGCCACTAGGCTTGTAAGTTTTTCTTATTTGTGTTAGTTCCAGTAGCCCAGGTAAACTGCTGCAGATTATAAGAATAATTACAGAAGAGAATTTAAAATATTATAGAAAACAGTCCAAATGAAATAAGATACCAAAAAGTTTTTTTAATGAAATATAATTTTGTCCCTTTAGATCAATGGTAAATTAAAGTTTACTTGGAAATACTGAGTGAAATAACTAAATGTTTAGTTTTACTTGAAAATTATTTTATATCAAATAAACTTTAGAGAAAGCAAAGGATAGATCAATTTCCTATAAGTATCATATAATTAACAAAAATGCCTTTATGAAAACTTAGAGTTATTATTAAGTAGATGCAAAATGAAAATAAAAAGAACAAAGTGTATTGACTCAATACACTCAAGAGTTCTTAAAATGAAATGTTAAGGGCTAAGCCAGGATCATGTTTGTAATTGGGAGAATAGTATAAAAGAATATATATAAGAATTGGCAAGATAACACATTATAAATGTGTAGGGTTGAATGAAAAGGAATTCTAATGAATTCAAACCATGTCTCTAGGGAATTAGAAACTGATGAAGATATTGTCTGTGACAGTATTGGGAAAGAATTGAAATATGTTAGGAAATTCCAAGGTAACTTAATTCACATCACACTTTTGGAATATCATTATCTGTGAGACATTTCAACCAACTGCCAAAATTTAATAATACCAATACTGGGACAAATGACATTAAGTGTCTCATGATATATTGCAAAGATATATTGCAAAGAACCAAATATCATCCGTTTATATCCTTGAAAATTATTAGACATGCATTCAATTCTGAGAAACAAGACAGAAGAATACAAGTTGAGAGACCTGTTTCAAAACAAATTCCCTTGTTTTTCCAAACTATTAATTTCACAAAAGACCAAAAGATCTGGCAGGATTAATCTAACATAGATCAGAGCAACTCAAAGAGACATAATTGCTAAGAAAAATGCACCATCCCCATCCAGGATCAGAAAAACCAAAAGAGCAGCTCTAAAAGGCAGTGATGGGACGATTTGAACATGAACTTTATATGAGATTAATATTAAAGCCATGTGAAGCTTGTTGACTTTAATCTAAGTCTCATGGTTACTTAGGTAATTTAGGTAATATATTTTGAATGCTTAGTGTTGAATCATCAAGGCCACCATAAAGTATATTTCAATTGCCTCATCCAAAATATGTAAATATATGTGGAATATTCATATCCTCTCTCTCTCTCTGTCTCTCTCTCCTATGACCACTTTTTGCTCTGCCAATGTCTAATACTCAGTTTTGCCTTCTAATATCTTGTATTTCCAAGGAAGAAATTGTATGTATGGAATTAGCAGAATGACCTTAGCTTGGGACAGCTGAAAGTAAAACATGGAAGATCTATGAATGTATGGTGCATGGAGGGTCACTAGAAAAGGTCACAAAAGCCAAATGACCATACAGGACATAAAATGGAGATGTCTCATAACCAAAATGCTTTTTGCTTGTAAAGTGACCTATGCCCCTCAGCTAGAGACCCCATCTAATCAAAGTCAGTGTGTGTGTGTGTGTGTGTGTGTGTGTGTGTTGTGTGTGTTGGGAAACAAACCTCAAAATACCAGACTTCTCCTGTGCCTCATTGTGTGTTTTGCTTGTGTCCATCTTTAACATTATTAACAAAGGTTGCCACTGCAAAGGATCCCTGATTTGCAAAAGTATGATTTCACAAATGTATCATTTGAGTTAATTCTTCTAGTTTTCAAACTAAAAATTCTTTGGGACATGAAAGTACAATGGGGGACTATCTATGTGAGTAGGCAGAAGGAATCTAAAGAGAGAAGGACAGAAGAGAGGATACTGGGGGAGAACATAAACAAATATTGCATAATTTTCTCATGGTCAATTTAAATTTAACCATATATATGAAGGACATGGATTATTTTGGGTGGAGAACGGAAACCAGTAACAGTGGGAGGGAAGACCAGGGGCAGTAACAGGAAGCAGAAATGAGTACAATGATAAATATGTATGAAGATGGAATGATGAATCATATTTTATATGCACACCAAAAAGGTAAGTCCTTTAAAAAAACACTGAAAAAAATATTTTGAGAGTAATCCCCCTACTTAAAAAAAAAAAAAAAAAAAGCCTTTAGACATACAGGGCATGAGTTTCTTAAATTACCACACAAAGAATTGGGCCTAATGCAAATTCCTCTGTTCCAAGCTTGTATTTTTGTATTTCAAAGTATGCCATAGGTGCAGTTTAGATGCCTCCTGCTGACTCACTATCGAGTGAGGTCATGCACATGTGAGTGACACCAGGCACATATTGGGTCACTAGGTTCTGGCGTTAATGGCATCCTGGCATTGGTCACTAAGCTGCCTCCTCAGTAGCCCATTAGTGAATCTTCACTTCTGCTCCTCTAGCCTTCTCAGTATATTTCTACGCCCTAACTTTATGTAATGAAGCCCTTACATTTGAAATACTTAAGAGAGTTGCTGTTCCTTATACCAGTCCTCAAATGAAGTAGTGAGGATGGAAGAGGGAGGACAGGGAGGAGGATAATGGAGTCACCATTATGAATGTAAAATTAGAATAATATAAATTAAAATAAATTATAAAAATAAATAAATAAATAAGATCAGCTCATCTCAGAGAGGACCCTCAGGTAGTAGGTTTCTCTTTAAAATCTTGTTTTCTACTTGGTACAATATTATTTCATAGATGACAGCTTGTTTTTCTGACATTTTCCTACTACCAATCAGAAAAAAAGTGATTATCCAGAGTTTATAATGGATGACAAACATGTCTTATTTTCTTTTTGATAAATATCTGGTAACATTTTTGTTTCTAAATAAAAATAAATTAAAATCATCTTGTACTCCTGAGAAGGGAAAATATGGAAAAAAACAAATAATAAGACTATTCCATTTTAAAGAACCCTATCTTGTATAAATCAATGCTTTGTATATCTTTAAGTTTCTTTAGTGTTTAAAATGAAAATAAGAAATGATAGTGGACATCTCTTGGCTAGCTCCTTTCCCAATGTCAAAGCAAAAGTAGGTAGATCATGGAATATTTTCTAGGTGGGACTTTATTTACCCTATGCATCTTTTTAGATAACTGTATATGTCATTTTAGGACTTCTACTCCCTCATGCAAGTTTAAATATCTAATTTTACTTTAAGAAATTTAACAAATGCATTGAGATTTTTTTTTTCCTGGACACAAAAAGTGATTTGTAGATTATTTGAATCTATTTTATTTCTTTTGATCAGCACATATCACTACAAACTAATCCAAAATCTAAAATTGTTAATGCCATATGGGCCATTGATTTCCATCTTGCCAATTAAATAAAGGTTACTGCCTGGGCGCCTCAAAGATTGCCTCTCTCTCTAGGCACCATCACACGATTCTGCTCAGCCAGGACACTCCTGCTGGTTGTCCCTAAATTCCCTCTGCAGGGAAAGAGCTTCGGGCAGAATGCCTTCTGGAAAATCTGCACTGAGGGGACGGCAAGTCTGCTTCTAAGTACAACTCTAGCTTGCTCATTAGGAAGGCTTACCTCTTCCGTTTTCTCAAAGAAGCAAGTAATAATCTACAAATATTTACTGAGCACCTATGACGTGCCAGGCACGAGGCCAGGAACTAGATGTGCTAAGGCATGAAGCTATTCTCAAGTCTCTGAGTTTGAGTTAGGGGCTGCAGAGGCAGAAATAACCTAATCCAACTAGAAATGAGGGGAGATGTTAGATTGGCCAAGCAGAAAAGAAACTGATATTTGAACTTAGTTGTAAAGAATAGTCATTTCCAAGCTAGAGCAGAGAAAGGATTGGAAGAAGGGTTGAACTTTAATTCAATCTGTGGCCCATAGGCCATATGTGGTCCACAACAAAAATGACTTTGGCTCAACACAGAATCGTCAATTTAACTCAAAACATTATGAGAATTTTGTGGGGTCTTTTTAAAAGCTCAATTGTTGATGACAACATTGTGTTACAGTGACAAAAGGATGTGAACCCCTGGATTAAAGGATCTAACAACAGCCACAAAACAAGAGCCATGGCAAGAATAAGAGATGAGGCTAGCTTTGTTCAGGAAAGTGCCAAGAGTTTGCTGAGCCAGCACATGTTAGGTAGGAAACTGTGATGATAATTTTATGTATAAACTTGACTGGGATATAGGGTGCCTATTTATTCTGAGTGTGCCTGGGTGTTTTTTAATGAGATCCATGTTGATTTAGTAGGCCAGTGAAAATAGATTGCCCTCCTAATGTGTGTGGACCTTTTCAAAAGTTGAAGATCTTGGGCTGGAGAGATGGCTTAGTGGTTAAGGCGCCTGCCTGCTAAGCCTAAGAACCAGGTTCCAATCTCCAGGTCCCACATTTAGCCAGATGCAAAGTGACGCAAGGGCGCAATGCCGCACTTGATCACAAGGGGGCGCACGCATCAGGATTTCGTTCACAGCAGCTGAGAGACTGCTGGCGTGCCCATCTCTATCTGTCTCCCTCTCCCTCTCTGTCTCTCTCTGTGTCTCTCTCCAAAAATAAATAAAATAATAAAATTTTTTTAAAAGTTGAAGATCTTTAAAGAACATGAAGACTGATCCTCCCTCCAGTAAAAAAGGAACACCTCTTCTCAGACTGCCTTTGAACTGGGACATTGATGGCTTCTTGCCTTCACACTGAGCTGAAACAATAGGTTATGACATCAAGCTCGCCAGCCCACAGACTGGAACTACATGACCAGCTCTCCTGAGTCCCCAGCTTACCAAAGGTAGATCATGAGACTGGCCAGCATCTATAACTCTATGAGCCAATTAATTATAATAAATATCTTTACATATGCACACATCCTATGATTTCAATAGCCTGTAACCATGGAAAATCTTGACTAATAAAGATTACTCTGAGAGATGATGAATAGAATGAAATAGAAAAGAATAGAAGATTATAACATAACAACAAGAACATTAAGTGGACTATTAAAGTCATCTCCAAATAGTACAATTAATATCTCTTTTTAATGTTATGATTTTTATTTCTTGGGTGTCTCCAAGGAAAACTTTTTCCCTGGGGTGATATGAACACAAGTCTACCCCCCATCGATAGGGCACAGACTACAGACCAGAGTATAGTTATACCAAATCCATTTTGATGAACCAATGGGTTTCTTGTGGTTACTTACAAAGCAAGGTGAAGGACTGCATACAGGTACAATGGAGACTCCATGGAAAACAGCCACACTACCCCAGACCCCAGAGCTACTTCAACTTAAAAGCAGCTGGATCACTGAAAAGCCAACCTCAGCAGAGTCAAGGATTCATACTGTAGCACACTGCACAACCTGCAGGCAGCTCAGAAAGTCTCTTTCTAAGCAGTTGTTTTCCCTCATAAAGCCTTAGGGCAAGTTCTTGTAACCCTTTCCCAAACTTGTTGACTTCCTGATTCTCTGGAATTCCCCCCCCCCAGGAAGGAATGTTTCAGTTTCTGATTAACATAACCTTGGGGAATGTTGTGTGACCTTTAAGGCTCAGGTCTCCTAGATTTGCCTTCTTCTCTTCAGGAGAGACTATTTCAGTTCAGAGGAATCTGCTACATGACGGTGTCCAAAATATAGGTCTGAGTGCTTTAGAGCTATCAGTTCATTTATCCTCAGTGTCATTGGAGGCACTGGTATCATTCTCAATTTACAATGGCAGGAATGAGGCATTGAGAAGTGATGTGCTTGGTACTTCATAGCTCCTAAGAGTCACATCTCTTTGCACTTTGCTGTCTTTAGGTTACTGTAATACCAGACTTGATCCTATAAGGATTCTCAAGCACACAAATGTTGGGGTCCCCCCTAGGGCCAGCCTAGGAGGGACCTCAGGGTCTCTGCTGAGTGGGGGGTGAGAAGCACGGAGTCACTACACGGACTCCAGGAGTTGGGTGGAAGCAGGCAGAGGGCCAGCTGCTGCAAATTCATTTATTCAAGGAAGTGTAGGAGGTTTAAAGGGTTTGGCTGGCCAATCATTGTATGGGGTGGTCCCCTTATGTGACCAATGACAGCCTGTCTTCGGGCAGATCATCTGACAGCAGGTTTCTCTTGAGCATGGGACTGTAGCTGTTGTCATGCCAGGCCTGTGCAGAATGCTACATCCACAGAAGCCACTTCCTGGTTTCTTCTGGCATGCAGTCTGGCTAGGGCCCAACCTGCATTGTACCATACACGAAAATATCCATCAACTTTTTTTTTTTTTTTTTTTGCCATTTTAGAAAGGTAATTCTGCTGTTAGAGGGGAAAATAAAAAGTAAAATTCAATAAAGGAAGTACAGAATTCTCTAGAAATCTATAGTGAGACATGAGTAGGAAAAACCCAGCCTAGATTAGTAGTCTTTGTCAAAGAAATCAGATGATGATCCAAGGCATGTTTTTAAGATGTGTCACCATGATTTGGTGACTACTCTAATACTGAGAATGAGGGTGAAGCAGGTAGAACCCAGAGTGATGGGGATGGGTGAAATGGAGGCATATTGTAGGAAAGAGATAAGATAGCTAGAGGAGACTGGGGAGGTAAAGTTGAAGCAGCCCAAGTTAGATATTTCAGTGTCAATTTTCAAGAGAGATTAGGGTGGGAGAAATACATCTAGGAGCTAGGGTTGTTTCTCAGGGTTGTGTGCAAAAGTTATCACTAACTGGATAATTTAAACCAAGAAATGAGATTGTGGCACTAGCTCAGTTAACAAAGTTCTTGCCTTGCAAGCATGAGTTCAATTCCCACAACCCACGTATGAAAGCTGGACACTTGAAATTCTACCAGTGGGGAGGCAGAGACAGGTGGACCCCTGGGGTTCACTGGGCAGCCAGTCTAGTGTAATTGGTGAGTTCCAGGCCAATGAGAGACTCTCTCAAAGAACGGTGAAGGGTGTCCTAAGGAATGACATGCAGGGTGTCCTCTGGCTGGCTTCTGTATGTGCACTCACATTCTCTCTCTCCCTCTCTCTCTCTCTTTATAACATATCCAACTTTCTTTTCTTACTGCTCTGGAGGCTAGATGCTGGTACTGAAGTATCAGCAGAGGCTGATATTATAAGCTAAGTACATATATCTATATATCTGTATACATACATACAGAGGGGGATAATGTTGGTAAAAGTCTATCAGAATAGAATTGGAACCGAAGGTGAATATAAAGGGATGAACTGGAAGGGAGGGTGTGGCTTGGCAAATGGATACTGTGACATGTAACAGAAGGAAGAAAATATTGGAGGGAAGAGATGGGGCAGAGGGAGGTGGGATAAGAGAAAGGATGGGAATCAGTGAAAACATACTGTATTTGAAAATTCTATACATTTTTTAAATGCTGAGCTTAAAAAAAAAAAAGGCTCAAGGAGAATCTGTTCCCTGCTCTTTCAGCTCTTGTCCTTTCCACCATTCCTCAGTGACACATCATAATTGGTGTCCTCATCACTATATTCTTGGGTTCTCTCTTCCTCATGCTGCATCTCCATCTGTGTGATCAGGACATTTGTGATGGTACCTCTGGCCCACCCTGATAATCCAGGGTAACCTCTCAATCTAATATCCTTATTTAAACACATCTGCTAAGACCTGATTTAACAAAAATGATACCCTATACAGTGTCCCAGGACTAGGATCTAACAGATTTGATTGGGCATGGGTATTCCCCATGCTAAGTGAGTTGTTAGAATGTGGAAGATTAGAAAGGCAAGAGAGTAACTGCTGAGGGTGAGAAGAGGCAGAACTTGACCTTGTCGGTGATAAAGGAATTCAGGAGTACCAATACTGCTTGGCCAGGGCATCCTTGCACCTCAACCCACTGCCCAGCACGCTACTCCCAAATGATGGAGTTTGACTATGATTTTTTCATTCAGGTTGAAAATGTGAAGTGTGCACTTCATCTAAATAAGTGCGTAGAGGCCTCTGTAAGCTGTAGCTGCTTAAAAATAGCATTGCTTAATTAGTAATATTAAAATAAGAAGGCAATCCAAGACAAAGTCACCCATCCTCCTAACATAGAACCACGTCTGCAGTTTCCTCTGTGCGGCAGTTGCCATCATCAAGCGAGCGCACATTCAGCTTTTTCCTGATGGCCAAATTCATGGGTAGAAATTTCGAATCCGTGCTAAACTTAAATTATCATCGAGATGATATTGCATTTTGCTAGATAGTCCTTTCTTCAAATGTCCTCTGATCTCCACTTTGCTCAAGCAGGCACACTGTGCAATTGGTGGAGTTGCGCTCCGTGTGATTTGCGCCCCCTGCCGGTGGGCAGTGAAGGTCATCGTGAGCAGAGGGAGCCGGCCTGGTGGGATGACCCACAGTCACCCCCGTAGAGCCACCTCCAAACGTATCAACTCTCAAGGGCTTCTGGTAAGCTTCTTTGCCATTCTCAACTGAGATTCTAATTCCTACCAAGCTGAAAATAGACTAGCATGCAGATACTAAAGGAACTTGTCATAAAGGTTTTTTGTTGTTGTTGTTATTTTAAGATGAAGCTTGAAATGATACTTAGAGAGTTAAAATGTGTTCCATATTCAACTTGTTTAACTTTCGCTTAAGTGACAGCTCAACTATGGCTGCCCTGAGGATGGAGTCCCACTCACCCGTGTCTACTTTAAGCTGTGCTGACATCATTTTCCATGGCATAAAATAACTAGGGGCCCGAAGTCATAGTGTCAGTCAGCCTCCACTTTACAAAGACGTGCTGAACATAACACAAGGCTGCCCCACTTTTCTGCCATAAATAGCAATCTGAATCAAACTGGAAAAGTTCTGAGACATTCTTGGGAATATATTTATTCTATTTTGTCTTTGTAGACTTATTTTTTTCAAGTACACAGTCCCCTTAAATAACTTCATAACCTCATAGCTCATGGAATATCCTTACACCTACACCTTCTATTCTCTCTCATTTTGCATCTTATCTTTCGTTCCCTATCTTCGCTCTCTCCCCCTTTCTGTCTCTCACACATAAATAGGCTGAACTGTCAATGTGTGCTAAAAGTTTACTTCAATGCATATTGAAATTTGAAGGGACACCATAGAATCCATCCTTTATATATCCTTTTTCCTCAGTAGGAAGCTAATTTGAAATGATCCTTCTTGATTATTTTCCCATGACAACCGGAATGTCAATTGCAGTTATGAGGTGAAATCTAGAATACAGATAACCTCTGGGCAGGGACTGAATGATAATAAACGTGCTACAGGTCACCCAGGTGTGCAGCTAGGGGTGAGAATGCTGTGCACACAGCTCGGCACACACCACGCACTTGATGCAGTCATACATTCCCTAGCTTTGTGTCTGCAGTTGCAGGTTCTTTTCTGGATGGATGGATAGATAGATAGATAGATAAATAGATAGATAGATAGATAGATAGATAGATAGATAGATGATAGATAGATATAGATATAGATATAGATATAGATATAGATATAGATATAGATATAGATAGATATAGATATAGATATAGATATAGATATAGATATAGATATAGATAGATATGGATATGGGAAACTTATTTAACTCTCTGACTCAGATCCATCGTATATTGATGAAAATGGAGTGAATAATGCCTTCTTCGAATAGATGTTGAGAGACTTCAAGCAACGCATGTGAAATGCAGGAGAGTTTCTGATGCATCGCAAGTGCTTAATAAAATTTAATTACACCATACAACTCCTTATTTTATAGAACAGTTCAGTCGTCCATCCTAATCATACCATTTTAACAAGGGCACTGTGGGGACAGTTTCTACTGAGTCCCCACTGGTCTGTATGATCATTTATTTGGCATAATTTCCTGGTCTGGTGAGCATTTGCCCTGCCTTAGCATGGTGTAGCAGTGTGAAAATTCTAGTCACCTGTGGGGCCATGCTATATAACTGCCTTTGGAAGACTGGGAGCCCAGCTGTACTCCAGAGTTGCTGAAGCTGACATGCATGGAGCCCTGGATGGCAGGAAGGCCCAGATTAGAAACTGACATAGATACCAGTCTCCCAGACAGCAGAGAAGCCAGTTGCTTCTGAAAACCTCCAGACTGGCTTGGGAGTGAACACTGGTTGGCACCATGTGTCTGCCAGCTTCTCAAAGCTTGACCTTTCTGTGTGCCATTTCTATTTCTCTGTTCCTGAATATTGTTGGAAGCTGTGGTGGCAGCATGACAGATCTTGGTGGCAGATTTGCTTTCAGTTGCAGAAAGGATCAAATGAGGAGAAGGAAAGCTGAGAAAAATATCTTGGACTTAAGACGATACTTTGGAAAAACATCCCTCTTCTCACAGCACATAGTGCTGGAAAAGTCCTCATGGCTTCAAATGATGAAATCCTTTTTAAAATTTATTTTTTTGAATTTTTTACATGTATACAATGAAATTTATTTTATTTATTTATTTATTTATTTATTTGCAAGCACACACCCACAGATTGAGAGAAAGAGAGAGAGAGAGAGAGAGAGAGAGAGAGAGAATGGGCATGGCAAGTCCTCTAGCCATTGCAAATAAACTCCAGGTTCATGTGCCCTTACATGAGCACCTGGTGAATCATCTTCAGGTCACAAGGTTTTGTAGTCAAGTAGCTTACCTGCTGAGCCATCTCCCCAGCCCATATACAATGCAATTTGATCCCACTCCTGCAATTACTCTTTCCCCTCTCCTCCCACTAAAATCATTCTTCTTTCCCTTAGATTCCTATTCTACTTCCATGTCTTGTTTATTTTATTTTATTTTTGACCCACTAACTTATTTAGTATCACTTGCATAATCACGAGTGGGTAGTTATTTACTGAAGAATAAGCATTCATCCACTGGTTGCCCCCCACCCCACCCAGAGGGCATGACTTCCCTTCTCCCAGAAATCATCAGCTTCCAAGATTTTTTTCTGGAACATGTGGGATCTCACGGACATCTCCCTCATCTATCATGAGATATAGACAGGTTCCATCATGTATAGGAGGTCCTATTTACTATAAGTCCACTGATGATTTCTTCTCTTATTTATTTATTTTTTTTTTATTTTATCTCTTTTTATTTTCAAGCAGACAGAGAACAAGAGATTGGGAATATCAGGGCCTCTGGTCACTATAAACAAACTGCAGATGCATGTGCCACTTTCTGCATCTGGCTTTATGTGGGTACTGGGGAATAGAGAACCCAGGCCATTAGGCTTTGCAAGCAAGCAACTTAACTGAGAGCTGTCTTCCCAGCCCCCATGATTTCTCTTTAAAAGGGGTAAAACTGAGACTTAAAAAGGTAAAATGTGTTTTCCTCAGGAGGACTTTTAATTGCCCTACTCTGAGTAATTATTTGAGAACTTGATTATATGACTAGCTATATACATTAATTCAATTAGCTACATCATTGATCAAGTTAACAGTGCAGTCTATGCAAATAGCCAGTCTATTATAATCAGCCCCTAAATTATATAGTGCACTAGAGGTTTTGATATGTCATCTAAATTCTTTCCCAAAATAACCCTCTGTTAAAACTATTAGAATACTTGTATAGTAGAAGATGAGAAAACATAGTAAGTTGTATATTCAAATAGAAATTCAAATTAAGAATGTGTGGGTTACCAACAGTTGCATAGCTGGGAAGTTGCAGGGTTGAACCTTAAATTCAAGACTTTGATTTGCTAGCCCATATTTTTCCTCCCAAGCAAGTTTCATTGTAAAAACCTATAGGCAATGATCTTTGTTATCACAGAAGTAGAGAGCTAGAAAAGAAAGGAAGTAGACAGCTGGAAATAGAAGACATGTTTGGATATTGTGGATAGCTAAGGATGCTTGGGATAAAGGAAGAGATTTTGGAAAAATTTTGTAAGAAATATTAGGTTTAGTTACCTTTCAGTATTGTTAAGACCTACGACTGCTTAATAAACATTTGGCAAAATAAAATTTGGAATTTACTTTTATTTTCTGGCATTCAACCATATTTCCAAACAAAGTAATGAAAAACTATCAAGAAACACCAAAATTATAACTCATTTATAAAAACCCTTTCCTACAAAAATATTAAATGATCTCAAGAATTCTATCCTCACCTACTAAAGTCTAACTATTATTTCCAGAAGCCAAAAATACATGTTTTAAAGGAGTAAATCTATGAGAATAGCTGAACACCATTTATTCAAATAGTATTTATTTACAAGTAATGCCAAAGAATTAGGTTAAAATCAGGCATTTGTGGGAGTAAGGTTGAATACAGAGTTAAATTTACTACATTTAAACAAATTGTTAGCCTTTTGATACTATTTTTCCTTACAGACACAAGTTCAAAATATATTCATCCTAATTAGTTGCTAAAATCTAGAGTATTCTCCCCTATAGCATAGTGGTGATATTCACTTGGAAATAACCATGTTTGCATACAGTATGATTTGCACAGACACCAACTCTGCTGACCTGCTGTCACAAGCTATGTTACCCAGTCAAGGTACACTGACCAAGGTGTTATCAGTCACATGGCAATAGGCAAGAGGGAGAGGGTACCTAAGGCCTTTCCTTCCTCTGCCCTGCCCCAAACAAAACTTTTATGTTTACAATTTCAATTCATATACATTGGGCAATTCCTGGATATTTGCACTTATCATGGGTTGTGCTTTTTGTCCCACAAAATATTCTTGACATTTTACCTCAATTTCTAGGAGACAAAAAAATGTGGCAAAGGACAGGAAAATAAGAAAATGAGGTAAAAAAAAAACAAAACAAAAAAAAACCTTTAGCACTCAAATTTCCTAGTTGTGAGGGTAGGAAATCATACGCAGGTAAAAGTATTTCAGGGTATGAGAGAGAGAGAGAGAAAGAGAGAGAGAGAGTAAGAAAGAGAGAGAGAGAAAGAGGTACATGGTACTTTTGTGTCTATGAATTTACTAATTGTTTTAGCTTTAAATAAAAGGCCCAACACATACACCTCCTCTTGTTCTACAAATCCATTGGTCTGTGTTAGATAATTCCCCAAGGAGGAGAGTCCCTTCAGAGGGGGGCGGACAGGGAGGAGGCTAACAATGGTACCAGCATGACTGTATACACACTATCTACATAACTAATAAAAAACGCAAAAAAAGGTGCATGTATAATTTCACTAAGAAGGGGTATTACCCTCAAACGTCAGTGGGCTCCTCTTGAGCAAATATACCACTAGCCCTGGGACAGAAATTTCAATTCTCAAACTATCTCCTTACCTGTTCCAGGAGTTGATTCCTTTTCCTAACACTGAGTTCCTTTTTTGGCATGGCATTTCTTGGCTACTGCCAAACACAGTCATACCTTTATTAATTGATAGGTTTGTACTCTGTACACATGGGGCTTAAAGAAAGTCAACATTTTCAAATTAAAAAGAAAATGTCTGCCAGCAGTGGCAACAATAAATAATAATCAACTAGGGGGTCTACTAGGCACTGGTATCCTTCAAATTGATGTGAATACAGGAGTTACTCAGCTGATCAAAATGACTTAGAAAGATAGCTGATTTGCTGGACGTGGTGGTGGAAACCTTTAATCTCAGGAGGCAGAGGTAGGAGGATCGCTGAAAGTTCAAGGCCACCCTGAGACTACATAGTCAATTCCATGTCAGCCTGAGCTAGAGTGAAACCTTACATCAAACACTCCCCGCCCCCCCCCCGAAGATAAAAAGATAGCTGATTTATCCTGGATCATGCACAAAGCACACAGGAATCCAAAGCACATACACTTTCCCTTGGGCAGAATGGGACTACTATAAATGTCACAGTGAAATACTTTTGATCCATTTATTTTTGTGAGTTTAATTTCAAAGAAATATCTGTCAATTGTAGAAAAGTTAAATGACACAGATTAACAAAAATATAAAAGATAAAGAAGAATTGTTACCCTTCTTCCAAATAACAAACCACCATTACCTTTGTGGCCTGTTTCCAAACTGCTTTCTCTTATCTCCAAAACCACATAGAGCTGTGTCGATGTTTTGTGTATTTTCATAATGTACACAGCCTAATCAACTCAGATGTGCCATGAAAATTTATTAGCACTACACAGAATAGCTTCATTTGGATGCATTAAAATGCATTTTATTTACTATTCGCATTTTGGTGAGTATTTAAACCCCTCTTAGTTAGTTTTTAAAATATTATTAGCAGTGTTGTGGCAAATATCACTGTACATACATTCATCTACAATCATAAAATCATTTATTTCTTCATGTGCGTATGTGTGTGCACACGTGCGTGTATATAGGTATGCATGTGCCTCAGTGCGTATGTGGAAATTAGAGTCCAAATTGTGGTTGTCTGTCCTCACCTTCCACCTCATTTGAGGTGGGTTATCACATTCTCATTATTTTATCTGCTGTTGCATTAGTCAGTTTAGCTGGTCTGTGAGCTTCTAGGAAATTCTCCTGTCTCTGCCTCCCATCTCTTTGTCACCATGCTTGGACTACAGAAGTTCATCACAACTTCCAGCTTGTACCTGGGCTCTGGGACTCAGAACTCAGATATTCAGGCCTGAATGACAAATAGTCATCTTCCTAGGCCATTTTTAAAATTTCTTTATGATAAAATTTAAAATGAGTAGTTGCTTGATCAAATACTCACATATATATTTAAGATTTGGGAAGAATGTAGACCCAAATTTGAATATTATTGCAATCTAATAATACTTTATCAGTTTACTTCCTTAGAGGGCAATGTGAGTTACATGGTTTTCCAGAATAGAGACAGTGGCCAATAGATAAAATGGGTTCTGAAGCTACACTCACACAACAAGAAGGTATATTGGTTTAACTTGCATTTCTTTGATTAGTAAACAGGTTGGCTGTTGTGTAATATGGCCCTCCAAAAAGCCAACTATTGCTATCTTTATCAGAAGCAGCTGCAACAGTGCATAACAGACTTGGGATTGGATGTGCTGGCATTCCCCTATAAAAAGAGGTGGGTGGGAAGGATTATCAGAACCTCATATGAAATCCCAGGTGCCTGCTGTACCAGCCGTATGCCATGATACATGAAGAGAGGGTACACGATCAAGGGGAGAGGTGCTCCTTCTCTGCAGCCGTCATCCAGACTG
Organism: Orientallactaga sibirica; assembly: GCA_036365145.1. Classification (NCBI taxonomy): domain Eukaryota; kingdom Metazoa; phylum Chordata; class Mammalia; order Rodentia; family Dipodidae; genus Orientallactaga; species Orientallactaga sibirica. The sequence continues at coordinate 2,208,171 of JAEOAD010000044.1, read as the reverse complement.
GGATAAGACTTTTCAATGTCATGGCTGCTTTGGGATCTCCACACTTCTGTAAATGACTCCTCACTCATGCTCTTTAAGGAAGCCCAATAAGCTCATTGGTTTTCCAGGAGACACTTTAGTGGACTTGGTCGTTTGTTTTCTAGTGTACTCCTGCCTGTAGAGAGCAAGTATTCCTTCACTTCTACTCAGAAAAGCATTCACCCAATGTAGATCATTTTTCATATATACATATATCCTTACATACATTTTAATATGCATCTGGATTTTCCAAGAACTATTTTAAGTGGGCAACTTCTCAAGGATCAACTCAAAACTATATACTCACCACTTAGGTGAGAATAGTATCCCCCTGTGTTTGCATCAAGTGCTTACAAAGAGTGGTGGTCAGACTTACCACAACTGACCCTTATAGCCTGGGCAGTTGGTTGCTGCCCATATTAAGCTGGTAGTTAAGTATCATAGATACAACTGTGTTATTGCATCTTGAGTTTCATTCTGACACTGGGGCGGGGGGGATTATCAGTGAACCAAATCTCAAATCCTTGCACTTAGGGCATTTCTACAATGGCCTACAGATACATGTGTGGGAGATGCAGTACCTATGGTGAGCAGATTAAAGGAAAATGAGACTTAAGCTCTTTGAAAGCTCACTCAGAGACTCAGAACTGTGTGTGTGTGTGTGTGTGTGTGTGTGTGTGTGTGTGTGTGTGTGTGACAGCTAGAAGAAAATATCATCTTCAGCCAGAGGCCATATTAATAGGAGTAAATGGATCAATCTAGACAGAAGCCTGTCCCCCATCTGCCACACCCTCCCTCCCTCCCTCCCACTCTCTACCTGCAGGCTGACATGCCATATTTTCTTTCTTCAGAAGTGAGTCTTTCCAAGTGCGTTTTCTGGGCATCATATAATGCCACCCCCAGACCTGCTGGCAGCAGAGGAAGACATAGCATCCCCAATCTGCTTGCTTCTCTCAGGCGTTCTAATTGGAAGCCCTGCCTAGAAAACATGGCCAGAGTTAGGAGCCAAGAGGGGAAGAAAAGGACAACTGTTCACATGTGTTCCTTCCTGATCTGGTCACAGCTCTCAGGCTCAGCAGGGTAAACTGACAGTGCAGAATACTAAGTGGAGTGGGTCAGCAGGAGTAAATGCCATAGCCCTGGCAAACCCTGATCATGGGAAAAGAAAGGATGGCTGGAGAGATTTTTAGAAGAAATTAAAATGGAAGCTGGAAAATAAGATAAATTTAGGCATGGGAATTCATAGGAAATCCAGACCCCTGAGTCCTCCCACTGAATGTCTTTCTCAGTTTTTAAAATGCTGAGGGATGCTAAGGCTTTTCTTTCCTTAAAATCAGAAAAGAAATTGATTCTGTGAAGGGAACATAAACTTGAACTTATGCCAAAGATGCTGAAGTACACAGGCTAGATATGGATTTCAAGCCTTGCTCTAACATAAACTTAGTGTGTTGGTCTTAGGGATATGTTGTCATGTCAAGGGGCCTCAGTTTTCCTCCAGTGTACAATGGACTACCTCCAGTGGACTGTTACCAAGGTTGCCTTCTTAGGCTGGTAGCTAAGGACTTCTTTTATCAACCGTTACATGTTTTAACTGCCATGTGAAATGCCAGGGTAGTGTTACTGTTTTCTTCACAGAGAGGACTTTGCCCAGATTTTCAAAGAAACTCCTGATGGTGACAAAGGAGACTATGGATTTGATGAGTGCTGAGACTCTATCCAGTATGGAAGAGGGTTCTATACTGATGTGTGGTCGCATATCAGGTGAGGATTGTGTACTGATAAAAGGTCACACAGTGGGTAATCAGAATTGTGACCAAGGCTGGGCGTGGTGGTGCATGCCTTTAATCCCAGCATTCGGGAGGCAGAGGTAGGAGGACCACCATGAGTTCGAGGCCACCCTGAGACTACATAGTGAATTCCATGTCAGCCTGAGCTAGAGTGAAACCCTACCTTGGAAAACCAATATATATATGGACCAAGGAAATTGTGAGGCACAGCTTCTAGCCAATATAACACCCCACCCCCCAATGCCCAATATATCCCACTTGAAACAAGGGGTAGCCTTTGTCACAAGTCTGAGATTGTAATGCTGAAAGTCTGGGCTGCTGCTGTGTCCTCTCTCAGAACTTCACTACCTCAATCTTTTCTTTGCTCTGGTCACTGGAGAGGTACAAATCTTACTGAGCATAATGTATGACAAATACCACATAGCCTATGTGGACATCAAGAGTTGTAATTGTTCAAGAACAAAAGCAGTCAAACAAGGACAGTGTGACTTCTTCCTAGGCAAGGTCTTATTTTAGCCCAGGCTCACCTGGAACTCACTGTATATATATATATAGTTCTGGCCAGTATTAAATCCATGCTGATCTTCCTGCCTCCCAAGGTCTAGGATTACAGTTGTGAGCTACCACACCTGAGATGGATAGATAGATAGATAGATAGATAGATAGATAGATAGATAGATAGATAGATAGATAGATACACAGAGAATGGACAAATATTCATCTGGACTAGGCAAAAAAGAGAGATGACTAAAGAAAAATCATAAATGAAAATGGAGCTATTACAGCTGATTCCACGGGACTACAAAGGACCATAAGAGGCTATTCACAAAGAACAAAGAACATATGGAATGTGTTGGAAAACCTAGAAGAAATGTATGAATTCTTGCATACATATAAGTCATAAAAATTGAACCATAATAATCCGGGTGTGGTGGCACACGCCTTTAATCCCAGCACTTGGGAGGCAGAGGTAGGAGGATCACCGAGAGTTCGAGGCCACCCTGAGACTACATAGTTAATTCCAGGTCAGCCTGGACCAGAGTGCGACCCTATCTCGAAAAACCAAAAAAAAAAAAAAAAATACTGAAACATAAAAAAGAAAATTTGAACAGATCAATAATGAGAAACAATATTGTATATTAATAAAGTTTACCATGAGAGTCCAAGATCTTATGGCTTTATTGCTGAATTCTACTGAAGAAGAAGAAGGAGGAGGAGGAGGAGTAGAAGAAGAAGAAGGAGGAGAACTAATGCCTGAAAACATTTACCAAAAAAAGTGGAAGACATCCTCTCACACTTATTCTATGAAATGAGCATTACCCAGATCGCAAAGACAGACAATGGTACAACAACAAAGAAAAATATCCTTAATGAGCACAGATGTAAAATACTTGCCAATAAATATTTCCAAATTGATTTCATCATTACATTCAGAAGATCATTTACCATGATCAATGTACCATGATCAATAGGTATTCACAGCAGGTAGGCAAGGATGGTTCAACATATGCAACTTTATCTCTAAAATCAAGGCAAAAATAGTAGAATAATGTCAACAGGTGCAGTAAAAAAAAAAAAAAAAAAAAAAAAAAAAAAAAAAAAAAAATGTAACTTGATGTTGCAAGACCTGTGCAATGTTAGGCCCATCAACATTCCTTCACGGAGGAGAGAGGAAGGCATAAGGCCCCCAACCCTTCTTGGCAGTTGGTGATTGCTGGGGGAGTGGGAGACATTTTTTGCACTGATGTAACCACTGACAGGATGTGTGTGCTCTGCTAAATAACTCCCACACATGCTCATGCATGCAGCCCTAATTAAACTCAGTGAATCACACTTACACAAGGGGAAAAAGACATCTAGAAAAAGGACTAGTTGGGAAGAAGAAGGGGTTCCGCAGAAGAAAGAAAGGAGGGCAGTCAAGAGAAAATAGTGAGATGGAACTATATATACTGTGAGTCCCAGGTCAGCCTGGGTTAAAATAAGACCTTGCCTCAAATAAACAACACACACACACACACACACACACACACACACACATGCACCCTTCACTGTTTTTTAATCTGTTTTATCTGTTTCTATTATGATCTTTATTCTTTCTTCCTTCTATTAATTTTGATGTTTTTTATAGGCAATATAATTTTATATCAAGGATACCCTTAAAGACTGCAACAAAACCCTTAGAAATTCTTTAAAGCTCAGTAAAACTACAAGGTACTGAATCAACTCACAAAAGTCAGTAGTATTTCTATATACAAACTCAGGCTGGAAAAAAAAGTAAAGAAAAATTTAATTTAAAATAAATAAGAATATATTTAGCTACAGAGATGAAATATTTTTATAATTAAAACTATAAAATACAAAGTGGTTAGCATATTTACTGCCTTATACATTTATCATCTTTATCATTTCTTTATGGTATACAACTTAAAAGTCTTCTATTGAAGTAGATATACAATGAATCATAACTTACACACCTCACTGTGCTATAGCATACATGAATATATTAACTAACTAACCTCTCCTCCTCCAACTCTCTCATTTTCCTCATAATCTCTGGTAACTTCTATGCTCCTCTTATCTTCTTTTATTCTTTGGAACCACTGCTTAGCTTCTACATGTGAGAGTGATTGTATAGTGTTTGAATGTCTGTGTCTGAATTATTTCCCTTAATATAATTCCTTCCAAGTCTTTCCATTTTGCTGCAAATGAAAACAATATCATTCATTTTAAGATGAATAGTATTCCATCATATATATATGTGTGTGTGTGTGTGTGTGTGTGTGTGTGTGTGTGTGTGTATAATTTTCTTCATTCTTTCATTCATTCATGGAAATTTAAGATAATTCCATTTCCTGGCTATTTTGTGTATTACTACAATAAACATGGGAAGTGCAGACATCTGTTGGATGTGGTGGTTTCATTACATTTGATTATATACCCAGCAATGAGATTGTTGGTTTATATGGTAGAGCTTTTTAGAGTTCAGAATTGTTGCTAATGTTCTGGGGATCCCCAGTCACTTTCCCTGTATTCAATTCTACTAGTGCTGAAGGCCTTAAACAAGTTATGACACAATTATCATTGCCTTTATGTGTTCACCAACTATAATGTAAGAATATGAGGCACTTGCTTAAGATGACAAAGCTTTTCACTTGCTTTTTGGTGTCTACATTCAATGAAGGAATTAAGTGCTACGTGACCAGGAAGTGATAGGAAGTTCTAGCCATGCAGGCTATAAGGTTTAGAATGCCTTTGTTTTGAGTTGAGGTCTTCAGAGGGTGGGTCAGTTTGTTATCTGTATGAGTTCCACTCTTTTATCCTTTCTTTTTCTGGTTGTTACTCCTCCTCCGCCAGTTCCCTATTCTGTCATCTATTCCTCAGTGGAGGCAGCCTTACCTGTACAAACTAGAAGAAAATGTGGTATACAGATACAATGGAATTTTACCAACCTATAAAGAACAATGAATTTATGAAATCTGTAGGAAAATGGACAGAATATGGAAAGCATTATTTTAAGTACCCGGTAAGACATAAGTCACATTTTCTATTATATGTGGATCCTTCTTTTTCTGGTTGTCACTCCTCCTCCACCAATTCCCTATTCTGTTATCTTTTCCCAGTGGAGGCAGCCTTACCTGTACAAACTAGAAGAAAATATGGTACAAAGATAACATGGAATTTTACCAAGCTATAAAGAACAATGAATTCATGAAATCTGTAGGAAAATGGATGGAATTGGGAAAGCATTATATCAAGTACCTGGAAAGACATAAGTCTCATTTCCTTTATATGTGGATCCTAACTTTTGATGTCTGTATAAGTGGATCTGAGAACATGTACAGACTATGAATCAAGCAAGGAGATAACCAGAGGAGATCAAGAAGTAAGGAGAAAGGGAGGAAGAACCAAAGAAAATGTGTTAAATGAAAGCAGAAAAGAAGCTATGGTGGGGGAAGGGCCACCAAGAGGGAAGAGAATGGAAGAAAAGAGGAAATGACAAAATTTTCTCAAAATGCCCATAATGAACTCTAATTTTTGTGGACTAATAAAATAAATTTTAATAAATCAAGTTGGGAGCCAGGCGTGGTGGCACACACCTTTTATCCCAGCACTTGGGAGACAGAGGTAGGAGGATAGCCAGGAGTTCAAAGCCACCCTGAGACTACATAGTGAATTCCAGGACTAGAGTGAGACTCTATCTTGAAAAAACAAAAATAAATAAATTAATTAAAAAATCAAGTTGGCATAATATCACATATATTTCATCCATTGAAAATATATGATTATTTATGAGATGTTTTTAAAAACAATATGTATAAGTCCCTTGAGACAGAAACTATGTATTTTTCCCCAGCAACATATCTCCATCAAGCAGCAAAGACTCAGGTACAGGATAGGTACTTAATAATACATCCTGGATAGTTGGATGCATGGATAATTGACTTAGTATATGGAGATTACTAGTGCCAGATTTGGAATGAAAGTGGAATAAGTCTTTCGCTCATTTTATGTGAAGTAGAACTAAAGGAATAAATACATAAGGGGCAAGAGTTTCCAAATATTCTTTACAGGAGCTACATCCTGTACCAACATTCAAGTCTCCAAATGTGCTTAAATAAAGAACAACTTTAAAAGTTTAGTTTCCATAGTTTCCAGTTTAAAATGAAATAAGTTCAGGAACTCACAAAAACAAAAAGTTGAAAACCTTACCAAAGTTTAAGATAAAAATAGGATCGATACAGAAAGACTTTCTTTATACTTGCACAGGTTTAAAATGAAAACTAGGAGAAATGAGCTTGAGAAGGATTTATTTGCATATGACCATGGATGAAGTATCCTAAATGAATTCATTGAACAGCTCTAAAATGTGGTCATTCATTTAGATAGTATGAAGGGTGGGAAAGAAAAAGGGAAAGAGGGGTTGGCAAGAGGGAAAGAGAGGGAGATGGAGAGAGAAAAGGAAGGAAGAAAATGAAGGAGGGAAAATGAAAGAGAGAAGGAATCTCTGCAAAGAGAATTCCTATTGTTTCTCTTTTGGCCAGATTTTTCAGAATAATTAAATGCATGTATATGAGGAAAAGAAAACAAAGAACTTCTAACTAATAGGAGTCATCCTGAGGATATGAGGAAAAAGAAACAGAAGAGGTGGGGATGGAATCGATTAAACTCACCAGCTATAGCAAAATGAAAATGAAAACTTCACCTTTTTGAAGTTCATCCATTACTAATTGAAAGGTAAGAAGGCTGATTCATATGCCTTAGGAAATAAAGACTTAACAGATGTCTTTATTGGAAACTCTTGGTTCTTAGGGGAGAGAAGATGGATCACACTTCCTAAGCTTCTTTGTCATGTCATCTCCAAGCTCTGTCACCTAACCCTGATGCACAGTTAAACAATTGGCTAGGGTGTTATCTTGACAGATTATTTACCATGCTGGAAATGAAGAGATATTTGCTATACTATTCACCTCTCTTGCTGGAAATGTTCCTAATGAGCACATTAGCAGCAGAAATTATTCTTCTGTTTGGGAATATCTCTCAAAATGGGAAAGGAATGTTTAAAGCTAAACTACACAAACTCATGGAATAAAAAAAGAAATTATGCCAAAATGAAAGAATGACCTTAAAAGTAGGAGATTAAATGGCTTTATCTTTCATCTAAAATCATTTGAAATTAATCAGATCACTATAAAGCCCATTAGAGAATCATGTTTCCATTAATAGTATTTGAGTGTGGTTGCTCATTTAGGTACTTTACTTTGTACCCATATTTTAAACCTTTTATTCAAAGCGACCATCTTTAAAAGATGGTACCTCTTTGATATGATGAAGGACTTCATCAACACATATTAATGATGCGTGCAGCCTGGAAGAAACAATGCTGGCTTTCCTCGCTTTGCCTTCAGCAGAGGTGAGAGTGTCATCTGAAAATCTCTGCTTCACTCCATGACAAAACATGTGCATGGTATGGAAACAGCTATTATTCTCAAAGGAACATTTGATCATTTCATCAATAGAATGAACTGCCAAAAAGATTTTATACATAATCTTGACTGTTGGCATGGGATAGTGAATCTATATGTATACATGTTCATTTATATAAAAATGAAATGATATATATATATATATATATATATACATACAAAGGAACATGAATTTTGTATGTGTACAACCATGATTGTACAGAAAAGTGTTCACTTATTTATATTTATTGAATATAAATTGAATTAAGATGTGTTTGCCACTCGAACTTTTTACCTTCTCACAACTGAAAAGGAAGGAATCAAGTAAAAGGCATGGTTTCAAAACTTTATTTTACATACAGTTTATTCAGAATCCTTATAAACATGGGATGTACAACAAGGCTTTGGAAAAGCTTCCTCCAGCAATGCCTAATGACACATTCTGAATGCATCAGCCTGGTGACCAAATCCATTTGATAATAAATTATAATCAACAACATTTCCCTACTGAAAAAAAAAAAGATCGACAAGCTGTATGTAGTCTATTGCCTGTTTTTGTTCAGCATGAAAGTGAAGACTATTTTTTTATATATTTTAAAATGCTTGTCAAGAGCTAAAAGAATAGCCTCTCATGGCATGAAAATTACATGAAATTCAAGTGTCTATAAGTGAAGTTTTATTATGCCACAGTCACTTTTGCTCACGTACACATTATCTAAGCCTGTGTCCATGCTACAGAATCGGGGATTTCCATTTGAAACAAAGATTCTTGGGCCTACAAAGCCTAAAGTTTTTATTTTCTGGTCCTTTGAGGAAAGGATGCAAGACCTTGTCTTAGAACTTCCCCTCATTTTCAGGCTTATGTCTATCCAGAGAACATTGTTTCACTTCCTTCATCCTCCTCTCCCCTCATTCTTGAAGAAGACACTTGACAGTGTACATCTCCTTTGTCTTCATTTTCTATTATAAATCTTGGCCTTTATGATGAACTTAAAATTATTTTACTATTTTAAAAACGTGTGGCTGCAGCAAAGGCTCAGTCACAGAGACAGGCGTAGAGACAGTGCACAGCAGGCATGGAGCCCTAGGTTCTATCTCCACTACTTCCACAAAAACATAAAAATTAAAAAGTGTGCCAGGCACTTGGAAGGAAGCAGTAGGAGGATCACCACGAGTTCGAGGCCAACCTGAGACTACATAGTGAATTCCAGATCAGCCTGAGCTAGAGTGAGACCCTACCTCAGAAAACAAAACAAACAAAAAAAAAAAGTGAGCTCAATAAAGAGATGGGAGACAAGAGAGACCCTTCCCTAGTATCCTTAAAAGAGAACTATGAGAAAGGTGGCTTTGTGGTAGAGAGCGCTCCTCATCCTCTGGATTAGAAACTCCAAATTGTCATGACAATATTAGAGAAAAAAAATCACAACTTTTGAAATATTGACTCAAAAGTCTATTCAAAACCTCAAATCAATGACATGTTGATTTAGTGTATATTCCACTGCTTTGACTACGTGCAAAGAGTAAGTCGTGCAGAAATATCTTCTCCTGGGGTTTCTAGCCACAAAATGTGTTTATAAACCTCTTCTAAGTCCCATCAACACTCAGACAAAGAAGGAAGTGAAGTACTCTGGGTTCTCCTTAATAGTGTGCACAGTGGTGAGTTTGTGTTCCAAGGTTTGAGTTCTTCATGTGACCTGCAGAACCCAGAAGATACGTTAGAATTATTGTCTATGGGCTGGAGAGATGGCTTAGTGGTTAAGCACTTGTCCATGAAGCCTAAGGACCCCGGTTCAAGGCTCGATTCCCCAGGACCCACATAAGCCAGATGCACAAAGTGGTGCATGCATCTGGAGTTCGTTTGCAGTGGATGGAGGCCCTGGTGCACCTATTCTCTATGTATCTGCCTCTTTCTCTCTCTGTCTGTCGCTCTCAAATAAATAAATAACATTTTTTAAAAGAATTATTTTCTAATCATCCCAAGAGATTTAACTATGTACTATTATAGGAGCTGTTTATCCTGTCTGTCATTATTTTATTTTGTATTATAAAGGGGAAAGCAGGGTAAGCTTAGATGTATAGGACTTACCTGGAACTCACACTAGTCTTCCACCATCTCCAACATTCAAGGTTGGTGTGTTCTGATAGCAGAGCTGGTCTCCTAGCCAGCCGTATAGAGCCCTTTATTTGGAAGGATCCGTACTATTTAAAGTTCTGCAGTTTCCCTCTTGATATATCTAATAACTCTTCAGCAAGAGAACCTAATGTCCTCACTGACATTTAAATGAGGTTTTACAAATTAAATGGCCAGTTATTCTTGCAGAAGCAGAAGATGAAGATTCAGAAGTCACTGTAGGCAATGAGAGCCCGAAGATTATCCACACCACTGAGAGAAGAGAGCAGGGGCCTTGTGCCTCACACTTACTTCCCCAAGAAAATGGCCTTTTACTTTCTATCTTTCCAACAATGTTCCACACTAGCTCAAAACTATGCAGAGGAAGGATTTCTGTGTAATGTAGCTCACATCTAACTGACACAGTACAGACTTACCATTCAAGAGACACTCTGCTTGAACAAACCCATGCACCTAGTTCTGTGAGAAGCAGTGAAGAGACTGAGAAGAGACAAGAAACTTGAACCAAATCCCATGGACACCTCTTAACCACATTCATCAGTGACCTGGAGGTTTAGATTCCTTCCCTGTAAAATAAATATTCCAATTCAAGAACCATTGTTAGGATTCAACCATATATACTTAAAAACCTCTAAACCATTAAGTTTTTAAAATGTATGTATCAAGATTTCTACCTTCTGAGTAAAAAGAAATTTAAGGGGATGAGTTTTGATATTTGAGGGTCCTGGGACTTTCCACTAGCCAGTTTCCCCAGACACCCTGGGTGATTCTCCATGTAACAAGGAAGCAAGTCTGTTCCTTCAAGGGCTTCCTGCTATCTTATCTGGAAACCGCCATTTGACTTTTGTGTTGTGCAATAGTGTTGAATTAGTTCTACTGTAAAATGGCAGTTTTTCAACACAGGGATCCTTAAATCTGTCAACAGAACTAATGTTCCAAACAAGGTACATGCACTCTACCACATGACAGCCTGACGCAGGTGGTGATGGCTCTAATAATAGCTAAGTGTACATATATTAGCTGCCATGAGAAGCATGTCTATGGGTTTTTTCATGCCCCTCCATGTTTTCATTCTGTTACATGATGATAAGGAAACTGAGGCTCAGAGCTCTTAGGTCTTTCTTCTGAGGTACTCACTCGGCTCGTCTCAGGGGTCTGCATGTGAACCACTATTCAGCATCATTTCCCTGAAAGGACTCAGCGTTCATGTTCAGAAGCCCAGTAAAACCTGGGGGAATGGCTCCATGGGTAAAGTGCTTGGTGTCTAAGTGTGAGGGACTGAGTCAGACAGAGGCGCAAGCATAAAACATGAAGCCGCCCCATCCCAGCAACACTGGGAGAGAACTTCAGGCTGATTTGTTATGATGGCAATAGGGAGCAGCTTCCTGATTCTTCTTTCTTAACTTAAAAAAATATATTTTATTCATTTAGTTGAAAGAGAGACAGAGAGATACAATGGGTGCACCAGGGCCTCTAGCCAATGCAAAGGAACTCCAGATATATGTGCTACTTTGTGTATCTGGCTTTACATGGGTACTGGGGTCTTGAACCCAGTCCTAAGGCTTGACAGTCAAGCACTTTAACCACTGAGCCATTTCTCTAGCCCCTTTTAAAAATAGTTTGTTTATTTATTACAAGGAGAGAGTTAACTTTTCCTAGGTTTTCCCACCCCACACAACCCCACCAGAACAGCCTCTTCTGAGTCTTTGCTCTCCCAGGCCCATCAGCCAATCAAGGTCCTGAACATACATTTGAACTTGGTAATGAGGCCTGTAACTATTGGATGCCTAATTTATAAAAAGCCCTGATCCATGTTGGCACATGGTGGACATTTCTAGGTTTTCCCTCTCAGGACTCCTCCCAGCTGGCAGGAAGACGCCTCCCTCAACATGGGAGCTTTCCTTGCTTTATTTCTTCTCTCTCAAAATAAAGTTTTCATAATTTACCCTTCCTCATGACTACATCTTATCATAAGACAGGCAAGGTCGAGGCTTGCAAGCCACTCTCTTAGGGAATTCTCAGTCCACCAGAGTCCAGAGAGAGGCAGTGTTGGCTCTCACTCTTGCAACACGATGATGAAAAGGGAAGCAGAGACAGGAGAATGGGCAGAAGCTCATAGGTCAGCCCCCTGGCTTGCACAGTGGTGAACAAGAGTCCCTGCCTCAAAGAAAGTATAAGCAGAAGACTGACACCGGAGCTTGTCCTCTGACTACCCAAAGCAATTGCACTCACTCCTGCACTGACACAAACACACACACATAGATACATAAACACTCACAATATGCATAAACACATACACACAAAGATTTTTTTAAAAAGAGGCCCAGTAAAGAGATACTGCTAACATCCAATCTGAAATATGTACACAATAGAAAACTGATCCATAAATAATTACATTTAAAACATACATCATATCAGTAACCCTGAAGAGAAAAGATATAAGTTATTCTTCAAAGCATGGTAAAAACCCAAGGAGGCAGAAAAGAAACAAAATGAAAAAGATGTTGGGTGAGACAAAGAGAAGGAAGAAGGGAGAGATGAAAGAAAGGTAAGTGAAATTTGACATGTCTGTGTGCCTGCCCTCAGTCATAGACTCTAGGTCTGGCTGATCAGTGGAGATATCACAATACAATTATTTCTAGAATGTACTGATGGAAAAGAAAGACATCCATGCCATCTAGCTAGAAAACGAAAACGACAGAGGTTTCAGAGCAGCGACTTCAACAGCTAGGACTCTGGCTCCAGCAAAGTCAAGCCCAAAGTTAATATGAGAATGGAAATGAACCCACTGTGTGTACTACCCTCACTGGGCAGACAGACATCCTCCAGAAATCCTCTGGATATCTGCAGCCAGAATCACAAAATGCTCGCTGCCTTGCTTGTCTCCTCTAGTCACTCTGTGACATGGCTTCCTTCAGCATGAGGCATGTATCAACATGTTCACCCAAAGCCCTGGAGCAGATAACACATAACCTGAGTAAGAGCCACACAGGTTCTAATTTTGTTTTATTTTTTTTTTTTTTCCTCCTAGAAAGCATGTTCAGTAAACGTGTTCATCACAGATTACACTTCCCGCTGTGAACAATCGAAAGAGGCAAAGGTTATCTTGAACCAAAAGTTTGATTGAAAACACTGCAAATCCAATGAGTAGAAGAATGGAGGAGAGTCATTGCGCTGAGTGAAAATACGCCTCCAGGTTTGTTTTAATTCAAAGGATATTGAATATTTAAAAACTTGATTTTTTTTCACAACTCTGATCATTGGCAACTAATAGACTCTATTCTGAGCCTATCATTTCATCTCTATTCAAGGTATTTTATCAGTGTGATTCAGAGTAACCCCAAGATGTTGATTTACTGCCATCTAAAAAGTGAAAATCGACAAAGTTATGATATTTCTGTCTGATCTAGAATGTTTTTTTCTTTGCTTTTTAAACTAACAATCAGTGATGACACATGCAATTTTTTCAATTTACTTTTTCCTACCTAGATACTGGTCCTGATAACACTGGATGCTTTTGTTGCTTGTACTAAAATTCTCTGATCAGTAATTTTTAATAAAATTACCAACTATTTTTCTTTATCCTATGATGTTCACTGATGTTACCGTATCTATAGAGTCCCATGGTGGAATGTAAATGGAAAAAAACTATGATCATATAAATTCCTTTGGATTATTTATTTCTGAATGCATAAACCCCTTGCTACGTTGTTCAAGTGAATGCACATGTGTAATTTTAGATGGCTTTTATGATTTATATTTTAAATAGCCTCATAGCTCTTTCTTCTTTTTGCACTGTGCTTCCTATTTAGAATGTCCTTCTATAAACAATCAAAGAATACCTTTCTTCAATTTCCAGCTCTCAAACCACCAACCTCCATGAAATCTCCCCAGAGAGCCCTTCCTCATAAGTGGCTCATGAGAGGACTGGTACTTCCCCTCTCTCTCGGCTGCCCTGGAATAGTTTGATGTACCCGAGGTCTCATCAGTTCTCTGCTTGCACCATCTCCTACCGTCCACAGTTTTGGCCCACCGTGACACCAAGGATAGGAGTTGGAAGGCAGAGTTTGGCATGCTCTGTCACTCCACAGCTACTATAATGCTCTATCTCCACTTTTGGGGTCATGTGAAATTTTTGGCCAATTGGAAACTTTGCAATAAAGAATATAATCTCACTTCTCTTCTCCTTTTCTAGATTATTAATAAATTGCAATGTTCATTTTCCTGCCATCTTAAAATCTTATTTTTCTCTGTTGATCAATAAGACTTTGAGGGGAAATTTTATTGCTGAGAACTAGATGCGTAGATTAATACCCTGCAGGAATCTTTTTCTTTTGTAAATTCCACTGAGATGATGTGAGTTAGCTAACTAGAAGCTGCTTATAATTACTTATCAAATTACAACTTAAATTCCATTGTCATTAAGTGAGTATCTGAAACATTAACCTAGGGACAATTTATATGAAAACTACTGAATCAAAATGTCAGCAGATATTTTCTTTTTTATCATGAAAAAGTATTATGTTCTTATATATTCTTAATGGAATAGATTATCAGAACAAATTCTATTTTATGAAAAAAATGTAAGCATTCAGATTGATTTCTACAATATTTGTTTAGTAATAGCCTTTTATAATTACAAAATAGGGCATTGGATGTTAACATGAAAGAGGAAAAAACAAAATAAAAAATTTTGCATGATACACTACCCACAGTTTAGAGACAAGAGAGGAAGAAAACTGGAAAAGGGTTTAAAAAATGCCAACATGAAGGAATATTGGTTCTATAATTCAAGATTATGGACTTCCAGACATTTTTTTGCTTTCTTACTTTCCTTTGCTACTGGGGATTTGAACCCAAGGTCTCTCATATGTTAAGCACATTCTCTACTGAGTCCACCCCTCTCAGTCTCCAGCAACTGTATTTTGATTTTTTTTCTTCATATTCTATGTGGCCCTCAACTCAGTTTGATCACAGAACTCACTTTCTGATGTAACTCTTAAGATCAGTTTAGTCACAGATGTTTCCAATTAATAGAATTTTCTAGATAGCTTTTATAAACTTTTATTTTAACAGTGTTTCTACTTAATAACCATTGATGAGCTAGAGAGATAGCTCAGTAGTTAAGGTGGTTGTTTGCCAAGCCAAGGGACCCCGGTTCAATTCTCCAGTACCCATGTAAAGCCAGATGCACAAGGTAGCACTTGTGTCTGGAGTTCCTTTGCAGCAGCTGGAGGCCCTAGCATGTCTATTCGCACTCTCTCAAATAAACAAATAAAATATCAAATCATTGGAAATATACTAAGATTTCTTGAGTTGATTTATAAATCTGGCATATGGAATACAAACAGCTTTCACCTCAATGACACAGTTTCTTCTACTGAATTACTTTTTTCTAAGTTTTATTGACTCTTGACTGGGGCAGGGGTAATGGTTAAGGAGCTCAGTAGCTAAGAATGAGGATCTGAGAGAGCACACAGGCTACCTGAATTCAGTTCCCCAGCACCCATGCAAACAGTTGGGTGTGGGCCACACACATCTATAACCCCAGTCCTATGGGGAGCAGAGACCCAAGAATCACTGGAGCTCTTGAAAACTGCAGCTCTGCATTCAGAGTGATGCTCCCTCTCAAGGAACCACATGGATGATCCTTAAAGAAGGCCACTGATGTGTGCATGTATCAGCACATGCATGTGCACACACCACATACATGCTACCTTCAAAAAATGGTACTTGCAGATAGTTGGTGTTACAAATCACTTATGCCTCCCCTGGTTTATTCTGGGAAGCCTGAGGTTACAATCTTAAGCTATCAACCACTGTAGCAGAGATGACTCGTTTCGTTAACATATAAAGGAGCTCCCAAATACACTATCTTAACATCATTTGAAATACAGTCTTAAGATTACACTTGCATTATTATTATTTTCTCTTTTCTATTAATGTTCATATAAATCTATTTACTTAGAGATTTTAAGTACCAGGTCATGTGTATTTAAACTGAGTGTACTTAACACCATTTCCTAGGTCAGCACACAGAAAATATTAATCACTGTTCTTTATTTTGTAGAAACAACTTTTACTGCCATACATACACACACACACACACACACACACACACACACACACACACACATATATATAGGTTAAGATACAAATGACTATTGCAGAATTGTAAATTTACGTTGTACCTGAAACAACTTGGCATTTTCATTTTTCTCTTTAGCTAAGAGTTCCAAGTGAACCAGCGAAGTGCCCTTCTCACTTGCAGTATTCAGAATTGTGATGCGCACTAGTGAGGCAATAGAATATGATAGCCACTCTGCATCTTAGTAATCAGTGGCCCTAAAGAAAATAATCCAATGATGTATAAATCCAGATAGACTGACAACTGACTGACATTCCTTTAAACTTCACAATCAAACAAGAAAGACCTGCATGAACAGTCTGGAGGAGGTTGTGAATTCTGTACCCTGAGACAAAATTGTACAAGCAATCCACTTTTCGTGTTTTTCAGATAGTCACCTTCACAGAGAGAAAAAGGGGGGGGGGAGGATGATAATACAATGTCTAGTTGTGGCAAGAAAAACTCCTTCCTGCAAATGTTGGAGGTGAAAAATTCTCCCTCTGTAACAGGCACGGTAATATACCATTTCTCAAAGAGACCAAGCAGGAATTCGAAAGAAAGTTTCATTCTTTCACAGTGTCAGAAGCACTAGAAGTTAATTTATGGACTTGCCTGAAGTGCAGATGCTCCTTCGAGTCCTCTGACAGCCTCACTATTTTAAAAGCATGTTGGATCCCAGAACTCTGGAGGCTGGAGAGGCATCTGAGCACCACCTTCCCTAATTGCCTGATGAAGACTGCTCTTGAACGCTGTCACACTGGCTCATGGGCCACCGTGTCTATTGAGTCAATGTGCAGGTCTTGTATTTCCCCCGAGCTGTGTGCACTTACGTTATATGAGTGAAGAGACAGAGGAAAGTCTTTCTAATATAGCTTCATCTTTACAGATCTTTAGACAAATCAGAGAAACAAAACAAAATTCCTCAAAGCTGGTGGATGGATTCTATTTTTTTTTTCTGTTTCATTTTCTGGGTTTGGCAGGGAGGGAAAGTAAAATAGGGCAACAGGCTCTTTGTGAGAATTTTCTGCCTATTAACATGTACATAACAAAGATCACCCAATCTGCATTTTATAACTTTAGGTTATTGACATAGGCTTCTAGGAGCTGTCTAGCTGTCTGAGACTGGCTTTTATTTTTCTCTGGTATTTGGAGTCTAAAATGGACAGTGACAGCAAAGGCAGCCGTCCTGAAGCCCATCAAACTGCCTCATTCAAAGTGATGACTGAGTTGGATTAAATCCAAGGACTCAGCGACCAGTATTAACCCATCAATGTTGCAGCCTCTCGGCTGCTTTAATCATGAGGGTTGGGATTAATAGGCATGCTACGTTGTAGCCTTGGTGTCCAGGAAATCACGCCAGCAGAATGCAGACGTTCAGACTGGCCGAGCTTTAATCACACCAAGGCAAAAAAAAAAAAAAAAATGACAGTTTGGAAATTAATCCAGGAGGATAAACTTGGAAAGGAGATTAAAATAGCCTGGGTGTTTATCAACAGATTGTACAATATCAGCCAAGCAGATTCCACAAGAACTTCTAGTGCGGATCCCTGTGGTTGAAGCTTCCCATGTCCTTTCTTTGAAAACAAACAAGGAAGGGTTCACACGGCCACACAAAAAGGAAGGCACATAAGTGGCTAACAGGGTGCAGGGAGTTCATAGTAATAACTCTGTAGATTTCAGGGAGAACAAATGCACAGATAAGGACAGCACCAACAAGATTTAAAATATTTTCTGTTCCAAGTCTGCACATGTCCCAATAAGTCAAGACGCACTTGAATTACACCGGGCTACTTTTTGTTTTCTCCTTCGTGGCTGTAATAAGCGTGCTTGATTGTCAGGCCCTGCTGTTCTTGGGGCCAAATCAAAAATACGATATTAACTTCTTTCAAAGATGCAGTCACCAAAGCAATAGGAGAATGCAAATAAATCAATTCTGCATGCTTGAGCCCATCTCCCTTTCACGCAAGCCTGGAGAAAGAGAACGATCCTCTCCCACCATCACCACATTCACCATCTCTGCCTTATCATTTTGAGGTATGAAAAATAGATTGTGTCACAGTAATGAAGCACAGGAAAAGGGAGCTTGTTATAAGCTGATTACAGTTTAGATTGAAGGACTGGCTCTCATTAGCTGTTTTAGATTGGACAGCATCCTTGAGCTGCAGTAATTACTGGAAGTAATTTCTGAAAGGGAGGAGGGGGCAAGGAGAGAGTCAAACAGTTGTATGGGCTTGCAATCGGGGTGGGAGAAAAGAATTGCAGCGTGCCAGGTTATTACCCCATATGCTATGACCCAGAGAGGCAGCTGTGCCTGGCCACTTGCTAGTTAGGCAAACTAGCAATGGGGAGGGAGCGCTTTACATGGAGAGATGAATCCAACATAAGAGGCCTATTTAAAGTTCAAGTGGCAAGGCGACTCCCCGGAGTTAGGCCATCAACATGAACAAGCTCAGTTTTTATCCCTTAATAAGTTCAATGGAGGCAGGTTTCATTGCTAGTTACAGTAGCATATTTAAAAATGGCAGCCAATGCAAAAATGACCTATTTTCTAGTTCCAGTGAATAGATGTGAAAGCTTGACCATCTCCCTGATCATCATAGGATGAGACAACCGCTTTCCCACCAAGAGATGTTCTGAGCAAAGCTCTCCATATCTTTGGTCAGATTCAGGGTTGGATCCAGGACACTTTTCTGTATCAGATAGAAGCCTCGGGTATGAAAGTGTGTTGTTGGTTCGATTTGGACTTGGGAAAAACTTGGAATTTGGGAAATCTATTTTCGAGCCGTAGGTATGTCACTAACCGGATTCCTGGAAATCCTGAGTAAGCTATCAAAGCTTTCAGGGTGTCGGAAAAACAAGCTAGAAATGTTCTCTAAGACTTCTTAACATTGTGGACTTCTATAATCCCAACTATTGTCTCTTGCAGCTAATGAATTAAGAATGTAATAAAGCCCTGGAAAAGAGGGCATGAGATGGGGAGATGGTTCAGCAGAGAAAATGCTTGCTGCTCAAACCTGAGTGTCCAAGTTCCATCCCTACACCCAAGGTAAACAGCCAGAAGCCATGGCAGGACACACACTTCTCCTCTGAATCAGTAAGCAAGCTCTGTATAGGACTGAATGATGAGAGATTACTCCCAAGCATAAAATCCATGGGGTGCTCTTGATAGAAATGTTAAGAACATTGACTGAGACTAATGTGTGCCAGACATTTATGCATGTTATTTATTTGGACCCTCCAAGAACTACAAAGGACAAAGGCTGCTGTGTTTCATGCCCATAGTGACACAAATTCCACTGGGAGAATCATGGCACAGCCCAGGAGGCTATCGACCCCATAGCAGCAAGGAGTTCCAAAAACTGAGTCGGTGAGAACACACCTTAAATCCCAGCATGTGAGAGGCAGAGGTAGGAGGATAGCTGTGAGTTCAAGGCCAGCCTGAGACTACATAGTGAGTGAATTCCAGGTCAGCCTGGGCTAGAGTGAGACCCTACCTTGAAAGACCATAATAATAATTTAGCATAGTGATTATCTAGCTAAAAAGAAAACCCTCCCACCCACCACCACGCACACCTTATTATTATTATTAAACTTTTTTATTGACAATTTCAATAAATATAAGCAATATACCCTGTTCATAATTCCCTCCAGTCACACACCCTATTCCCCCTCCCACATCTCTCCTCCACTGAATTCCCTCTTCTTTCCAACATCTCCATTTTATTTTGATGTCATTATTTTCTCTTTCCTGCTGTTATGAAGGTACCACACATACCTTTAAACACAGGGTTCCTACTTTTCTCTGTGTTCTCTATTGGGCTTCCATGTAATAAATACATTGTTTGCAAAAATAAAGGAGAAAACAGGAAGGAAGGAGAGACAAAAGAAAAAATGGAAGAGGAGAGGAGAGAGTAAAAGGAAGTGTGGAAGTTAATTATTTAGGCTAGAAGGTGACAAAGCTTTTTGGTAAAGAACCACCAATAAATAATTGTAGGTTTGCAGCACTTCTTTATGTGGCAACCAGCCAATTTGGTGTAAATTGATAGATATGATCTTGTTACAATAAAAGTTCATTAATAAAATTAGGAAATAACCTCTGCTTATAAGGCAGTTTCCTTATGACCTTCCAGCTAAAGGAAATTTAGTTTAACAGAGTTAGGTGACTGTCCAAAACTACTAAGTTACCCTGTCAGACTGGCATTAAGATCTTCTCTAAAGGAAGTGGGCATTTTCAATGTATTTTTGACATAGACCCCTTTGACCCAAAGTCTTGGTCTTGATTTCAATGAAATCAAGATGTCTACAGACACTTGAAAATGCAGGTCACAGTTCAGGCTTTTACTGTAGAATTAGATCTATATAAATTAAATTGAAAAACCACTGCAGAGAAGCAAAAGTAGAAGCTGTGAACTTGGAAAAGTCACTGAGGTAAACGATCAGGGAATGCCTGGTTTATAATTTCATAGGAGATGGGGGAGACAGGCCCACATGCAGTACTGCCTCTCTCTCTCTCTCTCTCTCTCTCTCTCTCTCACACACACACACACACACACACACACACACACACACACGACAGGCACACTCACATACACACACAAAATCTACATTGGAGAATTTGGACAAGTCACAGCATAAAGGAATTCCTCACATTCTTGCAGTAGAAATTGACTTCACCTCTCTCTTCTGTTTACAAAATGAGCCTCAATAAGGTCCCCACCCATTATCAAGCCATGAGCTGAGCTGCCCTTGACCATAGAAAGTCCTCCCCAACCCATCACTTTTCATTTTATTAACCTATTATAGAAGCCTGAATTCAGACATTTCACCTAAAATCACTGTACAAATGAGTCCAACATCCTTCTCAATATTGTAATTATCATGTGGTCTTAAATGATTTAGTCTTTCAATAGTCAGGCCTGGAAGTACAGACCTATCTGAACGCATTAGAGGAGGAGGCAAGAGGATCACGAATTACAGACCAGTCTGAGCAACATAGTGAGACCTTGGTCTCAAATAAACAAAATAAAACAAGCAATAACAAAACTCTGTCTTCTAATGTCTAGTTAAGATGGAGAGGCCTAGTCCTATAACTTGATGTTCTAGAATAAAAAAGATACTGACACAGAACTGCAACTAGATATGATCATAAGGGAAAAGTACTCATGATAAAGTCGGTTCACAAAAATATCAGTATTCATGTAATAAGCATGCTGCATTTTCAGATGAACAAGCTATACGTAGGTAGACAGGGAATTGTGTTAGCATAGTCATGATAATTAGAACAAGAGCTAATGTCAGGGGAGAAAAAAGCAGGGTCCTGGGCCAAGTGTCACATATATTCCCTTGTTCAACCCACAGAAAGCTGTTAGCATCCGCAGCAGAGTAGAAATTGACGGTGAGCTGGTCAAGAAACATGCTCAATTCCTGTGGCTACATAGCACAGAGCCAGGATTTGAACTAGCTTTGTTGTTCTTATATGACTTATATGAAAAGTAATAAAAATAATAATAGTTTGCCTAAAGCTTATTGTTATATTTTTCTTTGTATACTACCATATATTAGCAACTCTAATTAGCTAGGGAGGCACAGTTTTAATTTTATTCTCTTACTTCTTAAAATGGTTTATTTATAACTTTTAAATCCAACCAAAGATTTTTAAGTCAGTTTTCTTTCTCTCCTTGCTTTTATGTCTCCCTTTTAATCTCATGTCTCTCCGTGATTCTTTATACCTCTCTTACACACACACACACACACACACACACACACACACACACACACACACACAGTATCTTAACATGAATAGCCCTCTTGAGTCATAACCACCAGGACTGCCTCTGAATATTATAAACAAGCCTAACCTAACCATCAGAGTTGTCCATGGAGGTTTGTGATCTGGACCCTGTCAACTTTGGTATCAGGAATGTATCTGCAATGCTAGCTTTAGTAATCCAGGTACATGCCAGCTTGGATGATGTCAGTTTTGTCCTGACCACTGAACTCACAATACAAGCATCCATCACTCCATCATGCTCCTGTCTTGGACCATAATTCTTCAGTAAGCCCTGTTATGCACCTTGGGGCAGGTTCTCATCCACTGGCACTGAGTTACTCCAAAACACATGCAGACCCTCTATTCTTCTCTGTACCTCTTGCTCCCATGCTCTTTCACCTGGACAAGTGTCACTTGTAATGTCCTCACCCCCCAACATATACTCACATGTCCTTTACTCTACAAGCAGAACTATCAACTTTAAATTTCCAAGAACTACCAACTTTAAATTCCCAATGGCTTCTTTTTTAAAATGGTTTATTTTTATTTATTTGTTTGAGAGAAAGAGGCAGAGAGTGTGCCAGGACATCCCGCTACTTCAAACAAACTCCAGACTCATGCGCCACCTTGTGCATCTGGCTTATGTGGGTCCTGGGGAATCAAACCTGGGTCCTTTGGCTTTGCAGGCAAACGCCTTAACTGTTAAGCCATCTTTCCAGCCCCAATGTTTCCTTTTCTCTTGAGCATAACTTCAGCATAGCTTCCAGCTCTGCCTCTCTGCCCCCTGCGCCTG
The DNA here is from genome assembly GCA_036365145.1 of Orientallactaga sibirica. Classification (NCBI taxonomy): domain Eukaryota; kingdom Metazoa; phylum Chordata; class Mammalia; order Rodentia; family Dipodidae; genus Orientallactaga; species Orientallactaga sibirica. The sequence continues at coordinate 2,185,582 of JAEOAD010000044.1, read as the reverse complement.
CTGGTTTCTGGCCTCCTTGCCCTTTCTTTGTACCCTCTAGTGACAGGACTGTTTGCAGTTGCCCAGAGGGAGTGAGTTCCCTTCTTCCATGAGGCTTTCATGCACATCACCCCTTTCAGACAAAGCTCTCCACCCCCAGGATCACCACCTGCCCCAGCTCACGTCCTTGTCGTCTTCATGCACTCCTGTTGTCTCCAATCAGAAATCAGTCCTGGAAGCTGAACTCTTTGGTTCCCTGGGCCAGGCTGTTCTTCCCCATAATACCCATCTTAGCAACCAAGATCTTTCTGAGATTAGAAATTACATATAGATTAGCATAAATCTTGTCTCTAAGCCTCCCAGGAGAAGAGAGGTTCTAGAAAGGCAAAGACTGTATTTTGTTTTTCCTTATTCTGATACAGGATCTGCTACCCAGTAGATAAACCAAAACCATTTGCTAATTAAATCAACAAAATCAACTGTTAACTCTGCTTCCTAAATCCTTCAACACCATTCTTAAGAATACCTTCCACAAAGTTTGAGCTAATCAAAAATACATTTTAAAATGTGCCCTCCCTTCTCAATATCACCCTGATATTAAGTTAATATAATGTAATAAAATAATGAAACAGAAAGGTTGATATATTTCAGGTAACATTGCTTGATAGTGTTCTATCATTTTTGATATACAACAAACACGAAAAACTTTAACTGTTGGACCTATCCCCAAGCTAGTATAAAAATGAGTGTGTGTGTGTGTGTGTGCTCATGTGTGTGCTCATGTGTGTGCGTGCACACGCATGTATGCTAAGAAAGTCAACTTTTATTTTTTGCCTTCTATAGTCATTGGATGTTTCCTGGGAGAATTCAAAGGCTATTCACAAAAGGACTGTTTTCATGGTGCCCAGCTCGGCAGATGTATAGAAATCCAGGAGTCAGAAGTCAGAGAGAGAGACTGGTCAGAAAAACCCAAGGGAAAAACTCAAAAATGACTGCCCTAAGGCCACAGGCTCTCCTACCCTGGGTTACTAGAATAAGGTGGGACTGTAGTGCTTTTGTATCCATTAAAACATTCTGCAGGGAACACTGGATAGAATTACTATTCAGTATGACCCAATCATGCAGTTTGACTTAAACATTTGCTTATCATGTGTAGATATGTTTCATTTTAGTAGCTGCTTTTTCTAAACACCGACACCTGAAGTTAAAATATTAAAAAGAAAGCATTGTCAAGTCTCCACAATGAGCAGATGGCCTGATCCTATCCAGCCATGGACTACACAAAGCAAACAGATTGTGCATCTTTTTTCACAAATCCTCAAATTAGAAGTTTCTGAGCATCATGGATTGTAAGATGAAGTCTGCTTTCCTGAGGAGATTCAGTGCCAACCTGATGCCAGCCTCGAATCCTGTGTCTCTCCAAGGGGGCATTTTGCAGATAAAAAGTGTCATGCATTCTATTTAATTAGTTGCTGCTCACAACCATTTCTGAGATTTGAATGACTATTATTTATATTTTATAATTGAGTTAACTTGTTCAAAGCATACCCTGAAAAATCTGATGGCCTATGATTAGCTCAAAGAGCCTGGAGACAGGGAAAGATGCAGCTCTAGTGACTCGTCTCCTTCCTCCCAGGAATATACCTGTACCCATGGTGTTAAGGGCAGGCCAAACACCTGGATGCCTCTGGGCATTTGCAAGAGGTGCACACTTGAGACCTGTGCCTTAACCTCATGCAAATCTCGTACAAGAGCAAGCAGGGGATGACAATGCAGGGCTCACGGCCAGGTTTCTCAGGCAGCCATATTTCACGCAGCAGAGAGTCATGAAGCTGCTGGAAGAAATGGATGAAAAGCTAGTTTCAGTGAAGTGTCTCCTCATATGGCTCGGCTATCCCCCGTTAGCTTCTTACGTTTAGAGATAACTGGGGAATCTAAACCACTTGCCAATACATAAAATATGGCATATTTATTGGCTTGAATGGTGTTCAGAAGTTAAAAGCAATGAATTCAGTTTATGCAGATCAACATGGGTAAATTTCAAAAACAAACCGTTGCATCAAAACACAACTTGCAGACAACATATACAATATGCTAGCATTTTCTTTTAAAAGAAAATCACACATACTCCATATGCACACCAGAAAACAATATCTTTTTTCTAACATACATGCATCTACATATATATGTGTGTGTGTGTGTGTGTGTGTGTGTGTGTGTGTGTGTGTGTGTGTGTTTGTGTGTGTGAACCATGAAGAAGTGATTTTTGTTTATACCATTTTAAATTATATTAGAAACATTTAGGCCTACTCCATGTATAAATATCTTAGAAGATTAATTTTTTTCTGGATGTTTGGGAATAAGTTAACTGGTTAAATTTCATCTTTTGCCTTGGAAATATAAATTTAAATATATATAAATCCATCTATGTATATTTACATACCATAAGTATTGAGACAAGCAAGAGTGCTGCTTCCATGGTGAGCCCAATAACCAGCATCAGGGTGAAGGAGACAGATGCTGGGGATATTGAACACAGACCAAAGCCAAAATCCAGAGGCTCCTAAGAGCTCATCTGAAGTAGACTTAAAAACACACCCACCAAGGCTAAGGGAATTTTGCAGAGAAGGGGGAAGAAACATTGTAATAGCCACAGATTGAGAGATCATGCCCCGAGGCATTGCCTCCACCCAATACCTGACTTCTGCTCCCACAATGCATAACCCACATGCCTATGTGGGGCACCAGCAATCCCACTGAGGAGCCCTACCTCCAGCAGAATAGAGGCAGGGAGGAGGGAAAATATGGTACCAATACATGATGTATCCATACAAAGTATGTTTTTAATTTAAAATGTTTTTAAAACTATATAATGTATAATTACTACTAAAACTAAAAGGTCATATCCTAATTCACTAGAGGGACTGACGCTGAAGAGTCGGAGCTGATTGTTAAAGAGGAACTGGCAAGATGAGCAAGAGTGCTGCTTCCATGGCGAGCCCGACAACTTGTGCCAAGGTGATAGAGACAGACACCGAGGATGCTCAAAACATACCAAAGCAGAAATACGGAAGCTGCTGAGAGCTCAACACTACAGTAGACTAAAAACACATCCATGAAGGCTCAGGGAATTTTGCGGAAAGATTATAAGAACCACAGGGTGGGAAAGAATATCCAGAGGCATTGCATCCTCCCCACACAGTGATTGACAGCTGTTCTCACAGCTCCTAACCCACAATCCTGTGGTGAACACCAGCCATCCCACTGAGGAGGGCCATTAGTGGGACTGGGGGCAGGGAGGAGGGAAATGATGGTACCAACTCATGATGTGTCCATTCTACTTAATACTTAAAAAATATGGTTTCAAAGTTCAAACAAAAATGAATAGAGTAGAATAATAATAGTATGTAACATGTCCTTAATCCAGATCATAGAACAGGCCTTCTTGCAACTGTTTTCCATGTCTTAAATCATTTGAGCATCATATGACACCAAATATACACACTTTAGTCACTATCATTACCAGCCATTTTGTCCATAAGGTAACCGATGCTAGAGGTCCAATGGTCACCTAAAAGGAGATGCTGGTAAGTAAAGGAACCAGGACTGAGACCTAGAAAAGCTGGGCCAGCCCTGGGTCTAACTGCTGTGACCTGAGTGCCTGTTTCAGCTCCAGTCTATTCACCAGAGGTCATGCCTGTACTCTTGAGACTATGGATGGCTTCATCCTAAAGTACAAAGAAGCTGTGGGTGAGTGTTACAACACTTGATTCTGCTCCTAGTAGAACACCAGGGCTTGTGCATGGCAACCTGCTCTAGAACTGACCCTCCATCGTAGAGGAGGGTGGATGCAGAGTGACCACAGGGAACAAGCCAAGAAAGGACAACCTCCGGACAGTGCAGAAAGCTAGCGACTAAAACTAATGACCAATGGTTCATACATCAATGTTGTCAAGCCAAAAAGAATTTAGGTAGAATGTTTTCCTTTCAATGCATTTAAGAACTGGCTTTGTAGATGCTGACCTGCCATCTGTATTTATTTTATTTATTTGTATCCCAATACAGAAATAGGAAAACATAAGATTCAGAGGCATAGATTTGATTGCATTCAAATGAGGATTTTTTTGGGGGGGGAGGGAGAGGAAGACAGATAGAGAATGGCGCACCAGCAGCTTCTCAGCTGCTGTGAATGAACTCCAGATGCATGTGCCCCCTTATGGGCAAGTGTGGCATTGTGCCCTTGCCTCACTTTGCATCTGACTAAACATGGGACCTGGAGATTGGAACTGACGTTCTTAGGCTTAGCAGGCAGGCGCCTTAACTGCTAAGCCATCTCTCCAGCACTCAAATGCAGTTTTTATGTGAAATAAGATGGGAGTTCTTCATCCTGTCTTTCTTTGTGAGGATAGATGTTATATCAAATGTCAATTCATTGTTAAACATGGTAAGAATGCATCTATTTCCTGTTCTTCTCCTAACTGTGGAAACATTGACAAAAGACTCCCAGAGCGAAATCTAGTGAAAAATGAGAGTGGTGTGAAAACATTTAAATCCTTTCATTGTTGGGGTGTAACAGAGAGCCAAAATATACATAAAATAAGGCTAGAAGTAGAGTTAACAGTGATTTTAAATCCAAGAAAAAAAAAAAACAATAAGAGGGCTGGAGAGATGGCTTAGCTGTTAAGGTGCTTGTCTGCAAAGCCTAAGGACCCAGGTTTGATTCCTCAAAACCCGCACAAGCCAGATACACAAGATGGCATATGCATCTGGAGTTCATTTCACTGGCTGGAGGCTCTGGCATGTCCACTCTCTCTATCTGCCTCTTCCTCTTGTTCTATCTCTCTAATAAATAAATTATTTTTTATAAAAGATTAATCCAGAAAAAGAAGATGTATTTCTAGGATCTTATGTGAGTCATTACATACTTCATGAAAATGAAAACAAAAAGGTTATGGATTCAACCCCAAGAATGTGACATCACAGTAGTGGAGACAGTAGAGAGGAGATGTACTGAGCAGTTGAGCTGAGGAATTTACATGTCTCCAATCTGCATGTGCCATGGAGGGAATTCAATGTCTAACCAAGAAACAGCTTCCCTACCAGGCTTTTGCTTCCAGTACCTCCAGGAGTTGAGCCCACAGTTGCCCTCACTTGACAAATCCATAGGTTAAATGTGACATTTTTTGCCATGTCTCTTCTACCCACAATGCTTCACGTTTATGTCAACTGCACTGAGTGTTGCTTGCATCATGTTCTTGTACCCAGCACAACCTCTCTGAACTCGGCACTCTTCTGTATCGGGACTTTCTCAGCCATATGACCAATAGAAAGGTGACACCCATGTAGCATCCAAATGGACACTGTGTAAGCAAAAAGTAGATACAAACAGCTGATAAGACATTAGCAATCACATCATGAAAACAGGGTAGACTAAGATGCCCTACACCAACCAAGCTATGTGTTCACTTAACCAGCATGTCCAAACTGATCTCTTAAAACTGTCTGTCTTAACCTCTCACTCACCATATTAGACATCTGTTCCTTCCAGTTCCTCGGATGACTTGGGGCCATCCCCATTCCCTCTTGATTGGTTTATTTATACATGGGGAAAGAGAACTTGGGTGCTACAGGGCCTCTTTCTGTGGCACACAAATGCCAGTCCAGCTTTATACAGTTACACGGATGGCTAGGAAACTGAACCCAGGCCTGTGGGCTTTGCAAGTAAGCACCATTAACCACTGAGCCATAGCCCCGGCACCCCATCATTTCCTCCTTCTAACAGACATATCTCCAATCTCTCAGCAAATTCTACCAAGTCCTACCAGAAAGCATGTCTTGAGTCCCACCGTTCCACAGCTTCTCCTCGATCCAGGCTAGGATCCAGGAATTAGACACTTTTTTTAAGATCCCATTATCTCACTCTCTTGCTTCTAATGCCCCAAAGGCTCCCATCTCATTCAAAGACAAAGCTAATGACCTTGACAGAAATATAGCCCTCCATGCTCCATCTTCATTACCTGAGTCCTCACTGGCCACACTGTTAGGCATTCACTTCTACTCATTCCATTCCAGGTTGTAAGGTTCCTGAATGATCTTGTTTCTGGAATATATCCATAGGTTCCTATTTAAGAGACTTTGTATTTTGGATTTTCTCTACTTGCAACCTTCAACCTCAAATATCATTTGGAATCACTCCTCCCTCCACTTGCACATTTCTTTTAATAGCATATTTCATATATATTATGGGTTTTTAATATTTATTTCTATTTTATATAATATATATTTTGTTTTTATTTTGTTTTACCTAAACCACTATGCACATCACCAAAAAGTCCTCCTGTACATAAGCAGTGCAGCTCTGGGTGGTGACAGAGTAGGAGGAGGAAAGCAGCAACATTAAGTAGGAAACATTCAAAATACAATAAGCAGATCTGAAAGCCTTAAGGAAGTAGTGAAGGAGGAGAACATAAAGCAGGGGATTAGAACCCTGGTCTAGTACGTGTAAGGCCCCGGGTTCAATGTCCAGCACCACATGAAGAAAAGAGGAGAGAACGCATTAAGGAAAACCTTACCTAGTGGTAAAGGATTACCCAGTTTTTGAGGGTTTCTGATCTGGGGAATAAAGAAATATTATCAGTGCAGAAATGGTGATCTGACCAAATTGTTTTGAATGTTGAAATGATCATTTCCCTTGGCCAGTGATGATGATGAGGCAAGTTGGCCAAAAGCAAAGACCTAAGTCTGTAATCAACTGGATATAACGGTCTCCATGTAACATTACTAGATGACATCTTACACAGCTTTTGGTTTTACCACTACCCACTGACATAACTAATAATAGGTCTCCAAATAGATTTCACAGGGGACCAGGTATTTAATTTTTCTCCTTTCCCCTTTGCTAATGCCGAATCTCTCCTTCAGGCTATGTGGGTAGTTGTAGAATTAGGGAAAGTCAGTGGTGAGAAGTCTCCTTGCAGAAAACTGACAGAGCTAAGGTATGGGAATAATGAAAATCAAACTTGGCAAAAAAAAAATGGCTTTTCAGTATATTGAAAAGAGGATTGAATCCACCACGGACCAAGAAATCCCCTCATCAAATCCAATCTTGATTTTTTACCTGTGAACTGATTAGTCCCACCTGTCACTCAGCCATTTTATCTCCCAGGTTCAGAGTAGGAGCAGTTTTGCTGTGGCTTGTCAATTTGCTGTCATTCCACTGAGACCAGAATATTGTTCAATGTGTTAAGAATAGAAAAAGAGAGCCACTTAAACACATTCGGGGATGCTAGTAGCAGATAGTTAAACCGTGTTTCAAATATTTGAAAAGAATAATACTGATTGCAATAACAATGCAAAGGTCCCAGTGCTGGCACCTAATGAGAAAATTTTATTATGACAGGCCTCAAACAAGATAAAACCTGATGTGAAAATATAGGTAACCAAAAGAGTTCCAAGCCAAATCATGAATATATCTTTGTAGACCTCAAGTATCCTCCAAGTGAAACAAATTTTGAAAGATTCAGCACAAGCAAATAAATCACCTTAGAAAAAAAATAATGGTTTTATGTTTTTCATTAGCATTGTACCTTTGAACATATTCTTTCACATCTCACATTTTATCATAATATTTTCCTCTTGTTTGTTCTGCTGATAATGATTATCTTGATTTATGAACACAGCTAGAGAAGTTAGACAAGCCAAATGCCTTTCCATATTAAAGACACTAAGTATGTAAAACCGCTGGGTGAGGAAAACAGATTTGCCCAACCAAAGCACTGATTATAGTCTTGCTTTCAGAAAACAGTAAGGAATATTATGACTGCCTGGTTATCCTCTGTTGATGAGATATAATCAACATTTTTTCTTTTTTTCTTTTTCTGTCTCCAGTAGAGCATTTACAAATGGTTACCCTATGTGAAAGAAGTTATTATAAAAGGAGAAATATTTATAGAATAATGAGAGAAAGTTATACCCATAACTTTAAAGTTTGTTTTTCTTTACATTGCATAGGGATATCTCCAGCCCAATCTTTTCCATATGTTTTTAAGATGTGCTTTGCATTTCATCCATGTACCTTCAACCCTATGTGCCATTGCTACTCAGAGATTGTCATGTGGCATTAGCCAATTTAAGCAAGTGTCCAGGCTTGAATTAATAGGAACAGATTCTATTATGATGAATCTTCCTTCTTGGAAATGATATAAATAGATGCATCTCATTTTTTATTCTGATCCTAAACAAATGATTTAGCAATAGTCACTGCATTTAAGCACTACTATATGCTAAGCACCCTGTATATATTGTCTTAGTAAACCTTGTAGCCCCATTTCAAGAGTGAGAAAATGAGTTTAAATATTAGGAATGTTTGGGATGCACATAAGAGGAAGTTTGACTAACGCAAATACACTTTCTTTGTCTTATAAAACCAGTGAAAACCTTATTACAGTCTGGAGCTGCTTCTGTGGCTCAATGATGCCTTAAACAAACCCGTCATCCTCCTGCCTGGGCACCTTCATCATGTTAGAGACTGCCTCAGGGTTGTATGTCCAATGGTGGATGGAGAGCCTGGCAGCCATTTTCTGTATGGAGTAGATGATACACAGGTGTGGAGGGACAGAAGTCTGCACAGTTCACATAACTACAAGTTAACAGTTTCCAGCCACTTTAGGGCTTGGGTAGCCTTAGGAACCATAGGATACAGCTGATGTAAGTGTTATCACACAACACCAAAATCAGTGGTTTTTGAAGGAAAGACCAGTTAGCTCTATAGGAATGCCTGTCTTGGATGGACTTGCTTCTGCTATAAACCTTCAACAGGGCTCTACTCCCTTCTGCTCTCCAGTTCCCACGTGAGGGTTGATTCTGAGCTGAAAGCCTTATGGCAAGAGCTCCAGGTAAACAGTCCACAGACTGCCAACCACTACAGCACAGGGAGGACACAGAGGGAACTTGGTTGTCAATAGATAATCCAAGGGCCAAGAGGGCAAGGAAGATGCACTGAGGGTCTTTGCTCCTTTCTGGAAAATAACAGCTTTGGCTGATAGCCCATGACCAAGGACCGGATCACTATTGTACTTTGGCAACAAGGAAAGCAGGGAGATTTTGAATTTCTTGTTTCTATGGTGGAAGCAAGAGATATGATTAGAGCTCAACACGTAAATGTATGAAAACATCATAATGAAACCCATTGCTTTGTATAATGAGTGTGTGCCAATAAAAAGATATGAAAGAACCTAATGAACACTTTTACTTTTATTTATTTATTTTATTTTATTATTGGGGGGGGTTCAAGGTAGGATCTCACTCTAGCTCAGGCTGACTTGGAATTCACTCTGTAGTCTTAGGATATCCTTGAACTCATGGCGATCCTCCTACTTCTGCCTCCTGAGTGCTGGCATTAAAGGCATGCGCCACCATGCCTGGCTCCCTAATGAACACTTTTAAAAGGCAGGTGTCAGATGCTGAATGTTTACACATGATTTTTTAAGTTATCAAAATAGTTTTCAAATGTAAACAAAAAGCAAAATCCAGTTTTCATAGAAAAATGGAAGTGTGTGTGTGTGTGTGTGTGTGTAATTATAGAAGAGAAAAAAAAATCTATGAAGGGCACCATGTTAGTGGGTTTCTTGAAACCATAATAAAAAATTTTAATTTAAGTTAAGGTATGTTATATTGCAGTGGGAACATTTAAGACTATAGCTAGTCTGGAATAACCTGACAATATTTAATTATATTTAGTATGTCCTTATCATTTGATCTAACAATTCTAGCCCTACATATAACTCCCAAAGAAATCAAGTATGTCAACAAATGAACAGTAGGTATGAAAGGTGATTATGAGAACAGCATTTATGGTGGTGTAAATGGGAAGCAATGGAGAGGCAGATGTGGTAGATCAATGTTATGATGGAGTAAGCAGTAGTTGTACTGTGGATGGATCCAAAAAAACGCAGTGTAAAGTGAGAAATACAGGCTTACACAATAAGAACCTATAATCCAAAGTCCTGTGTAAGAATTAGAACCTCACACATGCATTACGTAATGCTCACTTGATGACTGACTAGAATGCATTCCTGTGCTGGGAAAGTAGGAAAGCAGAAATAAAGAATAAAGAAAAACAGAAAAGAAATATTTCTTGGACCAGTGGTGATAGTGTAGAGAGATATTTATTTAATCCTTGGCAAACTAGGATAATAAAAAGCCCAAAAAAGTCCATTGATTTTAAGAATATGATTATTATCTTAGTAGTTATAAATAAAAACACCAATGCTCAAACAAAAATGTGTCACCTAAGAAGTCCCAGTGGATGTGTTCTCATATTGAAATGGGATGTCCTTGGAGACTCAGAGGCCAGACTATGGACCCATGCTCTTCTTCTAATACTTTGTCCGGCATTGCATTTTCGCCAAGGAAGGAGCAATCATTACCTGAAAGAAGAATAGCAGGAGCAGAGGCTCCCAAGGTTTCCCCTCAAGTCCCTTGAGTGACTTTGGATGAGCTACTTATTATCCATGAATATCCACTTTCCCTGACAACTAGCAATATTTACAAACACACACAGATACCACGAGGATCAATGAAGACACTCAGGGAAAGGAGGCAGGCACTGAATATGCTATTTGTATTCCCGGAGCCACAATTGCCTTCAGTTCCTTACAATATATTCTTCATCAGGCTAGCATGGAGAGTGAATTTCTTGGGATTAAAAAAAAAAAAAAAGAAGAAGAAGAAAGAAAAAGAAGTGGAAATCCAACCAAATACAATGACTGTAGCCTATGGACTAGGTGCCTTCTTTTCAAACAGAGAAATTATCATTTTTCATATTGCTCTGAGGTCATGTTACATGACAATATGTAAGCAAATCCAGCTACATAGTTTTTCATCTGAAAGGAATCTAAACTATTCTTTTATTTATTAAATAGTCTTATAAACATTCTTGGACATTGTAGTCACACATCCACACATGGAACAAGACGGTGTATTTTATGGAGAGTTAATACTATACATTCAGGGTGATTTTGTCTATTCTTAATGTTTGCCCCATGTCCTATGTACTAAATTCAAAACCTCACTCCTATTAAACGTGAGATTCCAGTAAACTACTAGTTCTCATGAAGTGAGCTCTAAGTCAAATGCTATGGTTTTGAATCCAAACTCATCCCAAACTGTACAATAATAAACAAGTTGCTGACAATCTCTGAGTCCTGTTTATACCTTCAGTAAGAATGACCATCAGAGCTGGAGAGACGGCTTAGAGGTTAAGGCACCTGCCTGCTAAGCCTAAGAACCCCAGTTCCAATCTCCAGGTCCCACGCTTAGCCAGATGCAAAAAGTAACGCAAGAGCGTAATGCCACACTTGCCCACAAGGGGGCACACATCTGGACTTCATTCACAGCAGCTGAGAGGCTTCTGGCACGCCCATCTCTGTCTTCCTCTCCCTCTTACTCTCTGTCTCTCTCTGTGTCTCTTTCCAAAAAAAAAAAAAAAAAGAATGACCATCAAAGCATTTTCAACCAAAATGGCAAACTTCAGTAAATATCAGGAAATGTTCAATATTTCTACTATTAATATTGCTTTGCTATCACCTGATTATAAGTCAACAGCATTCAGCAATACTTACATATCCACAGCCTGTGAGCCTTAAGCAGATGCCTCAATAAACATACTGTTTTTTTTCCTTTTCCAGTTTTTCATGGAAGCTATTTTTCCAACTTCATTAAGTATGAGAAAGATCACATTCAAAAGAACTAATCTCAGCCAGGCGTGGTAGCACACACCTTTAATCCCAGCACTCGGGAGGCAGAAGTAGGATAGCCATGAGTTCAACTTCACCCTGAGACTGAATAGTTAATTCCAGGCCAGCCTGGGCCAGAATGAGACCCTACCTCAAAAAAAAAAAAAAAATTGAATTAATCTCTAAATACTTGGGCCTGGGTATTGAACTGGAAGATAGCACTTTCACTTAAGAGGAGAATCACAAAAAGAAAAACATTCTTGGTGTCTTAATTTTCACTTTGATGTGTCACAAATTAAAAAAACATGACCCAACCTCCCTAAAATATGAAGACACCATATTGTGTCACTCTGCTTCCGAAACATCTGAGCCACCTCGAGCTTCTCAGGCAGCAGAAACCTTTGAAGTCAGAAAACAGTTCTGCCTGATATTCTAGCACTGATAATTAAGACATAGTTTGGCAAATCAAAAGAGACATGTCACCTAGTATCTACATTCCCTTCCCAGGGCGGAGGGAGGGAAGAGAAAGAAGAAGAAGGAGGAGAAAAAAGTAAACTCAGAGTCATGATCATAAATCAATTGGTTCTGCCTTTCAGTAGGAAGAGATCAGCAACTTTTATAGTACAACTCAATCCAGTCTTGCCTCCCCAAATCAATTTTCTTCTCTTCTTCATATGGTTTATGATCTTTGGATTTCTTTTTCTTAGGACTAATTTTTCATCTAAGAAAGGGAAAGGAATGCCATGTCTTTTTAAAAAATTATCATTTATCTTCCTGTGGGGGGAAATGGACACTCTTCTATGTCATTCTTCTCTGTCATATGTAATTGTTGTTGTGTCATAAATTTAAAACAGGTTTTGCTTCTGAGGCTCCATTCAAATCTGAGTAGGGATATGTGGGATATAAAGGTTGATTAGTATAAATGGATAAATAATGAATGCTGAGACTCAGGACCCTTGTGCTCCAGCCAGTTGGCTTCAGTAACATACTATAATGTACTTTTAAAAATTCAACTTGGCAATATTGTCACAGAGATAAATTGGTCTAAACTCTATTTGGAAAGGCATAGACAACATATTGCCATGTTTGTTTCTTTACAATAAATACTTTGGGTCTATGGGTTCAACTGTTATTTATTTGTAACTATATCATAATCATTAAAGTGGGTGACAGATTTTTTTTTAATTTACTGTTGGATATATTTAGCATTAAAACCTGTTAACTCCAGAGATCTTGTCTGAACAATATCTTAAGTAATATTTGCCTGCTGTTCACCTTCTGGATTCTGACCTTTCTCTTTCTTCTGCAATATCATTTAAATGGAAGGACTCGCCACCAATTACACTGTGTAACAAATTGTCTTGGAATGATTTCTAAAGCCCCAACAAAACCTAACTTGACAAATGAAAGTAAATCCCACAGTGTGTGTGTTCCATCAAGTATGTCAAGAGAGCACTTTTCAAATTTCAGATTACCCAGATTATGGAACAATGGACCATTTGTTGAAATCATGGGGAGAAGCAGATTTTAAAAATGAGCATAAGGCTTTCACTGGGTAAGAGTCAAAGGATACAATTGTCATCATAATTCTCCGTGCAGAGCCAGGATTAGCAATAAAGGAACTCAGTAGATAAAACTGAGCCATTTATACTCCTGAGTAGCTGTTTAACCAGGGAGAAGGATGGGGCAAAGCAAGAAGTAATATCGGAATTACAAAGCTCCCAGGAGTCAAGTATATGCAGACAAAAGCTGTAATTTAACATGTGGTCTTACTAGTTTGTGTGTCGTGTAATACTTGACTGTGTTTAATCATGGAAGGGAGATGATTGAAGAATTCCAGATCTTAAATGGATTCCAGATCTTCCTCATGGCTGGTAAAGGACGGAATGTAAACACGTGGTTGTCAAAATACCTTAACCTAGAACAGCTAGACGGTGGTGGTAGGAACTGACCTATAAAAGAAGATAGGTCTAGGTACAACAACGGTATTCATTATTATTGTTGTTAATGTGTTTCACCAACATGGCTATACTCTCTTGATTTTAGTATGTATGTATGTATGTATGTATGTATGTATGTATGTATGTATATACATAATATATACAATATATATTTCTATATTGTGTATGCATCCTCATGAGAAGTCCTCCAACATGCTGAGGTGATTAAACAGGCTCATCCTGAATGACAGAAAAGATTAAACATGGACCTCAGCCGGCTGGCTCCTTAGGAACAGAAGCTCCCTATTTTCAGCTCCCTATTTTCAGACAGACCACACACCTTTGAAGATACATCACTCACCAGAGAAGTTGTGAGGAGAAACACTTGATTTTGTGAAAGGATGACAAGAAAATTAAATGAGAAGAAATGATACAATAAATATTTACTTGCAAAAATACTTGGTATGCTTTATGTTATTAGTTATATAAGTACTAAGTCACTGATCTCATAACAATTCTGTAAGTACTATTTATGGAAATATTTAGATATTAAAAATTACATCCATTCTACTAAATCACTTGAAGAAGGACTTGAGCAGTAGGCTCAAATCCATGTTATTAACAGGAGGGGTTTGCTGCCTTTATAAGTAAAGACTTGGTTGTTGAAAGGATTAAATGAAAAGATAGAAGTAAATTGCTTAGTTCTGTCCATGGAAAATGCTGTGTGAAAGAAGTAAATTACAGCAGGGGTGGAGTGAAGAGGGCAGCTGCCAAACTTCCATGGCTCTAGTTGAGATTACATATGACAATTTTGCACAATAGGCTGAAAGCTAAGCAAGGTATAATGAATAAGGTCAAAGCTACGACTGACAAATTCACTCCCCAAACAGGAAGGATTCTGCATGGATTAGCCTTCATCAGGGTCTCTTCTACACAGACCTTGGCCATCTGTGCAGCTTGGCACACTTCATACTTAGATAAATTGCCTAAGCATTCTTTTCCCTCTTAGTTCCCAGCTCATCTTTACTTCAGTCCAAATGTACAACTAGTTTGTCTGGTGTCTTTAAATGCTGTTGTCTGTCAGTATCCACAATGAGTTAGTTCCAGGACCCCCATAGAAAACCACCCAGTATGCTCAAATGTCATAGTATTTACAGAGAATTTATGCATATCCTTTTATATATTTTTACTGGTTATAATGAGTTATTAAGGGAATAATAGCAAAGTAGAGGTCTGCAAATGTTCTATATTTTCCCAATATTAGTCGAATCCGTAAGTGTAGAATACATGGATATGAGGAGCAGTTTGTAATTTCATAATTCCACATTAGCAGATTGTCCGGCTATATAGATACAAAGATAAGGAGATGACAACCTCATGTTTCATAACATAGACATCCTAGACAGGAGTGACAGATATATAGACCAGTAATGACCAGGCTTGCACTAAGGACAGCTAGGAGGGGCACGTGTGCTCATTGCTTTTCCCTTGGAGCAGACTGTGTTGAGGAGTGAACTTCAGCCAGGCTTAGAAGAGAAAGAAGATAAGCCGTGAGCATGTAGCAGACATGTCTAAGACAATCGTGTGCATTAGTAAAAGTATAGCTTCTAGGAAACACACTGATCTGTGAGTGCTTGAGCATTAGGTTTGGAGAAGGACCATCTTGAACCAGAAGGGGCGAAGGCAAGCTGTGTCTGTATCCTGTCCCGACTGTTGTGTGCACCATGTGAAACCTCTCAGGACAAGGTTAGTAAGGCACGAGAACAGGAAGTCTGTATCTTAGAAAAGAATTCTCCTGAAAGCTTGATTGGAAAATCCAAGGAGGACTAACTTAGACGCAGTAGTCTATTTCCAGGTGAGAAATGCCTAGAGCATTTACATAAAGCGGGAAATTCAGTCCTTTTATCTCACTCCTTGGATTTCAAGTGCTCAGAAGGTACGTGTAGCCAGTGGCTACTGAACTGCCTACATATCGTGGGTTTCTGTAGGATGGAAACATTTCAAACAACTGACATCTGCAGGAGATAAATACACTAAAAGAAGTAAATTTTGAATGCCTGCTATGTGCTCATATTTACTACTGCTTACTGCACATGGCTGGTATGGACACTCTAAATTCAACCTGTCCAAAGATTTTATGATATATCTTTGTCATATACATCAGTGATCCCCACCACCACTAACACGCTTCATATTAGAGTTAGAGAGCCATTCTTTGATCCAATATTCCTTTAAATCTGTCTTCCTATATAAATTACAAGTCCACCTTATCCCTTACCTAGCATCGAATATTTAGTGTCCATACCATCCACATACAGTAAGCAATAGTGAATATAATGTGAGCACATAATAGACACTCAAACTATGCTTCCTTTGGTGTACTTATCTCTTCTAGATGCCAGGTGTTTGAGATGTTTCCATCTGACAGGAACCCACAGTATCTGGGCAATTCAATAGCCACTGGCTGCACGTGCCTACCGAGCTCTTGAAATCCAGGGAGTGAAATGGAAGAACTGAATTTCTCACTTTATTGAATTTTCATGAATTTCAATATTACAACATGTACTCATTTAATTTTCAGGAGACTGCTTAGACAACATGTATATATGAATCTACTTTACTATTCATACATTTCACGAAATTAAAATACAGCTCAATTATGTCCAATGAAAACATAACTTCCAAGTTGAGACATACAATGATTATAAAATTTGCAATTTAGAAAGTAACATAAATGTGAAATATAATACAATAAATAATTAAGATTAATTTCATTTTGGTTCTCATTTTTAAATTTTATTCTAAATTTTAGCTTTTTGATGTAGTAACTACTTTTTTAAAATCACATAAGTGGTTCTCATTATATTTCTACTGGTCAGTATTTTTCTAAGATATCAAACCCAGTCATACCTCCATATACTTATACTTGTTTTCCCTGTATCTAGAATGTTCTCCTAGATCTACTTCTCTTGTTCACTGTCACTTCTTTGACATTCTTACACAGATCTCCACTCAGATAGCAACAAGTCAGATAGAATTTTCCTAAACACACTGTCCAAAGCAGTCTCCTTCCTCCTTCCTTGCCTGCTTGAATTTCTCTGGCATTCATCACTACATTTCCTGACTTAGTCTCTGACTCCCCCACTGGAGAGTAAGCCTCCTAAAAAGAGGGATGTTTTCCTTGTTCAATGCTATCGTTCCAGAACCTACAGAAAAACAGTGTATTTTGACACTGAATATTAGCTAAATGAAGTGAATGACTGAATGTACTGATGAGACTCAACTGTGCCACAGCCTGGACTGTGCACATATTCTGTTTCTTTCTTAAATACAGACACAATGGATCTTGGCAAGAAAAACACCACTTCTTTCAAATAAATTCAAGACCTTAAAAAGCTGATAGAAATATACAACTAGCCAAGGGTCAATATGAATCTTAAGTAAGGGCAGAGCAGGCAGAATGCCTGCAGGCTCTTCTCCACCAATCTTTGCCACAGACAAACCCAATCCTCAGAATCTTATGCTTAACATCAATGGGTCATTCACATTCAAAATGCCATTATTTGTCATGAGTTGTCATCTGGGTTAGGAAGAGGGCTCAGGAATGTTAAAGTGCTCGCCATGCAAACATGAAGACTTGAATTTAGTTCTTCAGAACCCACATAAAATGCCAGACATAGTACTACATGTCTTTAATCCCAGAACTTGAGGAGATGGAGACAGGAGGATCCCAGGGTTTGCTGGCTAGTTAGACTAGATCCAATCAGTAAGCTCCAGGCTTAGTGAGAGACCGTGTGTCAAAAAGTAAGGTTGAGAGTGACTGAACAACATATTCAGTATCAACCTCTGGATTCCACACACACTTAGTCATGCACATTTCACGCCCATATGTGTCCATACACACACACACACACACACACACACACACACACACACGTTCATGCATATCACACACATTTTCAAAAAATAGTCTTCCAAAGAAGAGATTTTTTTAAGTACATTGAAGTCGATATAAGGAAAAAATTATGTATGAAAGATACAAGCTTTATCCTTTCTAAAAGGTCTTTTGTTTGAGATTCCTTAAAAGCACACTTGGACTACTTTGCTATGCAGCCATGACTCCATGAACGCATTAGCTCTTTAATTTTCAAGAGTCAGTATCAGGCAATTCTAAGACAAAAGGAATTGGAGAGACTAGATAAGCCCATTCTAGGCTATCTCCAATGCAAAAGTCTAGGTTTACCCTGGGTACTTTGCTGGCAATTGCTGCGAATATTTGCCTTCAATTTTCCACATCATTATCAGCCCAGGTACTAACACAAGTACATGTCAAATGTGAAATTGTGATCATATTTAGCATGGGAGTCAGGGAATTTAATTTTTTCTCTTAAGTGGAATCAATTTTCACCCTTAAACAATAAAGACTGAACTAACGTTAGTATGACCACAAATGTCCAAAGAGCAGGCTTTCACTCACAGTTCAGGAATCTGAAAACTGAGGGGAAGGTGAATGTATCAACACAGCAAAGTTAACGTGAGACACTCTTAAATCGTGCCTTCCAACGTCACATAACTTTCTATAACTATGAGGTTATCACCACGAAAATAGCTAAAGAATCTTAGCAGATCCAGGCAATAAATTTTGAATGGTGAAAAGAAAACATGGGGTAAGCAGAAAGTCTCCACAGAAGGTCACCATCCTGTGAAGGTGTGTGAAAACAGCTGCCAACCCAGATAATGGGCACTGCTTAAAGTTATTCCTGGGTCACTTTTACCTGCTCTATTTTGGACATATAGATAATGAGTTCACAAGAGGTAAGGAAGCAAAATCACACCAACCATCATGTCTTGCCCTCATTCTGCCAGGCATGACACTGCCGACTTGTTTGTTTTCCTTCCTAATCTGCTACAAGTTAGTGAAGGGAGCCGAAATTACTTGTGAATGGGGAAGAAATATATCTTACCTCCGGTTGGAGGAGATGTCTTTTGTATACATTTCTGAATACAAAGGCCTCACACTTGTGACCCCTGAGGGCCTTTTAGTCCCATTTAAGTGCTTGACTCCATTAAAATAGAAGTGGTGGGCTTGATGAATTGTGGGTGGGAGAAGCTATCATTTTCCCATTTATCCTAATTTGTAGGCATATGAAGTTGGAAGAGTCACAGAAGATTGGCTTCTGGAAATGGGTTTGTTGGGGCTTTCCATGATGTGTAGAGATGGAAACCATGATTTGGGGTGCAGATCATGCTAGGCAGATTGTGTCTGAATTGTCACATGTCTCGTTGGAAAATGTGCATTGCAGACATTCTGTTCCCAGTTGGTGCAAGCATTCTGCAGCACAGTGAATTCAGTTGCTTGCCATTCAGATATGCATGGAATTTTAGGATGCTTGGCTGGCATACCTCAAATTACAACTCCTTGATAGTGTTACAAATCAAAAGGCTATTTATTTGGAAATGAAAACTGAAAAAAAAAAGCCAAAAATATTGGAAAGTGTCTTTGGCTCCGTCAAGGATTGTTTTCATGCTTTTTGTTCTTCTCCTGGTAGAAATTGCTTTAACACCCATTTGTTGTGATTACTCTTTCTTGTTCTATTGAAATCCTAAACTGGGATGGTCACTTTACCCATTCAATAATATGATTGTGGTTAAATGTGACACTTTGTCTCCACAAGAAAAAAATATTCATAACTATTTCCTGTGCCAGTGATTTATTTCATTTCTGATATCAAACAGATTTAACTTTATACCTCTGGCTGTCAGACACACGTGCTGGTCTTCTAAATTCAAAAATCAGTCAGGAATAAAGGAGATAACACCTCTTTTATTACACTCTGGGGAAACAAAAAAAAATCATTTTGGATATAGAAATATCCCATGAAGCACTTGGATATATTTTATTCTGTTCTTGGGGAAATGCAGGCAATATATTCAAATCAACAGACATCAACTCAGTATACAGTAAAAACTGTGATGTTCTCTGGTCACCTGCAAGTTTGCAGAGACTAGATTCAGTCAGTGAGCCATAGCTAAATAAGCACAGAGGACATTAGGAAAAAATGTGGCAGCTGCTTTGTCATTAGCTGTTTGAAACTCTCTTCTAGTGCAAGGTCTTTCAGCTTCTTAATAGAGAGGGAACAGATGCTGAGAGCACAGCGAGGCTGTGGCCATCCTCCTCTTCTCATGTCCTTCAGTCACGCTAGCCAGGACGCAGGAGCCCCAAACAAACATAGTGCGAACGACCAACACTGCAGTTTGTCTCAGTAAGGATTTCTTCAATACAGAGAGATTTACTCCAGGGTGGCTCAAACGTTAACTTATGTGTAAATCATCTAGGGTCTAGAGACAACACAAAAAAATAAAATTGTTGAAGGTGATGGGGTGTTTTCCTGATACAATCATGACACATTACATATCAGTGTTGATATAGAAATACCAGACTTGCACACATTAATGCTTATAATTACTATTTATTATTTAAAATCATCTGTATATAGATGATCGATATGATATAGGAGATATATATACATGTATATATTTAATATAGTTGCTAACTTAGTAGCCTGTGATTCTGAATCACTTCCTAGGTTACCCTGATTCACATGTCACATATTTAAATTGTGGGATTCAAGTGGTACAATGGTTTGAATCTATCCCCCCGAGATCATGGGTTCAGACTTGATTCTCAGTGCAGTAGTAGTAAGACTTAAGATAGCACTTTGCTATTGAAACTTGAAGAGCATTAAAGATGCTCTGCGAACAAGTTACCCAGATGAAGAAGAGAAGAAAAAAGTAAACAAATAGGTTTCATGGAAGCATCTCCACAAATAAGAGAATAAGAAAGCACAATAAAAGGGGAAGGTCTCTCAAAAAGAGTCAGCAGAAGGACATTCAGCCCAGTGACGTGAAACAGATAACATGAAGGTGCTACAGTCCTTAACACCTGAACTCTGATGAACAGTGACTTATAAAATGCACATCCTTAGAGAGTGGTGGATTCAAAGTCACCCCACCAAGGCTCAGGGACCGTTACAGAAGAGGTGACGGAAAGAATGTAGAGACAAAGAATGGGGAGGAGTGCTTTTGAAACATGCCTTCTGGCCACAATGTGGCCAGTGTATGCATGACCACATAACAACTTCCATTACCTGCACAATATTATCAACAAAACTGGAAAATCCTACCTTTCGGATTGAACACAGCCTAGTAGTGATTTGAATTTTCTCAATGTTGACTTACTAATGATGAACTCCTAAGAATATCCATTATAATTATTTCAGACCAATGTACGTTCACCCTCTCTCATTGTTACAGAAAGGCATCAACAGATACTTTTGCATCAAGCAAGTGACTCTTCTTTTTGAGAGAGTAGATACAAGAAGAAGGAAAAGCAGAAAAGCTCCCAAGCTAAGAGGGGATTTCCCCTCTTGCCATGGAGGGGTCACAAAAGTTAAAGACTAAGTAAATCTAGATCTAGCTCTACAATCTAGATCTTTTATAAATTAGGCACCTAATGGGGTTGAGCCTCATTGCTAAATTCAATTATATATGAAGAACCTTTACTGGCCGGTGGAGCCAGTAGCAGAGTGAAATCTTCAAAAGGGACCCTCAGGCTGGGAAATGGCTTTTCAAAGGCTATTAGGTTCCATTTTGTTTTGGAAAGTGACCATTCATTCACTGTTGTTGGCTTGAGTGTCAAACATCCCTCATAAGCTCATGTGTTTGATCACTTGGTCCCCAGCTACTGACACTGCTGGGGAAGGTTGTGGACTCTTTAGGAGGTGGAACTTTGCTGGAGGAATTGGGTCACTTCAGGTTTCATAACCCAGCCTCACTTCCTGTTTGCTCTCTGCTTCCTGACTCTGGCTGGAATGTGACAAGCTGGCTTGTAATGCCTTTCCTCTGCATCCTGGACTACATCATCTTGAAAGCAAAAATAAAACCTTTTCTTCCTTAAGTTATTTTCAATCAAGAATTTTTTTTTCCAGCAACAAGAAAGGAACTAGTATAGCTGCAAAATGTTGATATTAGTCCTGATCCTTCCCAGCACTGCTGTTGACTTTCTTTGGGATAACAGCACTAACTGCAGAAAACTAAAGTATTTGCAAATCAGCTATTCCAGTACCAGAGGCAGTGAAGAATTTCACTGCATCTAAAGATGGAAAATATAAGGGTCATGTTTAAAAGGTTTTTACCCAGGGAGTGCTGGTTAGGGTACTTGCAACACAGTCCGTTGCACAACAGGGGAGGGGAGATGTAGCAACTTTCACAGATAAAGAGAGGAATCCATGAAGAATAACCCGATCCTGTAAATTTACCAAGACTCACTCAAGATTCTATTTCAGTACTCACAAACTTTTATCTCTCTGACAACCAAACCCAAGAGATTTGCCAAAAGAGACTTCCAGGGCAGAGGAAAAGAAGCTAAAGAATTATGTATTAATAACACCTTTACCCACAGGCTGAACATATTTTCATCTGCACATATCACGTAAGGAAGATCTTAGGTTATTAAAGGTGAAAGAGGCTAATAGTCTATGGGATGACTCTCTTGGGACACCTATTTGCATAATGAAGCTAATACAGGGCAACCCAACTCAGCAGTTCTGGATCCACTACTTGTAGTCACACATGCTTATTTTTAATTCGCTAACTAAATTACTTTGTGGAAGAGTTGCTGGTAGCTAATCTCAAACCATGTCTGCAAATAATTCATGACTATATTTGCCAATGAGAAAAAGCCTAATTGGTAAAGATATATGGTTTAATTAATCTGTCTTTTTGAAAAATTCCAAATTAATGCAAACAGAAAGTTCACCATTGATAAAGACACTACTAAAGTTATCTGCATAATTTAAACCTCTGAGTTGGGACCTCTCTCTTGCTCACAGTGCCAGCAAGCCTGGGTGTCTATACAAGGAAACAGCTTGGAAGCTGCTTATCAAGGGAAAGAAACTCAAATCTGATGTCTAGGATTTCATTTTCAGACTTCATCATTGCATAAGCACTTTTAAAAATATTTTAGTTATGCAAACTCAAATTGTGGGAAATTTTTCTAGAATAAAATTTACTGGTACATTAGTAATTTTGTTTACAGGAGAGAAATGATATTATTTATTACACAGAAACCACTTAACATTTTGCAACTAATCTGTGGGGTAAACTTTTGGTTGTTTGTATTATAGAGTGGTTTTACTTTATTAAACAACACATGGCTTGATCTATATCTAAACTATCATGAATCAGAATAGTAACCATAATTTATATTGATGGAGTGTTTATGTGCTGGGACCTCCACTGGGGTAATGCTTTACATGGATTAATTCACTTATTCCATACTTTGTTGTAGTTTGTAAGAGTGTAGCTATTTTACACATAGAGCACAGAGAGGGTAAATAATTAACCTATGAACACAGTGGATGCATGGCTGATCTGGATTTAACCAAGACATTGAATTACTGCATCAGCTAAACAATCTTTCCTAGTGCTTTACTTTTCCTATGAGTGTCTGTTATATGGAAACCAGTATGTTATTTTTTTTCTGTCAAAGTCCACATATCTCTCCATCAAGAGAGGACTTCGGGTCATGTGATGAATGTGGCCATATTAGTAGAAGTTCCTACTTCCCCAGGGAACTCTGCACTGCCCCAGATTCCCTGTGAATTCTTGCATGAGTTCCTCAGGAGCTATCTAGCCAAAACAGTTAACTTGTGGAGTGAATTATTTTAACACTTTATCTTCTAAGTTTAGCTTAAGATCCATTTTCCTTTTTATGGGAGGGGGGTGGAGGTTTGTGGGTCCTCTCTGTTCCCAGGAATCATTGGCCACTGATGTCCCGGGCACAGCAGGAGTTGGGGGGAAGCAGGGTCCTAGACCGGGTAAGTGCAATGGGCAAAGAACCACCCGGGAGGCCATCTGATGGATAGCGCGCTCTCGTTTATTCAAAAGGGGAGTGGGTTTATAAATACTTTAGAAAGGTTGAGAAGGCACATACAGACTATATGGCAATTGGGTACATAGTTTATGGGTTGCTATCTTACAAATTGGCTGGTGTTGGAAGACAGAAGTCGCAAGGGAGAAGCTGCAAGTGGCCAGAAAAGCTATGTGACTTCAGAGTTGCAAGGGAGGAGCTGCAAGGGAGATAACAGAAGTGGCAGGAAAAGCTTCGTGACTTCAGCCACATAAGGGTCTCTTGGGCAGCTAGCCACAAGGTCAGGAACTGTGGGGAGGGAGCAAAGCCTGACTATGGAATGGTCAGGTGCTTTTTGGGTTCAAGGGGAAAGGGCCTCATCAGTTCTGCCCACTCTGGGCTAAGACAGGGCACACTACAACCTTGCCCAAGGTCTCTATCACCAGAGTGGGTTCCCAAAGATAAGGCCAGCTGAAACCCCCACAGCCCAAGGTCCCTTACCATGTGCAACAGCCCAGGTCAGCTTCCTCACAGTCCCAGCCTATGTTTAGCAATGCCCAACAGAGGTTCAAGGTAGGGTCTCACTCTAGCCCAGGCTGATGTAGAGCTCAATCTCTAGCCCCAGGCCCACCTGACTCATGGTGATCCTCCTTCCTCTGCCTCCCAACTGCTGGGACAAAAGGCTTGCACCACCACACCCAGCCAAGATCCATTTTCGTTTCTCGGGGAATGTTCTTTGTCTTTCAATTCAAAATTTGGGGAGCTGATGAAGTACCCATGGTATGCCATGCAAATTTTTATCAGAAACAAAAACAGATTCATACTACAGAGAAGACAGACACAGAAAAGGAATGATGTAAATGTACCAAAGTGTAGGAATTGACTGCTGGGATAGATGCAGTGGTGGATCTCTTGTAAGATCCCAAGATGAAGCTGCCTGGTAAGCAGAGATGGAATAGGTTAAGAGATGCTAGTTCAAGGAGTAATTATTCCTCTCTTAGAGTGCAGTGTGGATGTAGTGATTCACTTTGGAGGAACACAACATGAAAAGTAGAGAAACAGTAAGATAACAAACCTTAGACTTAACAAGCATGACTTTAACCAAGGATGGAGCTGAAAATCTCCAGAAATGCCTTATGATAAAGTAACTCAGGACATTTGGTCATGAGCCCAAATTCCACCTGATGGTGAGAAAAATACCAGGGGGAAAAATTAAGAGATGCTATGAACTAAAAGCCCCCTCACCCTAAGTTTAGATGTTGAAATTCTAGCCTCCAATGTGACAGCATTAGGAGGAGGGTCCTTTGTGGAGTAATTATGACCTTTTGGTAGTGGGGCCCTCATCAAGTGGATTATTGCCTTTCTATTCCACCAGAGACTTTCTCCATCAGCCATGGGAATATACAGTAAGCAGACAACAACCTGCAGAGTAGGAATTGGAATCTCCCTAGACATCCCTGCCAACCTCTTGATCTTGACCTTAAAACTTCGTCATCTCCACAACAGTGAGAAATACATTCCTACTATTTAAATCATCAGCAATGACATTTCTCTTTCCTTCCTTCTTTCTTTCTTTCTTTATTTTTATTTATATGAGGGTGACAGACAGAGAGAGAAAGAGGCAGATAGAGAAAGAGAGAGAGAGAGAGAGAATAGGCACACCAGGGCCTCCAGCCACTGCAAATGAACTCCAGATGCATGCGCCACCTTATACATCTGACTTACATGGGTACTGGGGAATCAAGCCTCGAACTGGGGTCCTTAGGTTTCACAATCAAGTGCTTAACCATCTCTCCAGCCCCCCAATTACATTTTTCTAGCAATGCAAACAGAGTAAGACACAAGTATTCCTCAACACACATGATTGATGCTCTCCAAAACTATTAAAATTGTGAAAATTAAGGGAAAATATCAAAATATCATAGATCAAAGGAGAAACACAACAGGCAATGATCATTGTGATATGGTATCATAGACAGGCTTCTGAATGGAAGAGGAGAATCAATGGAAAACATGAAATTCAAATAAAGCTTGCAGTTTAGTCCATGATAATGTGGCAGTATGTGCTTTTCTTATTGCAATGCATGCATCAGATACATACAAGATGTTCGCTTTAATGTGAATGAGGAAAAACACGGGGGAACTCTCAGTTATATTTGCAACTTCTTTTAATTAGTTTTATACTTATTCTGACATTAAAAGTTTTTAAAGTAAGGTGGGTGTTGCAGTCATGTTCACATTGCTGGTAGAAATCACCCAACAAAGAGCAGCTTGTGGGAAAAAAAAAAAAAGGTTTATTTTGGCTTACAGGCTTGAGGGGGAAGCTCCATGATGGCAGGGTAAATGATGGCATGAGCAGAGGGTGGACATCACCCCCTTGTCAATATCAGGTGGACAATAGCAACAGGAGAGTGTGCCAAACACAGGCATAGGGAAACTAGCTATAACATCCATAGGCCTGCCCCCAAGAATATACTGCCTCCAGAAGGCACTACTTCCCAAATCTCCATCAGCTGGGAACCTAGCATTCAGAACACCCAAGTTTAAGGGGACACCTGAATCAAACCACGACAGTGGGTTAGAATCTATTTTATTAATGAAGTTTTGGAACAAAAGATTTTTTCAAGAGCTGTTTAAAGAAGATATGGAATTTATAGTTCTAAAGGAAAACATGAAAAAGTACAAATCTTGTGAAGAATGGATCTTTAAGAATATATTGCAGTAAGTAATTCTGGATCTGTGATATTAGGAACTTTTCTTAATCATTTTAGATCTAGTTTTCTTCAACTGAAAAATTACAACTGAAAAATACCTGAACATTTCTGAGGTCTCTTCCAGGTTGTCAACATTATGTGATAATAATTTTGTGGGATCCTTTGGTATACAAGCACACAATTTTCAACCTGTCATCATTATATACACTGTCAAGTATGGACGGATGTAGTCACCACTTACATAATTGGGTTGTGTGTGAACCCGGGTTCTGTCAGTCTGTTGAAGGATCATTCATTTGTTAGCAGCTGAACATAAAGGCATCAGATTTCTGTTGCTATTTCCAAGGAGCTCTGTGTACTAGTTATGTCAGGTCATTAACAGCATGTCATAAAATATATCTCCTTCAATTTGGAATCCAGATCACAAAAATGTGTGCTGCTAACACAGAGGTAAGATGCATTTCCCAATGAAAATACCAGTGCAAGTTTGGCCACTCATGAACTGAATACTGAAATGGGAATATTCAGAGGAAGCTCTATGGTTCTGGTTTCTCAAGAGGGAAGAAAGCAAGGTCAGAGAGAAAAGGAGATGAGCCCCCAATTACATTTTTCTAGCAATGCAAACAGAGTAAGACACAAGATTCCTCAACACACATGATTGATGCTCTCCAAAACTATTAAAATTGTGAAAATTAAGGGAAAATATCAAAATATCATAGATCAAAGGAGAAACACAACAGGCAATGATCATTGTGATATGGTATCATAGACAGGCTTCTGAATGGAAGAGGAGAATCAATGGAAAACATGAAATTCAAATAAAGCTTGCAGTTTAGTCCATGATAATGTGGCAGTATGTGCTTTTCTTATTGCAATGCATGCATCAGATACATACAAGATGTTAACTTTAATGTGAATGAGGAAAAACACGGGGAACTCTCAGTTATATTTGCAACTTCTTTTAATTAGTTTTATACTTATTCTGACATTAAAAGTTTTTAAAGTAAGGTGGTGTTGCAGTCATGTTCACATTGCTGGTAGAAATCACCCAACAAAGAGCAGCTTGTGGGAAAAAAAAAAAGGTTTATTTTGGCTTACAGGCTTGAGGGGGAAGCTCCATGATGGCAGGGTAAATGATGGCATGAGCAGAGGGTGGACATCACCCCCTTGTCAATATCAGGTGGACAATAGCAACAGGAGAGTGTGCCAAACACAGGCATAGGGAAACTAGCTATAACATCCATAGGCCTGCCCCCAAGAATATACTGCCTCCAGAAGGCACTACTTCCCAAATCTCCATCAGCTGGGAACCTAGCATTCAGAACACCCAAGTTTAAGGGGACACCTGAATCAAACCACGACAGTGGGTTAGAATCTATTTTATTAATGAAGTTTTGGAACAAAAGATTTTTTTCAAGAGCTGTTTAAAGAAGATATGGAATTTATAGTTCTAAAGGAAAACATGAAAAAGTACAAATCTTGTGAAGAATGGATCTTTAAGAATATATTGCAGTAAGTAATTCTGGATCTGTGATATTAGGAACTTTTCTTAATCATTTTAGATCTAGTTTTCTTCAACTGAAAAATTACAACTGAAAAATACCTGAACATTTCTGAGGTCTCTTCCAGGTTGTCAACATTATGTGATACAATAATTTTGTGGGATCCTTTGGTATACAAGCACACAATTTTCAACCTGTCATCATTATATACACTGTCAAGTATGGACGGATGTAGTCACCACTTACATAATTGGGTTGTGTGTGAACCCGGGTTCTGTCAGTCTGTTGAAGGATCATTCATTTGTTAGCAGCTGAACATAAAGGCATCAGATTTCTGTTGCTATTTCCAAGGAGCTCTGGTGTACTAGTTATGTCAGGTCATTAACAGCATGTCATAAAATATATCTCCTTCAATTTGGAATCCAGATCACAAAAATGTGTGCTGCTAACACAGAGGTAAGATGCATTTCCCAATGAAAATACCAGTGCAAGTTTGGCCACTCATGAACTGAATACTGAAATGGGAATATTCAGAGGAAGCTCTATGGTTCTGGTTTCTCAAGAGGGAAGAAAGCAAGGTCAGAGAGAAAAGGAGATGAGAGAAGAGAAAGAGGGCAGGAGTGAGGCTGGGATGGAAAGAGGAAGGGAGAAAGAGAGAGAAAACTTTTAAAAAGAGTGGTTTGTAAACCTCAGAATAATGTGTACACTAACCAGAAACAGTACCTACAGGCTAGAGAAATTCAATAGTACCTAATAATACTGAACTAGATAGTAGTAGCAGAGGTAGAGCTAGAGATGGCTCAATGGTTAAGGTGCTTGCCAGCAAAGCCTAACAACCCTGGTTTAATTCCCCAGTATCCATGTAAATCCAGATGTACAATGTGGCATTTGCATCTGGGGCTTACTGGCAGTGTCTAGAGACCCTGGTGTGCCCATTCTCTCTGTCTGTCTCTCTTCTCTTATCCCTTTCTGCTTTCAAATAAATAAATAAAAATGTTTAAAACAAAGAAGAGGTGCCTTCTAAGGAAAACTAGGAGAAAGTTAAGATGACCAACTCAACTTTGCTTTCCTGAGACTTTTTCTTAGTATCCACATTAAGAAGACTCTAAGGCAAAGCTGAATGGATGTAGTCACCCTAAAAGAAGATTAATATAAAATATTGTCAAATATACTTTTGTTTTAAGCTCACCATGGCATTCAAATGCCGACTTTACCTTTCTATGCTGAATTAGAAGTCAATCAGTCCTATATCCATGTTTCTTTCATGTTGTATAGGGATGAATGCATAGATATAGATACATACACAAACATTTATGTCTCACTCTTAGGAACATGGAGTTATCCTAACCTTGATTGTCATCACGTGAGCCAGGAATTTGAACTTATGAACCAACCTAATTTTGTATGACTGAGTCTTGTTGTTCCAATTCAAAAGTATAAATTATTTAAAGAAATTAAAGTCAGCATATGTGTAAAGGAGAAAGCTCTTGATGTGTTCACAAAATAAGACCATCATAACTGAACTATTTTTTGCCATATTATGAAGTATTTGGAATGTATGGACCATTCCATGTGATAAGGACAATTGACTTCATACCT
Source organism: Orientallactaga sibirica (assembly GCA_036365145.1). Classification (NCBI taxonomy): domain Eukaryota; kingdom Metazoa; phylum Chordata; class Mammalia; order Rodentia; family Dipodidae; genus Orientallactaga; species Orientallactaga sibirica. Next base: position 2,156,203 of record JAEOAD010000044.1, on the reverse strand, counting down.
GATGATCAATGTGTGTTAAATCACTTAAAAAAAAAAAAGTAAAAAGTAAAAGTGCCAAGAACATCACATTGGTCATTATTAATGTTATGTTTGTAACAGTAAGACTGAAAAAGAAAGCTTCAATCAACAAATAATATAAATAAGCTATTATTAGCAAATAATACAAAAGAACAAGTATTCAATGCCTATCTGAAACCACCTCTAGCTCCTGCATCAACAATAAATGGTTTTACATTGGAAAATATAGGACATGGCATGGTGATGTGTGCCAATAATCCCAACACTGGGGAGACTTAAATGGAAAGATTGCAAGTTCAAGGATGGTCAATGCTACCTTGTAAAACTCAATTTCAAAAAAAAAAAAAAAAACTGAAACAAACAAACAAAATTGGAAAGTATAGGTAACAAGCACAATTATTAGGGAATTGAAATTAAAAATGTTAGAAGAATCAAGATATTTGCTTGGGATGACCAGACGTCATTAGACCACAAACAAGTTACACAGAAGGCTATGATTTTTGTGGTGTTTAGAAATAAACTGAGGGCCTTCAGCATACTTAGCAAGCACTCTTCCAATCAACTATATCCTCAGGCCCAACAGACTATATTTTAAAATATATACCTATCTTACTTTACAAAAGCAAGGAATAAATATACTCTGAAAGACAAATATAAAGTGAAAAACTACTAATTGCATATAGCTGAACTTGATGACCTTGGCCTATCCAAGAATACACTGAAAACTAAGAACCAATGTCATGAACAACTAACTGAACATGCAGAAAAGAAGAAAAAAAATTTTAAAAGACAAAGAGAGAAAGAAATAAAGGAAAAAGAGAGAGGGGAGAAAGGGAGGAAGGAAAGAAGCAATGAAGGGAGGGAGACAGGGAAGAAGGGAAGGATGGCAGGTGGGAGAAAATCAAAAGCAACAGCATAATACATTTTGACCCCAGTACATCTAGAATGTTCTTCTTGTGGTTTGTTTTACAAAGTTATTCTTTATCTCCTTGGCCACAAGCACACACTCACACACACGAAGCATACCTACACATATGCACACATACACGCATGTGATGATACTGCTAAGCACAGGTGCACTTGGCCTTAACACTGTGCCTAAATTCTACTTATTAATGAATCAATAACAGAAGAACAAAGTGCCACAGGAGTCAAAGTAAACACCGCCCAGTATTTTTCTTAATTACTGGAAGTTGAGATATCTTTATGGAGTTTGTGTAACACACACATGTGGTGATGAAATCGATTTTCAAGAAGAACCTGACAAGCCAGACAAAAGACTGCCTTGTTTCCTGCTGAGTTCTGCACTAGGTCCTGCTTCAGCCAAGTGCAGGTGAGTACCTGCTATTACTGTGAGACTGTTCACACAGCGCTTTGAAATCTTGGTTGATATCAATCTCCATCAGCCAATGGCAGAACACACTGGCCAAGGAGAACAGATGTCTCCTATAGTTCAACCAGTAGAAGTACCATGTTCAAAACAAACATGTGGTGCCTGTAGAACCAGTCTTCACTTAGCCCTTGTCTTTGTGGGGTTGTGATGCTATAACAAATTACCAGAGACTTAGTGGTTTATAAACAAAGCAGAAGTAGTTATTACAGTCCTGGAGGGTAGGAAGTCTAAGCTCTAGCACCTGTAGATTCATTGCCTACTAAGGAAGGTCTCACTTCCTGTTCACAAATAGCCATCCTAGCTGTATGGTCACATTGGGGAAAGGGGAGGGAGCTCTTTAGAGCCTCTATGAGGCACTGACCCCAAAGGGTCCAACTCCTAATACCAACTCATGAAGAATTATATTTCACGATATGAATTTTCAGTGAACAAAAACATTCTGTCACTGCCCAGTATTTGCTCTCATAACTACAACTTAAGAGAAAACCTGCTTAATGAGGGATAATCCAAAAAAGTGAGCCTAGACCATGAATTCTCCAGAAAATAGGTTATAGGAGTACTTTTCACAGCAAAGAAATGTGTTATAACTGGAGACAGAGCATAGTAAACTTATGATTAAGATTTTCAAATATTTGAAACTCTGTTTCCAAAAAGAGACTGAACTTACATCACAATGCTCCAGAAGACAGAAGTCACATAATAGTTTGAAGATTTATACGCCTTTAATCCCATTACTCGGGAGGCAGAGATAGGAGGATCTCCATGAGTTCAAGGCCACCCTAAGACTACATAGTGAATTCCAGATCAGCCTGGGCTAGAGTGAGACCCTACCTCGAAAAACAAAACAAAACAAAACAAAAAAAAGTTTGAAGATTTAAATATGCAACTTTCAACTCAGGGCAAGAAATTTTTATCAGTAATTAAAGATTTCTAAACAAAATAATGAAATGCCAGTGTTGTCAAGGGTATGAAGACATAAACATTTTCATATTGTTGAAATGAGAAAGGAAGTCAGATTAGTCATTTAGGAGAGTCAACTTGGAAATATACATCAAAAGACAGAAAAGCCTCCATCCTTTAATTAAGTAATCCTACCTTTAGACATTTATATGAATAATTAGAAATGCTGCAAAGGCTTATAAGAAAATTAATAATAGATTTTTTGGAATAGTGAACATTTTGAAATAACCTAAATAGCCATCACATATATGTATTCTATATACACAAAATGTAGTAGCATTTAAAAAATCCATAGCAGGGCTGGAGAGATGGCTCAGCAGTTAAGGCACTTGCCTGCAAAAACTAAAGACCCAGGTTCTACTCCCCCAGAACCCATGTAAGCTAGATGCACAAGGTGGTGCATGCATATAAGATGACACATGTGCACAAGGTGGTGCATATGTCTGGAGTTCAATTGCAGTGGCTAGAGACCCTGGTGCACCAATTCTCTGTCTGTCTATCTATCTATCTATCTATCTATCTATCTATCTATCTATCTACCTATCTATCCATAGCAAAATTATATTTTACAAAAACTGAAACATTGATATTATTTGCTGAAAAAAAGATCACAACAGAGTATGATGATACATATCTGTAATTCTAGGAGCTGGAATGCCAGAGAGAGTAACTAACACAGGAAGATCATGAGATCACGGTCAGCCTAAGCTACATGTTAAGACCCAGTTGGAAAAGAAAAAAAGGAAGAAATATGAAAGAAAGAAGGAAAGAAACAAAGAAAGAAAGAAGCAAAGAAAGAAGGAAGAAGGGATCAAGGGAAGAAGGAGAATAAGAGAAGCAGAGAGAGAAAAAGAGATGGAGAAGAAAGTAGGAGTCCCAACCTTTTAAATGTAGATTTTAACCTATAAAATAAAAAATAATTTCCATTATGTGCTTTTAATTGTTTTTTCCTAATCTGTCTACAATGAAAACATATACATTTTGCAGCCAGAAACATATTTTTTTTAAAAAAATGAAAGCATAGAGCACGTGCTCTTGCATCTCCAGTACCTGACTCACAGTAGGAGCCTCCACATTTTTGCTGAATAAATGAATAAATTAATTAAATGTTATAAATATTTTATGGCGTGAACTCTCTAAAAGAGTTAACAGCTTCTCATTACTGGAAGTGGCTAAGCAGAGGCTGAGTGACTCTCAGCGTCATTGGAGGACATTCTTATTTTGATTTCGATCAATGATTTCCAAACAGAGGCACCTGGGAAAATTAAGTTGCTTCTGTATGTTTTACAAAATACAAATGTCTGGCTCCACCTCATGTCTAAGAGTTGAATGGAATTTCTGAAAAATCTTCAGGAGATGTTAGGCTTTGCCGGGAGAGGGAAAATACTTTCATGATTATTTTCATGCAGCTGAAAAGCCCACCTGGAGTCCTGAGTGGATGGCTAAGGTAAGAGTCTGTGCAGGCACCTTGGGGCCTTCACCCTGGCCTTTCTTTCCTGAAATGTTCTTCTATCAGGTCTGTGGAGCTCAGCCCCTTATCCTCCATGTCCTGGTTCAGTTGTTACAACTTTACAGTGGGTCCCTGAAACTAAGACATTGCAACCTCTTTTAAGCTCTCCCATCAATGTATTTCTATTTATTATTTTTTTTCCTGTAGCACTTTCTACAATATCTTATCATTAACTTATTTATAATACTGTTGTGTGGTTTGATTATAGAACTGTCCCCCATAGACTCATGTGTTTGATCAGTTGGTCCCCAGATGGGAGTGGGCTTTGATGTAGAGAGAGCATAGGTGTACAAAGGGAGATAGTGGAGGTAGTTTTGAGGTTTCTAGGCCCAACCCTGCTTCCTGTCTTTTCTCGGTTACTTGACTATGGACCCAGTGTGACTAGCCACCTTAATCTCCTGGCACAATGTCGTCCAAGCCATGCTGAGTTGCATCACCTCAAACTGTCAGCCAAAGTTCACCCTTCCTCCCTTAAAGTTCCTTCTTGCCAGGTATTTGGTCACAGCAACGAGAAGGTGACTGACATAATCTTTTGGAGTCGGTGTTCTCCACTTCATAGTAAGATCAAGGAAGACAGAAACTTTTATGTAGTTTTTTGTTCACTTATGCATTCCAGAATCATGCTTGACATGCGGTAGGAGCTCAGAAAATGTTTCTAAATGAATGCTAACAACAACCCCAAAATGAGTGCATGGACATCTGTGGTTGTAGTTATAGGTGCCTGGCTGCTGCTGCTTGCCAAGCAATATTCCAGTTAGTCTATCCCAGGACTTGGCAAATGTTTCCTGTAAATGGCCAAATAGAAACATTTTCAGTTTAATGAGTCATAAGGTCTCTGTCACAACTACTCAACTCTGCTATTGTAGTGCAAAAGCAGCCATGGACAATACATAAATATGAGTACAGCTATTTTCCCGTAAACTTCAAGATGGATTTGGCCCAATGGCCATAGTCGGCTGACCTCTGTTCCAGTCACATTTCTGGAAACCTCATTAAAACAGAATTCTCTGAGGGGAATTAGAGCTACTTCAGGTCATTTGTGTATTGCTTGGCTTTGCCAGACTTAGTCACAAGGCTTCGTGGCTCTCACGACTGGGGTCTTGGGGAAGATATCTCTTTCACTAATTCTAGAAGGGTTCTTTAACTCAGTCTTCATGACGAGATCAGTGTTTGTGGATGATGGGTAAACCAACCTGCAATGGTACATGCATGAGGTTTGCATAATTACTTAAGGAGTCCACAGTGGGTCTTGATGGAACTCTCTGGTTCCTCCTCAGTAGTGTCAGCAGAGAATGGCCCTGGGTCATCTCTAGTGCTGCCAGCTCTCCAAACTGACACCTTTTGTCTTGTGTCCTGACTGCTTCTTCCTTTGCAAAGTTTGTGGCACTGATGTCACCATGTCTTAAGCCAACCATTAAAAAGTAATAAGTCTGTATTATTGGCTCTCTGCAATGTGCCCCTTGCTCCAGATGCATGAAGCCACAGCACACTGTGTCAGATCTTCCCAGGGAGACCATCACTTGTCATTGAGATACAAGATTCAGCTACATCTGCAAGCACAAGGCAGGGACAGAATTTAAACACCTGTGCCCTGAAGAACTCCTTCCTGCTCTGTCTGTCCTTAAACCCTGTACCAGTTGGCAGAAACATTGTGCTACCTGGCAAATCAAGTATAACTCTAAATTACAGATCCTTTTGCAGGTTGCGGCTTAGCACACTATCATTTAATCACATTGCACCCTAAGTCAATAGAGAACCCAGATATTTGGGTGAAAACTAAAGGAATTAGTCAATGTTGTGAATGCCTCCTTTTATCACCACAGTGTTCACCTGTCTGAAAGCATCATTGCTGTATCTTATATTTTATAACCTAAATACAGGCATTACTTAAGGCATCCATTAGAGGCAGCCATTCTATTTTAGTAAACACAGCAACATTTCCCTGTATTAACCTCTTGGAGTCAAAACTGGGAGTAACATGTGTTCAAGGTAAGGGTCTCGATGTGGCCACTGCAGTCATGTGTAGGACCAAACATGCCAGGAGGGAGACAAGCAAGTTTGAGGACAGCTTGATAAACAAAGGATGTTCTAGACCAGCCAGAGCTATATAGTAAGATCTTTCCTCAAAAGCAAAAGAGAAATGGGTTGTTAAAACATGATTCCCTCTAGGTCAGACCTCATTTCAAATATTGTACCCATTATGAAAACAAATCTACCAACGTTGTCATTTTGCTCTCCAATATCAAGCTCCCACCAATCTTGGGCTACAAGAGGGCCTACACCTATTAAAGTCTCTCTAAACGAATGCTGGTCATCCCATTTATGCAGTGCTGACTTCACTCTCCATTGGAGAAGTTGCTTCTCTTTTTCAGATGGACGCAGACACTTGAGGAGAAAATCAGCCCATCTCACTTCACCAGGGCCCCAGATGAAACCATAGAATAATGGGAGAAATGAGCAAGAGTGCTGCTTTCTTGGTGAACCTGGCACCAGCACAAGGGTGCTCATCACTGAAGCATATCTAAAATGAACCCAACATGGCTCATGGAAATTCACAGAAGAGGGGGTGGAATTATTGTTAGAGCCACAAGTGGGACATTATGCACAGAGACATTGCCTCTTCCCCATAACTGGTGGCTACCCCCACAATGCATGACCCACAATCCCCATGGGGATTACTGGCCTCCCCAATGAAGATGGTCCCTTTGGAGGGTGGAAGTCAGGGGTGACCAATATGTGCTATTTACACACTTAGTATGTACATAACTAATAAAAAACATTTTAAAAACTACAGCTTATCAGAAATAAAAGAAAACACATTTATTGATGTTAATTTTTGAACCTACAGAAACTTATTGTCTTCATTCTAGATAAAAAGCTAATATACAGTGTCTCCTTTTTCAGGTCTATTGGTTTCCTTAAAGCAGACCAGCTCCCTGAGCCTCTCTGCACTGTTCTAAGCATCCTGCCCTGGGCCCTGACTGGGGAGACCCCTCTTGCCACAGTGGGCCTTGGCCTAGGTCTCCACCCCATCTCTGGTCTCCACCACTGCTCATTTCTCTCCAAAGAAGTAATTGATCACGCTATATTTTTATATCTGCTGCTGAGCCATGTCACTGGTGTCACCGTCTCTACACAGGCCCCCTGCTCTGCTTGCTGTTTACTTAAGGCAAGCCCAGTGGCTCAGAATAAGCACACAACTGCTCTACTTAATGAATCTTCCAGTGATCCAAGTGAGTGAGGGAAAAGCCATGGGAATAGACCCAAGTCCCAAAGGAAATATCAGAGAGTGAATAGGTTTCCCTTGCCTATGGATTCTTTCTTTTAAAAAAAAATGTTTTATTTTTTATTTATTGAGAGAGTGAGAGAAAGAAAGATACAGAAATAGGCAGGTAGAGAGAGAGAGAGAAATAGAGAGAGAGAATGGACCCTCCAGGGCCTCCAGCCACTGCAAACAAACTCCAGATGTGTGTGCCCCCTTGTGCATCTGGCTTATGTGGGTCCTGGCAAGTTGAACCTAGGTCAAGCGCTTAACTGCTGAGCCATCTCTCCAGCCCAGATTCTTTCTTTTGCTCCTTCTCTAAAGAAGAGGAGAAGAGTCCCCAGACACCAACATCTGTATCAACACCATTAAGTCAATGAAAGTTGCACTTGCTGGAATCCCTGTCTCTTATACTTTGTTTCCTGAATGTTTGATAAACAAAATAATGCATAGATCTAACTAGGCCAGGTACCTTTGCTATCAATTCAGTGCAATTAAATCCACCCTCCTTTCTTTACTTGCTCTTACAATAATCATTTTAAATGTCCAGATCACATTAGACATTAATATATGTAGGGTAATGCCCCCTACAATGATTACATTGAAATCATATATCAGTTTTGACAGATAAGGTACATATTTCTGTGGTAATAAATTGAGAAATATCCCATCCTGTTTCCATCAGGTAAGACATACATATAAAAGCAAACAGTCATGGAAAGAGAGATGGCCCAGCGGTTAAAATGTTTGCCTGCAAAGTCTAACAATCTGGGTTCCCTTCCCCAGTACACACACAGGGCCAGATGCTCAAAGTGGCATATGCACCAGGAGTGCATTTATAGCAGCTAGAGGCCCTAGTGTGCCCTCTCTCTCTCTCTCTCTCTCTCTCTCTCTCTCTCTCTGTCTCTCCCTCTGTCTCTCCTCTTTCTCTCACCCTCCTCTCTATGTTTGAAAATAAGTAAATAAATATATATATTTTTATTTTTTATTGACACCTTCTATACTTACATACATAAAACATATGATATTTCCCTCCCCTCCCCCCATTCTACTTTAGAACTACACTTTCCATCATATCCCCTCTCTCTCTGCATTAGACTTTCTTTTAACAATGCAACTGCCCAGACAGAAATTGGCCTCGATATCCATGACCTTGCAGTGCCTAGCAATACCTTCGCAAGACCCTCAAAATAGAAGAAAAAGATGATGACATCAAATAAATATATTTTAAAGAAACAAACAGCCATTGTCCTAATAGATAGCAATGTTTTATATCCACTTATAGATGAACTAAAAATACCCTCAGATAGTACTAGTAACTGCAGGCAAAGAACTCTCTTAGTTCCTTTTTCTTGAGCAGAGCACACACAATAAAAATTGCAAGCACCCATGATGGAAGAGATGCTAATGTGCTGCTGACACCAAAACCTCCAGCTACCCCAGGATTTGAGCACTGCCTAACTTCTGATTTATTTTAGGCAAATGAGGCAGCATAATGAGTAAAACAAATACTTCAAGGATCAAATTTAAATGAACACATGTAAAGGAATTCAGGTGTAAGTCTGACTTCCACAGTTATTTCTTCAATTGTGGTAAAGTCTTGGCAGCTGCAAACATCAATTAATGGCCTGGAGTTCCAACAATAACAAGTGGATTGCTAAGAATGGATTTATGGAAAGTATGGCCAATTTGATCCAAAGCTACCAAATTGGCAAATTTACTAGAAGGAGATGGAGGAGATTATACTTCATAAGACAGTGATGACAAAAAAATCTGGTGAATGAAAAATTACTTTCTTTGGAGGTTTAAAAAAAAAAGAAAAATAATTTTATTGGCCAATACTTGTCTAACTGGATATAATAACCAACATGTGCATCGTGTTTAACAGTTTAAAAATCTGTTCTCACGAACATTATCTCATAAATGTCTCTCTAAAAGCCAGAAGTCAATGAAACACTGATAAAGGAGGAGAGGCTCTGGACTCTTAAATAACTCCCCTAATGTCACACAGATGAGCAATGTAAAAACAGCTGGAACTATAAAATAAACAAATTCAGAAGGCTATTCCTCAGAAAGTTCCATATCATGGCACCACTCACAGTCTTTGTAACCAAAATAGTCGACCACCTCCTATGGCAGAATTTTCCCGTCAGATGGACATGACCGACCGGTGACCTGTAAGATGTGATGAAGGTGCTCTCAAAACAGCACTCCACGATAACAAATGCTGACACACACCTCCTCACAGCCAGTCGGTCTTGAATTCATCTGAAGCACATGTCATACTTTCCTCTTCAGGCTTCCAAGGACTCACTCAGAGGTGTGCTTTTTAAATAAATAAATATGCCGGGCCTGGTGGTGCACGCCTTTAATCCCAGCACTCGGGAGGCAGAGGTAGGAGGATCTCAGTGAGTTCAAGGCCACCCTGAGACTACATAGTTAATTCCAGGTCAGCCTGGGCCAGAGTGAGACCCTACCTCGAAAAACCAAAAATAAATAAATATATATATATATATATATATATATATATATATATATATATTGAGAGAGACAGACAGAGAGGGAGAGGAAGACAGATAGAGATGGGTGTGCCAGCAGCCTCTCAGCTGCTGCAAATGTGTGCGCCCCCTTGTGGCCAAGTGTGGCATTGTGCCCTTGTGTCACTGCATCTGGCTAAAGGTGGGACCTGGAGATTGGAACCGCTGGAGATTGGAACCAGCGTTCTTAGGCTTAGGAGGCAGGCAGGCGCCTTAACCGCTAAGCCATCTCTCCAGCTCAGAGGTGTGCTTTTAACCAAACAGTTTTGTGTACAAATCAGTGGTCCAACTAGATTCTAGATCTTGCCCATACCTCACCTCTGTTTACTTCTAGACACAGAAGCAAAATTAATTTGGAAAAAATATATATCTGAACACATAAACATGCAATTTTCAATTTGCATAAAAGAGCCGATATTTTGGTAGTGCTTACAATGGCAAGAAGTATGAACACTTCAACACTAGTTTCACAGCACTTCAAAGGAGGACGTCTAGAATCACATGGTGAAGCTGGAAGGGAGTCTGGACTTCCAAGGGCAAAACTCTCATTTTGCCAAGGAGCGAGGCTCACTGACAAGAAGTAACTTTTTGTAGGTCATACAAATAATTAATATCATTCTAAACTGAGAAACAAAAGCCTCCCAAGCCTCCCTCAAGGTTCTGTGCTGTAATCTCACTTTAAGGCAATGTCTGGTCACCTGAGAAACAATTTTCAGGACCAATAAGTTAAAGCTACAATCAATGTTAACCTTGTCTTGTGAATAGAATCAAGAAAAATATTCTCATTTTTGTCAGCCTTGGCTACATAGTCAGATCAAGGCCAGCCTAGTCTACATAGGGAGATCTGTCACATAAACCAAAACAAACAATTGAACTGTCAGGAGCAGAAAATACAATAGTAGTTACCAGAGACTGGGAAGAATTGAGAGAGGGTATGGAGCTGTCGGTCACAGAGTCATAAAAGTGACTACAGCCAATACTATATATTTTAAAAGAATCAAGTAATTTTTAAACTCCTCATTATAAAAATGCTAAGTAAGCAAGTAATGACTATGTTAATTAGCTAGATTTATCCACACTCAGTGTATGCATATGTCAAAACATATCAATGTTTACAGTTGTTATTTTTCAATTTAAAATCATATTAATTCTGTTTCTAAAGAAGGAAAAGTGGCAGGGGATGTATCTCAGTTGGTAGAACACTTGGCTGGCATGTACAGAGCCTTGTGGGTTTGATCCCCACCAGTGAATAAACCACACATAATGGCCCATAACTGTAACTGTTACCTCCAGGACATGGAGGTAAAAGGATCAGAAGCTCAAGGTCATCTTCAGCTAAATAGTGAGTTCCAGACAGCCTGGACTACATGAGACCCTGTCCAAATAAATAAATAAATAAATAAATAAATAAATAAATAAATAACTCACATTTATCCCTGAGGTTACTTGTGGGGAAATAAATTAACCAAAGTAAGGAAAAAAGGGAACTATGCAAATATTTTCTCAGCTACATCCCTGGAACTATTGGAATTGCATTCATCTTTAGGTCTAATTCCTTAAAACTGATCTAGCCCTTAAATAGCCAAGTACTGGAGACATGAGGATGGAACTGTACGATGTTAGAGGCCCAATAAAGATGGTAAACATGAAGGACCTCCATGTAAGCGGTGAGTGGTGATGGGTGAGGCGTGGAGGTTTCTCACAGTAAAAGTTTCCATGAAGAGCCAGGCATAGTGGTACATACCTGCAATCCTTACATTTAGGAGGTAGAGACAGAAAAAAAAAAAAAATCAGGCATTTCATGTCCAGCTAGACTATGTAGAAAGAACTTGTCTCAAAGCAAGCAAATAAATTTTTTGTGAAGATCCTTCATCAAATTCTATTTATCCTTGAGAATATGCCACTTCACCCAGTGGTTAGGTGTCACGACCTGACAAATCACAGAATTTATGCCTTTCTTTTATAATCCATCAATTTTGGGTACCAAATAGATGCTGAATTAATTCTTCTTGAATGGAACTGTAAAACAACCTATTCTTTTTATCGTTAGAGATAATCCTCCTCAGGTAAAATAACTGAAGAAATAAGAATTGCTTAACTTCACTAAAAGGCTAAACAGAACTTAACATATAAGGCAGCTAAAGTCAGGCCACAGGTTACTGCATCTAGTCTTTTTTCCTCTGTGCAACGAAATGGTAGTCCAGTGAAGTCAACCTACTTTGTTCACTTCCCAGAGTCAGAGCTAGGGCTAATTCCATTCCATACAAGTCACCACCACTCTAAGATGTCTCAAGAAATCCCACTCCTGTGAGACATTGCACCAAAGAGAAAGGCGGCATTTAGAACTGTGATAGCTGGGCTAGTGTCCAGTCACACAGCAGAGATCAAGTTCATATACGTCTCACACCACACCTTCCTGTGTACTATTGAAAATCCACAACTCCATGATCCACCTACTTCCTGCTTTGTACAGTCATTCTCATCCACTCCCTTTTCTTTCCCTCCCTTTCAAGCCCCTCCATTTAGCCCTACAACTTCCACTTGGCCAGGAGCAAGCTCCTGTATGCCTTCCACCCTTTTCTGGAATATTCTTCTCATTTTTTATCCTAAGACTCCATTGTTCTCTGAGTACGGATTTTTAATTTACACACTCAAGTATCATATCATCCTTCTTCCTTTTTTGGTTACAGCTTATAATCCTGCCCTGACTCCTACCTTCTGCTACAAACACTGTCTCGTGGGACTTAATGTCATCCATCTGTGATCTTACTTATCAATCTTGTGGACACTAGTCCACAGATACTTAGCCATCAGATCCAGCTAATAGTGTTGTTCTTTTAATGCATCATAAGCACAGAGGGATTTTAAAACACCTTGGCTTCACAGATCCAAGGTCTCTGAACCAGACACATGTTATCAGCCCTCAAAAACACAAGCTTTTCCAAAAGAAACATTAAGGTCTTTTATATAGCTAGGTACAATGTGTTAAGTACAACAGTGGAAGCATGAATTAAGCACAAATGTAACGGATTTTGTTCATTCTGTCTTAAGGACTAGAGAACCATGCATGGGAGTGCCTAACAGTGTTTATGATAGACGCTGAAAGATGGACATCAGTGACGGGATGGACAATGGCAAAAGGAACAGTGCAAGCAAACTGATCATTGAGGTTGGGAGGGAGAAGCAATCTTATATGGCTAAGAAATGGCGTGTGCTTAGAGAGGTGAAAGGAGATGCTGGACCAATTAATATGTATAATAAATAAGAGGCAGGAAATACATTCGCAGAATTATGTGTTCACACCTGTACTTTGAAGCTAATGAAGGTAAATTGAAATGAATAGTTCATAAATGACAAAAAACAGTGATTTTCACTTAGGCATGTTATTGACTGAATATTTATGCCTCTGCAAATTTCACATTTGACATTTTAATCCCCAATGTGGTGATATTAGGACCTGGGTCCCTTGGAAGATAATAAAGGATAGAATCTTCATTATCAGTTTATTGTTCTTTTTATGCAAATTAAGAGACATGAGATCTTTCTCAGTCTACTATGTGAGGACACAATGGGAAGACGCCCTTCTGTGAACCAAGAGCACAGCCCACACTGTGAGTCATGCCATGCTGGCAACTTGATCTCATAGTTCCAGCCCTCCAGATCTGTGAGTAGTGAATGTCATTTAAGCCTTCAACCCTAATCCCCAAATGACAAAGGCCATGAGCAAGAGAGATAGTAGCTCCAGGGCTAGACAGATTGCTTAGTGGTTAAGGTGTTTTCCTGTAAGCCTAAGGACCTACGTTTGACTCTCTAGGTCCCATGTAAGCCAGACGCACAAAGTGATGCAAGCACACAAGGTTGCACGTGCATACACTTTGGCACACTTGTCTGTAGTTTAATTACAATGGCTAGAGGCCCTGACAACCAATTCTCTCTCTCTCTCTCATTCTCTAGTGCTCTCACTGTCTCACATAAGAAACAACAAGGCCAGTTGGGCTTGCTTCAAAAGAGAGAGAGAGACAGACAGACAGAGACAGAGAGACAGAGAGACAGAGAAGCCCCAATTCAATACCTAATTCTTGAGAGAAGCTTAAATCCAAAATATGACTATAAAAGAATCCAGTTCTAATACCATTGTGACCTGGTCGATTTTCAGTGCTGAAACTAGAGGACAGCTCCCTGAGGTTCACACTGATGCAACACGGGGCATTTTCTGTGGCAGTAACATTTGGTTGTAGGTTCCCATGGCTCTCACCCAAGTCATTAGGTCCTTGGAAGTCTCAGACCTAGAATAGATTCGGAATTCCCTGAGTGCAATAGAATTTGAATTTTTTAGAAGACCTGACTGGAAGTCAACAGACTTAGTTTATTTTCCACTGTGGTGAGAGAGGTCCACCCCTCTCTCAAGACCCAAGTAAGTCCCTGGTGGTAATGTCAAGGTTCCATATAATCTAGTAACTGTGTGCTTTTGTAAAAATGAGAATATATTGTCCTAAAAATCATTGACCATAAGCTTACCAGTGGTTCTAGATTTTATGATAAAGGGGAATCTGCAATCAAAGTCAAAAGCTGAACTTGATGTGATTTTTTTTTCTTATCTTTTACAGTTGATTGCCAGGATAGCACAAGTGCTCATTTTTGTGACTTCTATATGAAAATACAAGCCTGACTGATCATTCTGACCAAAATGGAATTCACTGCAAACATTTAACACTACTTTTATTTCACTGAAATAATCAATTTGAAAAATAAGCAAAATAAAAATTTTGAATAAAGAATACATACCTATGCCTTTAATAATGTGAGGTGTTAACCTGTTTATCTCATGTAGATATCCCCTAGTGATTATCAAAAGAAATAGATAATAGTTTTGTTGCAACTCATTTTTGTGATTATTGAACTTTTCTGTGTCTACTTTCCTATAAAATATGGGTATCTTGTTCTCATTATTTCTGGTGCTAATACTAATTTCCTTTGTAGTAAATACATTATAATGCCTTTCACTCCTTTTTCATTTTTATCTCATGGGTCATTAGAAACTACCTCATAACTCTATGATGCAAATGTAAATATATCTAGTTAAGACTAACAAATACTTTGCCTTATAAAGCCAGATATTAATTGGAATTTTATACAGAAGTTACAAAAAGCAACTGAACTAATATTTCCATTTTTAGTTAATGACAATACTAATGAGAACAATCTTAGACTATTTTAGTATGTAAAAAGTTAACAAATAGTAAACTGGGGCTGGAGAGATGGCTCAGCAGTTAAAGTGGTTGTCTACAAAGCCTAAGGCCCAAGTTTGGTTCCCCAATACCCACTTAAAGCCAGACACACAAGGTGGCATGTGTGTCTGGAGTCTGTTTATAGTGGCTGGAGCCCCTGGTGCATCCATTCTTTCTCTCTGCCTCTTTCCCTCACACTCTCTCTCTCAAATAAATAAATGAATAAATAAATAAAATATCTTTAAAAAGTAAATGTGCATATATTTTGGGTTATAGCGCTTGTGGCATGATATATATGCATGTATGCATTTAAATTGATTTGTTTCAATGAAACCTATAAACCTATAAAGGAATGTGCACATTTTCTCATTTTCAGCTTCTCAAAAATAATCTCTTCTGAATGAGTTGCAATTATGTATATCTCAAATTACATCTAATTGCATCTTGGCATTCGATTACAGGGAAAGACACAGCACAAGTGAACTGGTGTTTCTATGGGGATTTCCAGGTTTGCTTACAAGCTTTAGGTCTGTCAGTTTGGAGATTTGGACCACTTGGACTTGAAGGCCTCTTGGATCATTTATGATTCTTATCTTTCAGCAAAATTAACTGAGTTCTGATGCATACTGGACTGTGAAAAACTCGGAAGTATGTTCTACCATCAGGCCATATAACATTTCTCTAGCACTCATAACATGGCATGTCTGACCATCATTGTCTGCCCGAAGTGCCAACTCATGTCTGATCTATCTCCAATCCATCTCAGTGTAAATGGATGTTTTCAGGGCCTTGAGACCATACGAATCACCTCAAGCAGAATAATAATTGTTCTTGTAGCAGCAGCTAGGCTATTTCATGGACATATTGGGTTGGCAGAAAAGTAAATCAATTTTAAAAAGAGTGTGTAGCATTAGATAAAGCCCTACTCCCCAAGGTCTTATCTGATGGTTTAGTTTGTTTTTCAAAAGTGAGGTGCCCAGAGGTATTGGTGCTCTATTGTAAGCAGGCTGAGAGTTTAATAGAATGGTGCTGACAAGCAGCTGAAAGGTCATCAGTAGACAAGGCTGTGCATCTAACCAACCTAAGAGCTTTCATCACACAGCTGTATCTGGTGTAAATAGCATCATTGTTTCAGTGGCTTCCAAAACAGACACCAGGTCCAGGTACACTTTCCCAAAGGCGGTGCACCATTGTGATGAAGGAGCCAATAGTCATCTGAATATCTCTTATTACTTTACTATTTTTCATTGAGTATAAAGAGTGCCATCAGTGGAACTGGACACTAAACATATATCACTTAACACAAACCAAGAGCAGTGTGATGGCCAAGGTCAGAAGCTATGGGAGTCAAGGCATATAAATAAAACATAAAATGTATAGTCTACTTAGTTTCTGACTAAACTACTAAGGGTCAAATGAACCAACTAGGTCTATTTTGACTGAAGAAGATTGAGAAGTCCAACAAGAGTCCTCAACAATTACTGATGGAAAATTCATGGAGAAAAATATAAACAGAAACTGAACCAGGGGAAATAGAAACAGCAAAGAATTAATGGTGAAATTTAATCTCTTAATTGGTCTCTCTGCTTCTATTGTCTCTGCCCCAATTGTTCCACCTCCTCACTAGTCTCAAAGTTAGCTTCCCAAAACACAAAACTAAATGTATTGCTGGGTGTCTTCAAATTTTCATTCAAGGGGTTGGTAATTATAAAGTATTTGGATAGCATGTGAGAAGCCTTAGATTCAATCCCCAGTACTGGAAATAAAATCATAGAATTTCTGTTATCTATAGAGTGCTTTAATTTGGCATTTAAAACCTAAAATATTGGACTCTGATATACTGTACTATCACATCTCCTATTGTGCTCCCAGTCTTTCAAAAATTCCCCTTACACATTTAGTTACTTCTACCTCAAATCCATCCCCTTCAAAGCTCTTCTGCTGTGGATGTGTGATTTGAGAAAACCAAAAATCATTCTTAATTACAACAATGTGTATGAGCTTTAATAGATGAAAAAAAAAAAAGCCATAGATTGTTACTAGAAAATTTTCAGTGCCAGGGATGGAATACCTTCCAGTGAGTTTTTGGCCAGGGAAGTCACAGATACCCCCAAAACATTATAGACCATTGCCAAGGCCCTTGGTTTCCCACCAGGGATAGATGGTAAGACCCTATTGTTGAAGACTCCACATACTTGCATGACAAGTTCACTGAGAAAACCTGCTGGAGCTGAGCTGAAAGCCTCCTCCTTGTGGACCAGCTGACAAAAAGTTGGAAAAAGCTATGGTGCATGCAATTCAATGAGAGAGAGAGAAAACACCAGTAAAGGCACTCAACAGTTAACATTGAAAGCTTTAAATTTGGCCAGCCAGGCCAAATGAGTCAATGGGTGCAATAGTGGCATGTCTGTTATGGGGGAAACCAACTGCTCTCTAATTGGACTGGAGGCCTGCTCCATGGGAGGGAATACATCCCCAATACGGAAAACATATGACAGGGGTAGTCATGAGCCCTAAGGGTGTAATGTCTGCTGGTGTCTGGCTAAATGTATATACTATGTTCACCAAACTGCCCAGTAAGCACTTCTCTTAATGTCCACCTCCATATATTAATGCTATTCTCACTTTGGGTTAGAGAAGCTTCTCTTCAGATGGTGGCAAACTTGGGATAACTCAGTAGGCACCATGGTGCTGAGAAGAAGTGACAGAGGAGAGCTCAGCACTGAATCATCTCAAACCTACCTTCCAAGGCTCAGGGTCCATTGCAGAAGAGGGGGCAGAAAGAATGTAAGAGCCAAAGGAAGAGTAGGACTTCTTACAATGTGCTCCTCCAGACCCAAAATGGCCTGGATATGCATGACCTCACAGTGCCTGACACTACCTACATAAGACCATCATAATAGGAGGAAATGATCATGACATCAAACTGAAAAGAGAGACTGATTGAGAGGGGGAGGTGATATTATGGAGAGTGGAGTTTCAAAGGGGAAAGTGAGGGGAGGAAGGGAAGTACCATGGGATATTATCTACAATTAAAGAAGTTGTCAATGAAATAAATAAATGAATAAATTAACACACACACACACACACACACACACACACACACACACACAATACATCCCACTGTTGTACTTAATACTGATACTTACCCTCTGAGGCAATCCATTTTATATGGAAAAATTTCAGTAAAGTGAGTTTAAGTAATTTGCCTAATGTCATATAGCTAGTGAAGGGTATTGCTGAAGGAAGATTATCTCCAGTCAAGAGCTGATGTCTTCTACAGCCTGCATTATATCAACATTTTGTAACCAGCTCTCCACCAACTGGAGCAAATAATGGTCAATAAGATGCTATTAATTCAAACTCTCACTATAAGATATAAAAATATAAAGACTAATGGAAAGGCTGGCTCATGGGGAGAGGTAGAGAAAGAGGGGAAATTTGGTCAAATTTACAATTAGGAAATATAACTTCTGATGATCTATTGTATACTGGGAAGAATGTAGACACCAAAATTGAAGAGACACTACTTGGAAAGAAGGGATTCCATGGAAAGGAGATGGGAAAGGGGAACAAAAGAAAGAAATAGGAAGGGGTTATGACCAAAATAAATTATTTACATGTGTGAAAATTGTCAATAAAATGTTTATAAAAATAGGAGAGTAACTTTGGAATGTTCTCACCACAAACAAGTGATAAATGTTTGAGGTAATGAATATGTTAATTACCTTGATAAAAAAGATACACAAATCAGGGCTCGAGAGATGGCTTAGAAGGTAAAGGATTTTTCTGCAAAGCCAAAGGACCTAGGTTTGATTCCCTAGGACCCATGTAAGCCAGATGCACAAGGAGTACATGCATCTGGAGTTCATTTTCAGTGGCTAGAGGCCCTGGCCATGCCCATTCTCTGTCTTTCTTCTATCTCTCTCTCTTTCTCTCACTCTCTGCTTGCAAATAAATAATTTTAAAAAATAACACAAATTGGGCTGGATAGATGGCTTAGTGGTTAAGGCCCCTGCCTGCTAAGCCTAAGAATTCGGGCTCCAATCTCAAGTCCCACATTTAGCCAGATGCAAAGTGATTCAAGGGCACTGTGGTAGTTTGAAAAGATGGCCCCCAATATATTCAGTGTTTGATTAGTTTGTTGTTTGCATCTGCAGCCACCTGGCTGGAGGCAATGTCACTGGGGGCATCTTAAGATGTGGTGGTGGGTTTGAGATTTCATTGTAAAGATATGCAAAGTGTGCCTAATAGGAGTTTCTGAAGTGTGCTGTGCTGTGTGGCTGGTGGCTTTTTTTCTCTCTTGCCCAGTCCTGTAAGAGCAGGCTGCTTCTCCTGCCATTATGGAACTTCCCCTGGATCTGTAAGCTTCAATAAATAATATCCTTTCCTCCATAACTGTGCCTTGTCTGGAAGTTCATCTCAGTGAACCTGAAGCTGTCTGCTACAGGCCCAATGCCGCACTTGCCCACAAGGGAGCACACACATCTGGATTTCGTTCACAGCAGCTGAGAGGCTGCTGGCGCACCCATCTCTGTCTTCCTCTCCCTCTCTCTCTGTCTCTCTCTGTGTCTCTCTCTCAAAAAAAAAAACACAACTTAAAATGTCACATCATTCCCCACAAATGTGTATAATTATTATGTGTCAGTTAAAAATTTATGAATAAGTTTAAAAAGAGAAAAAATAATTCCTAGGAAATAAGACAAAATACTACTATCAAGTGAAGAAACATAATGAAGAAGAAAATACTGTCTCCTCACTAGAGAACAATGTTTATAGTGGACACTGTTAAATGGTTAAAATATCAGAGGAACATGTAACATGAGAACTGGACTACACTAGCTATTAATGTTGGGAAGGGTGATCAGTGAACTGAACTTTACCTGAATAGGGAAGCAAGGTCCCATTTCAGAGCTTATACTCTATTAGATCCTGTGGGAGGCACAGGGGGTTTAATACAGCTCAATGGAAGATGAAACTGAAGACTTGCTATGTAAGTAATATCAAAGAAGTCAAGTCCATCAAACAGTGACCTAGGCCAAAATTCCAAATAACAGTCCAATCAAAGTGACATGGTCCAACTGCAGGGTTAGTTAGCTCGTGGGGAAAGGACTGGAGTTGAGCAGAAGATGATGAACAGACTTTTTTGAGTAGGTAGAAAGGAGTGACAGAAGTTTCTTTGTCGAACATTAAAGAACATGAGCTTAAATCTTTTGGAGATATGTCTGCCACAATATTTCCCAAAGATAGCCAACCAGATGATAAATGGAAACAAGACTTGAGTTAAAGACACTTTGGACAGACTGAACCACACAGATCTCTGTAAGTCTATGGCCCTTGACAGCATATTGAATGGAGGTTTTGAAAAGCCTTCACTGACAATAGCAGTGGCAGAAAGTTACATTTAGAGATCTTAGGTGTGTCCATCCCTGTGCCAAGGTTTGGCATGGAGTGATGACATGTAACATCCTTAAATCATAAGTGCACTCCTATGTTCACTTGGCAGCTAAGGAGTCCAAGACATACACAACACATAGATCATGCAACACCATGCAGGTAGAGAGGGAAAGAGCTCATACTCTAAGGCAAGTCACATCACACAACATACACTTTTCCTCCTTCCTATGAACAACCACTATTTAAACCATTTAAATACAATTGTTGACCCATAACACAACCATCTTGTTTGTTTCCTGTAACATCTCTTTTACCTAATGAACCTTCTTGGTAAGTCAACTTCATTCATCAGGACTATGGAAGAGCAAGGGTACTGTGTGGCTCCTTCCACGTGACTCTGACTTGGGTTTTACACGAAAAGTGTGTCATCTTAGTTTCTAAATATCTAACAATATCTAGATTTCTTAATATCTCACAACAAGGGAAATACTGTGTTTGAGAGTGATCTGATTTTAGACTCACAAAACAAATCATCACAGTTAAAGTTATCCTTCATCCCTTACTTCCCACCGGTTCCCATCAACTTCGTCTTCCACTGACAAAAGCAAAATATAAACTAGCCCAGGGTCCCTTTACTTAGTATGATTTTATTTAGTCCTCCTGCAAGAAAGCTTGAATTATCAAAGGAAGTTGGTATAGGATAGCCATATCCTCTTTTGATAGGTATGTTACATTTCACAACTAACCCAAGTTTTAAAAATTTAGCTATAGTACTAAACTATCCCTTTTGTTAGCCAAAGGGGATGCTTTCAATGTGCCTTCCAGGAGAGGGCTGGGGAGATAGAACAGTTGGTAAAGTGCTTGCCTTGAAACATAAGGATCTGTGTTCTATCCTTAGTATGCATGTAAATGTCAGGTGTGCCAGTAATGCCAGTACTAAGGAGACAGAGACAGAAGGATCCCTCAGGTATACTGACCAGCATGTCTAGCCTAATTAGTAAGCTTCAGGCCAATAAGAGACCATGTATCAAAAAAAAAAAAAAAAACTCCTGCCTCCACATGTACATGCACACGCATGCACATTCACCCTCTCTAACACACACACACATGCACACACACATACACACACACACACAGGCCCTCCCTTCCAAGAAATACTGAGTCTCAAGCAGCTACCAGGGGCTTCTAGAGCAAAGACCTTCTGAATTCTCAAGAAGATGACAGATATGTTAGAAATGGTGTCTATATCATGCCACAGAAGATGCATTTGGCTTTTTCCTTACATAACTGCAGTTAACAATGATCCACTGAAGGTTTTCCTAGGAAGAGATGGAAGGAAAGGGGCAAGACAAAGGCAGGAAGTGGGTTTCTATTGAAGTGCTTCCCAGGACCTTGCCCAGAAACAGTCAAGGTGAAATCTCGGGGCAGGCATGGGAAGGATGTTCAGGGGTGGAGAGAAGGGCAGATGGGGAGAGGAACTCACCACCCTGAAGTCTCTGAAGAGCACTGGGGTTTTCCCTGGCCCTTTCTGACTGCTTAGTGCCCTCCTCCCCTTGTCCCTACACTGTCTGCTTCTTTCCTGAAAACCTGAAGGTTTTTGTCATCCCATACCTCCCAATCTGTAGCAGTAATACAAATAGGAAAAAAAAAAAAAAAAACACAACCAAAAACATTCCTATCAGCCTCTTGACTGAGTACCAACTGATAGAAAGTGGCAGCTAACTTTTTGCATTTTCCCAACATTTCACTAAAAAAAAAAAAAAAAAAATCAAGCAGTAAATTTCTCAGGGGCTGGCACAAGACAATAAGCTGGTGAGCCCTCTGAGTTTCTTTCATATTGACAGCTGGTTTTGTTAAACAAGTTAGTACCTGCTGAGATGGGTTGGGTTTTATCTGATCTAGCAGAGCCCATGTTTTTAAAGCCATACAAAGCAGCCCATACTTTATTTGTAAACCACCACCATGGAGCTAAATTGGTGTTCCCTGAGTACATAAAGGAAGGCTTCACTGCTCTGTCCAGGGAGCATGAAATACAGCTTGCTAGGTTGCTGTCATTTTTCCCAGGCAAGACACACAGTGTAATTTTTTCCCTTTGATTACATGATGTCAGCATATACTCCTTCACCTCCTGTATAAACTGACACTTGATGGGCTCACTTCAATTCAATCTGATCGAGCTCCTCACAGTTACTATTTCCAAGCCTGCAAACCCTGTCACATCAATGGGAAAATTTTCAGTTGGATCACCAGGCTGGGAAGCTTAAAAGAAGCCAGAACCTATCCATCCATAGAAAGAACAATCACCTCAAAAGCCTCCTCTCCATTGTCCTAGAAGTGGTCCCTTTGGGTAAGTAACCATGGTGGTGGTTCTTAATGGTTTGAGAAAGAAATAATGTACTCAGTAACCATGGAACCAGTGCAAAACTGATGCCTGCTAGTCTCAAGGAGAACAGATCACATTTCTAAACATGAAATATATAGAGAATAAGCTGTGAGAGGTTTAGCAGGCTCTTGAGAAACACAAGCATTTAGGTTCAAGAGCTATTGGATCTATTAACATTTTACTGTTGGCAGTGTGTGTGTATGAGAGAGAGAGACAGAGAGAGAGAGAGAGAGAGAGAGAGAGAGAGGAAAGAGGAGGAGGAGGAGGAGGAGGAGAAGGAGAAGGTGAAGGAGAAAGAAAAAGGAGGAGGAGAATAGAAGAAGCCAAAACAGTGTGGAAAAGGATTTTTTTTCTTTAAAAATCCCCAACCCGAGTGATCATCTCTTGTCTCTTCTCTCTAGCAATATTTTTTTCATCTTCTTATTCTCCAGCCGATTTCCCATGACTCAACACTAAAAACTACTGTTCAGAGAATCTCACCAATTTGGAAATCTGCAAAGTGAATTCTATAAACAGTAGCAGAATAAGAGTATATTCTAGAATATATCTGTAGAACACAAAATTCTTTCTTGTTAACATCTCTGCAGCCCAGGACCTCCCTGAGCCCAAAGTAGAGGCAATGTCTTCTTATTTAATTGACCAGATGTCAAACCAGAGGGGAAGGTTTGGCCCTCTCTGTTGTAACAGTGTTTGAGTTCTTGTCCCAAGAGGTAGAGATCACTTTTGGCTGACTAAACAGCTTTTCAGTGAGGATAGACCAGACCACTGACAGAAAGTCTGCAGCAAGCATGAGGGAGGAAAGCATGTTTTCAACTTCGGACAAACCCAGGCTGAACTTGCCACTCAGCCCTGACCCCGAGATACAGACCCAGTTACTTAACATCGGACTACCTCGCTTGCCACGCGTATAACTAAGACAGAACATACATCCACTCGGGACTGCTATGTTAATTGCATGGAAGAGTGTAGGACAGTGCCACACAAAAGTTCAAACACATAATGCAAACCCTAGGAGTGGACGTGCTCACAGACCAGAAAATGTCTCATCAGTGGAGGATGGGGCTGGGACCGTGCTATGGAGTGTCAGGGAGCAGCCTTCTCTGGTCAGCAGATTGTCATCTTTGGCTTCTATTTTCTACAGATCTAGACAACAGCTCTCCCCTCCCCCACACCAAAAAGCAGCCTGCTCAGCAAGGAGGCAGCTCTTATTGCTGGTTGGGGCAACTGGCAAGTACCATCTTCCCTTGTCCTGATGGTATTAACCAACCTGGGATATATTTACTGTAGAAGCCATTCTAACACCCTATGCCCACTTACAACTCACAACATGTGTGTTCTGAATTCCAAAATACATGGATCTGCCCCAGACTTATCATAAAGATAGTCTTCACAATGTTCATTATTTTCTAGCAAAAGAGCCTACCAGCCTGAGGTGACCAGGAGTAAAATCCAAGCCTCTTTGCCCAGCCATAAACCTCTGCTTCCATTTTGGTCAAACGCCTTATATAGGTGCCATGTCCACTGTGGGCCACATCGTTCCACGCCGCCCACCCCCCAGACTAAGACTTAATTAGGGAACAAACAAAGTAGAGATTTTGTAACCTCACATCTCATATTTTCATCAGTATAAGTGGTAGATAATTTTCATTTAAGTATAAATATCAGATTTTGTCCCAGACTAAAGCAAACCCTGATAATTATACAGTTGCAAATTATTGTGTTACAAAAAAAGGTCTAAATTATCTCCTTCCAGCATTTAATGAATTCAGCCACTTAATGAAGTCCCGAAATGCACTGCTTCTCCCGTCACGTTCTCTTGCAACAGCAGATTTGTACGGATTCCCATGTCATCCTTCCAGAATACTATTTATTTGCCAAAAGGAAAAGAGGAAAAAAAGAGACTAAATTGTCTTTGATCAGTGGGAATTAGTTGCAAATGCTCAATAAAAATAAAAGCTGGACTCTTAATATGTTTAGGACTTGGATGATGCAATCACCCAAATTTAGAATTTACAAGGTTGCTTTGTTCGGCTCCTTCAGCTCAGTTCCCATGTAATGTTTGCTCCCAGGGCAAAAACATGAGGAGGCATCTGGATGGAATCTATTCTGACTTCAGGGAGACAAAATGCCTACCCAAAGAAAAACTGCCCATCTTTAAATTAAATTCAAATCCAAGAAGCTTGCTCCTTAACCAAAGCCTGCTTCTCTACATCTTTATAAACGACATGATTTAAATAATCTGTATGGTGATCCTCTTTTTCCTTTTTCTTCATGATCTTTTGGCATAAATGTGGTGCTTGTTAACATGAGGAATTGATCGTTTGTTGCCATTTTCCATGCTCTTGACATTTGGGAACATGTGTCATCAATAAAGGCAGACACCAGAAAACAAATTTGATAACTGTTTTGAAGGAATAAAGATAGAGTATTAAAACAGCATTCAAAAGAAGTGCCCCAGCCCCAAATCTAATAAAGTTGTGGTTTGAAAGTCAGGATTAACCTATTTAGCCTGCCATCCAGCCTCCTTGTGTCTAGGAAACTTTCTTCTCGTTCATGTCTGCCCACACGGTACACACAGGCTCCATGCTTTCTAAGCATAAGAGAAATTCATTCACTAATGTCATCAATTCCGTTCAGCATTCTGAAATGACAGTGAGCCAGTTGTGTGCCAAGTCACTGTGCACAGAGGGTAACCCATGTGCCACCATCTTTTTCTTTACAGTGGTTGTGTTTCTTCCTTCACCATCTGCTTACCCAGGATGACTTAGACATGTCGTCTGTGCAGGCTGCTTCCTCTTGCCTCTCCTCACATTAAAGCCTCTTTGCCCAATGTCTGACCTCCCAGACACATAAACTATAAAGAGACTCTTACCCACACTGAGCTCTGCCTGTGCAACTGGTTTATACCAGCTCTGCATCATTGCAGAAAAGTCGCCACTCAGCATTTAATGGCATGTTCAATTGGAATATGGTAACCCTTTCAGATAAAGTTTGTTTTCGTTTTTCTAACAGTGACCTGCAATAATAATAGTGTCTTAACCCAAAAGTAATCACAATATGGAAATGACAAAGATTGAAAGAAGAAAGGTACTTACCAGGCTCCCCTGAGGCAGAAATTCTTGGGCTCTTTTCAAGTCACACTTCCCAGGAGGCTTTCAATGTCTAAACTTTTCACAGAATGAAACTATTAGAGCTATAAACATATGATGTTTTTGCCTAATTAGAATGGATATTTGTTCCAATTTTTTTTTTCAGAGTATTGGGTGTTTTGCAGTCCTCAGAAATGTTGTGTTACCTGGAAAGAGAGAAGTTGAGAAACTGTACTGGGACTTTGAGCACTGGAGTTTAGCCGACTCACCCTAGAAGGCCACTGGCACTGTATATATCAACTGGGATTGGTAGTACTTTGTGGGTAAATATAATATGTGTTCCAGATCATTCTACTGGGAAGAAATAATAAAATTCATGATTAATAAAGGGAAAACCTCTCTCTCTCTCTCTCTCTCTCTCCTTCCCCACTCCTTTGTCTCTACTCTCTTTCTCCTCTTTCTCACTCTCCTCTCCTCTTCTCTTTTTCTCCTCCCTCTCTCTCCTGTTTCTTTGCATATAATTATTTTCCCTAACTCTAGAACTATTTTGACTGGAGAGTCAGTCTACCTTTTGAAGCCAAAAGAGACAAAGTTTTGGAACTCTTCATACATGTGGCACCCCTGTTTCCTGAGGAGGCCTTCTAGGAGTGTGAGTCTACTTCTAGGTACATGTATATTTTAGCTATGGATAGAAAAAAATATCAAAGACATAGATTAATTAAAGCACCCAGCATCAAGCCTGAATTATGATAAATCTAAAAAGACCTCAACCATCCCACAATATAAGCTACCAGAAAGAATATTTCAATAAATCAGAAAAATCCGATCACTATCAAATTTTCTTCTTTTCTTTCTCTCTTTCTTTCTTTCCCTCTTTCTTTCTTTCTTGCTTTATTTCCTTCTTTCTTCCTTTCTTTTGATACAAGACTAACAGACTGGTCTTTTTTATGCTAGAAACTGTCTGTGAGAGAGAGAGAGAGTTAGCACTCCAGGGCCTCCAGCCACTGTAATAGAACTCCAGATGTGTGTGCCCCCTTGTATGTATATGCAACCATGCACACTTTGTGTCTCTGTGCATCTGGCTTACATGGAACCTGGAGAGCCAAACATGGGTCCTTAGGCTTCACAGGCAAGGGCCTTAACCGCTAAGCCATCTCTCCAGCCCTACTGTTAATTAAAAAAAAAAAAATCTTTGTAGAAATTCTATAAGTTCATTGTTGTTCCTGATATCCAGAAAAGACAAAAATTGTGCATATGATACCACTAAGGATCATACGAAGGGACCTCAGCAGAAATCACCTACATTAAGTTTAATATTTTTATCCCCAGCTTTCTTAGGACTGATGCTAAATATCAAAACCAAAGAAGTAGGAAGAAAGTACTTTGATAGTGCTATTTACCGAGGTTCCTGGGACCAGATGTTATCACAGAATTTAAAAATAACCCAACTCTATGCAATCTCAATTAGAAAGGCTATGTCCTATTTATGTCAGTTGAGTGACAAAGGCAGTAAAGCAGATCAAGGAAGAGCTGTGTTCCCAGATTGCATGGTCAGGAGCTTCTCCTCCATGTCCATTTGTGTGGGTCATCCATGCTCTGGAGCATGCTTCTTGGCATATACCACCCACTCCCCATTCCTTCCTGCTTCATTAGGAAAGACCCTTCCTGTGGTCTCAGATGTGACAAAAATACAGGCCTGAGAACATGTGTTATTTCTGGTCTTTGATAACAAGAGAAGGAAAATGTAGAAAATATTTGAAAGAAACTGGACCATTTCCAAACACAAAATAAAATACAGTAAATTACCATCCAGCCAGCTTGCAAACAATACAAAAGCAGAAACACAAAGCATTTCTGCACATTTTACACTTCTTCTGAGAAAAAGACAATTGGTAAGTAAACAAGCTGTCATCAGGGACACATTCAAAGTCCTAAAAATTCTCAAGGCTCTGTAGCACTGGGACCTTCTGAGCTACTTATGTGCCTCCTCATTACTCTGGAATTAGTCTGTATCCCTGGGTTCTTCTGAACCTCAGATTCAACATATGACAAACAAATTTGGTGCCTAATTGTTGAAATCCAAAATCCAGAAGTTCACATATGTAAGCATAGATTATGATCATCTTCTGAAACGTATGTTCCTCTCTAATCGGCATTAGACCATTAACCCAATAACTAAGTACTGGTTTTTTGTTTGTTTGTTTGTTTTTCTGTTTTGTTTGGTTTATTTTCTTCTCACATACTTTTGGACTCTGGCACTAGCTGGGGACATGAACAAGGACATATGTCCTTCCTATGGCATCTCACCCTTTCAAGGATTGGCAGGCTATTAGATAACTCTATAGATCAATATCATTAGTCATATGCAATGAAAACCATTTCTAGTCATCTTAGATAAAAAATAATAATTATTATTTGTTGAAAGCCAACTAGAATCTCATAGAAATGATGGGAGCTTGAGCACTGAGCAGGGAAACTGAGCAGGATGTGAGGCAGTGTCACTTGGGAAGTCACCTGTGGCACAGTTGTACTTTTCCATATCTTCAGAGATGGTGATCTGTCTTCCTGCTGGTCCCATTTCCTCATTATACACAACCCAGCTTCTGAGTCCCAGAAGACAGTAGATCTGGTCAAGATTGGATGTGTGTCCTCCCACTTGCAGTGAGTAGGTAAAAGGGGACTTGGAATCTAATGCTCGGAGCAGTACTATGAATCAGATGCTGAAAATCCTTTCTTCAAAAAAATTTCCTAGTGGCAAAGGTTTATTTTTCCACAAGGAAAGTTGGGTGTTTTAGCAAAGATGGGCGGGTTCCGTTCAAACTCTGCAAAGACTCAATTTATCATCAGAGACCCCCCACCCCACCCCCAGAGCTCCCTTCTAGGCAGCTCACTCCTAGGTTCATTAACTACCCACAAGACCAAAGAGGGACATGTGGGTAACCCATGGAAACTCATTTTTGTGTTCTTCCAATCCATTACCCTTCAAAAGCCAACTTGTAGTTTTTAGATTTGAGAACTCTTAAAAAGTAACTTCTTTATTTATGATTAAATAAAGGGATTTTCTTGAGGATAACATAATCTTAAATGCATTTCCATTTTTTCCTCACTCAGAACTGGATAACATTAGTCTCTTGCATTCATTTAGGGTAGAGGTAACTATTATGTGTATACTGCCAAAGGCTTCTTCCAAATGCATGTGCAAGTTCCTTTTACTGGGTATCATAGCCTGGGTTCCCTAGGAGACAGACTCCAAGATTTGCATACAGCAGGTTTATTGAGAAACATGCTCAGGAATCACACTGAGTGATGAGGGATACAGGACCAGGCAAAGGGAAATGTAAACCTGTGATCCAGATGAAAGAGAGACTTTAGCCAAGTCTATGATGAGCCCACCAGGAGCAGGAACAATGCCTTGGAATTATTGCACCCTAGGCAAAGCCCAGGATTCTTTGTCCTCACATCAACTGGTCAATAAATGCAGGTTCCGGTAGGAGCTTGGGCAGAGCAAGTCTGCTCATGGAAGATGTTCCTGCAGAGGGGCTCAGCTGTGAACCATCCCTTCCTCCCAGTTGGAGAATGGAGTCCTTGTTTCTCAAAGGCAATATGCATGGTATGCTAGAGCATTTATGACATTCTGTCCTTTGGCACTTTACTTATCTCATGGTGAGCTCATCCCATCTGGAAAGGACTGGTCCTAGATTTTCAATGTCCTTTGTTCCTAGACACATTTACAAAAGAAAAGTTAATGGAAGAATTTACAGCCTCTGCCACCATGACAGTACTTCTTCCTCCTTTCCCACCCATTCTAGGTGCTTGGGGTAACCATAAGCCTCAACCTCAAGCTGCTGGTTAACATCCTCTTTGACCACACACCATCAACATGCACCAGGGTGTGCCAAGACGCGCCTTAGTGAATCATCTGGAGCCAAGCAAATTTTGCCTTGCCCTCATTGTATAGCAGTCGTTTTCCTTTTCTAAGTGAGCAAGGTCAATTATCCCTGCCAGCATGGTGACTCTGTTCCGTGCCTGCTGGTCCTTTGCCACTAAGTCCAAGATCCAAGGTTTCATGGGATGTTTACTACAATCCCAAGTGAAGGTGTATTTATTTATGACTCAGAAATGCCCTGTTGGGAAAGAGGCTGTCTCAGGCCTGATGAGCCCTAGCTCATCAAAATATCAGTCACTTCCTATCAAAATATTCATTCACCAGGACCACAGGGGTAAATCTAATCAAAATCCTACCAAGTACCCTTAGCGATTAATCATTTCAACCTTTTACTGTCCTCCAGTGCATGGGCGACACAGAACAATCGCTCTAATCATAATTTCCCCCAAAACTTGCTAAAACAATGGCTTCTATGGAGTGACCAACTGAACATCCCATTTTTGAGTTTTCCTGACAACTTCCCTGACCAACTCCCATAAGTCAAGTTCAACAGGAAAATATCATTAAATGCCAAGATTTGTATGAAGGATGCTAACTGGAACCTGCTCGTGGGAATAATGCCTGTGGGTATTGAGGGAAAGAGAACAACCTATGGGAAAGAGTGGATCTATGATAAGTTACAACAGATGCCTCTAGAACTAAAAAAAAAAAAAAAAAAAAAAAAAAAAAAACTCAATGTACACAAAAGACCCAGAACTTGGTGCCCTGCATTGACCAGGCTTTGGACCACAGGGGGCCCACAGAGAGCTCTTGGAAGCGGCAGCTTTCTTGAGTAAAGAGCAATTCCTGGAGAGTCAATTCTGTGATATCAGTCAGAAGCTCTGGCTCTATGTTGGGTGAGAGCTCTGGTTGTAGGATCTCGTGCTGTGGGTCTCTTTCCGTTCCCATTCCCCAGGGGTCGTTGGCCACTGACGTCCCGGGTAAGGGAGAGAGGAGTTGGGAAGGTCCTTTCTGGCTGGGCAGGTGAGTGCGATGGTGGACACGCGTCAGGGCAATGAGCACCCAGGAGACCGTCTGATGGACAGTACTCATTTATTCAAAGGGGGGGGGGTGGGTTTATAAACACTTGAGGAAGGTGGAGATGGCACGTACAGACTATATGGCAATCAGATGCATAGTTTATGGCTGTTATCTAGACAGAGGAAGGACTAGTGACTTCAAAGCTATGGGGGAAGGATAAGGGAAGGTAGGGGGAAGGGAGGAAAAGGAGATTAACAGAAAGCTGTGACTTCAGAACTGTGGGGGGTGAGAAGGCTATGTGACTTTAGCCACATGAGGGTCTCTAGGGCAGCTAGCCACAGGTCAGGAACTGTGGGGGGGCAAAGTCTGACTTATGGAATGGTCAGAGCCTTTGGGGGTTTGGGGGGAGCGCCTCACCAGTTCTGCCCACTCTGGGTGATGACAGCTCACTACACCCTACAACATAGGGAAGGCTATCACCATCGCCAGGGAACCCTGACAGAGGGCCAACTGCGACCCCACAGCTCAGGGTCCCTGGCCATGTCCAATAGTTCAGGCCAGCCTCCTCACTGGTCCAGCCTGTTACTAGCAAGCTCCAACATCTGGTAGTATCTTAATGAGACTTAGTGTTATCTGTTGGTCTGTCCAAGAGCCAGGCCACAATTATTAACCCAGATCCAGAAAAACAAATATTCATTCTGCTGAGCAATAAAGTCTACAGGAAATGCTTGACGGTCTTGCAGATTAAGAGCATAATAACCTATACATTTTACTGGAACAAGGAGGGGCATGATTTTTAGTCTTCTTTTAAATATTTAATTTATTTACTTGTGTGAGAGAGAGAGAGAGAGTATGAATGTCACCAGGGCCTCTAGCCACTGCAAACAAACTCCAGATGCATGTGCCACTTTGTGCATCTTGGTTTATGTTGGTACTGGGCAATAAAAACTGGGTCCTTAGGTTTTGCAGGCAAGCCTCATAACAGCCAAGCCATCTCTGGAGCCCCAATTTCTATTCTTACTAAAGGCATCATACTGCCAACTCCATCCCCAAAGATGATTAGAGGAATCTTCTTACTGAAGAAAAATGAAATACATAAAAAGAACAGGAGAGAAGGAATGAAAGGGGGGAGATTGGAAGGGACAACGGAGGAGAGGCGAGAAGAGGAAAAGGAGTTCACATTCCCTTCTGCTTTCCACCATAGGATGAATCGTCGATCCTTCTTTACTAGACACAACCCTTTGCTCTCGAGCTTCCACGACTTTGAAAACTAAATTTGTTCTCATATAAATGGCCTTATAGGGGACTGAGACACATAGATCGATGGCTGGTGCTTTGACCAGCTGTGGGGTTTATCTCCACTAACCTGGATCTTCATCATCCTCTCACAGTGGGCAGCTCTTGGCTGTGTTTGGTTTCTGATCTCTTTAATTTATCTTACCTGGTGTTTTTACTCTTTCCTTCATCTTCAGATCTCAATAAAGTAATTTGTAGAGTACAAGAGATCAAAACTTTTTGTAACCTTGGAGAATTTGTAGATGTTATAGTTACTTGGACCACCCAATATGATCCCCCATCTTTCCCTAAAAATGTCATCATTTTCCTTAATATCCCTTAGAAGTTACTGTGCTGTCCCTTGAAACCGTTCTCAAAAGTTGTTTCAGGTGAATCCACTCACTCCGTTTAAAGCATCACACTAGGCTATTCTTCACATGACACACTTTTTTGGACAGAAGATAATATACAAAAATAGCCCTGCAATGTCAAAACCCTTGCCACAGTTCGATTATCTTATTTATTTATTTATTTATTTATTTATTTATTTATTTATTTTTCAAGGCAGTATCTCACTGTAGCCTAGACTGTCCTGGAACTCAGTCTATTGTCCTAGGCTGGCCTCAAACTCACAGCAATCATTCTACCTACACCTCCTGGGTGCTCAGGTGACAGGCAGGTTCTTTTCTTACTCTATCAGTTTATTTCTAGTAAGCAAAATGTTAAGTCTTCCTCAAAAAAATTCTCAATTATTCTAAAGAATTAAAATCTTAGAACTCATTCTTCTGAGGAAAAGAGTGCCACAATTACTTTCAGTAGAATGTTAGACCCTGTGAGAAAGGTCGGTTATCGTAATTTATGTAGTAACAATCATCAGATATGATTTTGTTTTAATATACTAAAAGACAATCTATTCTAAAACTATAAAATGATATCATTATGTTTTGTGCAACTAATAGCACACATAGAATAGAAACATGCTTCATTTCAGCCCTTTTGAAATTCACAGAAAAGCACAAAATGCTTCTTACAAGTATCTTTGAAGTCATTGCATCTATAAATTGTCAGGCAAAATGATTCTATTAGTGGTGAAAGCAAAGATTTTTTAAAAATGGATTTTCAAACTATTTTATTTATAAAACAGGTACCAATATAAATAGGCGATAATGTTATTATACCAAACACAATAAAACACACTGATTTGTTTCTTTCCTAAATCTTTAATAAACAACAACCCTGTGCCAGGAATTGAGTGAACAAAACATTAAAACATTAAAAGATGACTATTATTCATTTCATATTTACAGAAGCTCAACTTCTGGTAACAGTAACTATCTCAATTATGAACCCTTTGGCAAATAAAGAGAAAAGATGAACGATATTGCTATATGTTAGAAAGCTTATATTTAAGGTATCATCTGCTCCCCACCACAGCCCCATGGCATAGTTATTATTATTTATAATTAGTTAATTTGAACTTATGCTGCTAGTAAGTAGCTTCTACTTAACTGTCTAAAACCTCTATTATAGTCTATCAGGGATTAGCAAACTACAATTCATGGACCAAATCTTGTCTTCCACCTGTTTTTGTAAGTAAAGTTTTATTGGAATATAGTCATATCCATTTATTTATACAGTTCAATAGCAGAATTGAATAGCCACAGCAGAGCTTACATTAACCACAAATCTGAAAATATTTACTATTTGACCCTTTATAGGAAATACCTTTTTCTTATGCTTACATTATACCATAGCATGGGAGGTTTCAATGAAGGACAGTTTGACTCCTTAGGAGATAGTTGCTAATATCCGGACACTTTTTTGTTTGTCTTTTTTAAATATATATATATATATTGTTATTTATTTATTTGAGAGTCACAGACAGAGAGAGAAAGAGGCAGATAGATAGAGAATGGGCAGACCAGGGCCTCCAGCTACTGCAAACGAACTCCAGATGCATGTATCACTTTGTGCATCTGGCTTACGTGAAGTCCTGGGGAATCAAGCCTTGAACCAGGGTCCTTACGCTTCACAGGCAAGTGCTTAACCGCTAAGCCATCTCTCCAGGCCCTTGTTTATCTTAACTTTTGGGGAGTACAACTAACATGCTGGTGGATAGCGGCCAAGATGCTTTTAAACATCTAATACTGCGGACGTCCAACTCAAAACATCAAAAGTGCCAAAGCACAAGAGATCATGGTGACACTGGCAGCTGGGAAGCCTGCAGACCAAAGGTAAATTAACACAAGCTCAGGAAAACATATCCTAAAATGCCAGTGGGAAAGGCCACCTGAAATGCATAACCCTATGTTTTGATGATCCATAAATTATTCTGAAGATCAAAATAAAAATCAACTTACCAACAAAAATCATAAATAACTTTCATATTTCTTTGACGTGGGACGATAGAAAGTAATGGAGCAATGCTAATGCCTCCAGGTCAAAACACAAAATGTCTCCAAACTAGAATTCCCCTGAAAGACAAGCTCATGTCAACTGATCAAAGAAAAATAATAACACTTCCAAACATCAATGTCACAAAACAGTATTTACCACCCCCTGCCCAAACCCTGTCTTAGGAAAGATCCTACCTATAATGCAAGATAGCAAACCAAGGAAGTAGAAGGCCAAGTGTCTTAGTCCATGGTCAGCCAGAAAGCAGAGTCTGAGACAACTGCTGTGCTATTATCAAGATGTGTTATCCAGAAAATAAGAGTGGAGGGGAGCAAGTCAGAGGAAGAGGTAGAGGTTTAGTGCAGAATAAGTATCCATGGGGAGAAGTGACAAACAGATGTCCTTTTAGTATCTGCCTGATGTTGGTCAAGGTTTCCCTCACAGGAGTCAGTTCTCCTGCTCTTGCAAGGGCACACATATGAGCACCTACCCAGTGGGTTCCAGCAGCATCTTCCATTGAGATGCTGGAACCCCCCCCCCAGCACCAGAAAACCTACGTGGTGTGTGCCATGGTCGTGGGTCTCCAAAGTTGCTCTATTTCTCTCTCTTTCTGAGAACACAGTTCACCATGTGCTTGTAGATAGGCATGATCATGTGATTTGGTGTGGCCAGTGATTTGGCTTAGCTACTTCCAGAATGCAGCAGATGAAAGGGGACCCACCATTCTCTATGCTCTCCTCAATGGCCTAGGCAATCATAGACATACATGTCACTGTGGTGCTATCACTATGAAAGTCACCTACAGTGTTGGTCTGCAAACACAGCCTTGAAAGAGACCCAGAGACGTCCAGACCTGCAGTGAACTTTGTGTCACAAATAAACAATTTGGGGGTTGTGAAGCTTCTTATATATAGTGTTAGACCAACATGAGTTAGAGGAGGAAATGTCTACCATAAGAAAGAGATTTTTAATTTCCTGGTATAACAAAAGATATCTGGAAATGATAGCTAGGAGCCTGAATAAAGACTACCTTCTTAGCCAGGCATGGTGGCACACACCTTTAATCCCAGAACTAGGAAGGCAGAGGTAGGAGGATTGCCATGAGTTCAAGGCCACCCTGGGACTACTTAGTGAATTCCAGGTTAGCCTGGGCTAGAGCAAGACCCTACCTCAAAATAAATAAATAAATATCTTCTTAACAGGTCAGAAAGCTCCAGGACAAACATTTTCAGGAATGATAAACTGAGAGAATATGTTTGAATTCTGGACAAAAGTTAGATGATCAGCAAACGTATGGAGGTTCAATGTCCTTACCCATACATAGGACATTAACATATGTAAAAGCATGATGACTTTTAACTATAAGAAAAGTTTTATAGTCAGAATTATAATTTTCCATGAAGATCTACTCCAATTTGACTAAGTCATAAATATGTAAAGTCTGCATATTGGGCTAAGAAAAGCACAACTTCATACAGCAAAAAGACCTTCAGTAGTTGCTGGCACCATGCTTTTGGACTTTCCAACCTCCCTAACCACCAGTTAAATAAACCTCTATTCTTTGTTCAAAAGAAGAAAAAGAAAAAAAAGGAAGGTCCAACTCCACTAAAGAGGCGATAGATTGAGAAGTGCACACACAGTTGGAGAAGTGAGGAAAGGATTTTGTTACTTATATTTTTTCAAAGTGAGAAGTAAATATAAAATGACTAATGTTGAAAAAATACTAAAACATTCCATTCAACAGTGTTATTTAGAGACATTAAAATAAAATGGCATTACAGTAAATCATCTTGCAAAATAGAAAGCAGTTATCTCTGAGGTTGGAAAACAAAACGTGAAGAGGTAGACAAAAGCACAGCACTTTCCTTGAGAGAAGTTGTTGATTTGGCATGCGAGTGATAATAGTAAAATGGACAAAGATCAGCACACTTTCTCTTGTTATGACTCAGTTATTTCAAAATCTCCTTGTTCATCTCTCTCCTCCCCATTCACCAGTGCAAGTTCAGAGAATGAAAGATAGTACTTAAAGAAATTATGATTTATCTGTGTTTGCATTATATCACTTCAAATGTCTTGAATGGTGGGTGACAGGGTATCTATGATGATTTCAAGGTTCTTGAATTAACAAATATCTACTTCAAATTGTAAATCCTATACTCTTCCTCAGTATACTGCCAGTACTACAGGTCATTGTTCTATGGCATGTCAAAATAGGTAAGGAACCCAGGGAATCTCGACACCAGCCAAAAATATAGCTTTGATTAGAATTGAATGTTTATGTTCTCATAATTCGCTAAAGACAAAAGAGTTATTAATTTACATTCAGGTCACTAAACACACGTTCAGATATGTTTGGGTAGGTGTGGTGCAAAGAAAATGGAATATTTTAGTTCTACAGCTACAGCCTGCTCTAGTGAATGTGGTGGTCAAGCAGAACACAAGACAATGAGGATCAGTGAAAAATATGTTAGAATCATTGACCTTTCTGTTTTCTCTCTGAATATAATTGTGATGTTGCATTTATTGATACAAACTTTTATCTACTATCAAGAACCACATATATCTTTATTCACTGTTCTATTCCCTTTATTGAGTAAGATGCTTGCAATATGGTTGTGATCCATATGTGTTTATGTAATGAATAAACAGGCAAATGAATGAATAAGTAATATGAAAATAGATAGTTCACAATGAACTTGGGTTAGATTAACAATGTTCAGCATTAAGAGAGACCCAATCAGACCATTCTCTACTTTCCACCTCCAACTCACTTCTTAGATAGATTTCTACTTGTTTCATAACTGATCTCCTCCTTTGCTCAATGATTAGATCTGGGAGTAATAGCCATATGCTAAATATCCTAAGACCAGAAAGAGACAAGATGTGAAATTCAACACACAACCCATGATTGTGTAGAGCCAATCCACTGTTCCTCACGGACAAACTCTCATTAGAAGGCATGAAAGTCAATTAACAGTACATGGCTGAATAGGCAAGCTGTTTATCAACCTATTGTTACCTAACCTCGAACAGCACAAAAAACCTTGAAAGGACAATGAGCTAAAAGTTATTCTGACACTCTCATTTACAAAAGAGACAGAGTATGAAGAACTCTAAGTTTGTTACCCCATTTATTTGTCACATTCTTGGCTCAATGCATACCTACTGAGTAAATAAATGTATGTATCAATAAACATATGAATATGTTCAATCAACAAATCCCTTTGAGTGAAATTTTATCTATATGAAACAAATGCTATACTATAAGATAGCCAGGATCAGAGTTATACATACTTTCACAAAGTTAGAAGAAAACATGTAGTTAAACCTGTGCATAGAAGAACCTTTATTAGCAATGAAAGGATTTATCAAGATGGAATCTTCTCCCTTATTTTTTCCTAAAGAAAAAATTTACTGATTGATTTTTATTACATAGCAAGATGTCACCAAATAACATAAGGATCCCAAGAGAAAAGTCATCATTTTCCAATTTCTTCTTTTGCCTTTTAAGATTATCCAACATTAAACAACTGGTATGCCTTGCATGTAACTTGGCATCCATATGCAACCTGACTAGCATCTGCTGAACAACTGGAAGAAAGAGGAAAAGAAAAAACATCTATCCTTCACTCTTCAGTTATATAAAAGCAGGATTCATTGGAAAATATTTTGTTTCTGCTGTGATTGGCATCCATGCAGGGCTTCCTGAGTCAATAACATAAACAGATGTTTCCCTAGCAGTAGGTATGGACTGCAGGAGACAACTCTACCCTGTAGACTGTGAAACATTCTAACGACCATTTCTTGAGCAGCTATTATCAATCAAATATCATACTAGATGTAAGAGAGGCAAAAAGGAAAAAGTATTCCCTCTTTCCAGGACCTTCTTCTCTATGTGAAAGGATTGGCAGGTCAACAACCACCATGAAAAGTCCTTCGAGCTATGATATATGTCAAGTTAAGTTCTGTGTGTGAATATATATGTCAGTCTGCAATAGTCATGGAAATAGGCCTTAAAGGATAAGCAAGAGTTTCTAATAGAGAATAGATTGAGGGAGGAGGTGTTTGCAGCATTAAAAGCAAACGTCCAAATTATCACTGGGAACTTTGAGGAGCATCAAATAAATATGTGAGAAGGATGGAAATTGGGTAGATACTGCTGGGATGAATAGTTATAACCAAATATGGAAGAGCTTGTTTTGTTATTTAAAAAAAAGTTATGAGAAGTGCATATTGACCACATATTTCTAGTTCAATACAAATAAACAACAATATCCTTTAAAGTCCAACTCTCAAATAAATGCAGTGTTCCAATGTTGCTATTTCTTTATAATTGTAGGAAAAAATCTCTAATGAATATCTTAAGTCCTCTGTATATCTACTTTGAAAGCCAAAATGATTCATAAAATGAAACTATCTGTGGTTTTACTTCATATGATCAAATTACAGGACAAACCCTGTGAGGGCATAACATGAGCTGTCACTTGAATATTTGCCACTTGGGATTTAATGTCGTGCTGAATTTCAACTGTCACTGTTAGCAATACCTTGTGTTCTTTCATGTATATAAAATGTACTGTGGGTTTGTGAAACACAAACAAGTAAAGAGAGTAACACATTGTCATTCTTTTCCCAGCTTTCAAAATCAGGTTCTTCCCATACTGAGAGATTTTTCACAACCCAACAATGACTCTGGAAAATAAATTAAGATTCTGTTAGACAAAAAATGTCTACAAAAGACACAATTAAGAGAATGATTTAAAAAAACAAAGACTCAAAGAAACTATTTTCATAAGACATGTTTGATTTTTTTACATAAAGGATTCTGGTGATTGGGGAGATGATTCAGTTTGTAAAATACTTGCCTTGTAAACATGAGGACCTGAGTTCAAACCCTAGTATCCACATAAATGCTGGGAGCAGCAGTGTACTAGTTAAAATTAATTGTACCACATTATAGTTATATTTTTATAATGGGGGTTAGTGTATGTATAGAGGGTGGTCATAGGAGTAGTCCACACTATCTAGTTAGTGCTTTTGTACATCTAAAACTATTCTAAACAGTAATACCTATTTCTTTTTATGTTGAATGAGGAAAAAATAATCTGAAACCTACAGCTCCATGCCCAGTATCTTGGACTATTGATAAAATCATGTGGTCTCTAAGATGGGGAGGAGAACTGCAGAACACTGGTGTCTGAAGACTTTATACTTATGAACTCACAGCAGCTGTGGTTACCTGCACAAAGCCTGCACGTGATAGGGCTTGTCAATATTCTGTTATAGGTAAAAGAAGATCATTAGAGGTCACTCTCCTCTATCATAAGCTAATAACAGTTAATGGCTGCCTGAAGAGTGGGAATCATTCTCTTCAATGCTATAGCCACAGGTAGGTGATGAGAAGGAGGAATACTGTTGGACTGAGGCAGGTAAGTTAGGGTAATGTGGAGTCTATATGATCAAGCAATAGGGAGACTCCCAAAAAGGATGAAGATAGAGCTACCAACAGACCCTGATATTCCCTTACTGGGCATTTACTGTAAAACCTCTAGTAGGAAACAGTCTGAAGTGATGGTAACCCAAGTGCAATAGTGGCACACAGCCATGGTGGGTAACCAACTGCTCTTGGATTGGCTAACAGATCTGCTCAGTGTAAAGGAAACCATAACTAGAACTGGGAAATAAGTCAGAATCATATCCAGATAATGATTTTGCTTTCTATTTCAAATTCCCACTAATTGTGGGCTATAAAAGGGTCTACACCCTTTAAATTCTCTCTAAATTAATAATGGTTATCCTATTTAACTGGTGCTGACTTCACTCTCCATTGGAGAATCTGCTTCTCTTCTTCAGACAGGAGCTGGACATGAGGAGGGAAATGACACAGCACACTCTACCTCAGCCCCAGCTGAAACCACAGAGGAACTGGGGCATGAGCAAGAATGCTGCTTTCTTGGTGAATCTGATATCAGCACAAGGGTGAAGGAGACAGACAGTGAGGACACTCAACACCTACCAAACCAGAAATCCAGAAGCTTCTAAGTGTCCACCACTTTAGTAGATTTAAAATACACCCAACATGGCTCAGGGAATTTTGCAGAAAAGGAGGCAGAAAGATTGTTGGAGCCACAAGTTGGGACATTTGCACAGAGACATTGCCTCTCCTCCACAACTGACTGCTGCCCCCATAATTCATGACTCACAATCCCCATGGAGTTGACCTGTATCCCCAATGGAGAAGGCCTCTTCAGAAAAGGGGCAGGAAGAAGGGAAAGGGTGGTACCAATATGTGTTGTTAACATACTATGTCCATATCCAATAAAAATAAATTTAAAAATATATAATATATAATATAGATGTACAAAAATGTCAAAGATAAATTTTAAAAAACTAATTTTAGTTTCAACACCTTTCCAAACTGTTAATTATTGTAAGATATAATAGGAATTGAACTTATAAATAGTTTGAACACCTCATAGAAGTTCACTGTAAAAGCTTCCAACAACCCTGACAACCACAAAAAAAAAGTTGAAATTTCACATTCAACCATGTTGGGCCCATTGCCATGGGTGAGCCCTACTTACATTCTGGTTACTGTTTTCTAGTAATTTTCTATGGCTGTATAACAAATACTTATAAACTAAAAGACTTAGAGGCATACACAGTTATTATGTCACATATGGATTAAATTGAGCATCAATTAAATTGGTATTTGGTGCATTCATGCTATCATCCATGGAGTACACTTCATCTGGTGGACTGAGAAAGGAAGAATCAGTTTCAAGCTCATTCCAGATGCAGACAGAATTTATTTCCTTGTGATGTATGGTATTTTGCTGG
This sequence comes from Orientallactaga sibirica, assembly GCA_036365145.1. Taxonomy (NCBI): domain Eukaryota; kingdom Metazoa; phylum Chordata; class Mammalia; order Rodentia; family Dipodidae; genus Orientallactaga; species Orientallactaga sibirica. The sequence goes on along the minus strand of JAEOAD010000044.1, from coordinate 2,115,011 downwards.
GTATTGTATGGTGGGCAGCTTCAGGTCCTGGAAGTTGGAGGTGCATGTTCTGTGCATGTAGGATCCTCAAAAGAGCTGCTCACTCCATCAAGCCAGACAGAACATCTCTTTGAACAAGCCATGCAGCATAATGTGGCACAATGGAGTCACAGCTACAATATCCAATAATCATCCACGCCATATTCCTTTTGTTAGAAGCAAGTGACAAGATGGACATACACGTGCACATGTGTGTGTGTACGTGCACACACACACACACACACAGAAGGGGGATTGCACAAGATGTAGATGCAAGGAAGTGAGGAGTCACCTTATAGTCCACCAACTCCCTGAGCCAACAGAAAGACATGAATAGCAACCAAAAGTAAAACCCATCAGAATTCAGTCACATGGATTCACTTCAGATTGATAGAAGTCAGTTAGCTCAGTAATGGGTATTATAGGTCAGCATATACCTCAGGTTTTAACCAAAGCATGATGGCTATGTAAAATATGCAAGTGTTTTGACTTCTCAGCTGAAACACCATCTTCTTTTTTTTTTTTTTTGTCCTTTTCCCTCTTTTCTTTCCTCTCTTTCATTTTTTAGAAATAAAAGAAAAAAGAAGTGTTGTCATCAGCTTCACATTGCTAGGATGAACTTCCAAACCAGGCAGTTTAAAGGAGGAAGGCATTTATTGAACCTTACATATTCAGGGGTAGTTCCATAATGGTGGAAGACTGGCCCCTTTTCCAAACTCATACAGAGAGCAAAACCACTAGCAGCATCACAAACAAGCACACTCTAGGAACCCAGGAGCCACAGCCAGAGCTCAAGCACTCTGCATACCTTTAGGCTAGAATTGAGATCCACCACCAGTAACATCTTAGGGCTAGACCTCAAGATCTGCCCACAGTGACACCCTTCTAGCCAAGTGGCTGGAAATTCAATTTACAGCTTAAATAAAACATTTGAGTCTATTGGGGTACATAAATTAAAACTGCCACAGAAAGAGAAAGAGAGAAAAAGAGAGATTCACTATGCATTTCAGGTTGGCCTCAAGCTATATATTTTTTGTTAAAAGATAATAATATAAAGTCGGAATGTTTCACTAATTTTTCAAGGAATGTTCTATGTCTTAATTAATGATTATTCTTTAAGGAGTTTTCAAGAAAAAGATTCGACATACAGACGAATTTGGGGGATACTGACAGAGCCAGGATTCAAGCATAGAATGCTACTTTGCCTTGTCATCATTTATGTATGATGTAAAATATTGAAGTAAGACATAGAAGACAGTCTTTGAAAGGTCATAACATTTGAAAAGAAAATTATTGCCCTGCCACATCTAAGTTCACTTTCCCCAGCACACTCTTTACCATCTGGTTCATTCACACATTTTAATGAATGCTACTAGATCAAATTTTAGAGTGTTATAGTCCATCTGCTATAACTGCAGCTATGGAAATATAACTTTGGAATTCTACGAGTCAATAACCAAGACTCATTGTTACATTCCTATTTCTAATCTACACATTATAAGTATCTATGTCTCCATGACAACAAATCAAATTTTTAGAAGAAAAGATTGTCAATCTGCCAATTTGAATGGAACAAATTTCTAAAATGTGAATTTATTAAATATGTGGTATATGTAAGACCTTGTTGCTGTGACAGGGGAAGCAATTAGAATGTGGATTGTTTTTGCATCCAAGAAGCCTATAATCCAGTTGGAGAGGCAGGTGTATAGCAAATATAATAAAATACAATATGAAATGAGCACTACTAATAGAGGAATAAGCAATATGGTATGGGAGCACGGAGGAAGCAGGGATGAGTGTTTGGGGGATGAATCAAATATTAAGCTATCTAGCAATCCATAACTAAGGCCACCTTGCACAGACTTTTGAAAATATCAACTTTCAAAATCCTATTGTCAGTTTAGAAAGCAAAGGAGAAGGCACCAAAAAGGCCATGAAACTAGAAAGGGCATGCAAATCATTGCCACTCATGGGCCAGACATAGCACATACCTACCACTTGAATTTGGTTGTGAAACGGAAACCAAGAGACCTCCTTCTCAGGTTGAAATTGGGCAGAAGAAACAGAAGACTGGAACTCTCAGAAAAATCAACCAGGATTCACAAAATGTTCAGTTATATGTTGTGTCCTGGGATAAAAGTGCTGTGTTCCAACAGGAAGACTGCCATTTTAAAAACTGTAAATCTTGTAAAAATGCAGATTTAAATCCACAGGTCTGGGGCTGGAAGATTCTGAAATTGTAACCAGCTTCTGCGACATGTTGACACTGTTGAATCATGCACTGCACTTTGAACTAAGTTTATAACCTGTTCACTATAATAATGTAGTACAATTGTGGTTCAGCTTGCAGACTGAATGACTACAGAGTGAATTAGAGGAAAGAATTTTGAATGTGGATCTCAAATGGTGACTTATCATAATGAAAGATATAGTCTTCTCTGCTGTACAGTACAAAATATTTTACATAAGAAAAATGCTTCAAGAGAGATCTGTACACATTGTTGTTGGTATATTTCAAATAATATTTAATTTTAATTGTTTGCTCATGTACACCTTTCCCATCAGTTCACTGGTATAAAAACAAATTTTCTTTTTGTAGTCTTCAAGTTGCTGAACAAAAAGCAAAACAAAAAACACTGTACATTAGTTTAATATCATGCAGTTCTAAATAACTGGCTTTCCAACAAGGATTTTAATTAGGATAGAGCCATGTTTAGAGGAATGTGAATCTTGCAAATTCCAAGGTGAATACTTGGAAGAAAAGAATATAAATCAGTGGATACAAAACCAGGTATGAACGTGAATACTCATTTGAAAAATGAAATGACAATTTTAAAGGTTTGTTTTTCCTGTGGTAGGTAGGACTTGATTTAGAAACAGCTCATTTTGGGAAAGCCAGCTATTTGGAATTCAGAATAGTACTTCTGTTGTACAATTAGGTTCTCAGAAAAGCCCAAGAAATTGTGCATTCTAAATCTTGCCTTCCACAGTAAACAGAATACAAATTGAATTAATCACTCTATAATATCCCAATGTAGGGGAAATTTTCTGCTCTGGGATTCTAGAATGTTTCTCAGGATGTGGAATATCCTCACCTCCAGTAACGTCCTAGGCCCTATTTATTATATGAGAGGGGTTATAATGCCCAAGAAACAAACCAATGGCAATAGCAACACCTGACTACAAGAAGACAGAGAGAAGAGGAAGAGAGAGAAGACACTGCAGAGAAGGGAAGGGCCTGGGCACTGAGGCCCTCCAAAGCCTCACTAGGAACACTTTCCAATGCAAGCTCAACCCAGACGCTCTTCATTTTACTGAGAAAGTCCAAGAATGTTCTGTGTCTCTTTCCTTGTCTCACCCTCTGTTACAGCTGGCCTCTTTTTACCTCTTTTATTAATGAAAGACAAGACACAATATACTAGCATCTCTTTTCCTCCCAACCTAGCACAATAGCAGACTATGCCATTTTCAAATGTGGTTTTATTAAGTTCATGCTTGCCAAAGTTAAAGGACTGAAACAGATTTTCTTAGGTAGAGACAACTTTATATAGGAAATCAGGACACTGGAGAAAAGTAAAAGGTATATTTCATTTTATGAAAAGAAAATACTGTCTGAGATGTAGATGTTCCAGGTATATAATTACAAAAGTCAAGGTCAGATGTGAGATCAGCATGGATAGGAGTTTGCAATATTAGCAGAAGAATTAAGTTGGTGAGTCAAGACTAAAGAAACTAATGAAGATATTAAGCCTGAGATGATTGATAGCAAGGAGAGAGGGGTTCAAGACAGCCCCCCTTTCTCTTGTCCTGTAGTACCTCCAGTCAAGGCTGCTTTCTTAGTCACTTCCTTAGATCTTTAGGGACCAACCAAGTGAGAATTGGTGAAGAGAGAATAAGAGGAGATTTCAAGGTAGCCCCTAGGATGCCAGCAATGAAACTTAGACAATAACAATGCCTGAGGCAGCAGCAAGAGAGAAGAAAGGTCTGTACCACTAATTCAGTAGAGTTCTTGCAGGACAGTTCTCACCAAACTAGGCAGGCAGATGGCAACTCCAGAAAGTCATCTTCCATAGAGTTAAAACAAAGAAGTGGGAGGGTCAACCTCTGTAACCTAAGGAATACAATAACACCAAGAATAATTCTTTTGCTGTTTGGAGCATGAAACTTTTGCAGTCCTGCTTCTTACTCTACCCTTTTGTGCTAAAAAACATTACTGCTTTCTAGAAACACAGTTGCCAGCTAAATGAAGCTTTGACTCCTGACTGGACTCAAATCTGAGAAAAAAATTTGCCAAGAGAAACAGGGTCTAAATGGTCTTTGTCCACCCATCCACCCAACAAGGGGCATTTTTTTTAAAACCCAAGGTTGACCTCTAGGGAAAGTGCCATCCTGGGACGTTCTAGAATTCACTCCCCAACCCAGAACCCATAACTTCTGTTTAATTTCCTATGGTCTTTCTTCCCTTTCACATTAATTAGGGGAAAAGAAAAGATGCAGATGTTTATCCAAGTGACTTGATGTTTTTCCCAGAATAAAAGTTATTTCAATAAAAATCCTCATTTATTGGAGGCTAGTTATTTGGGTGCCCAATGTGTCATATAATCTGGGTACCCCTTCCTCTGCCAACATGTTTCCAGCACAGCACACACAGGCATCACAAGCACGTGTTTGAAACCCAAGGCTCCTGGGGCTTCATGTGAGGACAACCTGTTTTTAGTGGTACTCCCTCCCACACACTTCCTATACAAACCTCACAAATTGGAAGGCTGGCTTGTGGTCTGTGAACATGATCAAGTTTAATCTGAGTATCCTCAGGTCACACCAAATGTGGATGTATTTATCTAACAGCCCTTGCAGCCTCTTTCTTCCTCCAAAGTAATCTGGGAATTCTTAAAAAAGAGATATTCCATGTGGTTACAAACAGCCCATTCTACTAGAGACTGGAATCTATCTTTAACTTTTCCCCACCAGTTCCATCTTCCTACACTAATGTCCATCAGTTAAACTTCCAAGTCCATAAAATATAAATATGGTAGCTAGGGAGATAGCTTAAATGGTAAAGTGTTTGCCTCACAAGCATGAGGACTTGCATTTCATCCCCAGAGCCCATATTAAAAAATACCAAGCCTGATAGTACATACTTCTAATATCAGCAGTGTAAAGACAGGCAGACAGAAACCCAGGGCTTTCTAGCCAGGTGGTCTAGCTTACAAGGTGAGATCCAGGACAATGAGAGATCCTGTATCAACAAAAGTGGTCAGAGTTTCTACAGAAGGGCAATTGTGGGTGTCCTCTGGCCTTCACAGCATGTACATATGCATGCATGTGCAACCAAGCGCGCGCACACACACACACACACACACACACTCACAAACAAGAAAATGCACACATGTACATGAAAAGAAAATAAATTAAAATACGAAATGAAACTACAACATGCTTTTCATTCCAGCACTGGGTGGTGGTTGGGGGGGTGGTTGCTGAGGACAGAGGATGGCTGTGAGTTCAAGGCCAACCTAAGACTACATAGTAAATTCCTGGTCAGTCTAGGCTATAGTCCCTACCTCAAAAAAAAAAAAAGAAAAGAAAGAAAGAAAGAAAGAAAGAAAGAAAGAAAGAAAGAAAGAAAGAAAGAAAGAGAAAGAAAGAAAGAAAGAGAGAGAGAGAAAGAAAGAAAGAAAGAAAGAAAGAGAGAGAGAAAAAGAAAGAAAGAAAGAAAGAAAGAGAAAGAAAGAAAGAAAGAAAGAAAGAAAGAAAGAAAGAAAGAAAAAAAAAAAACTACAGCAATGACTTTTATTACTCAATGAATCTTAAGCAGCTACAATGTCAAAACCATGCACTTGACACCATTTGTACAACACTAGGATTTAATCCATCAACTGGGGATTGGCATTGAGAAAGTGAGCCTGCGGCCCTTCCTACTGCTTTGAGAATTGCCGTCCCAAGTACCCATAGTCCAAGATTACTACCATGATAGGAACCACAGTTACTGTGGCTGTGCCCTCTGTCCTCTCTCCTCACCTTGTTATTAAGGAGGCTGATAGATACCAGGGACTCTAAGCAGCCCAGGCCTGCCTCTGAGGTCTCACTTTCCCTCTGTTTTTCCCCATATCGTTTTTGCTGGGCTGAAGCCCAGATTCGTGGTAAGGAACAGCCCCAAAATAGTTTGAACTTGAGATGCAACACTTTCATCATTGGTTCATCTGACATGTATTAAATGCCTACTATTTTCCTGGCCTGGGTCCAGGGGCTGGATTTCAGCAGTGAAAGATGAAAACAAACCCTGCTTCTACACATGATGCTTGAAGGTGGGAACTCAGGTGAGCTATGGAAACCTGTGAGGGGCAGTAGTATAAAGGAGGAGTAGAGACCCATCCCAGCTCAGTACTGTGATTAAGAGCAGGGCCCAGGGGCCAGACTCCTTGACATTGAATTCTGGCCCCATCACTCACTAGCCAGGTGGTGTGAGCAATGTACTGTGCCTTGCTCTCTTCATCTGAGAACTTAAACTGTCACCAACGCAGTCAGAACAACTAGAAATGTGTGTAGGAATTAGTATCGTCTTACTTAGCTTTGTTAAGTGACTTTAGCTAACCCATGTTACTTAGCAATGTGTAGTTTTGGATGCTATTATAAACATATTAAAAAGTAATTATCGTTACTGTGTAATTTACTAAATTTGGGCAATTATCTTTAGTCTCTGGAAATCATGAAAAATAAAGCATTATAAAATAAGTAGAAGAATTCATGACCTCATTTGAGAGGTGATTTGAAATTAGGAAAAAAAGGTTACTTTAAAGAAAAAAGAAGAAATAGCTCTTTTCCTCCCAGACAACGTTAATACCATCTAGTTTGTCTACATGGCAACAAAAGGCCTGGTAGATCTAGGAGAATGTGTGGAAAAGAATTCAACCTGCTGGGATTTTGTGTTGTGCAGGCCAACACAACTGTTTTACTGTCATGATTGTCTATTTTTTTTTTTTCCTTTTTCTCTTTTGGCTGTCCAGACAGTTGTGGTACTGTTGGGTCGACCTAAGAGGGTCATGATGACAAAGCAATTACGGCTCCTATGACTATAGAAATACATTTTATAACAGCTCATTTACGCCACACCAGCGATTTATTACATTTGTATGTGTGCTTATACGAGTTTGCCCTGACAAGATGATGCTTAGTAATTAATTTGCCAACATATTTTTCTGTAATAGAATCCAGCCCTTCTAAATATACTACATTTAATAAAAGAAAGTGCTTAAACAGAGCTCTGTTCTGAAAAGCCATTTGGCGCTAGGGTAAAACATCAGGAAACCAAAGCAGAAATGAGAGGCAGGAAGCCGAAATCTAAAACAGTGCTACAAGTCCCAGGGAGATAGATAGCTGAGCAGAGCTGTGAACACTTCCCACCCCAGACTGCACTGCTCCCACATTACAGAAAATGGAATGGCCTCCTGTGAATCCAAAGGGAAAGCAGGGAACAAGGTGGTTTTCAGGCGGCCTGCAAAATCCTCCATGGAATACCACAGATCAGCTGGGCCACGGACCCTGGCTTTCTGCTCTGTGTTTATTTGGAGTATCAGTTCTTAGAAGTGACGTCATTGCTAGGATGGCTCACCTCTGCATGGGGAGCTAGCAGTTAGCCCTTCAGCTCAGGAGTGAAGTTGTTTTTGTGCAGTTTGCTTGGAAAGCAATATATATATTATTTTTGGTCTCTCTCTATGAGTGCTATGCTTTCTGAGTGGAACATCTCAAACCATCTTTCTCCCTTCAATTAATTGCTGCTGAACTTCTTGTCACTTACGTAATCTCTTTTTATTTGCTAATGACATTTGAGATAGCAAATAATCAAAGCACTGTCTGCATGAGGTTTAAACAGCTGTGGGGCTGTCTACAGAAATTCTGCTTAAATATCTTGTCCTGGCTGAAAGACCTCAAGGTAAGCTAGATACACATTGTCTTTTCTCCACTCTGCCTGCCTGCACACCACAGCCGCTCTCACTTCACCTTGTCGCTGGTATCAAACATGACCTACTGTCCCTTCTGCTACTTAGCTCCTATTTGGCAAGGGCTGTGCAGGAGATAATAAGTTATGCAAATTAGATGGGGTAAAAACCATGACCTCCACCTCCCTGTTAATGTCACTGCCTATCTCCTGGAGAAGTTTCCTGTGATTTATGTCTCTTCTCTGCCCTTGCTGACTTCTTTTGTCCTGTGCTGATTTGCATTCCTTCATATGTTGATCTGAAAGCAGAATTTTCCCCACCTTGTAGTCTGCGAGTCATTCTTATACTTCCCAAAGGCCAGTTCCATGTAGAATGCCAACGGTGAAGTCTGTCCATCATCGTCCTCCAAAGCCACTGCCACAGGAATTGTAATAGAGACTGGAAAGTAATGGAGACTACTACAGCGATTTCTTTCCAAAACCTATTTTTGTATTTAGAAAAGAAATAATAGGAAAACATTGGCTTGGAGATTTTTGAGATCAGAAATTCTTAAAAGAGTATCATTGTGAGATATTGGGGCATTTGTTCCTAGTCATTTTTTTTTTCAAAAATGAATGTACAGACATATCACCTCACTAAGTGTCTATACCAATTAAAATTATCCTCAAGCAATTCATATGAATTATAGCAATTCAAAATTGCATTTGGTAAAGTTTACATACTTAAATATTCAGTATTTCTCTCCAGAGATACAGCTCTATGTTTATTTTTCAATTTACATCCCTCGGTGAACTTCTATAATCTTCTTAAGAGAATTTAAAAGTTTTTTTTTTTTTTTTTTTAATTCTTTGTAGGGTTGAAGAGATGGCCCAGTGGATAAAGCACTTGCCACATAAGTATAAAGACCTGAGTTGAGATCCCCAGAACCCCCACAAAACTGGACACAGTAGCATGGAAGACTGTAACCCCAGCACACCTATGGCAAGACGGGAGGTGGAGATCAGAGAATCCCCTAAAGCTAGCAGGCCAGAATGCAGTGGTGAACAACTCGAGACCCTGCCTCTAAGAATGAGGAAGTGAGGACCTCCATATGTGTGCCATGTCACGTGCATGACTAGTCTTAGACACACCAACACACACAGCAAGTATTTGTTTCTAAACATTCTTGTGTCTTTTGCTCTGATGAATGACATCTGATTCTAAGCTAGTTATGGTGGGTACATGGAAAGATAGTATCCTTAGATATTATGGAAATAGCAAGACAGATGCAACAAGAAGAAAATGTCAAAGGTGGTTGGTGAGCTTCCTCAGCTCTGTGTATGTTTATGAAGATAGAAAAACAGAGAAGTTGAAGAATATTTTGACCATCTGGTTCTACAAGTCTTTGAATGCCTATTTACATTACTAGTGAAGATAATATAATCCGTTCCCAAGTAACACTGGGTCAAGAAATAAACATAAATTACAGAGCAGAACTTGAGTAAAGGATAAGTAGTCTCCATACTGCATGCATGAAAGTACTAGCATTATATTTACACAAGAGTGATAAGAGAAAGTGCATCCCACAAAAGACAAATAAATTTTCTATCCATTACACTGGGGCACTAGGCCATTGTGGTGGTTTGATTTAGGTGTCCCCCATAAACTTAGGTGTTCTGAATGCTGAGTTCTGAGGTGATGGAGATTTGGGAATTAGCACCTCCTGGAGGCAGTGTATTGTTGAGAGCCGGCTTATGCGTATTATAGCCAGTATCCCCTTGCCAGTGTTTGGCACACTCTCCTGTTGCTTTTGTCTACCAGATGTTGGCGAAGAGGTGATGTTCACCCTCTGCTCATGCTGTCATTTTCACCTGCCATCATGGAGCTTCCCCTGGAGTCCCTAAGCCAAAATAAACTTTTTTTTTCCCCACAAGCTGCTCTTGGTCAGGTGATTTCTGCCAGCAATGCAAACCTAACTGCAATAGCCATGAATTCCAACTGGTACAGTTGGCAGAACTAGTATTATTATTTCCTATTTATTTGCAAGTAGAGAGAGACAGAAAAAAAGATAGAGAGGGAGACTGGGTGTGCCAGGACCTCCAGGGAATTGAACCCAGGTTGTTAGGCTTTGCAGGTAAGCACCTTAACTGCTGAGCCATCTCTCCAGTCCCAGAACTTGGAAAATCATATACATTATGCATTTACATATACATATGCATATATGTCCACACATTATATACACACATATATTCAAGACTTAAGGACAAGAGTAACTCATGCTTTGAATCAAGAAGATTGACTCAAACAAATCTGACAAAATATATGTTCAGGAACTGCTCCCTGTATGGAACTAGGGCAAAGCACTTGGCCTGACGACAACATCCTTGGGGACACATGATAGTGCACTTTCAGATTAGTGCTCTTCCTCTTATATTGAAGCCAATTGCTCTGGTCTTCCTAAGAACGTTAAAAATGGTCATTACTGACCATAAAGTTATAGTCCTGCATGAGGACTTTCTAGTAAATGATGAGAGGGTCAATTTGATGAAATTTTAAATAAATAAGGGTAAAATGAAAAATAATTGGGAAAATCAATAAGGAACTTATTGGGCAATTTAGGTCTGTTCTTTCTACAGATGTCGGCAACTCCTTGTAGGAAAAAGAGCTTCTAATCAACTCAAGGCAGTTAATCCTTCTAAATACCTGGGATAGAAAGAACCATGGGAAAGCAAAAGCCTTCAAAATCTAATCTAAGAACTTTGTTTCCTTGGGGGAAAAAAGTCCCTAATTCCTAGGTTCATTAAGCTTGTTCAACTATGGAGAGTGTGTGTGTGTGTGTGTGTGTGTGTGTGTGTGTGTGTGTGTGTTGGGGATGCACATACGTGTGTACTCTATGAGCTCAGAGAAAGTCCTTGCCAAGCTGCTTCCAAGTTAATTTGTATATTAATCTGTGTAGGAAGCTTTATTTATTTCATAAAATAAAGGAAAGGAGGAGAAAAGAGACATCACATTGGCTTAAAAGTTTTGACTAAATTCTAACTGTGCCCGAGGAGTTTCCTCTCTATCTTCCAATCAGCAAAGGATTTGTGACTCTTTTCAGTGTGCCCAAGATTACAGAGACAAATTACTTAAGAGCCCAAGGAGATTACCTCTAATTGGCATAAAAAGGATATAGCATTAAAAACAAAACTCTCTGAAACTCTGACAGGGTTTAGTGCCCAAAGGGTAAGGCAGTTCCCCGAGCAGAAGCTCTATAAATAAATATATCAGCATGAGATAGAAGTCAGCCTCTTGAGGTCTTATTTAGACTTTGGCAAGCTTTATTCCTCTTACACTAGGCTTTGCAGAGCTGTGTCTGTCTTACTTGCAGAATAAGGGGGCATGACACACTCACTTTAGTAGTCCTCTTCTTCTTCTTGTTTCCCTTTGTTATATCCAGTGAATTCTCATTTATAAGCTGCAAATATAAAGGCTCCCTGAAAGTGAATATGAAACACTTGGTGTGGATTACAGAGACATCAGAGGTTGAGAGAGTGTGGGGAGTAGAGAAAGGAGCAGGGAGGTGAGGTTCATACAAGTAGACAGGTAAGGACAAGTTGCCATGAATTTTGTGACAAGTGGCTTAGAGAGAGCCAGTACCTAAGTCTTTCCCATGGTCTTAACATCCCATGGGAAAAGTAAAATATATTGATCATAAAACTAAATAATAATATGCACAAACTAACAGATACAATCTCAAAGATCAAAATTGGGTGAGCCACTGGCATAAAAACAGATATATAGACCAGGGGTACAGAATTGAAGACCCAGCCCTTAGTTCAAGTAACTACAGCTACTTGGTCTTTGAAAAAGGAGCCAGCAACATACACTGGACAAAAGGCAGCATCTTCAACAAATGGTGCTGGAAAAACTGGATAACCACATGTAGAAGAAATGAAACTAGACCCACTCCTCTCAACACGCACAAAATCAACTCCAAATGGATTAAAGATCTTAGTATAAAACCTCAAACTCTTAATGACTAGAAAAAAAAAAAAAAACAGGGAGATCTCTCCACTATATTAGAGTGGGAAAAGACTTACTGAAGAATACCTCAGTAGCCCAGGAAATTAAACAATCTCTCAACCAGTGGGATCTTATAAAATTAAAAAGCTTTTGTACAGACAAACATACCATAAACAGAGCCAACAGACTGCCCACAGAATGGGAGAAAATCTTCACCAGGTATACCACTGATAGAGGCCTAATATCCAGAATCTACCAAAAACACATAAAACTCAAAAAAAAACTCAGCTCAAAAAAGCTCAAAAAATGAGGCAGAGAACTAAATAAAGCATTCTAAAAATATATATAAATGGCCAATACTCGCTTAAAAAAACGTTCAACAGCCGAGCGTGGTGGCTCATGCCTTTAATCTCAGCACTTTGGAGGCAGAGGTAGGAGGATCACTGTAAATTCAAGGCCACCTGAGACTACATAGTGAATTCCAGATCAGCCTAGATTAGAGTGAGACCCTACCTTGAAAAACAAAACAACAACAACAACAACAAAAAAAAAGTTTCAACATCCTTAGACATCAGGGAAATGAAAATTAAAACAACTAGGAGACTAAAACATATGATCTTCTATGAAATATGGGGGCGAGATCATCTGGAAGGAAGGGCCCTGGAGAGGGTGGGATTAATCTTAATCCTTAAAAAATTGGCTCTGCCTTTTAACTCCCAGTACCAAAAATCAGTTACAACCCCCATTGAGCTGTTGGTCGGAGAGACTTACAAGGTCCCCAAACAAGACAGGCTTCTGGCCAAGCACTTGATTACCCACCTGAGGTAAAAGGAAAGACCCTATTGTGGAAGACACCACTTGCTGCTGACACAGAATATTGAGAGATCAGCTGAAATCTGAAAGACTGTTAGACCATGTAGTTTCAGAAAGTGCTACATGAGCTGATGGGGGGGTAAATGACCAACAACTTTGTGAGCAAGGAGACCCTGCTATATGAAATAAACCAGCCTGAAAAGATATACCCACATGTACCCAGCCTAGGTGGGTAACCAAAGGCTCTCTGATTGGCTAAGAGACTTGCTCAATGGAAAGGCACCCATAGCGGATACTGGGAACAAGTTAGAATTCTGTGGAGACCAGGATCATGGACTCCAGCAAAAAGCTTTCACTAGTCTATGGACAAAAGAGAGGCTACACCCATCAAAATCTCTCTGAACTACCTATGCTGATCTCACTCTGTGTTAGAGAATCTTTTTTTTTTTTTTTTAACAGAAGGAAGTGAAAACCAAGGACAACCAAAATCTATCAATAAGACAAGTAAAGAGAACTGTGTCCCTGGCAGGAGGTAAACCACCCCTCGCATATCAGCTAGCACCCGAATGAAACCACAGAGTCACTGGCAAGACAAGCAAGAGTGCTGTTCACATGATGAGCCTAACAACCTGCACCAGGGTGATGGTGATAGATACTGAGTATGTTCAAAATACTCAAAATATAACAAAGCAGAAACCTAGAAATTATTGAGAGCTCAACACTAAAGTAGAATTAAAACATACCCACCAAGGCTCAGGGAATTGTATGCAAGAGGGGGAGAAAAGATCTTAAGAGCCACAGGGTGGTAGGAATGATCCAGAGGCATTGACCCCCCCCACCCACAATGACTGACTGCTCCTCTCACAACTCATACCCCACAACCCCATGGTGAATACCAGTAATCCCACTGAGGGGGATCCTCAGTGGAATGGGGTCCAAGAGGAAAGAAATGGTACCAACACATGATTTGCCCATACAAATTTTATACTTAATAAAGAAAAAGAAACTTCATTTATAGCTGAGGCCCAGAAGTATTAAAGTTTGCTTATAGTCACATTGATAGTCATCCAGACTGGCTCAGGATTCAGACCTTCATGATTTTACCATCAAAAAAGAGGGGAAAATGACTGTGCAACATTACAAGGACAGAAGGCAAAGTTGGTAAAGTGCTTTCCTCACAAGCATGAAGATCTGAGTTGGATTCCCAGTACCCACATAAAATGTTGGGTATAGGGCTGAAGAGATGGTTTAGTGGTTAAGGTGTTTGCCTGTGAAGCCTAAGGACCCCGGTTCAATTCTCCAGGTCCCACATAAGCCAGATGCAAATGGTGGCCCATGGGTCTGGAGTTGGTTTCCAGTGGCTAGAGGCCCTGGTGCAACCATTCTCTCTCTCTCTCTCCCCCCTCTCTGTCTCTAATAAATAAATAAATAAATAAATAAAATAAAATCTTTTTAAAAAATGTTGGCTATAGCAGTTTATAGATATAATCCCAGTGTTGAAACAGAGACAAGAGGATCTGTTGAGTTCACTGGCCAGCCAGTCTAGCCCAACTGAGGAGCTCCAGATGAATGAGACCTTGTGAAAAAGAAGGTGGATGTTGTTCCGGTGGCTGACATCTGAGGTTGTCCTCTGACTTTCGTACGTGACACACACATGCATCCACACACATAAGCACTCACACACATGTACATTCCAGGCATACACACATAAAACTACCAGATATGTACATTAAAAAATCAAATAATAATAAAAATCATACCTTAAAGGATGATGGCTATTGACAGAATGTTTTCCCCAGCCCTCTTCCTAATCCTTACCCTGGAAACCTAACCATCGATGTAGCAGCACTAGGAAAAGTCTTTGTAGATAATTAAAACATGTTTGTGGGGAATTAAGGCAGGTCCCAATCGCAGCCTTGACCCTTTTGTACTATATGAAGTTACAGTAACAAACAACGTTCACCACTCAGTCTGCCAATGCCTTCACCTTGGACTTGCCAGCCTCCAAAACTGTGCACAATAACTTTCTATTATTTATAAACCAACCCATTTATGATCATTTTTCACGTTCTTTATTGTTTGGTTATTGACAATTTCAGACATGTGTATATTTTGATCATTATTCTTTTCCATTATCTTCTCCTGTCTCCTCACTCCAATTCCCTTCCACTGAACGCCCTTTTCTTCACAACTTGTCCCTCTTCTACTTTGATGTCATTTTTCTATTGTGTATCTGTATGACTCACTGAGTTTAATTAGGATTGCCTGAGTTAGCATGGGCTTACAGTAGTCCAAGTGGACTATGACAAAGGGATACAATTTTCAAAGCAGAAAAGAAATGTGTGGGCTAGGGAAAGAATGTCTAGAACAAGGATGGGCAGAGAGGCAGGAACAGGTTTGGAAGGCAGTTGACACTTGAAGGATGGCTGAATAGAAGGTAGCTCAGGAGAAAATAAAGCAAACATTTTCATTCCAAAACACACTCCAGATTTGAGAGTCTTTCTTATACAGGCTAAGGCTTGTATGATCCAATCAGCCCAGCCCTTCGTTAGCCTCTAAACACCCCCACTTCTTCTCTAAATCTACACTTTTGCTCATCTTGACCACTTTAGGACACAGTCTGCCTGACTTTCAAGGTTGGGAAAAGTCTGTTTCTTTATAATGGCCCTGATCTTTGGACCTATCTAAAGGTTTGTTTCCTAAACTATGCCGAGTGCTGGCTGAACTGTTTGCACAATCATACAGGTTGTAAGCTGTGAAGAAATAAGGGTCACACCTGCTTACTGAAGGTCACATTGCATGCTCACAACAATATGAGGTGTGTTGTGGATTCTTCATAATTACTTCCTGGTCGAATCATGAAAGGAAGTCTTTCTATCAACTAACTATGCACCTGTTATTGAATCGTAGCACAAAGTCACAGGTCTGGACAAGAGCTGCGAAATGATGATGGTGACATTGATACCAATGGTAGTGAACATTTCCTAATATGTTACACACTCAACAAAGTGCTGCTATATAACTGCACCCAACCCGTAACACAACAAAGTTGTACTAAAGGTTCTTATTTTTCCAGAAGAATAAAATCAGGTACCAAATACCCATCATAGGAAGCAAAATTTTTTCCATGGAGAAAGTTTCCTTTTGGGGCTTTCACTTATAGATTGTTTTGTGTTTTAAATATTTTGGGAATTTTGTAAGATAATTGGAATTAGTTGATACTCTCCCAATTACAATCCTCATTTGATGTCTACATTGTCTTCATCATGGGAAAGCAAACAGGACAGGTAAAGATTTCAACAATTTGTAAGGTACAGGTATCAGCCTTGCATTATAAAACCTTGACTCTCAGGTATCCAAATCATCACTCTGCTACTGCTCCCACACTCACTCCTGCCACCATGGAGGAAGAGTGAAGGATCTAACTAGGTTGTTTAAGATAAGGATCTGAGCTAGTATGACTTCCATGTTCGTCTGTGTTTGGGTGGATGTGCACATACGTGAATGAATGTGCATGTGGAGGCCAGAGGACAATCTCAGTGTCTTTCGTCAGCACACCATCCACCATTTTTGAGGCAGGATCTCTCATGGATCTGGAACTCACCAATTAGGCTATACTGGCTAGCCAGTGGTCCTCAAGAATCCTCCCGTCTCTTCATTGCCTGCATTTGGATTACAGGCACAAGCCATCCACCAGACATTTTTTTTTTATTGGCAACTTCTATACTTACATACAAAAGATGCATATTTCCCTCCCCTCCCCCATTCCCCTTTAGAACTCCAATCTCCATCGTATCCCCTCCCTCTCTCCATTAGTCTCTCTTTTAATTTGATGTCATCATCTTTTTCTTCTATTATGAGGGTCTTGCGAAGGTATGGCTAGGCACTACAAGGTCATGGATAGCGAGGCCAATTTCTGTCTGGGCAGTTGCATTGTAAAGAGTCATACCCTTCCTTTTATGGTCAGTGTTAAGGAGCTCACTGTTGCTGTGTTTCTGGACCAAGATTATCATACCTTTATCATGAATGCATGGTCTGGAGCAGAAATGCAACTCACATTTTGGTCATGACTCCATCAGCTCTCAACAATTCTCAAATGGGCCACAGGGCTAGTGCAATAGTGTTTATTGGGATCTCTAAAAACTGTACCATGTAAACAAGTAGAGTTTTTCCACATAAAAAGCATTTGTAATAAGAATGCTTAAGTACAATGCTCACACTCAGTATTTTACATTTAATTTTGTTAACCAACATTTTGTTTACTTTTTGCCTCTACCACATCAAATGTTTCCATAAAGATTATATAGTTGGAAAAAATTTTTGGAATCTTTGTTAATACCTTCTATACCTGTTTGTACCGCTTTTTTCTTGTCCAAAAAGATGTTTATACTGTTAAGTAGGTTATATGCAACAGACACTTTGGGCCACATTGAATGTAATGTGTCATATGAAAGAAAGAAAAAAAGACAGGCAGAGAGAGAGAGAGATAAACAGAGAAGGAAGGAAGGAAGGAAGGAAGGAAGGAAGGAAGGAAGGAAGAAGGAAGGAAGGAAGGAAGGAAGGGAAAGAAGAGAAGGAAGCAAGGAAAAGAAAGACAGAAGATCCTATTCCTCAATGAGAAAATGTCATTCTTAAATGTTTCCAGATTTAAAAAGTCACACTAGAATCTATTTCAAATATTACATATGTATTTCAATATTAATACTATGCTATATCAACCTTACCTAAAACTTTCACTATTAGTGTGAAACATCATTTTATAAGTTTTTCCAGTAAGCATGATAATTCTTAGTTATTTCATTTAAGATAGACATTAGCAAAATGTAACAATGTTATGTTTGGAGATTCTTTTCACATTTTTAAGCCCCAGACTGACAAGAACAAAGAATCACTTTGCTAAATAATGTATTAAATATGTTGTCTATTTATATAGCAATTGTTTGATGGAAAATTCATCTCTTTTGTTTCTTCTTATCTTTTCCTTCTTCTTGTCCATGCAGTGCATCTATGAATTATGCATGGGAACATAATTAAATGTAACAATTGGTGAATTGTACTCCATGGACATTGTTCCATGTTTCAAGTCTTATTTAGACTAAACCAAAATTTATGCAAGGAGAAGAGCTTATAATTAAATTCATAACCATCCTTCCTGGGAAAGTTGCCTTTATGTAAAAATGCAATGCTTGCTAGAGGCTGTTTTTCTGACCAAAAGCTTTGCATTGCATCCTTATAAAAAATAATCAGCAGACAACTTAGCAGTAACCCACACCATCCTAAATGAAGATTTCCTATAGCTGGTTATCCATCATCCTTTCTTCTCTGCAGCACAGCTAGTCTTTGGGCCATGTACAACTGTTAAGAATCAGCTTGGAGAATGGTTTTGCTATTTGCAACCTAGGAAGAGACAATACAGAGGATGATGGAATGAGATCTATTAATAAAAGTCTCTCCTTTGATTACTCTTAGGAGCTCCCATGGTAATTTTTCTTCTTTTGCTTGCTTGCTTGCTTTTATGTTTTAAGTACAAGAATCCTGGCAAAGAGAAAAGACAGTTAAGGCACTTAGAAGGATAATAATATGCACAGGAATACCTACTCTGTGTGGGAAAAAAATAAGATTACTGTAAATATTAGCCCAGCTCCCAGCTTCTTCCTTCACCATTCACATTCTTTGAATTATTCTTTCTTTAGAAAAATACATTACTAAATGGCCCTTTTTTTTTTCAAACTATGATCCAAACCCCCAACTTAGCATCATGGGCACATTTACTGAGAATCATCTACACTCCATCATCTGTGAGAGCCTGGAATATTCTGTTCAGAATCCATCCTCATATTTTACTAACATATACCTGGATAGTTTTTCTGTTTCTTGACCTAGGTCATCCTCAGCAATTTCTATCTCTGCACTTGTTATTTCCCTGAGACAAAAAAAAAAAAAAAAAAAGCTCTCCCTTAAAGATAGCATGTGATGAATTTGTAGTAAGGAATTGATTATTTCCTTTCACTGTCACTCCTATTCTACGCCCAGGTCTCTGCAATGTGACAGTGTCTTGAGGGTGGACAGTGCTGAAACACTGTTGGGCTATTTGAATGGGGGAAGAACCTGATGCTCAATCTCTGTCCTGTAAGCTGTCCTCAAAAGGTGCAGAGTGCTACTCTTTCCTCTTCCTCCCTCTGCTCTTCCTTTCAGCCATGCTTTGAAAAATGTCATGTTTAAAAGCTTTGGCTGCCCCAAAGTGTCATCCATTTGATCCATCATCATCTTCTCAGTTCATCTTTCTCTCTATTAAAAATAAGATATTTATATTTCTAGATGAAATGAGGGGACCTGGGCCTGATAAATGACTTCCTGTTGTCATGATTGCTGGGTAGTATATTATTGAGGGAGCTCAGCCATGACCTAGTGTTATTGCTTCTGGAATGTTGGCTGGAGACAATCACTCATATCCACATACCGTAAAGTTTATTTTTAAAAATCAAACCATTAATTAAAAAGAATAATAATTAATACTGAAAGCACACACAGGAAGATGATGACATGTGGCAAAGGCAGCAGGTGCTGCAGCCTGTTGAGAAGCTTTATGGATTCTCTTACATGATCCCAAACCTCTCAATGGTTGAGTCAACTCGGTTCTTATAGATCTTGGGAAAAAGAAACAGTTGTGTGCACAAAGTTCTGTTTTGTTTACTATAGAATCCTCTTGGCAGTGGGGAATGTAACCCAAAGACCTTTACTGGACTCTGGAGAGCAGTTGTCATTGAGTCCCTAGAAATGCCTCATAGGTTCAGGAGATAACCTTGGACTATCCCCAGATGTCGCATTAAATATCCTGAATCACATAAAAGGAAGCATGCTTCCTCTGTGTAGCCCTTCTTCCCAACCTAACAGGCTGCACCTTTGGTAGTTGACAATGCTTCTTTAACATCATGCACCATGAGTAAAGCTTACTTACTTAACAAAGGAAGAGGAAGCTCTGAACCTCCTTGTAGTACCTGGATACAATTTGAGAATGTCAGTTTATATTTTGTCTTCTTGACTGTTACTTTCAATTTATTGTAAGCAAAACCAGTATTCTCCTTTATTGTAATCATCTGAAGTTTCTCTTAAAATAATGTAAATATAAATGAAATATTATGTGAATAGTAGACATGATACCCAGTTGTAACAAAATCAAGGAAAGCAGTCATTTGGGTACTTGGAAAAAAATGTGAAGGTTTAGCACAAATGAGTGAGTTTTGAAATGTGCCGGCTTAACATAAAACCTATACAGTAAAAGGATCTGTGTCAAAAGCCACACACGAGGACTGAGGTAAGTCCTTCATGTACTAATAAAGATATCACAGAAAAAGAGAAACTGAAATAAAATCAGTAGCAAAACTGAAGGAAAAATTGCTTTATATTTCCAAAGCTATTTTAGCACACATCCTAATGCAGTTATTAATTACGTATATCAATTTCCTTTATCCTAAAGACACACAAAGAAAACGTTTACCAAAATCTAGTGAAGATGGAATTAATAATATTATATGCCTTGTCCCTCCTGTGTTCCAAAGTGGCTTATACTGAAACTTATAAAAATAAGTGCATTTTGACTGAGAATAGAAAGTCAAAGGTGAGAGATTTATTGTAAGCTCACTGAATACTTAGTGGAGGGAGGTATAAGAATGTCTGATAGGAAAAACTATCATTTGATAGCTTTCCTTTTTGCTTTGAAAGCCCAGATTTTGATAGTAGGATTTCCTGTTTGCTCACGGAGACATCTTCCTTGCGAAGATACAATAAGACTTTAGAGGTCAAGTTCACTGCCCTGTCACCAGGGACTTATCCAATATCTCATACACAGCTAGAACTGGTAAGTGTTGAGTGAAGAATGAATGAATGAAAGAATGAATGAATTCATCATCATTATACAAGCTTCAATCCATGAACTATAATAAGAGGTAAGGAAAAACATCTCTTGTCCCAGAAAGTATGAGCTATTGGAGTCTATAGAATTTTCCCCGACTGTTGACCTTAAGAGAGAAGGTCACCATCGATGCAGTTCACTCATTCTCTTTACACTCAAGGCACGAGTTTTGTTCATCTTTCTGTGAAGCTGAAAAGATTATAATGAAAACGCCTAAAGAAAGAAGGGAGGGGCAATTGTAAATAGTTTTCTCTGACAACTGGTATCAGCATTTTCTCACAGCCTTGCATTTACTCAGACTCGAATGACAAATGTATTACAAAGAATAGGCAAGCTCTTTCTGTCTGGATATGGCATAAAAATAAAACAATACTGTACTGATTTTTCTCTCTCGGGGTATTGTCCTTCTTGTACAATTGCTGAACATTGGCAGAGCTGTTAACACCATTGATAGGAGACAAAGCAAAACTGGGGAGACACTGGACAGCCCCAGGCTTATGAATGTCTGGATTCACAGCACAGCTTGATGCCACTGTCAGAGTCCTCTGACTTTAAATCTTGCCAGCTACTACGGAGCCTTTATCCTTTTTGTGAAAGTGCATCTTTGCCCCCAAAAATCACACACAGAGTTTCTTACAGAGAGCCCGACTGGTCATGAGACTCCTTTCAGCATGAGGTGTCTCGTAGGTGTTTGGAAAGCCATTTTCCTGAAAACTGTCTGAGCCCAGCATCCCACCATGGTGTTTCTGCTTCTTCCTGTTTCACCTCTGCATGAAAGAAGTTTGACCAACTGTCGGGCAAACGACACACAGTGAAACGCTGATGCCTGTGTCCAAAAGTGTCTGAAGCAGACATGAAAGCAAGTAGATCAAATGTGAATCTTATATAAGCACTCTGGACAAATAGCAAATTCAAAATACCCCTAGGCCCCCATGCCCTGAATTTGAGGTTTCAAGAATTAGAACAGTTGCTTCTCCAGTTCTGGAAGTGATCAGCAAGACTCCAAATCATCCTGTAGGGCGCGACAAACCACTGGCAAGAGGGGCCTCAATTCCTGACCGAATCATCCACACCTACCCTGGAGAGCCTTCCTGGCCACATGAGCCATGGCCAAGTCCTCTTATCACTCAGCAGCTATAATCAGTTGCACCATGGAAGGAGGAGGAATGATTTGAGGATGTAGTTCAGTCGCCTTCCACCTCTTCTTATCTCCTTTGGACTGTGATATAAGAAGATAAAGGTTTTGGAAATCAGGTTGTGTTTTCAAAGGATTCCAAATCAAAAAAAAAAAAACCTCAAACAGACATGGATTAACATTGAACTGGACAAAATGCCCTTGAAAGCAATATTTCACAAAGGATAGGTATCCCCTGAGAGGCAGTTTAATGTGAGAACATAGATATTGGCATGTACACACTTCAACTTGATCCTAAGCCTTCCTGTCTTGGAGAAAGAATGGTATGTGACTAAAACCCTGTTTTCTCATTTGCAAGTGACAGGAAGGGACACAGTGTACACAGTGTCTTGCATATAAAATGACAAATATGTTCAGGGCACCTTGTTAATCTTTTCTGTGTGAGAAAGAGGATTTTCTGGAAGGGGTAAAGCTTGTCCTGTTTCTGTTTGTCTACTTTCAGAATTACTCTGCTCAATTTTGCCTGTGGCATGTTTGACGTATCCCACTAATGTGAAATTTCATGAGGGCCAGCATTGCTGTTTGCCTAACCATTGTATTACCAGCTATTAGGACACTGCCTGGTACAAATGCTATTCCTGCTTCTGGAGTTAGCTCTTCTGTTATAACTTCCCAGAATGACTCCAGCTCACATTTGAGAACATTTATCTGTTTAAAATTGTATATGGTATCCCCAATTAGATTACAGTGTTGACCACTCTCCTTCATGTGTCTTCAGGTACCTCCCACCTTATCACCCCAAACATGGAAGGTTATGTTAGTGTTGGCCAGACACTTTCTCAATACGAGAAACTGCTCTGGTAGAAATCTCTTTCCAGAGGTTTCTGTAGAGTTTCTTGGTGTTTCTTCCCTGTAATTAATCATGATAGAATTTCACTTTAATCTCCCTACATATTGGTTACCATGATCTCTCCACTTATTGGATACTTTGAGTTATGAAATTATCAATTCAATCAACATGCCTTAATAAAACTAATGTTGACTTTTTAATTGGGATTCCTTTTAATTGTGCATATGTTTCTTTTTAACCCTGTTCAATCCTTTAGGAC
Organism: Orientallactaga sibirica; assembly: GCA_036365145.1. Lineage (NCBI taxonomy): Eukaryota > Metazoa > Chordata > Mammalia > Rodentia > Dipodidae > Orientallactaga > Orientallactaga sibirica. Next base: position 2,092,100 of record JAEOAD010000044.1, on the reverse strand, counting down.
AACTAACAGAATTTTCACTTTATGCAAAGTGTACCAGTCATGCAACACTCTTAAGAAACAGATTCAACTTCATCCTTCAGACTTCATCAGGAGACCACTTACTAATCAGAATGGCTATTAAAGTGCACATTCTCCCATAATTCATCTTTCTTCTCATGTTGCAGAGCAATGCTCTGCTGATCAATCACTTAGAGATGAGCCCACATTTTCCCTTGACTGAAAATGAGGAAACAGGAATGAGAATGCATCAAATGTTGATGATAGAAATAAGAACTTATTCTGTAGAAAAAAAGAAACTTCTTCTATGTTATGCTCATGACATGTTTAGTTCATCTGTTTTGTCATTGTTTGGCTATGCGAATCCCCTTTCAAAACATGCTTAGAATACAAAGAAATCATTCCATGTATCTATCATATCAGTATGCCTGGATAATCTCTTCAAGCCCATTTTTCGATGGCATTTGAGACAGCCTCTCATGGAAAGAAGACAATAGCTCGACCACCCCTCTCTTCCCATAAAGATGACTACACAGCCAAAGGAAACGTCTCAGAATCCCCAGCTTTTTCTTCCTATTCTTACAAAAAAAATATGGTGGATTTCCCTTTTACATAGAACATTTTCCACTCACAAAGCCCTAGTGAACCATGATAGGGTCACAAGCAAGGACTCACTAATGGCAGTCTTTGAAGTCATTAGCAGGTAACTGGCAAACTTTCCAAGACTTAAAATGTTAAGGTTCACAGTGGTTATGATCAAAACCTTGTAGAGACTTCAACTTCTGGCAGAAAAAAAAAAAAAATGGAGTAACACACTAAATTTATATTCCCACCTCAAATAACCAAGAAAGTCAGACAAAAATATATGAAACAGTGTGTTTCAAGGCATCGAGTATTGAGTAACGAATTACAGCAATCCTTGAGAAACAAGAACTAAGGGCTTGTCTTAACTTATGGCCTTGAGAGAATTTCTAGGCTATGTTATAGAAAAAGCAGAGAAGGCCCTGCTGACTCTTTGAGATGAGGAGAGAGAGGTGAGAATTTGGGGAGACCAAGGTGGTCAGAATTCATGTGGAGAGCACTGAGAAAGGGGGAGTATTGTATGGAGGGAGAACTGCAGAGAGCTCCCCAAGTCTTAAGAACAAGGCTGATATGTACATTCCTGTGAGAAAATTGCAAAGGGTGGGAAAGGACCACTTAGAGGTTCCAGTGCACAGTTCTCATCAAAGACAGGACGCAGAAACAGGTCCCAGCAGCTAGCCTGGAAGTCTCATAATTCACAGCGTATTGGGTCATCTCCACAGACATATTTTCATACTCTAGTGAGAAAATAATTAGCTCCAGACTAAATAATGCACTGGTCCCACCTAACAAATATAGGTAGCAATATCTGAAAGCTGTTTCCAAGTAACATAACTGTGTCTCATAACAAAGCTCAAAACCATTTATAGAAATACAAAATAGCCAGTGCTCAATGAGGTAAAAATCACACAATCTCCCATACTATAAAATGAGATGCAAAGAAGCAGAAAAATAGGACACTTTTTGAAGAAAAGTAATCAACCCCAAACTGACATCCATGTTAGAATTAGCAGATAAGGATGTTTAAGGCACTATTACAACCGTATGCTTTATGTTCAGAAAATCAAGTAGTAAAAAAGGAAGATATTTTCAAAGATCAGATTGAACTTCCACTGGTAAGAACTACAAGTTCTGAGATGAGAAATACCCTGAATAACACTGGGAGATAAGATATTGCAGAACAAAAGATTACCAAATGCAAACACATATAATACAGAAAAGATTCAACATGAAAAAGAAAAAAAAATTAAACAAGCAGAGAATCAGTGAGCTGTGGACCAACTTCAAGCCATCAAACATACCCATACACGTACAACTGGACTCACTAACGAAACAGAAAGAGACACTGGAATAGAACCAAAGAAATTAATCATAGCTGTGAAGTTTCCAGTTATGGGGGTTAGAATTACCATAAATCCAGAGAGCCAAGGAACTCAATGAACTCTAAGTCTGCAGGAAGAAGAGAAGAAGTAGCAGGAGGGAGGAAGAAGAGGAGAAAGAGGAAGTAGTAGGAGTGAAGGGGCAGTGAAGTAGAGGAGACAACTGCTGAACAAACATACAATTACTTAAAACTGCTGATAAAGGACAAATCCTTTAAGGCCGCTAGAGAACAAGACACATGTAGAAACACAAGGATGAGAATGGCAGGAGAGTTCTCCTCAAGTACAATGTAAATGACAAGACAGAGGGCAACATTTTTAAATAAGTGAAGGAAAAAAATGTGAATCTAGGGCTGGGGAGATGGGTCTGTGGTTAAGGTACATGCTTGCAAAGCCTGGTGGCTTGGATTTAATTCCTTGGTACCCAGTAAGTCTGATGCACAAAGTGGCACATGCACCTGGAGTTTGTTTGCAGTAGCAAGAGGCCCTACCATGCCCATTCTCCCTCCTCTCTCTCTCTCTCTCTCTCTCTCTCTCTCTCTCTCTCTCTCTCTTTGCAAGTAAATAAATAAAAATATTTTTTAAATAAGTGAAAATCCAAATCATATAGATGGACATGAGTTTAATCCCTAGCACCTAAAAAAATCAGGCTTGGCCACACATGCCTCTAAACTCAATCATAACAGAGGGGCAGAGACAAGAGACTCTGGCACTTGTTGGTCAGACAGAAAGACCAAAAACTGAAAAAACAGTAGCTCCAGTTTCCATGAGAAACTCCATCCCAAGGAAACTACATAGAAGAACAACAACATTCTACTCTGGCCTCCACAGCTATGCACACTGAGCACTTGCAAAGGTTTAAAGACATTAATAAACTATGTGCATACACACACAAAATAATAACAAAATTTAAAATTCTTTCAGGAGTGATATGACCATCACTAGACAGCCTATAGGCATTACTAAGATAGATGGTGGATATGCTGTTAATAGACAGATTCCTTCAGAATGTCAGTGCTCAAAAGGATATGGACAGCATGTGCAGGTATCAGTTGTTTCCAATTAAACATATAATTAAAACCTTTCCATGTAGGAATCCTTAAGCCCAGAGGTCCTTACTGAATTCGACTAACCTTTAATGAGGCAATAATGTCAAGTCTACACAAACTCTTCCATACAGTCGTACAGAAGGTAATTCCATCGAACGTCATGTGTGACAGATATTTAACAGTAAAAATATATGTATACTCTGATTATCACTGATGAAAATAGATGTGAAAATTCTAAACAACATTATAGCAAACATGCAATGATATGTGGAGAGAGTAAAACATGATGACCAAGTAGGATTCATACAAAATGTAAGGTTTGTTTCACACTTTAAAATTAGTAAAACAGAAGAGAGACTGATTGAGAGGGAGAGGGGTTATGATTAAGAGTGGAGTTTCAAAGGGGAAAGTGGGGTAAGGGAGGGAATTACCAAGGGCTATTGTCTACAATTATGGAAGTTGTCAATAAAAATAAATAAATTTAAAAAATTAGTTAATGAAATTTGCAATATTAACAACCATAAACCAACCAAAAATCATTTTTCATCTCTGCAGATTCATAAAGAACATTTAAGCTTTCAATATTTGTTCCTCATAATAACTATCCTTGCCAGATGTGGTGATACATACCTGACCAGCACATAGGAGGCTAAGGCAGAAAGACTGCAAGTTCAAAGCCAGCTAAGGCTACATAGTGAGATCCTAACTCAAAAAAAAAAAAAAAAAAAAAAAGACGACAAGAAAAAAAATCCTCTCCAAAATGTATAGGTAGAATGGAATTTCTTGAAAGTGTACCCACAAAAAAACTACAGCAAACATTTTACTTAATGATGAAAGACGGATTATTTTCTCCCCAAGATCAAGAACAAGGAAAAGACAATCTGCTCTCATAAGTTCTGGTCAGTCTTATGCTAGAGATGCTAGCCTGCATAATCAGGCAAGAAAGGAACTCTTTCAGAAACCTGGAGGTGGGACTGGGTTACTGTGATATACTGTCATCAGGTGTGAAAACCCTTAATAGTACTTTGAAATCATCCAAATAAGACAATCTCTGGTTTTAGAAAGCCGGCTATAGACAGCTGTCCAAAATATACAAAGAATTTTCAAAAGTCCTCAAAAAGAAAAAAAAAAAAAACACATAGTGGCACACAGCCATGGTGGATTACCAACTGCTCTTGATTCGGCTAATGGATCCACTCACTGGAATGGAACCCATTCCTGGAATGGGGAAACAAGTCAGAACCATATCAAAAAACGAACCTGCTCTCCAATATCAAGCTCCTATCAATAGAGGGATACAAGAGGGCCTACACCTATTAAATTCCCTCTAAAATAACAATAGTGTGCTGACCTCACTCTCCATGGAAAATTTGCTTCTCTTTTTCAGATGGATGCGGAATCTGAGGAGAGAATGGCACCTTACCAGGGCACTGGCTGAATCCATAGAGTAATGAGGGAAATGAGCAAGAGTGCTGCTTTCTTGGTGAACCTGGTATCAGCACAAGGGTGAAGGAGATAGACACAGAGAACACTCAGCTCCTACCAAATCAGATATCCAGAGACACAGAGACTCCCAAGACCTCGTCACTGAAATAGACCTAAAATGTACCCAACATGGCTCAGGGAAATTTGTGGAAGAGGGGCGGAAAGATTGTTAGAGCCATGAGTTGGGTCATTGTGCACAGAGACATTTCTTCTCCCCCATAACTGATGGCTACCACCACAATGCAAGACCCACACTCTCCATGGGGGGGAGGACAGGGAGAAGGCTAACGATGGTACCATCATGGCTGTATGCACACTAATAAAAATAAATAAATAAATAATAATAAGCTGAAACAAACAACACAATTTGAATAAAATGGGCTAAAGATCTGAATAGCCACTTCCCCTAAGGAGATATTCTGGTGGCTAGTAAGCATATGAAAATATGTCCACATTATATGTCATCCAGGAAACACAAGTAAAACCAATAATGAGATATCACCACAAAGCTATCAGAATGAACAACAACCAAAACACTAATCCCAAATGCAAGCTAGTCACGACATGAGCAGCAGGAACACACATTCATTGTGTGTATAAATTTAAAATGGCACACCCATGTAGAATGACAGTTTGGTAGCTTGTTAGAAAACACCCATGTGGGTGCTTTTAACAGCATTAGTCATAGTTGCCAAAACTTGGAAGCAACCAATAGGTCTTTCAAAAGGAGAATGTATAAACAGTGGTACATTCAAACAATAGAATATTAGTACTAAGCAGGCATGAGCTATAAAGCCATGAAAAGTCCATGGAGGGACATAGTGCTAAGTAAAAGAAGCCAATCCCCAAAGGGCTTCACACTGTAAGGTTCAAATTACATGACATTCTAGAAAAGGCAAAATTATGAAGACAATAAAAAATTGTAGGGTGCCATGAGTTAAGGCAAAGAGAGAGAGATTTAGATGAGCCAAAGAGGATTTTTAGGGCAGTGAAACTATTCTTCAAGATATTATAATAATAGAAATATAGCACAATATAGTTATCAAAATCCAAAGAGTTAAATTCCCAGGACTAAACCTTAATGTTAATCATAAGTTAATAATGAAGGGTCAGTGAGCCTCATCTGTTACAACAAAGGTGCCACTCTGATGTAGGATGTTGACCATTAGGGAAGTTATGCGTGTATTGCCTAGCATGTGGAAAGTCTCTGGTGGAAAGTCTCCTCAAACAAAAGAAGAAATCTTGAAAATGCTTTAAGAAGGAATCCTAGTTGCACTGAGAGAATGTGAGGTGGCACAAGCCACAGTGAAGAACACGTCCTTCACTAATCTCCCTTCCTGGTGTGAATATCCTAAAAGGTTTATATGCATAGAAGGCAAGATCAGAGAAACCTACATTCTTTGGGAGTTTTAACTTGCACTCTGAACTCAATGTTGGTAACCTAGACAAGAGAATCCTGTTCAGGCTTGAAGCAGGCCTAAGACCAAGGAATGAACTGATCAGCTTGTCTGCCTCCTTTCTAGTAATACCATCTTGAAACAACTCAGAGAATCCCTCATCCACTGAACACCCCACAGCATCCTGCTGAATCATCCTTAATATATATGTACAGAGTAATCAAAGTATAATACTCTATTACCCATAAGCAGGTCCTTGCTGATATTGTTGAATTTCCAAGAAGATCAAAATGAAATAAATTTACCACAGTATCTGATTGTGCACTTTGGAAGTTACCAATGCACACAGGAACAGAATTTAGTGCAGGAAAGACCCCTCTGAATGTTATGTATAGTCACACAGTTCTCCTTATCCAGATTGGCCTAATTGCTGTTTTCTATCTAAAGTCACTTTGTACCGCTACTATTCATGTCTTCCAACTCCTGGATCTTCAGAATTAGCTGAAATGCAGCAAGACTCTGTGACGTGAATCTCCCCAGTGATTGTCTTGGCTTTGTCTGCAACTTACTCAGCCCACACTCTACACTGCAGAAACCACACAAAAAGTTGTCCATGTATTTCAAGACATTAAGTAAAGGCACTTAGGGCAAGAGTAAAATACATTGGGAACAGTCTCAAACAATTACAACCACACTGGTTTTATCTGCTCCTTGTTACAAATTACTTCCTAAACCACATCTCTGATTCTCAGACCAAATGGATTATGGCCAACTCTAGATTCTTAATGTGTGATTCGGAATCTAAATTACCTGCATCCCCTGCCCAGACTTGTTTTGGGCATTCTCATTAGCCAGTTCTGGCCAAGTCTCCTTTCCAAAGAAAGAGAGGACTACTGGTCAGGTATTAAATGCTAACACAGTGGTCAAGATTCCTGGGTGTCCATCAAGCCAGATAAAGCACCCCCCCCAAGGTTCAGCTTTTTTTTTTTCCAGCAGCAGACTGACCCTCTCCCTGTTCTGAGCATTGGTGATCCAAATGCCTTCCCAGAACTCCTAATTCTTTTATTACTGAGCATGTTTTTCTCATTTCTGTTGTCCAGTACTCACCTGAGACTTCATATATACGAATAACCCTGGTTCACATCTACCAGCTCACAAAATGATATACGTTCTACTTGCCCCAGAGACTTTCTGTGCCTTCTTTCATGGACCAAAGTTCAATACTTTTTTACAGTCACTTTGGAAAGCTATTGGCAATGTTGACCAAAGTGAAAGTTAAATACATTAATGATTTGGCTAGCCAAAGAAATGAGAAAAATGATCATAGAAATCCTTATAGTGATATCCAAAACAATTGACAACAAGTAGCCAAGCCCAATGCTCCTCTACAGTGGAGCAGATAAATTGAGGCATGTTCATACAATGGAATGATGCAGCAAAGAGAACAAGCAAAGTGCAGTGATACGCAACATTTGAACGATTCTCAGAAGCAAGATAAAGGGAAAGAAGCCTGACACAAAAGAATCCATGTGGTTTGCTTCTATTTATATTAGGTGTAAAAACAGGCATTCCTAAGCTGTGATGCTAGAAGTCAGGATAGCAGTTACTGTTGATGAGGGGCTTAGCCACTGGGAAGGGAAGGGAAGTACTTCCTGGATTTTGCCAAGTTCTGTTCTTGGTCTAGGGGTTGGCTGCATGGCTGTATTTACTTTGAGAGCATTCATTAAGCTGTGTTCTCATAAATTGTGCACTTTTCACCATTACAATTACCTCATAGGTTGATGAATGATTTGAAAAAAGTTTTAGAATATAGTCACATGTACTTACATGTCTGTACTGATGGTTCAGAACCAGACCTATCGATATAAAAGTACATGTAGTTCTTACCAAGGAAAGTGTGTTGGGGGTTCCAGGGAATGAGGCATCTTCCAAAAAAAAAAAAATCACTAATTAATTTGGCTTCACAGATGAGAAACCCTAGAACCAGGGTACTAGGAAAGATAAAAACTTACTTTTTAAACATTCGAAACCTTTCTTGGTGGGAGTATGACTAAGTCAGACTCCATGACTCAGCCTAGCATCTTTGACCACACAGGATTCCATTGGATAAGAAAACTTCTTGAAGTGTTCTGCCAAATAGCTGAGGCTTTTAAACTCAATATATTATTCTTTTACAAGACATACAGAATTTTAAACAACTTTACATAATGAGAAAGCTTTTAAACCATAGACGTACTCCAGTTGTCTAACACACAGAAGTCAATTCTGATTGAAAAGTCTAAGGTCTGCATGCAGACACTTTTTTATACAGATAACGATCTTTCTTACTTTCCATTTATCTATACTGATAACTGAGCATATACTGATAGTTAAGTATATGCAGTATGGTCAGTCCACACAACTAAAATCTGTGCAATAGATACGAAGCAACATTTCCATTTTTTGTTCTGTAAATAATTTTGAACTTGTACCATACCACCCGTACTCTTTAGTAAATTTCCTAATAACCACAATATTATTAATTCTGAAGGCTGTTGACTAGAATCACTGGGGTGATTGCCTTTGTTCTATATCCTGAAAGTTCATCTATTCAGCAAGTAAATCTCCATCATTCCACATATATAGTCTTAGACCCAGACCTACTCTGACTGGGATGAGACAGGTAAAGGTAGGATTACTAAAATCTACTATTCAACACATGTGTCATAATGAACTTACAGACCCTCTCTAAAAACTTATTTTCTACTTTGGACCACACGATTTTGAACAAGTTGCTTAATGCCTCTCAGTTCTAAAATGGAGATGATGATGATAACATCTGTCCCATTGGACTCTTGAAATAATTAATAAATACTAAAATAATTAATGAAAACTGCATATAAAGCAACACTATGCATATAAAATAGCAATAATCAGTCAAAGTGAGCTGTTATTAGTATGATGGTTATTATCCTTGCTGTCATAAGTTGATTGCTTCAGCTACGGGTTTATGACTGTCTCAGGGCAGGCTCCTCAGCAGCAGACTCTGAGCTCAGGATTCAAACGTAAGCTGTTATTCCAGGGACTGCTCCTAGGAGACAGTGCACGGGGGTTCAGGAAGCAAGATGAATAAGAGGGAAGAAAAGGTATAATTTCAGATGAAGTCTGGCCTCTATCTGATACCAATGGTAACTGTGAAGTGTAAAGATTGACCTTGTCTCCTCCCAAGAAAATGAGCTGAGCTTTTGTGCCACCCCCTTCCCCCACCCACCCAACCTGCATCTATCTTTATCTTTCATTGGTTAAGGGGTAGGAGCTAAGTGTTTAACTTCTGAGAACTTCAAGGTGTGGGTCGGAGTGAGGCAGTTTAAGGAACCTAAGGTAATCCTCTGAAGGTATGAGCAGGAAAACACAGACCCACAGAGTCATGAAGTCCCGAGGTATCTGGGAAGGCCACCATCAGCCGCTGCTACAGCCTCCTAGACTGAGTTAATGAGATCCAGTTTGCTACCCTCGATGTCAGCCTGTTTGGTCTTCTCTGTCAGTGTTCTTCCTAGTCCTTCTGGCTTGAGACCCATCGGTGCCTTCTGGACCCAGGCCTCCACATGCCAGTGCCTCAGTACCCTTGAAAAGGGCTCTCAGACTCCTTGCTGGGCTGCATCTCTGGATCTACACAACCCTGATAACATTTGTGGCTTTTCCCAGCAAGCTTCTACTCCTGCTTCTCCGCCCAATTCCAGCAGAGAAATCAACTCTTAATTCTAAAGTGGAGAACTCTATAAGGCTGTTTCTAGTTAATTTATGCAATTTTATCAACCACGTGTTTTATTTACATGCGTAGACACAACAATATTTCATTTATTAACTACATAAAAATATGACTTAGTTAAAGCACTAAGAAGTCACAGAATATAGAAGAATTGAGAGCTATATACTAGGTCTCAGTTTGCAGAACCAGGGAATTAATTTGGAAACTAAACAAATACACTAGGAGAAAATGTACAATATCAAACTTGGCACATACAAACAATGAAAAATGAATCAAACTTACATAAAAAAAATCAATTCTCCTTCCCATAATTTATGTCAGTATTTTACATATAATAAAATCCTCCCTAAGCAAATAACTGATAAAGCAATAAAGCTGTCAGATGCAATAAACGGACCATTTGCCTGGTCTGTCTGGAAATGCTCTCATACAGAGGCAGATACCCTGTTATATTAAGCTACATGAAGAAAACATTTATCTATTGTGTGATAAGCCTGACAAGTGCCTAAATCAGCTGCCTAAGAAGACTCTGGAAATGCTCTGCTGCAGAGGATGATGTTTAATTATATCACCCTGAGTGTGAGATATAATTGCACCTATTATGTGATAGGAGCAGAAAAGGGGGGAGTCAAAAATTAACTTCCATTGAACAACAAAGTAATTATCCATTACTGAAGATAAGGTAGGCTATCTCCATTGTGTTCCAAGACTGGATTCATTCATCTAAGTTTCTGTCACTCCTCTATGTGCATGACCTAAAAACAAGGTCAATCTGGCAGCTAAAATGCTATCAACAGGTGAAAGTTCTTCGTATCTGGAAGTTATCTACTAACACGAGTTTCAGATAGATTACACTTGAGATGCTATCTTTCTTCTTGTACTCTCTACTTTTCCTGAACCCATCACTTTCCATCCCCAATGGCCCAAGCTAGACTATTTAGAGTGATTCCTGTCAGTTTTTATCCTATCAGTTATGAGCCTCCCTCTACCTTTTCTGCTCCCACCATCCTGTTTTAGGTCTGGCTGTTTCTTACCAGGCTAGTTGCATTTCACATTCACCCATCCCTGTGATGGCCAGATAAACTTCCAAAATGTAGATGTGATTATATCACTATTTTGCCTTAAAATAAATGGCTCAGGTTCAACTGAGAGTTCAGGAGAAGAAAGCAGTGGAGAAAGTACATTATCAGGGATCCCAGTCATAGAAAGTTTTAAAAAGAGACAGCTTATAGGAATGTGCACTTAAGTGGTAGGTTAGTAATCTATTGCTGCTATAACTAATTTCCATAAACATGATGGCTTAAACCCATACAAATTTATTACCATACAGTTCAGATCAAAAGCCTGAAATGGTCAACACTAAATCAGACAACCAACAGGCCTGCCATGGCCCAGGGAATATTGTGGAAGAGGGGATGGAAAAATTGTAAGAATCACAGAGTAGGTAGAGATGCCCTGAGGCATGGTCCCCCCACTACCCACAGGGACTGACTCTGTGTGTGTGTGTGTGTGTGTGTGTGTGTGTGTGTGTGTGTGTGTGTGTGTGTGACGCATATATACATCTATTATATATGTATATATTTCAATTAAAAATTAAAGTTAAAAGATAAAGAAAATTGTTTAAAAACAGTGAAAAAAAAAGAAGCCTAAAATGAGTTTTATGGGGCTAAAATTAAGGGAACAGCACAAGTTCTGTCTGCAAATTCTAAGGGAAGAACCATTCTTTGCATTTTCCCAGGTTTCTGGCATTCCTTTGCTTATAATCTCTGCAGCAATTAAATCCTCCCCACCTTCACTTCCATCTTCCTAGTTATTTCTTTGACTTTCTTGCCTCTCATTTATAAAGACCTTTGTGAACACATTGTGCCCACCAAATAATCAAACGTGTTCTCTCCATTGGAAGATCCCGTCCTTAATCATGGTTGCAAAATCTCTTTTGTCATTGCCTTGATCTACTTGGGAAATGGAAAGCAACACATGCGTGTGTGCCTGCATAGTGTATTGTGGTGTTGTATGTAAATATTGTACCCGTATGTGTGTGTAGATGCACACTCCCTGTGTGTCTATGTGCGATAACCAGAGGAGAACACTGGGTACCCTCTTTTCTCTCATCTGCCTATTTCCTTGAGACAGAGTTTCTCACTCAACCCAGAGCTACTATTTGCATTGTTTTTACAGTCAGCAAGTCCCAGGGATTCTGTAGTCTCTGCCCACACAGGACTGGACTGACAGATTTGTGTGGCCATGCCCAGATGTTGATGTGGCTGCTGGGGAATAGAACTTCTGCAGTCTTGGGTCCTTATGCTTGTGGAACAAGTACTCTTAGCCACTGAGCCATCTCCCAGAGTTTGGACTATTGTATTGATGTTATAACAGCACAGAACCTTAACAGTGACAACGTTTGTTTAGTTTATGGTTCTGGACGTATAGAAGCGCCTCGTGCTGCATCATAACATGATAGGTGGCATCAAATGGTGATATTACCTGTGAGAATGCCCAGGGGTCCAGATGGAGGACAGACACCATGTTTTAGAATAACTTATTGTCAGTAACTAATCCCCTACTACTAGACCTATAACTCCCTCCTTCAAGAAGACATTAATCCACTCATGAGGATTTCACCCCTTGGGCACAAACACTTAACAGTAGGCCCCATTTCCCCACACTGCTACATGGAGGAATTGTGGCTTCATGTGAGTTTGGATGGGGACAAGTCATATTCAAACAAATTTAGCCACATAAGGTAACTTGTTCTGGGTACTAAGATAGGACACCCATTGTTCTGACCACCAGAGAGATGAGAACATAAAGAAAAGAAGTGAGGACCCAAGGAGTCACAAGAGAAGGAGCTTCCAAGAGGGAAGAAGGACTTGAGGTCAGAAGGCTGCGGCTGCACATGGAAGCACAACTCTAGGAGACTGGAAGTGTTCTAGTTCACGCTGGTACTTTGAGGAGTATGGACCTTAAAAGGACACTTCTAAGCCGGGCGTGGTGGCGCACGCCTTTAATCCCAGCACTCGGGAGGCAGAGGTAGGAGGATCGCCATGATTTCGAGGCCACCCTGAGGCCACATAGTTAATTCCAGGTTAGCCTGGACCACAGTGAGACCCTACCTCAAAAAACCAAGAAAGAGAAAAAAAAAGGACACTTCCATCTCCACATTTACATTTTACAGATTTTAATAAAGAGACTAAGAATTGTGCTTGAGAGTAGGATGTTTTAAATTTGAGTTTTTCATTTCATAATATTTATATAGAGTGTATATGTGATATATTTGTGTGTATGTGAGATATATATATATATATATATATATATATATATATATATATATATATATATATATATATATATGTGGTATGGATTTGGGATCTAAATCTAACACAAAATCATTTATGTTTCATATGTCCCCTTCACACATAGTATAAAGCTAATCTCATTCACTATTTCAATAATTTTGTGCATCAGATTTTCAACTTGTAGCAGCATGTCACTTCTCAAAAAGTTTCAGCTTTTAAAGCATTTCAGATTTCACATTTTCAAGCCATGGTTGTTCAACTTGTATATTTATTTCACATTAAGGAAATATTGGCTGGGAAAAGAGGTCAGTCAGTAAGTGCTTGCGATGTAAACTTGAGGACTAGGATTTAATCTGCCCCCTTCCCCACCCCCCCCCACACACTCTGCACATAAAATACCGAAGTGGCAACAGACATTTGCATCATGGCACTGGGGAGGCAAGGGCAGGATGATCCCTGGGACTCACTGGCCAGCCAGTCTTGTCTAGCTGATGAGCTCCAGGCCAATGAGAGGCTGTCTCAAAGGAGGTACGTGAAATTCCAAAGGATGATGCCCAAGGGTTGTTCTCTGGCGCGGAAAGACATGAATGTACGCACACAACCACACATACATGAACATACACACATATGTACACAGGCATAAAAAGAAAAAAATACTTTAAAACCTGGACAAACATTTCAATCACATTATGCAGGATACAAGGACATTACAATATAGCCTTGACTTCTGCCAAGCTAGGGACCTTTAGGGTCTCTAGGGACCACTTGCTCCTCTCCTCTCCCTGGTCCCCCTTTTCACCTCCTCATATTCTGTCATTGAATATCTACATGAGTGAAACCCAAGCGCAGAGTCACAATCCATTCTAAGCTTTCTCTCTCCTGCCTCCACTTCCAACATTACTCATTGTGGTAGTTTAAATAGATGGCCCCAATATAGTCAGGAGTTTATGAAAGTTTGTAATTTAGCTCTGCAGCCACCTGGCTGGAAGAGGTGTCCCAGTGGGTAGATCCTAGCTTCCAGCCCTAAGGTGTTGGGGGTGGATTGCAACTCCAGTCTAAAGATAAGTAAAGTGCAGGAGTTTTGCCCTGGAGTTCCAGAAGTGTGCTTGCGTGCCTGTGGTGGCTTGTGGCTTTTCTTTCTCTGATTGGACCTGTGAAAGCAGGTCAGCTTGTTCTGCCCTTACGGAACTTTCCCTCTATCTTCAATAAATCCCTTCCTGCATAACTGTACCTGGTTTGGAAGTTAATCCCAGCAACCTGAAGCTGTCTACTACACTAAACAACCTCTGTCTTGCCCTGCATTTGGTGCACGCTTCATCACAACATGGGCCATGGTGGATGTGAACTGATATTCAGATATTTGTTTTTCTAACAAGCCTTCGTGCAACTTGAGAACATCTGCTCTGTAGCAAAGCACTTGGCAAAGGTTCAATACTTAATAAGAATGTTTTGAAAAAGAATATTTTATTTATTTGAGATAGAGAGAGACAGAACGAGAGAGGGGGGCAGACAGAGATAATAGGCACTCCAGGGCCTCTGACCACTGCAAATGATGCGCCACTTTCTGAATCTGGCTTACGTGGGTACAAGGGGATCAAACCTGGGTCCTTAGACTTCACAGGCAAGCTCCTTAACCATTAAGCAATCTCTCCAGCCTGAGAATTGTTTTCATTTTATTAAAATATTATTCTTTCTACTGTGTGAAGCAGACTTGAGGATGGTTCTGGAACAGACCGAAGTTGGGAAAAAGAGAGAGAAGCCAGCTTCGTATAATCATATCCAGGGATAACTATTTGGATGTAAATAGTTACAGTGTTGGGCTTAAATTTAAAGTCCACAGACACTTCATATGCATCTTATGCTCATTCTTCACAGATATGTTCTATAAAGTTGATGCAAATAGCAAAATGTTATTCCTAGGGGAAATACAGTCTTGGGTATCTGAGAGCATCTGGTGACATTTTCATCAATTGTTGCATAATCTTTTTAGGTGTGTTTCTGTTTAACAGAACCTTATTTGCTATATGGTTGTTTCATTAACCTCGAATGTAAGGCCCCTGGTAATAAAACTTAGCTTAGCCTACATCTATATTTTCTCCATCAGGTACATCACAGCCTTTATATGCTGAGGAACACTTAGACAGCACTTCAGCACTTTGCTTGTGGGCTTTTTAAACACAAAAATCACAAAAAAAAAGTGAGAAAGACACAGCACTAAGTATGCCTCAGAAATGACACAGGTGTACAATATGAGAGCCAGAAAAAAAAAAAAAGAAGAAGGTGGGATATCATGCATGCATGACGTCATTACTTTCTTGAATGTAGCTGAGAATATGGTGTCTTGTGCCGAGAATTTTTGTGGCTCTGTGTGAGTGTGTATCCACAAATGATCACTAGAGCACCATCAACGATTAGCTTGGGGGTGACACATGAATTATAGCAAAAGCACAAATATAAAATCTATGAATAATGAGAATCAGGTCCTCATTATTCTAAGCACCACCCTTTTCCAAGAGGGGAAACAAAGACTCAGTGTAGACCGAGTTCAGACAGCAGCAGGAGACCCACAATTCTAATGTAGGTATCTCTGAATGCAGAAAATGCTGTTCCTGTCCCTTACAGACCAACCATGACCTACAACTGGCTTTTGGAGAGAGTAAGTTTGGGGACTCTGTCTATAGATTTGGGGGCTATTATTTGTTTCTTGTCTATGCATATTAATGTTTAAACAGGTACATGTATGTGAGGAGTCATATGCACATGTGTTCATTATGTGCGTCAAGACCAGAAAGATAACCTTGGGTGTTACTCCTCCTTTTTTTTTTTAAACAGGGTTTCTCATTGGCCTGTAATTCACCATAGTTAGGCAAGACTGACTGGCCAGTTAGCCCCAGGGATCTACCTACCTCCACCTCCCTAATGCCGGGTTATAAACTCATGCCACCTGCACGCTTTTTTAAAACCTAGATTCTGAGTATGGAACTTGTGTCCTCATGGTTGTAAAGCAAACACATTACCGACTGAACTATATCTCGCCAGTACCTTGGGCTAAGGTTTGTGATGTCTATGGTTTCCTTTAATGAAGTTGCTCTCTGATCATACTTTATCATACTACTCAGAATTCAAATGGACACTATCATTATGATTTTTTTGCTGAGTTTTAGTGTGCTTTCATGTCACCAATAGATCATTTAAAGGAATTACACTTTCTGACTCATGATAGCATGTTCCGCGAAAAAAGATAATGTGACTTAAAAATATTCATAAATCTGACATCTGAGAGTTTGTTAATCATTCTTCATTGTTAATTAATAGAAACTCAGTAAAGATCTGCTGTCTTCTTAATTATAGTCTATTGAGCTTGATTGACATTTGAATCATTAAAAGTTGCAAGAGTGTGTGCTTTCTTTGAGTTCTTCTCACGCCTCTGATATATAGAAACACTTGAAAGGGGAGACAAACTCTGGTACACAGAAGCCATCTATATGGCTTGCCAGTTCAGAGTAGTGGGATGCTTCAGGCTCTTTCTATACTTGACTTTCTAGCTCTGGTTCTCTTTCTATGTAAACATAGATTGATGAGAACTGGATGATATCTCCATTGACTTACAGTGAACAAATGTTTCTTACAACGTGTATTCCAGTGGAAGTGGTTATCATAAGCAAAATGGCCTCGCATAATCATTTAATGAAATCTAACAGTCTGGATCCCAGAGTAGAACTCTTATCTAATCACTGGACCTGAAAACCCTGATGTGGACTAACTTTCCAATAAATATGATGCTTATTGTTACTAATGTTCTCTTTAATTCTATTGTGATTATATTCATATGATTAAATTATAGGATTATATGTAATGAAAACCAAGTAATTCTATCAGGACTAGCAGGACCAAGGCTATTCAAACTAAAATTAAGTGTTTATCAAGTCAGTCTATCCTTAGACACTTCCCAGGTTAAAATTTAGTCCCTTCTTTTGTTTCATAAAGAACAGAAATGAAAAGGAAAACAAAATTTAACTTCAATCATTTAGTTCTCTTTTATTTTTCTTTCTTTTTCTTTCTTTTTTTTTAACCAAGTTGCTCCTCTTATTAAAAATCAATTATTAGCCACTTTCACCTTAGGTTCCTCTCAAAACACATTCTACAAATCAACGGATCAACATTTGATTTCATTTTTGTTAGGCTAAGAACTAAATGGTCACATTTGCTGTGCTTAACACTAACCAGGTGAGATTCTGTCTGCATCTTAAGTTGTTCTGGCGAGTTGGTCTGTGATTTTTTAAAGTCAAAGTCTTATTATTTTAAAAATGACAAACATCCTTTAACTGTGGATGCTATGATAGATTAAGAAAATGTTCATGTAATCAGCAACGAGCACAGAGAATCCCCAAAGTCATTAATGACAAGTTATTTTATGTGTGGGATTGGAAGGGGTTCAGATTCAGAGCTTAAGCAAAAGTATGTTCCTGTAACTTTTCTGTAAATGAGCATATTAAAGTCAGAGAAAGAACAATGCTTTCACCATAATTCATAGCTTTCTGAAGGCTAAATGACCTTTTTAAAAAATTCTTGCCCTCAAGATGTGATAAAAATGGAAGGGATGTGAATACTTGCAATGCAGTAATGAATTGTAAATGGCTTGGTAATCCACATCCAGGACTCACAGATCCTGTCCAAAACAGCATCTATTCACAATCTGAACCATTCAACAATAGCTCCTTTGCTGGAATCTGAATTCCATGTCAAACTGAAAAAATTATTCTGGCTATAAGAAAAATATGCCTTTTCTAGGATGATCTTAGTACATTTCTTTGTTGTTTGCTGTATCTAATTTAAAATTCATCCTTACATATCAAATAGTTTGCTGTAATCAAAATAAATATATGGTATTAGTCAGGCTGTTCCATTAACTTTATATGTGAAGAAAAAGTATTGAATAATTACAGCCTCTTGTTTTTTCCCCAACAGGACTGTCTCATGTTTGTGCTCTGAATGGAGAATCCAAACCCATCCAGCTCCTTAGGCATGCTGTCCATCACTCACACTTCTGAGCCCTACTCCCAGCAGACACATCCCATGCTCAAGACCCTGCTGGATCTCAGCAGCATTCCAGTGCTGGTCTGCAGGGCTGACTGCAAAAGAAAAAAAAAAAAAAAAAAAAGCCTTTTGGCAAGAACCCTGGGTATTTATTTTGGGGGCTTTTAAGGTCTTTAGTTCTTTATTGCACCCCTCTCTGGTCACTGTGATGATTAAATGAAATCATCATGATATGCTTTCCAACGGAGCCCAATTAGATCTAGATCTCCAGGGGCAGGACCTGGGAGACAGCATTATGTTAAAGCTCTTGCTCAATTAAAGGATCTGTGTGAAGGGTTGTTCTCTCTTTCAGAACTTTGATCTATATGTAGTTAAGGGGGAAGCCCTTCCTAACTCGACTACTCAGACACAGTAAATGTGCTTCAGGAATACCCAGGTCTTGGAAAGGAAACCTTTGAAGCTATGTAGGAATAACATTGACAGGGCAAATATGCCTATGGCTCAGACAAGGGCTGGCCCAGTATGGGCAGCTTTGCAGTTACAGGTAACAGAGGCTGCTTAGAAACCTTGAGGTTCCACAGTGGCTTCAGTTAGCAGCTGCTGAAGCAAGGACTGGAGACAGCTGGTTTACCTATTGTGCTGATCACATGTCTCTTTATTCCTCAACTTAGCAGTTAGGAGCAGGCCTGCCTTCCCTTAAGCTGAACCAAGCAAGCCTTCAGAGTGCTTGGCCAACAAAGCAACCCATAGGATAAGAAGTGGGAGACCCAATAGAGATACTGAAATGAAATTTAGTATTTATTTAATTTATTTTATATATCATTGGGATTTATATAATCTGAAAGTTATCATACATATTTATAAAAATAACACATATTTTATTGAAAAACTTAGTCCGAGATGCTTCTCTGCCTAAAGCATAGACATATTCAAATCACACATTTATGATAGATTATTCCATTTAGTAAAAAACACATGGGGAGGTTGCTTGGTTATGAAAAGAAAGTTTGTGACCGTGACATGATAAATGAACTGTAGGTTCATTTGTTGTGGGTTATGTGTTGTGAGAGCAGCAGTCAGATTGGGGGAGGGGCAATGCCTCTGGGTATGACATCCCAATCTATGGCTCTTACAATCTTTCCACCCCCTGTTCCTCAAAATTCCCTGAGCCATGGTGGATGTGTTTTAAGTCTACTTCAGTAATGAGCTCTTAGGAGGCTCTGGATCTGTGCTTTGGTAAGTGTGGAGTGTCCTCAGTGTCTGTCTCCTTCACCCTGGAAGCAGCACTGGGTCTCCCCAATTCCTCTGTGGTTTCAGGTAGGCCTTGGCTGAAGTGCAAGGGGCGGTTTATCTCCTTAGGTCTTCCTACCTTCTGAAAAAGAAAAACAGATTCTCCAACAGACAGTGATGTCAGCATAGATTAAATGGGATAGGTTTTATTGATTTAGGGAGAATTTGATGGATGTAAGCCCCTCTTTTATCCAAATACTGTGGGAACTTGTCATTGGAGAACATAATTTTTGTCTCCATAGGATTCAGACCTGGTTCCCAGTTCCAGATGCAGGTTGCTTTCCATAAGCAGATCTCTTAGGTAATCAGAAAGCTATTGCTTACTCACCAAGGCTGTGTGCCACCATTGCACAGGCATGTTCTACTTGTCAGGCTGGTTGTCTCTGAGTAGCATAGACACCTGCTTGCTCATACCATGGTCAGCTACTTTCCCCCAGGAGCTCATGTAGTGCTTTCCAACCTTAGATGGGCTGTCTGGGGACTGGATCTCGGCGTTCTGTGTCAGCAGCATATTGTCTTCAGCAAATAGGGGCTTACCTTTTACCTCAGGTGGGTAATCAAGTGCTTTGACAGAAGCCTGTCTTGTTTGGGGGACTTCATAGGTCTCTCTGATCAACAACTCATTTTGGGTAGCCAAAATTTGGTCGGAGCCAAAATTTTTTTAAGGTTAGGTTTCATCTCACCCTCTGCAAGGCCCTTCTTTCCAGGCGCTCCCCCCATACTCCTTTTGAGGGTTAAATCTTTTAGGTTATCATCAAGTACGAAGGGATCTATGGTACCAGTTCATTTTGTGTTTAGTTGCCCCTCATCCCCCCCCCTTCCCCGCCCCTCAAACTCTTCCATCCCCATTGCTACCACTTGAGTTGCCTATCTGGTATCTGGTATGTCAGCAACTCAAGGTGATCCAGGTTAGGAACTGCAGTTGAGTGAGAACATGTGACAGTTGTCCTTCTGTGATAATGTGTTCTCTGAATAGGATCTATTCCAAGTCCATCCATTTTACTACAAATTTCATTGTATCATTCTTTCTTACTGTTGAGGAGATTTCTATTGTGTAAATGTACCACCACTTCCTTGTCCGTTTGTCCATTGGTGGGCACCTGGGTTGATTCCAGTTCCTTGCTATTATGAATTGAGCAACTATAAACATGGATGCGCAAAAATCTCTGTAGTGAAGTGTGGAGCATTTAGGGTAAATGCCCAGTAAGGGAATAACTGGTTCTTTTGGTAGTTCTATAGTCATTTTTTTCAGGAATCTCCCCACTGATTTCCATAGAGCTTGTACAAGTTTACATTCCCACCAACAGTGAATGAAGGTTCTACTTTTCTCACATACTCACTAGCATTTGCTATCATTTGATTTGTTAATGATTGCCATCCTTACTGGAGTAAGGTGGAATCTCATAGCTGTTTTAATTTGCATTTCCCTGATGGTTAGTAATGCTGAACATTTTCTTTTTTTTTTTTTAGAGAGAGAGAGAGAATGGGCACACCAGGGCCTCCAGCCACTACAAACAAACTCCAGATGCATGCACCCCCTTGTGCATCTGACTAACATGGGTCCTAGGGAATCAAACCTGGGTCCTTTGGCTATGCAGGCAAGTGCCTTAACCACTAAGCCATCCTCCAACCCATGTTGAACATTTTCTTAAGTGTGTGTTATCCATTTGTATTTCTTCCTCTGAGAACTCCCTAGTCAGTTCTGTGCCCCATTTTTTGAGTGGGTTGTTTGGGTTTTTTAAAATTTTTTTTTTTTTTTTTATTTAGAGAGAGACGGGGAGAGACAGACAGAGAGAGACGGAGAGGGAGACAGATAGAGAATGGGCGCACCAGCAGTCTCTCAGCTGCTGTGAACGAAATCCAGATGTGTGCAGCCCCTTGTGGGCAAGTGCAGCATTGCGCCCTTGCATCACTTTGCATCTGGCTAAACGTGGGACCTGGAGATTGGAACCGCTGGAAATTGGAACCAGTGTTCTTAGGCTTAGGAGGCAAGTGCCTTAACTGCTAAGCCATCTCTCCATCCCTGTTTGACTTTTTATTGTTTAGTTTCTTAAGTTCTTTGTAGAATATTGATATTAGGCCTCTGTCAGTGGTATAGATGGCAAAGATTTTCTCCCATTATGTGGGTAATTTACTCTGTTTATGGGATATTTGTCTGTATAAAGGCTTTTTAGCATCATGTGATCCCACGGGTTGAGTGATTGTTTAATTTTCTGGACTACTAGGGTATTGTTCAGTAAGTCTTTCCCCACTCATTATCAAAAAGAGTCTCCTAATTTTTTCACCCAGAAGTTTGAGAGTTTAAGGTTTTATATTGAGGTCTTTAATCCATTTTTAGTTGATTTTGTGCATGGTGGAAGGACTGTGTCTAGTTTAACTTTTCTACATGTGATTATCCAGTTTTTCCAGCACCATTTGTTGAAGTTGCTGTCTTTTCTCCAGTCTACATTGTTGGCACCTTTTCAAAGATCAACTGGCTGTATTACTTAACCTAAGGTCCAGGTCTTCAATTCTGTTCCATTGGTCTGTATTTCTGGTTTATGCCAGTACCATGCTGTTTTTGTTACTATGGCTTTGTCATATAGCTTCAGGTCAGGTATGGTGATACCTCCAGAGATGTTGGTTTTGCTGAGGATATGCTTGGATATCCGAGGCCTATGCTATTCCCTATAAATTTTGAGATCATTTTTTCTACCTTTGTGAAGAATAATGTTAGAACTTTTATTAGTATTGCATTAAATCTGTATATAGCTTTTGGTAGTATTGCCATTTTCCCAATATTAATTATACCTATCCAAAAGCATAGGAGGTCTTTTCAGCTCCTCAAGTCTTCCTCAATTTCCTCCTTCAGTGTTTTAATATTTTCATTATAAAGGTCTTTCACATCCTTAGTGTTATTCCAAGGTATTCAATTTTTTGTGGCTATTGAAGTGGGACAGTTTCACTGATTTCTTTCTCTGTAAATCTGTCTATTACATATAGAAAAACTACTGATTTATTTTTATTTATTTATTTATTAGAGACAGAGAGAGAGAGTGAGAACAGGTGCACAAGGGCATCTAGCCACTGCAAATGAACTCCAGATGCATGTGCCACCATGTGCATCTGACTTACTTGGGAACTGGAGAATTGAACCAGGGTCCTTGGGCTTCACAGGCATATACCTTACCTGCTAAGCCATTTCTCCAGCCCCAAGGCTACTGATTTTGGGGTGTTGATTTAATATCCTGCCATTTTGTTGAAGGAATTAATCACCTTTAGAAGTTTTGAGATTGAGATTTTTGGGTCACTTATGTATAGGATCATGTCATCTGCAAAAAAGGGCTAATTTGACTTCTTCGTTTCTAATTTTTATCACTTTTATTTCTTTTTCCTGTCTTATTTTTTGGGCTAGGACTTATAGCACTATGTTGAAGAGCAGAGGTGAGAGTGGACACCCCTGTCTGGTTCCCAGTTTCAGTGAGAACTCCTTGATTAAGTATTAGTTGGACTTTAGGAGCTTTATATATAGCCTTTATTATGCTGAGATATAAACCCTCCATGCCTATTCACTCCAGCATTTTGGTCATAAAGTGATGTTGTAATTTGTCACAGGCCTTGTCTGCATCTATTGACATGATCATGTGGTTCTTGTGATTAAGTTTATCTATGTGGTAAATTATGTTGACCGATTTCTGTATAGTAAATCATCCCTCCATCCTTGAGATGAAACCTACTTGCCCAAGGTTGATAATGCTTTTGATGTGTTGTTGAATTCGGTTTGTGAGGATTTTGTTCAGGACCTTTGCATCTAAGTTCATGAGGGATATAGGCCTATAGTTTTCTTTGCTTGTTGGATCTCTGTCTGGCTTAGTATTAAGGTCATGCTAGCTTCATAAAAGGAGTTAAAGAGGATTCCCTGGTCTCTGATTATGTGAAACAGTTTGAGAAAAATTAGTTTCAGTTCTTCAATGAAGGTTTGATAGAATTAGGTGGAATTAGGGGGAGGTTTTTGATTATCTTTTCAATCTTGATGGATATGATTGGTTTATTGAAGAGATTAATCTGCTCTGAGTTTAGTTTTTTTTTTTTGAGAAAAAGACAGAGAGAGACAGAAAGAGAGGGAGAGGAAGACAAATAGAGATGGGCATGCCAGCAGCCTCTTAGCTGCTGTGAACGAAATCTAGATGTGTGCGCCCCCTTGTGGTCAAGTGCTGCATTGCGCCCTTTTGTCACTTTGCATCTGGCTAAATGTGGGACCTGGAGATTGGAACCAGCGTTCTTAGGCTTAGGAGGCAGGCACCTTAACCACTAAGCCATCTCTCCAGCCCTGAGTTTAGTTTTTGTAGGTGGTATATGTCTAGGAATTCGTCCATTTCTTTCAGATTATCCAATTTTGTAGAGTAGAGATTTTGGAAATAAGCCTAGATGATTTTTCCAATTTCATTGATGCCTTTTTGACCTCTCCGTTTTCACTTCTGATGTTAACTTGAGACTTCTCTTTCTTTTTTCATCTGATCAAATTGGCTAGGGGGGTTATCAATTTGTTTTTGTTTTTGCTTTGTTGTTGTTGTTGCATTTTGGTTTTTTGTTTATTTTGTTTTGTTTTGTTTTTGAGGTAGACTCTTGCTCTAGTCCAGGATGACCTGTAATTCACTACGTAGTCTCAGGTGGCCTCAAATTCATGGCAATCCACCTACCTCTGCCTCCCAAGTGCTAGGATTAAAGGCATGTGCCACCATGCCTTGCACTTTTGTTTATTTTTTCAAAAAGCCATCTCTTCGTTTCAGCAATTTTCTTGTTTTCTTAGTTTCCAACTCATTAATTTCTGCTCTGATCTTAATTATTTCTTCACATCCAAGCTCTTAGTATTGGATTCTTCTTGTTTTTCCAACACCTTTAGGTTGTTTCCACTTAGGACTGCCTTCATTGTGTCCCATAGGCTTTGGTAAGTTGTGTTCTCATTATCTATCATTCAATACTAGAAATTTTAGAATTTTTCTCTGATTTGTTCCACCACCCATTCACTGCTTAAGAGTCACATGTACATTTCTATAGGATAGAAGAGTATCAAGATTACAGGATACATCATTCCTTTCGTGCAGGTAGTTAATCAAATGAGAGTGGCAAAGATTGAAATTTCAAATTAATAAAGAACAACATTGTTTTTTTCTAACTTTGTACACTTTTTTTTTAGCTTCCCAATACTTTATTTTTACTTATTTGAGAGAGAGTAAAAGAAAGAAGGAGAAAGAGAGAGAGAGAGGGGTTGGGGAGAGAATGGGCATATTAGGGCCTCCAGCTGCTGCAAACGAACTCCAGACTCATGGGTCACCTTGTGCATCTGGCCTATGTGGACAAACTGGATAACCATATGTAGGAAAATGAAACTCAATCCACACATCTCACCATGCACAAAAATCAAGTCCAAATGGACCAAAGACCCCAATATAAGAATGGAAATGTGGCTACTACTGGAAGTTAAAATAGGAGAAATTTTCCATGATATAAGACTGGGTAAAGACTTCCCAAACAAAACACCAGTAGCTAAGAAAATTAATCAATCACTCAACCATTGGGATCTCATGAAGCTGAAAAGTTTTTTCCCAGACAAATATATAATAACCAGAGTCAACAGATTACTCACAGAATGGGAGAAAACTTTTGCGAGCTATAAAACTGACAGAGGCTTAATTTCTAGAATTTACAAAGAACTCCAAAACTTAAACAATAAAAAGTCAAACAACCCACTCACAAAATGGGGCAGAGAACTGCACAGTGCACAGGGAGTTCTCAGAGGAAGAAATACAAATGGCAAATACACACTTTAGAAAATGTTCAACATCCCTAATCATCATGGAAATGCAAATTAAAACAACTATGAGATTCCACCTTAAGCCAGTAAGGATAGCTAACATTAAGAAGACTAATGAAAACTGGGCTGGAGAGATGGCTTAGCGGTTAAGGCGCCTGCCTCCTAAGCCTAAAAACGTTGCTTCCAATCTCCAGCGGTTCTAATCTCCAGATCCCACGTTTAGCCAGATGCAAAGTGATGCAAGGGCGCAATGCCACACTTGACCACAAAGGGACACACATATCTGGATTTCGTTCGCAGCAGCTGAGAGACTGCTGACATGCCCATATCTATCTGTCTTCCTCTCCCTCTCTCTCTCTCTCTCTCTCTGTCTCTCTTTGTCTCTCTCCAAATAAAAAAAAGAAAGAAAACTAATGAAAACAAATGCTGGTGAGGCTGTGGAGAAATAGGAACCCTCTTTCACTATTGTGAAATTGGGAATGTAAAATGGTACAACCACTATAGAAAGCAATATGGAGACTCCTAAAAGGATGACTATAGATCTACCAACACATCCAGTTATTCCCTTACTGGGCATTTAGCCTAAAAACTCCAAGCCTCAGATCAGAGAGATTTGCTCAACCATGTTTATAGCTGCTCAATTCATAGTAGCTAAGATCTGGAATTAATCCAGATGTCCATTGGATGAATATATACCTAAGATATGGTATATCTACACTATGGAATTCTACACAGCAGTAAGGAAAAATGACACAATGAAATTTGAAGAAAAATGGTCAAACTTGGAACAGATCATTCTCAGTGAACTCACCCAATCACAGAAAGACAGTCGTTGCATGGTCTCACTCATCCATGGCTCCTAACCTGCATCTGCCCAAGATACTGTTGTAACTAATAAGTTATAGAATAGGAGGGTGGGACGGGAGGGGAGGGTAAGGGTGGAGGGGACACAAATAGGGATCCAAATGGAAATGGTACCATAAAATCCTATATTCTGAACAACAGACCAAAAGATTGATCCTTCAGCAGGCCCATAGAGGGAACACCTGAACCACAAGGCCCTGGAGAGAACATCATGAAGACTAACCTTAATCTTTTTCTGTTTCTTTTTCTCTCTTCCTCTTCTCTCTCTACTCTCTTTTTCTTTTATATTACCTATCTTTTTCTTCCTTCATCTTCCTTGGTGCTGACTTGTAACTCCCAGTACCAGCATGTGGTTAACTTTCACAATGAGCTGTTAATCAGAGAGACCTACAAGGTTTCCCTAAAGAAGACAGATTTCTGTCAGAGCTCTTGATGATCCATCAAAGGTTAATGGTAAGACCCTACTGCCAAAGACACCATATGCTGTTGGGATGGAACATGGAGTGACCTGGCTGGAATCTGGAAGAGGGTCAGTCCCCAGACAGTTAGCTTGTCTAGTGCCAGAGGGTGCTGCATGAGTGACTGGAGGAAAATGACCAACATCTGTCCAAACTTTGTACACTTTTTTGATCATTGGAATTTGTTTTAATGAGCATATTACTTTGGTCACTGTTGCAGTTAGCTTCATGTTACTGGCACTTCATTTCTTTCTGTGCCATATCCATCTGCTCACACCCGTCTATTTCTACACCATGCAATCCTTCACAAGTTCTCAGGACATGGGCAATAACGGTAAGCCTCTCACACAAATTGCTTCTAGTCCAGTCTAGGCAAAGCTCTTTCTTTCCCTTATAAGCCAAACTTCATAGTCCTTAGTTCTTACTGCATTCTAGATGTTCAACTCTGATCAGAATAGTCCATCATGCTGTACTTACAGCACTGCAAGGCATTTCTTAGGGCAGGGGAAAGGATGGCATGAGCAGAGGCTGGAGATCACTTTCTGGCCAACATCAGATGGACAGCAGCAGCAGTAGAATGTACCAAACACTGCCAAGGGGAAGCTGTCTATAACACCCATAAGCCTGTCCCCCCACCCCCCGCCAAAAACACACTGCCTCCAGGAGACTCCAATTCCCAAATTGCCACCAGCTAGGGTCCTGGCATTCAAAACACATAAGTTTATGGAAGACACCTGAATCAAACTACAATAGTCACTAAAAGAGAAGAAAACATAATGTAGACAATAAGAAAAATGTTTTTAGATTAAAAAGTGGATGGGAATTTCTTTTTCCACTTCCAAGTAATGACCAGATAGATTTCCCCTATTCCCTCTGGTATAAATGAATTTTCCAATATTACTAAAAGTTTCATTTAAAGATTCTTATTTTTCTTTTTACTTCCCCTGCTTTAAATTGACTTCTTTCAGATATTTGTCCCAAACCACCTAGAGGCTTTGAATTTTATCTAGCCTTTGTTCTACCTACTCACCCAATGGCCTAAAATTGTCCTGTAGTCAGCCAATACTTTATAAAAAGCTTCTAAAATCTCCCCTTTCTGTAAAATGAAGAACTCCCCAAAAGTCATGAGTCCTTCACTGTGGGGAGAAAGTAAGGGATTTCCCACTTGAGACAAGGTGATTTGTATAAGACAGGTGAGAGTCTGGCATGTCATGAAGTGACCCGGAACAAGGGCAGGCCAGCTCCATTCTCTGCAAAACCTTCCATGACCAACCTTGAGAAAGTGAGTGTAAGCAAATCACAAATGGTAAATTCACCTGGCCTAACTGACTCAATGATGTTCTACTTTGTCTATTTTTTTTTTTTGAGAGAGAGAGAGACAGAGAGAGACAGAGAAAAAGAAGGAGAGGAAGACAGAAATGGGCGCGTCAGCAGCCTCTCAGCTGCTGTGAATGAAATCCAGATGTGTGCTCCCCCTTGTGGTCAAGTGCAGCATTGCACCCTTGCGTCACTTTGCATCTGGCTAAACGTGGGACCTGGAGATTGGAACCACTGGAGATTGGAACCAGCGTTCTTAGGGTTAGGAGGCAGACACCTTAACCACTAAGCCATCTCTCCAGCCCTACTTTGTCTATTTTTTGATAAAGCTTTTATATAAATCTGATTTACTAAATTTCTGACTATGGTTTTAGAAACTGGAGTTTTGGACAGGTGAGAAAGTATCAATAAATAACTGAAACATAAGATCTCACTCCTAGAAATGAAAACCTATGCAAAGCATAGGAAAACCCCTAATGAGGGATTTGAAATCATTTTGATATGTTAGCAAATCCATGTCTACCTTAATGATAATTCTGATAGAAATAAACAATGATATCAGGAAATTACTTAGAGACACAATCGTGCTGATTTGAAGACAAAATTGATTCATGAATTGGTGTTATTCAAACTAGATAGTATCATTCAACCTGGTTCTTGGTTTAGATGTTTCATAACATTCTTGCAAAATTAGACACCTGCCACTCATATGGGTCCCTGGCCACCCTTCCTCTGGTAAGTCTAAGAGGACAGTATGCTTGCTCATTCAATCTCTAGAAATAAATAGGGGGAGAGGTGCTGCTAAGAGTGCGCCCTAGGCAATGTACAACACAGGGAATAGCCATTTCACCCCAATACTGATGGGCACTATATTACTTGAAACTTGGCAGACCCCAGGGGAAGTGAGCACTTTATAGTGTATAAACTAGAACAGAGGATTTTATTGCAACCATTGAACTTGTTTCTTGAACTTTTGCAAAGACAGCATGCCAGCACTACTTTGAACTGAATAGTAAGATCATATTCCTCATTCACTGAGACAACAACCAGTGTGGAGTTCTCACTTGAGACACCGAAGATGGTCAAATAAAGCTTGTTGGTTGTATGTGCATCTATATATCATAAGAATCTGAAGTATGCCTTTTATGTAGGCTTACACCTTAAATAAGGAACATAGGGGAAAAAAAAGCACTTGTTTCCTTTCTGGCTTTCTAGACAGTTCTAAGTAACACAGTAGCATCAGAACCCAGAGAGGGATAAGGCACAGCTAGTGAGTAGGTACTATCATGATACAGGATGCAAATATATTGTGATGAACTTCACTGGGTAGATAAACCTGGTAGTTTTAGAGAAACAATCTCAGATATTCAAATTCCATTTGCCTCTCGACTTTGTTCTTGTTTCTAGCCTCTCATTACAGACTGTGCTCACTCTGGAAATATGATCACAGTTGAACAATTATTTCATAAAAGAATTATGCACAGCAACCTTTCAGATACACTAGGAGACATTGAAATTGGAAGTTGTGTTCCAACCAAAGATGCTGTAAGCTGAAGTGGTTGCAATAAACTGAAACCATTAGGGCTATTTGCAATCTAAGTGGATGTGTCTTTGTTAAAATTTGATGTTTATTTTTAATATGGTTGCCTGCCCTTCTCTATTTGAACAGCTCATTACACCTTAAATATAAACCACATGCACACTGCGGAGTTTATGCAATTTTCTGGAGCAAAGAATTTGGGCTGTGATCCAACATGAAAATATATTGCTTTAATATTTATTTGTATCTGTTTGGGATTGTCATGATCCATACAGGACTGAATCATTTTGATTTCCTCTAAAAAATTAAAAATGAATAAAACTCTATTCACAGACTACTTGTAGTCAAGTGGATTTGAAAAGCTTCATTTGAGATTCAGTTCCTCTTTGCAGATATTAGTATCATAAGCATTGATGAATAATAATGTAATGAGTGACGAGTTTTGAACAATACTATGCCTGATTTGGTAAAGCTATGTTTTTGGCTTAAACAATAGGATGCTTGATCAAATCAACCACAGAGAAGGAAACGGTATTGCAAAAGATGAGAGCCTAATTGAGACAGACAATGAGCTGTGCATCAGCAACAGCTGCAGGGAGATGGAGCCCATTGCATTTCTCCCTGTGTATCTGCTGAATTTCCACGTTAGACACTCACAGTTTCTATTCTTAAGATGTCCAGGTGCCTTCACATCTGTGCAGAATATTTATAAAGGAAGAAAAATCATACAGAATGTATTTTATATTCATACTATGCCTTTTAAAGCTTTTTTCTTGTTAAATCCATTATCCTTATAAGCTATGCAAATAAAGGCAGCTCATTCTGTGATGCCATGATTTATACACTTAGATGTGATGGTTCCCTCCCTTTTCCAGGCAAAAGTACATGTAGCCTGGTTCTATGATAAGCACCTACGTGGACATTTGGTAGTGTGTTAAGAAAAGCCAGGAAACAAACATTAGTGCTCTGAAGAAGGTGCCTGTATTAGGGAAAGCAATGCCAAAAACAAATGGATTTCAACTCTAACATAAACTCCACATAGTAAACGTTAACATGGGACTCCCAGGATGTATCCAACACACATCAGCAAGGAGCATTTTCTCATATTTGCCGTAGGCCCTAGGTTGTGGACACTATGCCATCTTGCAATACCACCATGTTTCATGGGACTTGCCATTCCAGCTTGCCACACAATGGAAAGATAACAAGAACTCACCCTAAAAATCTGCCATGAAAAAATCACTACAAGTCCCAGGCATTGGCCAGAAGGGGTGATATACCCTCACATCAAATACAAGAGGAACTGGGGAAGTCATAGAGCATCTGGTTAACATTATAGTGTCCCTGTCATGATACTTCTTATAATCTATAAATTAGAGTGCTAAAAATCCCAAGCTGATTGTCTCCTTCAGCAGAGTATATTGTGTTGAGTCAATATCATCTCCTTATACGTTAAAAAATATGTTTTATCCAATGAATCCAATTTTAATTCACTATGAAATGATTATGACTTATAAGAAATTACAACATGAAGTCATATATCATTGACAAAAATTATTTTTCTAATGCATAGTTATTTTGGAATTTGTGGGTTGTTTTTATTACCTAATTCATTCTTTTTAAAATATTTTATTTATTTATTTGGGAGACAGACAGAGAGAGAGAGAGCGAATGGGCACATCAGGGCCTCCAGTCACTGCAAATGAATTGCAGATGCATACACACCCTTTTACATCTTATGTACAAGGCTTATGTGGGTACTGAGGATTGAGCCTGGGTCCTTAGGCTTAGCAGGCAATTGCCTTAACCACTAAGGAACTCTACAGTTCTCTACTTCATTCTTAATATGTATCCAATAAAACTATACATGTAAACCATAAAATTAGTGAAAATACTGGCAATTCCTCTGAATAGCATCCATAGGGACAGGCTTATTCTAAGCAATATTCACCATGTGAAATAACATTTACATAGACGTGACTCTCACTATGGAAAACAAACTAATTCAAATACATTTTCCTTGCATGAAGCCAAAAGCAATTTTTTTATTAAGTAGAAACTTTGTATGAACTCATCATATGTTGGTACCATCATTTCCCTCCTCCCTGTCCCCAATCCACCGAGTGCTCTCTTTAGTGATATTTCTGGTATCCATCATGGAGTTGTGGGCTATGAGTTGTGACAGCAGCCATCAGTCATTGTGGGGGAATCAATGCCTCTGGATATCCCCTCCCACTCTGTGGCTCTTACATTATTTTTGGCCCCTCTTCTCCCAATTCCCTGAGCCTTGGCTGGTGTGCTTTAAGTCAACTGCAGTGTTGAGTCTCAGCAGCCTCTGAACTTCTGCTTTGGTGAGTTCTGAGTATCCTCAGTGTCTGTCTCCATCACCCTGGTGCAGGTTGTGAAGCTCACCATGGATGCAGCACTCTTACTCATCTGCCAGTTCCTCTGTGGTTTCACCCGGGCCCTAGCTGCTATCTAAAAGCAAGTTTAACCCACCATTCATGAGTGGGAAGTGGAAATGGATCAATAAATCTCAGAGGCAAGTGACATATGCATTGACCTTAGGAAAGTTCTAAGGTCCAAGAGAATCTCAAGAAATTCTGGGCTGCAATGGAATAAAGAAGAGAAGTATGTGGCTGCATGCATGAAATGTGCCTGTAGTAGGAATCTGGGAAATATACCAGGATAGTGGAAGGTATTAACTTGGGTTCAAAAAATCCTCAAATAGAAAACAAATGAAGCTTGGAATAAGGGAACTTATGCCAACCAATAAAACTAAGAGACTGGACTGAAGAAATGGCTTATGGGATGAAGTGCTTGTTATACAATATGAGGACTTGCGTTTGGATCCCCAGCACCCAGTTGAGAGTGGGGGTAGTGGCATGTATCTATCATCACAGTACTGGGTAGGTGGAGACACTAAGAGATCCCTAGAGCTTGCTGGTTATCAACTCTCACTGAAACAGTGAGCTCTAGGTTCATTGAGAGACCCTATCTCAAAGAACAAGGCCAAGAGCAACTAAGAAAGACATTCAACATTGACCTTTAGCTTCCACATACACATGAATGCACACACACACACACACACAAACACACACATACAAGAGCAACCATACACATATGAATATGCATGCACATATGCATATACACTATACATATACATACACATGCAGAAAACAGGAGGAAGGAAATGTCAACCTGAAGGACAGACATGTCACTTAATCCAAATGTTCACATTCATATGTACATATGGAAGATGTGTTGAGAATCAGGATCATTCTAATGTCATTCTCTTGGCAAATAATTAGCTGTTCTAAGGGCAAGCATTCGCAAGCCTTCAAAAATGTTTTGGTGCAATGGATAAAATGTAATCTGTTTGAATTTTCATAACCTCTGAATTTTAAGGCAGGCACTATTAAGACTTTTCTGTTTCAACACCTGTTATCAAATCATAACATTTTAGTTAAACTGGAAAATGACTCTTTTTCATATTTAAAGTGTAAATGAACCCTGATTTAAATCATTTTGACAATTATTTTTCCATACAGTGGATATTAATAGCTGTTTAGTATTCTAACATGACCTAAACACCCTTCTCATATCTTTATGCAGCTCACTGAAATAAGTTGCATGCAGTTTTTTCTTTGCCAGTGGAAAATGAGTCTTTGAAGACAAGGTCAATGCTTGTTCTCTGAATTAGCTCAGTACTCCTTGAGTACAGTTGGTCCTCAATAAATTTTTACCAGATGCACCATACCCAGAGTTCAAAGCTGAACAAGGACTTTATTGGGTTTGGATACCAAGACTGATTTGGGTTCAGAATCTCTTGGTGACAGAGTATGCTCAGATACACATCTTTGGAAGGAAAATGAATAAAATGTGTCAGGCCAAGAATTGATCACTAAGCAGGTTTCTAGTTTTGTTTAAAATTATCTACTCTTCCAAAATTTCTCAGCAAAAACAGGATTGAATGCCACATACCTTGATTCAAACTATTATTGTTATTTTAAAAAGGTATTGCTTAGTGCCTGATTTTCTGCAGGCATTCTAGAAAAGAAAATAATGTCTAATGTCTAATATGGTATAGTGACTACAAGGTATAAAGGCCACAATGTCTCAAAGAAAATGGTGAAAATAGTCAATAACAAAAAAATGTATCATCACTCTCAAAAAAAAAAATACCCTTAAGGTTCAGAAATCTAAATGGAACCAAAATCCAGAAATGATAAGAGACAGAAATGACATCACATTCTTTGGCACTGAAGAAGGAAACAGAAGGAACAGTTTGGAGACTTCCAAGTGCCCCAAGTCTCAGATATTGGTCACATGACCTCCTGGACAACAGCGCTCATGACCACCATCACAGTGATGGTGAGAAATGGGTGGGTCAAGGTACATTTGGAAGTCACAATTTTCTTCAATTTTTTGCCCTCCCAAAACTCATGTTGAATGTAATTGCCAATGTAATAATAATGGTGGGAGGTGGGACCTTTAAAAGATAGTTATACTATCAGATTTCCACTCACATACATGAGTTTAATCTCTTTAAAATGATTCCCTTGCCTCCATGTGATAGCCCAGCAGGAAGGTCCTCACCAGAGGCTATCAACTTGACATTGGATCTCCCAGTTTCTAAAACTTTCAGCCAACAAATATCTGTTCAATATACGCCACTCAGCCTTGGGTATTTTGTTATAGTAATATAGAATGAATGGGGTCAACAGACTAGCCAACAGTATATGCTAATGGATAGAATGTCAGATTACAGGAGGAAGGAGGGACATTCTTCTCATGTGATTTCATGGGAAATCCACAAAGGAAGTACATCCTCAGAATAAATCAGGAATCCAGCCAGACTATGGTAAACTTCAGAGGAGAGATGCCTGTTACACAAAGATGTTCACTAGGCAAACAGGTATACTTTATGAAATAGCATTTGAATAAAAGTAACCCTAAAACAGAACTTAATTGTTCTGGGAAACAGAGGCTTAGAAAAATAAAACAATCTTTCCAAAGACCATGCATCGAGACAGGGCCAGATATGATACATGTGAACATTACTTACAGGTGCATTTAACTGGAGTCATGCATGTGTCTCACATATCTAAACACAGCACAAGGAGCTCAAGGGCAGGAACAATGATCATATTCATTCCAGAGACCCGAAGTTGAGTAATGCAAGGCCTTCTTCATTGTAGATACTCAGTAACAATCGACTTAAATAAAAACACTCCACTCTGGGCCTCTGTTTCCCTATTCAATCGTTCTGTGAACTCTGTCCCTCGTGGTTTTATTCCAGAAGAACACTGCCCCAAACTGCTCTTGAGCATTTGAAAGTGAGTGGATGCAACTAAGGCACTGAACATTTCACCTTTAAATTGTAAATAATTTAAATAAAATAGTCACCTTATATTAATAGCTATCATATCCAATGGCACAGATAGAGAACATTCCAGTCAGTATAAAGGCTTCCATGGCTAAGCAAGATGGTGCATGCCTTAATTCAAAACAACCAAATTCTTATGAACATTTCTCCACTCCTATTCTCCTATTGCCCTCCTGCTTTCCAAGGAGAAACCACCATCCTGACAGTGTTTATCATTTCCAGTCATGCTTTTAGCTTTTACTATATGTGTATCCATAAACAAAGACAAAATTCTCCAAGTGAGCCTAAAACTCTAGTGTGCCTCTCAGATGACTGAATTCCTATCTGGTGGAGACTTTATATACTTATAAAACATCAGTGTTTCCCCAAACCAGATGATATCTGGGAAGTGTTTCCAAGTAGCCTACCAAGCCAGAGATCATCAAATCCATCTCAAGAGAAAACCACAAGCCTATAATTATTTAAATTCACATATAAAGACCATTCTGAGATGGAGCAGAGGAGTGAAAGGATATGATTCAAGAAAAGAGCATTGTAACAGTCTTTACAAGCAAAACAAATTCATAGAACTGAGGAAATTATCCAGTAATTAAGACAGAACCAGTCTGCAGATGAAGCTAAGTGGCCCAATATTTTCTTGTGATGTCCAGATTTTCTGATAAGGACTCCCATTCCTGCTCGCATCCTTGTGTGGAATTAGTTTTAGCTACCTCACGTGGCCAGGACCTTGGCTCTCTTCCTTAACTCTGAGCACTTCTAATAAGCCATTCAAGAATTACATTAGTTCCCCAGAAGCAGATGCTGAGGTTTAGATGTCTGTGCAAATGACTTCCTAGGAGAAGTTCCCAGGAGAAGAACACACTGAAGAAAAGAGGAAAGAGGACCAGCAAGTGAGAAACTTGATCCCTTGGGTGACTATAGTGGGCAAGTTAATTATTTCTCAGCATGGCCCTGTCTTACTGGAAACTGGGAGTTGTTCTTTCAAAGCTGCATCACCAGCCGCCTTAGGCTATGAACCACCTGAGAAGGGGACATGAGCTTCCAGGCAGGTCTGTTCACCACAGCTCCCAAGAGACACAGGAGCCCCTATAGATTCATCTCTGTGCTACTGGAGACAACTACATTACTTTCTCACAACTGAGACAAAACACCCAACCAGAAGCAGCTTACAGAAAGAAAAAAAAAAAAATCTATTTCCAGGCTACAGTTGCAAAGGGAAGTTTAATCATGATGAGGAAAGCATGTCAGAGCAGGCACAAAAGCATCACATCTTGTCACAGCAGCAGGAAGAAAATTATCTGGGTGACCTAGCTTCCTCGGTGGGCTGAACCAGTAAGCCTCACGCTTCACCCTCACTGACACATCTACTCCAGCAAGGCTCTACCTCCTAAGGGCCCCATAAATTGCCACCTGCTGGGGACCAAGTACTTAAAGAACATAAGCCCAGGCTGGAGAGATGGCTCAACAGTTAAGGCACTTGCCTGCAAAGCCTAACAACCTGGATTAGATTCCCCAGTACCTATGTAAAGGCAGATGCATGAAGTGACGCATGTATCTCGAGTTTATCTCTCTCGCTTCTTGCTAATAAATAAATAAAATATTTTTAAAAAATAAAAGTACGTAAGCCTATGGGGAATATTTCATTCAAACAATCCCAGAGACAAAGGCATGCCAAAGACAGAGGAAAGACCCACAGACTTGGTGTTAAGTACTCTGAGGAGGTTGGGACAGAGTACTAGCAGTCTATATGATACAGGTGCCTCTGCTGGATCTCAGGAATCATTACATTTTGGTAGTGATCAGATTATTAAACATGAAAAGACTTTAAAACTCCAAAAACCAGCATGTTGATTTGTAAGCTTTTATACTATCTGTCCTTACCCAAAGCCTCATTCATTAGACTGTATGAAAATAGACATTAAGCACCATCAAATAAGTTCTACTTTAACTCAAGAAAACCACAGAAAGGTACATAGCTGAGGTAAAATTACAAGATCAAACTATTAACCAACTATGAAATGTGTTAAGATGCTCATACAGCAGTATAAGCCAAAATGTAATTCTTTATGTAAAAATTAACAAATTCTTCATTTAAAAAACACATATATTTTATTATTATGCAAATTTACTTTTTATCTTTAATAAATTTATCAATTTATATAATGAAGAATTGTTTTAAAATAAATTTCTTTATTTATGAAATTTATAAAAATAAACAGTTCTGACCCATTTTCATATGTAACTGCTTGTGATTCCATTTCATTTACCAAACCCATAGCCATCCAATTGTATTCTGACATAACCTGGTGACACACTTCACTTTGGACTTTGTGGCCATCTTCCAGTGACAGAACAGTAAACTAACAGTTTCAGCCCTCTTTGTCTATGGACACACACGCAAGAGAGCAGTGAGGGCCTGGCTCATTCTAGTACTGTTTGCATGTTACCATAAACTCAGCTCCCCACAACACATACATATACGCACATGCACACACCCCCCGCATGTACACACATACATACGCGTGCGCGCACGCGCGCGCGCGCACACACACACACACACACACACAACTGAGTAGGATAAACTAGCAAAATCCAAACTCAATCTTTGTAAAGAACAAACCTCCATATGAAACCCAGTGTGCTAGGGAAGGAATCTCAGACATCATAAACACACTGATAGAATGAGGCCCTCACCTACTTACCATCCATGGCGATGTGTGGCCTGGCATCTTTGAACAATTACAACATAGGGTGAGGTCACAATAAGCAAGCTTTAATCAAACTGTTCTGGGAATTGTCTGTGCTAACGCCCCTGCTGAATTACCATGGAAGAGGCATTTTCAATATACATAAGCAAATTGACACCCTGTGACTGGGAGCCATCTTATGGAAATGGGAAAACATCCACCCTGTAAGAGATATTTTGTCACAGCCCCAATAAACTACTTCAGCTATCTCAGAAAGGAGAGAAAATGCCTCCAGGGGGCTGAGGTAAAAGCACTTCTTAGTCATAATTCTGTCTGTAGTCAGTTCAAATACTCTCAGCATGGTTAAAGCATCATGTCCTGAGCTGAACTGGGAAGAGATGGAGGCAAGTGCTTATACACAGTATAAATAATCCCGCAGCTGGTGCAGAGTGGGGAGAGAGGAAAAGTATGGCTGGGCAGAAAACTGGTCTGCAGCAACTCGGCCCTGTTATCTTTCTGCATTCACTGAGCTTTTTTTTTTTTTTTTTTAGTTTTCATTGTTTGTGATGACAAATCTTTTAAAAACATTTAGAGCACATAGAAAACTGAAACACAGATGCCTAGACACCCATTGTCACATGTAAACCAACGTGCCCTCTTCTTCTTCATGCAAGTGTACATTAGGACTGGTTTGAATGTAATGTTGTATGTTTTTGAATCTTTAAATCTATCATATCATAAAAATCTTTCTTGTAATTCATTTTAAATAATTAACAATATTTATTCTCACATTTTGATGGCTGCAATTTTCTGTTTAAAAGGATCCCAAATATATATATATATATATATATTGGTTTTTAGAGGTAGGGTCTCACTCTAGCTCAGGCTGACCTGGAAATCACTATGTAGTCTCAAGGTGGCCTTGAATTCACAGCGATCCTCCTACCTCTGCCTCCCGAGTGCTGGGATTAAAGGCATGTACCACCATGCCTGGCCCAACAATATTTTTCTATGTAATTGTTTTAGTAGCCTACCAGTCCCCCAATGAATTTTAATGCTGCTTATGTCATATGCCCACTATGCTATATCCATGTAAGTTTGTTATTGGGTCCTCTTTTTCTTCTCCTGGTCAGCCCACTTCTGTGTCATTACCATTCTGTCTGTATTCAAGATGTTAATGTAAGAGTTGGGTCAGACAAGTCAAATTCTTTCTTGATTTTTTTAAGCTTCTTTTGATTCTTTTGACTCTTTTTTTCTTTTCTTTTCTTTTTGTGTGTGTTAAAGCAGTTACCTTCTCACTTTTGGGACAAAACACATGACCAGAAACAGCTTATTGGGGGAAAGGGTTCATTTCAGCTTGCTTACAGCTTACAGTTTTGAGAGAAAACTTCATCATAACAGGACAGCATGATAAGAGTAAACAGCCAGGTGGGTATCACATTTGCACAATAGCAGAAAGGAAATCCTCTGAGCAGTGAGCTAAAAGCTGGGTTATATTATCCCAAAACCTTCCCCAATGCCACACCTCCTCCAGCAAGGCTCCTTCCAAAGGCCCCGCAACTTTCCCAAATTGCCACCATCTGGGGACCAAGTATTTAAAACATAGGAGGCAGGAGGCATTTCAATCAAACTAGCACAGTCTTGTATTAGCTAATTTTTTCTTTATAATGATGTTCAAATTTTGTTTATTTATTTATTATTTTAAGAGAGAGAGAAAATATGGGCATGCCAGGAACTCTTGCTATTGCAAATGACCTCCTGATGTGTGTACTACTTTCGGCATCTGGCTTTGTGTGAGTACTGGGGAGTTAAAGCCAGACCAAGAGGATCTGTAAGCAAATGTCTCTAACCACTGATCCATCTCCATAGCCCAAAGTTTTGACATACACTGCTCAATTAAATTTTTCAAATTATATGTATTATTTCAACATTTTTATTTAAAAGTAAAATTGGTTGATTTTTTTCTTATATTGCTCTTTGTGTGTGCCCTGCATGTGAACATTCATGCATCCGTATAGGTATGCATGCATGTGGAGGTGTGCACATGTATATAGAGGACAGAGGACAAACACAGGTGTCATTCCTCAGGTGCCATCCACCTTTTATGAGGCAGATGCTTTCAGTGGCCTGGAACTCACCAGTAGCCTAGATTGGTTATCCAGTGAGCCTCCAGATCCTTTCATTTCTTTCTTCCCAGCACTCAGATGGCAAGTGTGCACTATGACACGCAAAGATCAGACCAAGTGCCTACATTAACTGGAGGATTTTCCTTCTCTTTTTTTTATTTTGAAAGAAATTGTTTATTACTTTTCTTTATTACATATCAATAACAATAATCTGAAAAATAATCTATAGCTAATCTAGAAGTTTAGCTATCATTTTGACAAACTTGATAATTGCCGATTTATTTAAGCCTTCTCTTTTTAGTTTAGTCAGTGATGCAAAAGAAATTTTTTTTAATGTTCTATTTATTTGAGAGAGAGAGGGAGAGAGAGAAAAAAAGAGAGGGAGAGAGAAAGGCAGATACAGAAAGAGAGAATGGACACACCAGGGCCTCTAACCACTGCAAACAAATTCCAGACACATGTGCCATCTGGCTTACTGGGGAATCAAACCTGGGTCCTTAGGCTTCACAGGTAAGTGCCTTAACTTTTAAGCCATCTCTCAAGCCTGGAAAATTTTATTTACTTAAGAAATTATCCATTTGTTATACATTCCCAAAGTTGTTATTATAAAGTCACTTTTTAGTATTATTTTATAACTCCTTTCTTCTATAATTGTAATATTGATTCTTTTTAATAATTAGTACATTTTGATATTGGTGCTTCTATTTGTGTATGTATTTTTAACAGAACCAGGTGTGTGTGTGTGTGTGTGTGTGTGTGTGTGTGTGTGTGTGTTTACTGGACATCAAACCCAGGGCCATGTGCATACTGGGCAAGTGCTTTTTGCAACTGATCTACACCCCCAACCCCAAAGCCAATTTAATTTTATTGATATTCTAGTATATTTCTTTGTTCTAATTTCCTATTTTCTATTATTAGTTTACAGATCCCTTCATCTTATTTTGTTTATTTTTTTTAACTTTAAAAAATTTTATTTATATGCCAACTTCTGCCTGGACAGTTGCATTTTAAGGAGTTTCTTTGTTTATTTTTTATTTGCCCTAAACTAAGTCTTATTTGGAATTAAAGAATTAACTTTTAACTTTTCTTCTCTAACATAGATTTTTAATACTGCCAGGTATCTCTGTAATTGTTGTCTTAACTAACTTGTTTGTGCCATGTTTTCATTGCCATTCGGTTCTCAATATTTTCACGTTTTCTAAATTTACTATTATTGGACACAAATTATTTATAAGTATATATTTTATTTTACTTTTGTTTTGTTTTGTTTTGTTTTGTTTTTCAAGGTGGGGTCTCACTAGCTTGGGCTGACCTGGAATTCACTATGTAGTCTCAGGGTGGCCTCGAATTCATGGCAATCCTATTACTTCTGCCTCCTGAGTGCTGGGATTAAAAGCGTGCACCACCACACCTGGCTTATTTTACTTTCTAAATGTATAGGGAAATATTTATGTGTTATTTCTTTATTTCTACTTTGACTTAATGTTATCTACATTTGTGCCCTAGTATGTGACTAATTTTTTTTTAAACATTCTATCTGTGCTTCCTTCCAATGAAGGTACATTCTTTTTTGCAAGGACTAGGTTCTGTATTTATGACCCATGGCCATGTGGTCTGTCAAAATCTGATAAATAAGAATATTTATTTTACTATACTATGGTATAACAGTATAGTATAATACTAATAGTAAGTGGTACCCTTAGACATAACATTTCTAAATATGGTAGCATATGAAAAGTTTATGTGTCAAGATATCTATGACTTTTAGTTTGTAATTCTACTTTCTTTTGGTCTATATACCAATTCCAAACATCAAATTGCTTCTTACTTTTATAGGTACATGTAACTGCATGAATTATATGACTATAGACCTTTATTTCTTATGATATTTGCTGTGTATTTGTAACACTTTAAAATATTGTATTTAAATTTTCTAAGCAGTTTTACAGAGTGGGAAGTATTTTGTTTTCATCTCATTTTTTCTCTGTCCCTCTTCTTTCTCTGTCTTTATCTCTCTCTTCTTTACCAATTATGTCATATTTTCAGAAGTAAATAAATAACAGACAATTTGTTTTAGGCAGAATCCCACTCTGTTGCACAAACTGACCTAGTATTCATTCTAACTTGTGGAAGTTCTCCTGCCTCAGCCTCATAAGTGCTGGGTAGGTAGACATTTATCTGTTTCTCTGGGCTTCTCTTTGTTTGCATATTTTAAATGCCCACGGCATCAGCCCGTAGTGAGGAGGTAATAACTGAAAACTGCAAAGGCCCCCAGCCCATTTGCATAATGCCTCTCCTTCCACACTGGAAGAGAGAGCCATCTCCACCTTGACCTGTGGGAGAGAACTGCCATTTCCCAATAAGAGCATCTAGACAGCAGGCAATGTGTTTTGATATAATGCATCTTGGGGGTCATCCACTATAACTTCTAACCTAATAATTCTGCGTTTGAGGCTTCAATAAAAAGACACTCTTAGGAGGCTTCTGCTGAGTTTTTCTTTTCATGTGTGCTAATTA
The DNA here is from genome assembly GCA_036365145.1 of Orientallactaga sibirica. Classification (NCBI taxonomy): domain Eukaryota; kingdom Metazoa; phylum Chordata; class Mammalia; order Rodentia; family Dipodidae; genus Orientallactaga; species Orientallactaga sibirica. The sequence continues at coordinate 2,050,148 of JAEOAD010000044.1, read as the reverse complement.
TTATACCTACAATCACATAATCAACCTCTTGGGTTGCCAGGAAAAACAATGGTGTGAGTGGTTAACTGCAAATGCAAGTGCACATTGCATGTGCAATCAGGAGACCTCAAGCATATTAAAGTTTGTGCCCAGTTGTAGCATGAATATGTTCTAAGAGCTGTCCTTATAAAAGTGATTTCACAAATTCACTTGTAATTGCCTCTAACTCTTAAATCCTTTGCAATCCTTTTAGGAGGCACAAAAAAAAAAAAAAAATAGATGCCACAGAGGACTAGGGAGAAGACTCAGTTGGTAAAACTCTTGCTGAGCAACTACAAAGACCTGAGTCCAGACCCACAGCATCCCAACTAAATTCCAGGTAGATAGATATGGCGACTAGCCTGTAATCCCAGCACTCAGGATGTCTGGACCATCTGACTCACTAGACTAGCCAAACTGGTAAGTGCTGGGATCGAGTAAAAGACCCTCTTCTCATTAATGAAGGTGGAAAATGATTGAGGAAGGTACCCTACATAAACCTCTGGCCCGCACACACTTGTGTACATATATGAATACACACACACACACACACACACACACACACACACACACACAGGAATTTGCATACCTGTGCAAACAAGTGCTACATGAACTTTGCTGCCACCAGCCCACTTAATGAATTTGTTCCTCCTCTTTGCAAGCTGCATCTGCTGGGTCCTCCAATCCAGAAGATTTAAAATGAAATGGACTGGAAATAGATAAAGTTTGTATCCATTTGTAATATTTTAATGCCATAGTGCAACTCAATTACATCTTTCAAGCAGAAGAGCCAGTTTCAGTGTTATTTGCTAAATTTATCACACCAGATCTTAAATGGAAAACAGTACTTAGCCATAAACATGTAGCTAATGGCGTTCTTCCCACCCTAGAGCTGATGAGACTCAACCCCTTCGCACTATGGGAAATGATTTAACAGTATTTACTTAGATGATGAGCCTGGCTTGCTGCCCCAAATGGTGATGTACCACACTGTCAGAGTGGCCATCCTCCAGATAGGCATTTAAGTCTTTGCCCCAGTCATCCCAATAGTCAAACGGACAGATAGAGGATGAAGAAGTAGCTTATGTGCAAATTTACTAAAAATCTACCATTTCAGTTTAACCACCTCACGATGAACCTTTATAGAATAGCTGTAGGATATAAATTATGGAAATGTGACATACCATGATTATATTTAGCAATTCTGAAATCACAGTGATTAGCCAAAATTTGTGAACAAAACATTTATATGTAAGTTCAGACTCTCCTGCGTGACTTGAGAAATGACTAGCCTCTCTGAAGACTCAGTCTCTCCATTTGCAAAGGGGAGTAATTCCCCTGAAATGGTGAGGCCTCCACACTCTGAAGTACAATAAAGAATGAATGCTTGCTTACATGATTTAACACTGCAACAAATCATGGATTGTTAAGACACCAGACTCCAGTTAGATCCATTACTGCATGTTTGCAATGAACTTTTGGCCCATGCCATGACTTCACTTCTTAGTTGAAAGTTTCAACAGCCACATGTGAAGGAATCTCTTTTGTGTTGGCATGGGAATGTATTTCAATCATATTTTCTGCAGATGTTTCAACTGAGTGCCAAAGGCAGTTCTCATGGAGCCAGCAGTTTTGGAATAAGGTGTCATTTTCACTTGACCCAAGATGGCCTGATCCCAGGTAAAGTCCCAAGTTGCATTTAGATTGCAGTGACATACTCAAGCGTCAACAGGCTCTGTAAGGACACCACTCATCAGTACTGTCTTACTGAGCTCAGGTCTTGTCTTTGGCTTGGAAGGCATCTCTGATTTCATATTGTATCAATAGTTTCATTAGCTCAAATTTGGCAAATTCCAGATGACTAGGACCACTAGTTTGAATTTTGCTTTTAAAAGTCAGTGCTATGGGGGCTGGGGAGATGGCTCAGGGGATAAACTTGGTGCACAAGTATGATAAACAGAGTTCAGATACACAGCACTGCATAATTGCCAGTTGCACACTCAGGAGGCAGAGTCAGAGGATCCCTGGGGCAAGCTGATTGGCTGAATCAGTAAGTCCAAGCTCAAGTGAGAGACTCTGCCTCAGTAAATAAAGAGGAAAGCAGGCTGGAGAAATGGCTTAGTGGTTAAGTACTTACCAGCAAAGCCAAAGGACTCAGGTTTGATTCCAAGTAAAGCCAGATGCACAAGGTGGTGCATGAGTCCGGAGTTCATTTGCAGTGGCTAGAGACCCTGACATGCCCACGCCATAGTCTGTCTCTCTCTCTCTCTCTCTCTCTCTTTCTCTTTCTTTCTTTCTCTCTCTCTCTCTCAAATAAATAAATAAAAATATATTAAAAGGAAGGAAAGCTGTCAAGAAGAACACCCAACAACAACCTCTGTCACCCAACCACAACCTCTGTCCTCCACATACACAAACAAGCATACGAATACCCACACACACATATGTATGCAAAATTCAATAAAAGAATCAATGTTGATGGTAGGTTCTAATTAAGATCAAAACCACAATTTATTTCTTATTTCAGTGTCCTTTTCAGGGATTTCTTTCACCTTTACCACTATACCCAAAATGTTTTTGGTCCTAGTATTAGAAATAAACACAAAATACTATAATGAGGGCTGGAGAGATGGCTTAGCGGTTAAGGCGCCTGCCTCCTAAGCCTAAGAATGCTGGTTCCAATCTCCAGGTCCCACATTTAGCCAGATGTAAAGTGACGCAAGGGCGCAATGCCGCACTTGCCCACAAGGGGGTGCACGCATCTGGATTTCGTTCGCAGCAGCTGAGAGGCTGCTGGCGTGCCCATCTCTGTCTTCCTCTCCCTCTCTCTCTGTCTCTCTCTGTGTCTCTCTCTCCAAAAAAAAAAAAAAAAAAAATAATAATACTATAATGAACTAAGCGGTAAAGATTTGATGTCTTTTAAGGGATTTTTTATAGTACTTACATGAAGTGATCAATGCTTGGTTCCAGAAGGATGAATCATTATCCATTCATTCTTAGATTTTTCTGTCACTCTTATTATCACATGAGGCAGCACACAGAACTTCAAGACACCATGCTACCATGAGCTGGATCCAAAACAAGCCCACCAATAGCTGGCCTTTGAGAAATCACACAATATAGTACAAAATGAATATGATGGAAGAATTTTCATATCCTCATTCAAATATTCTACTTTCAGCACATAAATATCAGCTCATAAACATTTCCATGTGATAGAAGTCTGAGTTTGTACTTTTATTAAGGAATCTACTAAATCTGCAATCTTTTCTAGCTCCCTACAAAAATTCATGCTCTGATAAACCCAGCAGAGTTTCTGGCTGTTAATCCTGCAACTTTGTTTGCCCTTTGATGTTTCCATAGTGATTCTCCTTCTACTCTTGGGGAAATCACCCATTTTATTGTGTTTACTGTCATATGGTCAATTTGCAGCATCAATTTCTAACTGGGTACATCACATTTTAGTTATTTCCTCCAAGCCTCACTTACTTTAAACAAGATATGATGGTACCAAAGAAGAGAATTACTTTTTTTTCCTTCTCACTTTATGAACAAAAGATAGGACGCAGACACAATGAAACTGATCTTAAGGCCTTATGTCAGAGGCTGGTTAACATGAAGGTCTGCACACGATCTCTGCATGCTGAAGAAAAAAGTGATCAAGGTATGATGGCCATCTTCCAAAAGGCCACTGTACTTTGAGGAAGACTGACGTCTAAATATATCCCAGCTGAGAGTAATGTAAGTATGAAATGTAGAATAAAAAATAATGGTTTGCTTGAAAAGACAAGGAGGTTTCAGAGCCAAAAGCACATTTGAGATGGTTATTGGGTGATGAGTAGAAGTTTGTCAGGCACACAAAGAAGAAAACCAATAGTGTCGAGCAAGAATTATGGACTTCATATGTGCCAGACACTGTGCTGAGCCGTTCTCACTAAGCATCCGGTTACTCTTCTCCATGGCCTCAGGGAGAAAGAGGATTGCATTACCTTCATCCAGCGGAAGATGAAGCAAGCTTAGAGAGGTGAATAACATGTCCCAAGGGGAGACTGTGCAAGAGGCAACAAGCCCCCAGGCACTATGTGTGGAAAAGCAGGAAGAATTGGGGAAATGGTAGTAAATAAGGCTTTAGGATACAATAGAGAAATTTTATGAAAGAAAAGCGAAATGGTGAGAGAAGAACTGTATCTTGGAAAAGCCACATGTGGCGGTTGAAAGCTCAATTAAGCAGCGTGGAGTACTTGAAGAATTTTCCACCTTTCCTGATTATGGTTATGATATGAAGTAGATATGAATACTGTAGCTGCCACAGAGCTGTGGTCTTCCTCTCTGCTAGACCATTGTCATAGCAGGAAGGGAGGGATGAAACACCCTGTCCTCTCTCTCTATGGTACAGCCATAGCATTCCATTTCTACAAAAGTACAAAACTCTAATAAGAAAGAGGAATTATAGTCACTGAAATTCTTTAGTAATAAAAACAAAGCTTCCACTATTTACATTACCTTATACAAGCTACTTTATTGACATATATCAAGTGCACAAAATAATGGGTCTCATTGTGACACTTTCATACATACCGAACCACATTTGGTCACTGTCATCCCTCTCCTACTCTCACTTATTCCTTCTCCTCCCTCCTTATTCTCTAGCGCTTCCCTAACAGTCTCCCTTTATTGTCATTTCTTTATTGTTTACAGATTCCACATATGAATTTATATACTCGTCAGAAATTCTATTGAGTGGGTATCTTGGTCCATTTTGTGTTGCTATAACAAAACACCTAAAACTCAATACTTTTAAGAAAAAGAGGCTGATTTTAGTTCACAGTTTTGGAGAAAGGAAAGTATAAGCTTGACTATCTGCCTCCTAAGGACCATGCCCTATCCTATAACACTATAGCTGATGTCACATAACAGGAATCTTGCGAGAGCAGCAAGTGTCAAAAGTTACATGTGAAAGTGACCAAATAAATGAGGTGACCTTGATTTATAGCAACTTACTTTTGAAGTAATAAGTCAAGTACTTTGAACTCTAATTCAATTCCTTCTAAGGACAATACTTTCAAGACCTAATCACCTCCCACCACTTCCAGTACTTTAAACTAGGGGCCAAACTTCCAGCATGCAAATCTTTGGAAGACAAACCATATTCAACCGGTCACAGAAGAAGCAATGATTTGGCTCTCATTGCAGAGAAGTGCCTTTGCCTATGGTCTTTCTGGAACATTCCCAGGCAAGGGCAAGCCATTCAGTCCCACAGCCTAGCAGAGTCCTTGTCTCCACGTAGGGTCAATTCTCCAATGCATTAGACTCTTAATAATTTATAATAATGAATGTAAAACATAAAAAAGTCATTTTCAGATGATAAATTCTGCCTTCTGAAGACATTTTGTAATAAAACTGGGCATGTTGTAGATGCCTATTGTGATCTGGGCAGTACGCAGGAGTGAATGAAGAAACAAATGAGAACAAAGCACACAGAGAGGTGCCAGCACCGCCAGGCAGAGTATAGCACAACACGGGAGTTGAAACACATGTTAGAGTACAAACAAAACAGGAGCACCTCTCAGAGCTGACCTTTTTATTATTTTTTGAGAACCTGGGAATAAATAGAAAAACCGAGAGCTGTTTGGATGAAGCTTCTGCTTTCTCTCCACAAATGGAAGGTGTGAAAGGTGAAGCAAAGCAAATGAATAGCCCACAAATTGAAACGTGTGGCACTGGCTGCCTCTGCTGCCCAGTGTATTTGGACAGATAAATGTTCCATCATACTCCTGCCGCCATAGTTCTGAATTTATGAACAATTTCTATTTTCTTCATGTTTGTCTCATCAACTAACATAGATCCCAGCCCTAAGCAAAGAAGTCTATCAATAAGAGTTGCAAGCAATCCCCATGAGTTGACAAACATAAGTTTAAAAAGGATCTTATCAACCGTCATATGTTGGCCACTTTTTATTCGAGAGTCCTTGCTCAAAATTCACACAATTCAGAAGTAGGAGAGCCAAGTCAGGACTCCACATTTGCTGATTTAATCTAATGTGCTTAATCAGAATGGGTTCTCTTTATGTATCCTTAAGAAAGAAAGGGTCTTGGTTAAAACAGTGTATTGGTTTTGTTTCTATTTAGCACTGGACCTTGCGTACACATCACAAGTGCTCCACCACTGAGCTAAATCTTCTGTCTCTTTGTATTTTTGTGGCATCTTGTGTGTTTTTTTATTTACTTATTAGAGAGAAATAGAGAGAGAGAGAATGGGTACACCAGAGCCTCTAAACACTGCAAACCATCTCCAGACACATACACCTCCACGTGCATGTAGGTTCTGGTGAGTCGAACCTGGGTCCTTAGTCTTCACAGGCAAGCACTTTAACTGCTAAGCCATCTCTCCATCCCTTGTTTTGTTTTTGAGATAGTGTCTCATTGAGTTGTCCAGGGTGGTCTTGAACTTGCAACCTTTCTACTTCAACTTCTCGGGTACCTGGGATTACAGGCCTAGGTCACCAGGTCAAGCCAAAGTAGTATATTTCTAACAACAATGATTTAGAAAATAGCTTTTTAAAACTATGGGTCATCACCTGATAAAGGGTCCTAAATGTGGACTGAAAAACTGGGGAATAGCCAAGCTTTGAAATACACAATAATCAAAAAATAATTCAAAACCAAACACATAATGAATCCAAAATGTGCCTGGCAAAGAACACCCAGCCATGTTGCATTGTGCGACTATACAGACATCCTATGTTCTGAACACTCAACATGCCAACATGAATACTCACACTGTACATGTAGTCACACCACACAATGCCAACAATCTATGCCTGAAACACCTAGGCTTAGATTCAAAACTTTCGTATGTGACAAATTGCGGTTTTTATTGTACATATAAAGCCACCTGCTCTTATCCACAACACATAAACCACAACCCCATAGGGAATACCTTGCAACCCCACTGAGGAGTGTCCCCAACAGAAAAGGGGCAGGGTTCAGGGAAAATGGGTACCAATGCATGATGTATCCACATGAAATATGTTGTTAGTAATAATAATAATAAACATAAAAATGGCTGTTTTGAGTTGCTGAGTTAAGTTTCATTTTTAAAAACATGTTAAATGGGATCTAGAGATACAGTTCAGTTGGTAGAGTGCTTACCTGGCACATACATAGTCCAGATTTCAATCGCTAGCACTCGACAAACCAGGAATGGTAGCATATGCCTGTCATCCCAGCACTCAGTGGTTAGATAGGAGGATCAGAATTTCAAGGTTATTCTCCTCTATACAGTGAGTCTAAAGCCAACCTGGGATACATGAGACCTTGTCTCAATAAAAGTTATCAAATGCACTTGGGGTTAGGAATAGAATTTTAATAACTTTTGAAATAACCCTAACCATACTTTTGCTATTTTGTGCTTTGTTTTGGTGCAAAGTAGTGGTCTCAGCATTGATTACTGTAATATCAAAGAATAAATTGACTCAGAAGATAATGTGGAGGCTCCGTGCTCTGCAGCACCAACTATTTAGCCGAGGTTTGGCTCTCTGTATAAAAATAAGCAAGCACATCTCTCTCCTTAGTAAGCAAACTTGTTTTTATTTTCATAAGTTATAGAATTATATGTGGAACATGAACTCTTAAAAATAAATTTCTTTATGATTTAACATTAATAAATGTTTTATTTGCTTACCTATATATCAAGGTAGTATAAAAATTTCTCTGGCAAATAGAGATCATGAGTATAACAGTTAAAGAAGGTCTGATCTGGAAGTAGTGCCCAATGTTCTTAAAGAATTGTTTTGTTTTTCTTTTTGTTTTGGACATTTTTAATTTTGAAATAGGTTCTCATTATATAGCCAAGGCTATTCTCAAATTCATGATCCTCCTGCCTCAGTCTCTAACTACACAGAATTACAGGTGTGTGTCACCATGTCTATCCTTATGAGATATTACACTTTGACTTGAATAATATACTTTTCAAGTAGGAAAAGCAAGAGAAAGGTCATTATGTAACCAAAACACTATTTCATTTATGTATGTATATAATTCATTTGTTTGTTTTTTGTTTATTTCACTTATTAAATTAATTCTTTTAACATATTCATTCATTTAACATATGTTTAGTACACATCTTTGAAGCAGACACCACTTGAAAGTAAGTATACACTGTAACAGGACATCCTAGTCCCCTAGAAATTACACTGGAACAACAAATTTATTGTCCTGGGTAAGGTGGCACACTCTTTTAATCCTAACATTTGGGAGGCTGAGCTAGGAGGATCACCATGAGTTAGAGGTCCAGCTAGGCTACAGAGTGAGTTCCAGCTCAGCCTGAGCTAGAGTGAGACCCTACCTCAAAAAGAAAAAATCACTGCCTTCTGAAAAAGTTCCTTTCCCTAATCTACCCTGTGGCTTGTCAGCTCATGGTTACATAATCATTGAAGATTTATAAAGACCTTACAACAGGTCACCTTACTTTTCAAGGACCTTGGGTATAATTTTCACTTCACTAACTAGTTTTTCAGCTCTGGGCAAAATAATACCACATTAATAAAATAGAAGGCAAACTGGAAAGGAAGTAAAGAGGAAACTAAATGTAAATCTTAATCTTTGCCACTATCAACCAAAAACTTAAAACAAAAGAGCTAACTTCTTTAAGCCCAAATTATCTCATCTACTCATGTACAAAATTGAAGAAATGAATAGATTTATATTCTGTATGCTTAGGAATTATTCTTTGAGTACCTAACATGTGTTTTAATTCTCCTGGGCCTGTTTTTTTGCATATTATAACATACAAATTATTCAAACTTCATTCTCCTTGTGAGCCAACTGAAGATGAATGGTGTTAGCCTGAACAAAATCACACAGCTTCAAATAGACATGGATTTAGTTTCAACACGGGGGTTCTGACTCTCCTTCAAGATCAAACCAGATGATCACAAAAGAGTCTTCCAGCTGGAACATTCCATTCCTGTTATCTTTTCAGATTCATCTCACTTCCCATCCTCTCAGAGACAACACTTTAGCCAAAGTTGACATCTTAATATTCCTTCCTTAAACTTAGTTTTTATGTAGCTCATGTATTCCCTTTCTCCTCTTATATTTAGATTTTATATCATAGAGCAGGTTGAACTTTGGCTTTTATTCTTTAGTGCTGGATGGTATCTACCATTATCTTTTTTTTTTTTTTCATGGAATCTGAGACATTTCAAATTTAACACAACCTATGCTGCATAAATGAAAATCCAACCATTACATGCCAGTATACCCTGGGTGTTTTATATCAGGCAATGTGTTCAAAGCTCTATTACAGGAAAACATGCCAAAACCCAAGCTGTATGCAGTAACATGGGGATTCCACAAACAATCTTAGGAAGGACAAAAGCAATCCAAAGATTAAAAACAAACCATTGGAGAATTTATGCCTGTCTCTATATCTTGCATTAGCAATTAGGGAATTAAGGTTATAAAATTTTCATGCTAGACCATGTAATGGAGCCATTGAAAAAGCCATATACTAAGACCTAGCCAAACTTTTAACAAATAATAACTGAGGATAAGACAAGGATCTTAAAATGGTCAATACTAGATTCCACAAAATCCCATTTCTATTTTATTGGAAGTAATACCTGGAAAGTTCCAAATTCCTAAGGCTCAAGGATAGTTGAATGAAGGTAGAAGAAGAAGCAGGAAAGAGTTTTACCATTTACCTCCTAAGAGTGCTGCTTACTTTTAATGGGATTGTTTTAAAAGCCCATTGTTGGTACTGAGGAGTGGTGTCATTTGCTGCTAGACACATGACAGTGTGGCTTCAGCCTTTTGGAGCTGATTTTCAACAGGAATGTGGAAGGATTTGAAACTTCAGCCTGAGACACCTTGCAGTGCTGTAAGTATAGTTTGATGGACTATTCTGGTCAAACTCGGACCTGAATGTTTATGAGGTGAGAAAGAACTTTGCTTGGACTGGGGTAGAAGCAGTTTGTGTGAGAGGTTTGCTGTTATGCCAGTGTCCTGAGAACTTGTGCAGGGTTGCATTGCATAGAAACAGGCTGGTGTGTGCAAAGGTGTATGGTACAAAAAGAAATCTTTGGGCTGAAACTTCTGCCTATTTGGCTGCAATTGTATGAGAAATTACAACCATTGATATTGGGCCAGCTGACCCGCTGGGACAACAGAAAGAATGCAGAGTCTTTGGAAGGGACCTGACTGCTAAAGGAGTGTCTTGTTCTTCAAAGCCTGCTTTATTCCCCCTGGACTAACAAATTGGTACCCTACCTGGTATTATGCAGTACCCACCTTCCAAAATACATTGTTTAATTGTATCCACACAAGTTAAGATGCAAACTAGTGACCAGAGATGTGGCAAAGAGCTACAAGTCTCCTTCCTTTACATTATATACATAACCAAGTGTTTTCTAGAGTAAGCCTAAAAATTTTTGTTAGTTTGTCAGATATATCTCAAATACCAAGTGTTCAATGAAATGCATCATAATTACTCAACCTTAAACAGCCTAAATCCTTCTTTTCATTCTTTTCTGTAATCACAGACTCTTATCCTGACATACTATGTCTATCTTTGTCTTTAACTCTAAAGCATATTACATAACATGCCTTTTCCCAACCAATCAATACTTCATTCTTAATCCTTCACAACCTGTGAACAGACATCAAAATGTCTGTGGACAAGAAGAATGCCTTTTGGAGCTTTCCAAAACTGTCCTGACAAATAGTACTCTTTATTCCATCCAGATTTCAGACTAAGTCAATAAACACAAATCAAAGAAAACTTTAAAGGAAAACAAAACACCACTTGAATTTCTGATAAAGGTAAGATTTTAAGTGAGTGGTAGTTCACTTTTAGATGTGTCTTCTAATGACTCATCTGGTGACTATCAAGTTGGATTATACAGGACCATCTGGTCACTATGAACAAAGAAGACCACACTAATATAGAACATAACTAGGAAACTAGAGGAAGATTCATGCCACCCCTTACAAGGTGCTCATTTCCCAGAGGAACAAGAAAGAATAGAGCTGAGTGAAATGAATTTACCAATCAGATCATTCATTACAACTTCCTTGAGGCAATGGGGAACTATCATATTTCCATCCACTTGAAAGGAACAACAGATTGGGGACAGGGGACTCTCCATTTACACTGCAACTTTTTGTCTGCTTAAATGAATAAAATTAAAAGTTAATGTAAGGTCAACCACAGGTATTCAAGAGCCTGTAGAGAACACTCATGGCCTACAAGTACAACCCCACCTTTACTTTCATGAAACTGTCCTTCCCATATTAACCATTGCCCTTTTGAATATCTTCCTGGAACCACCACTGGCTGGCAGCTTACATTTTGTTCCCAGGTAAAGATGGGCCAAGTCTGCTTCAGATGAAAATATTAATAAAACTAAAGCCAAGGCCACACTCTCCTCAAGGTAGAAAATTCATTCTTTACTCTGTTTCCCACCCAAATTATCTCTAGTCACAAAATTCATCATAGTATTCAATGTCCCTACAAAGAAATTAAATGACCACAATGAGATATACCAAGAATGAAATCTAAGGATGCACTGCAGACATAACATTACAACTTATTCTTTACTAGTACCAACAATGTTATTGTGATGTTCAAAATTTAACAGGAACATCTACCTTGAAAATCCCAAAAGAAAATGAAATTTAAAAATTAAATCTCTAATAAGTCACAGTCAAGAGGCATTGATACCTAAATGAATTAACTTCTTAATAAATCCCTAAATCTATCATCCTGCTGCATTCTTTCTCTTGCCTGTTTTTTTACCAGTGGTATCCACTAGTTTCCTTTAGCGGCTACTGTTTAGGCTGTCTCCTTCAGTACTGAATGATTATCATTAAAGTCTTTGAAGTTATATTCATTCAATACCAAACTCGTGTTCCTGGTCATCTTGGGGCTGTGTCACCTGAGTGTCCCAGGGGCATCCAGGCAACAGTGGAGCAGGGGCTCAAGCAGCCATGAGTGTGATGGGAAGAAATACCCAGGAGACAGCTTCAAAGAACAGCTCTCATTTATTCAACAAGGAACTGAGGTTTTATAAGCAGTTGAGAGAGAGAGTGGGAAGAGGGTCCCAAGGGGATTGGTGGGTTCAAAGGTTGTTTGCTGATGCCTAGTTGGCATATAGGGACGTTCATTCCAGCACATAGGGAGAAGGTCGGGTGATTTACATAGTGATGGGAAGAGGTATAGGATCTGAGTTATAGGGAGATGGGGCTGTGTAAAGGTTGTTGCTGATACCATTCAAGAGTTTCCTAGGTAACTGATCAAAAGGTCACAGTGAAGCCCGAGTCTTATCAGGACAGACCAGGCACCCTGGGCTGGGAGAGGGGGCTAGAGAGCGGCACTCCTCTTGCTGGTCTTGGGGCCTGAGATTCATCTGGGGGGCTAGGCTCACTGCAACCCCCAAGAGTGGGGAGGAGCCTTACTCCTGCTGGTTCCCAGGACCTGAGATGCCCGGGGTCCAGGCTGCTGTGACCTGTCGGTAGTTGGGGCCCTAGTCGTGTCTGATAGCCTGGGGTCCTGCCTATGTCCGATAAACTCTGGTGGGCTTCATGTTTGAAAGTACCCAAGAAGTTAGCAGGACTTAGAAGAAAATTCTCCCCACAAAACTTGGAGACACCCATCCTCCAACATTACAGGCGCTCTCTTAAAACCTTACATCAAGCAAGGCCACAACCATAACAGCAACTCCGAGGTCTGAATAAAAAAGATCAAGGTGAAAAGATATGAACATTCACCAGTTGTCAAAAATCTAGAACCTGTGAAACTAAAGCAATTAATAGATACCTGCCAGTGAGGGGTTACTATTTTGCACAGTGTTCCCTATATCCCACATTTCCAGATTGTTCCTTGGACTCTGGTATTCTGATATTCTTCTGAGCCTAGGGTCCATGCCATCAGATTCTACCCTCTGGTGACCAGGAGATTGCTTTCTGTGCCACCAGGGCTACCCTCTAGGATTATTTTACATATCATTTATTCTCTATAAAGCTACCTGCCAGATAAGACTCTGACTTAATATTCAATTTTGTCTGACTTTAAGTGGATTCCTGAAGTTCTTCTGCTCCATGTATTTCCAAGATCTCAGGGGCCTAATGAATGAAGTCCAACCCTTTGCTTCCATGTTTCTCAAGACACTGGCTTCTTCTGACTGCCATCCTTTCTCTGGGATCTCATGATTCTTCAGGATGCATGCCCACCTTCACAAAAGAATCTCTTTGAAACTTGCCCAGGAATTCTTTGAGTATTTTTCTACTCTCAAATCTTTGGCTCACTCACATGACTTCAGGGTTGACCTCCCACTGTATCATCTTGCTCCCAAGTGCAGAACGGGATTCCTATCAGGTGACCTAACATTGTCTGGGCTACTGTTCATGCTTAACATCAACCATTTAAAGCTAAAAGTCTAACTAGTTCTTTGTAGAATACTAAAGCTCCCTTGTCTTTTAAATATGTCTAGTGCTATTCAGCGCTAAAGTGCCTAAAAGGCCAGCAAAGATGCTCTTTCTTCCATAGAAGATATTTGTGTCAGTTTTGTCCACCAACTGGACCTTTGCAGGGGTCCAAGAAAGGTGTGAACCCTCTGGTACTCATATAAGCCAACTAAAGTTCCCTATATATGTAGTTCTCCATGCAAATTGTCTCTTGCTAGTGTCAAAAAATTACATAAGCACCTGTCATTTACCAAAGTTGAAGTATTGTGTGGTTATCTTAAAGACTCTTGCCTAAATCCCGCAAGTTAAGCAGAAACCACATAACTACAAAATCTTACCTAAAGTGAGTTTATTATATCTTCAAAAGTCACCAAAGTCCAAAGGCCTCACCTTTATACTAACTCTGAGATAAAAAAAAATCATGTATCTTGACCCACCAAAAGTCCTACCACAGCTATAGTTCACTTCTCTAATTATCATTATTTTGTTCTAATTTCTCAGAGCTACTGGTCAATGCAAAAATAAAATATATTAAATAACTTTCTGATCCTTACCTGAACATAGCAGCCCCACTCCTGACAAAAACTTAGCAGTATAAGGCCAGTGTCAAGCAACAAAAGCCAGAGAAAATGCTGTCTACTGGGGGTGGCTCCCTAGGAATTGTGGAATCAAGCCAGATCTTCCCAAATTCCCTAATCAATAAGTCCCCTAACTTCATAAATGCATGACAAATTACAGAGTAGAGAGAATCTAGGACATATAATCAGACAGGGGAAAAAAATGTCTGGAGTGGGGCAGTTCTCCCCATAACAATGTCCTATTCATTTCAGAAGCACCTTGGATAGAATTTTTTAGTTAATGGATGTTCAATGTGTGTTGTTTTGGCATGAAACACAATGAAAAGGAACCTGGATTTTCTTCCTTTTCTTATTTACTTCCACTTCAACAACACAACAACCTTTACAAATGTCTATAGAGCAAACCCACCTGGAATGTCTATTAATTTCTAGTCCCCCCCAAACCCAAGCACATAGGGTTAATCCATAAATGAGAATTTTTTATTAAATTTAAGAGGCTTAATTAAAGAGTCCTTTAAAATTAGCATCACAATCATCATTTCTCACTCACTCAGAACATGTTTCTGACCAGCTGTTTTAACCTGTTTCCCTCCGAGGGCTAATAGGAAATACCAGAAGAGCCTTTTGCCCTGGAAACATCCATGTACTTACTGATTTTCCAGGTGGCTGTCCCAAGGCTTAGCCAAAGCCAGGCTTTCTTCATATCTGTATAATTACAGAATGTTAGATCCGGAAAGACATAGGATAATAATGTTCTCATGGCTCAGTTTTAAAAGTTCAAGTTTAGTCTCAGAGAGCCAGCAATATTTCCAGGCTCCTCTGACAGCTGCTGTGGTGATGCCCCAGATGGGGCCAGGCTGTATGACCTTGTGAATGAAGGAATCTTCATAGCCTTTAGACCAAGGGCCACCACTGGGGAGGCTCTATTCAAGTGTGGCTGCAATGCCATGCACCAGAGAAAATTGGAACATAAGCTAAAATAATTATTATTCCACCAAAGTTGCCTTATGTGTTTCTCTTAGGTCTAGGGATGGGGAGGTGCAAACATTTTCCCCTTAAGCTGGTTGACCTCTATTTGATTGAAAGCAACATCTGGTCTCCAGGCTGCCAGCGGTGTTGCTCCTATGGAGAGGTAGCCAATTGCAGACAGATGTGACATTTCCTTAACACGTTGTGTTGACATCACTGACATATACCTTATTTGAACAATGGACAGCCAAGCTTCTCAACACCTTTAAATCCAAAGCAATTCCAGCCTGATAGAAAGCCCCAAAGCTATTCTCTACACAGGCTTTTCTACAGGGATATAGAAGGAATCCAGATCCACACTTACCAGCCCCCATGGTTTTTCTGCTCCATATCCTGTCACTTAAGCCCCCAGCCATTCCCTTTAATACAACAAATGTGAATCACAGAGCACAGAGCTAAAGTCATTTGCAGGTATATGGCCTATGAAAATAATGAATACACCTTAAATTTCAGCCACCCTGAAAACCCCCAGACAAAACACTCTTTCTTATAGCTGACATATAGTGACTTAATTCTTCCAGCAGGTCCCAGCCACTCCCTAATCCCTTCTCTCCTACTGATCTCACTGCATCCTTATTACCTTATACCTCATGAGGAACACAGGCAAATATTGTTATAGCTAACTGCCAAAGAGGAACCTTCCTTCCAATGTGGGAATGCATTTGACCATAGAACACTTCATTGCCCTAAGGCCAACCCAGGTCCTGATTCTAATTCCCGGTATATTCTGATGGACCAAACAGAAAAGCCAAATAATCATTTAAGAGTTATTAACATACCATAGAAACACTACTAACATTGTTTATGTGACCAGTATTATTATTAATTATTGTCAACTAGAACTACCTCAGGAAAGAGCTTAGAGCAGCTCTTTACATTGTGACTTATATAACAGCAACAACACTATTTAAATTTACTTTTAGATCAGTTTTATGTCCAAACTCCTCATTTCCCATTTCTCCTATGAGAAGTATTTATTCAGTGCTTGTTATATACCAGGCACTATTAAGAGTGCAGTACATGAAGTAACTCATTGAATCCTCTGGCAAGATGAAAATTAGTATTATCTTCATTTTACAGATGAGTAAAGTTGAGCCCAACTCACTTGAAAGAAAGGCAAGATCCGAACCCAGCAACTGCAAGAGCACTCAGTCACTGTGGCACCCTCCCTCCAGACTCACATGGAAAGCTCTCCAACCCACATACAAAGCTTCAATAGTTGTTTAATTAATTTTAAAAAGTTAGCTAACCCAGGAAATATAAATAATTATTTATAGAAATACATTCCTAAATTTATTTACACTTTTTTTTTTAGTTTTTCGAGGTAGGGTCTCACTCTAGCTCAGGCTGACCTGGAATTCACTATGTAGTCTCAGGGTGGCCTTGAACTCATGGCAATCCTCCTACCTCTGCCTCCCAAGTGCTGGGGATTAAAGGCAAGGCGTGCGCCACCAGGCCTGGCTCTTATTTGCACTTTTAAAAGGCTTTTCAGCAATTCAAAATTCATTGTTTTCAAGCCTTTCAAAACCAACTTGGGTTTTCAAAATCCAAGGCATTTTTATGATGGGGCTGATATTTCACTGACTCACAGGACTATAATGTGAGATTGAATGTGAATAAGTCAGCTTTGGATGGAATGAAATGTTACCTGCTCCCAGAAAACATTAACTAAACATTAGTTAAACATTAACTAAAGTCATCAAGGAAGTTACAGGCATCATTGAGTTTTTATGCAAAAAAAGAAATGAACACATCAGTTAAACTGATAAGTTGAGTAAATGAAAGATAATAGAACTTCTGCTGCATCTCATACTGATATGCTATTATGTGATTATATATGTAAGCATTCTATTATATATAGTATATCAAAATGGTACATAATATTGAAATTCTGCTCTGGTAAATCAAAATTAATTTTAACTCAAAGATGTAGATACAAGGAAGATCCAAAATGGCTATGGCTATGAGAGGAGAAAAAGGGGAGGGGAGGGAAGGGAAGGGGAGGGGAGGGGAGGGGAGAGGGGGGGGAGGGGAGGGGAGGGAAGGGAAGGGAAGGGAAGGGAAGGGAAGGGAAGGGAAGGGAAGGGAAGGGAAGGGAAGGGAAGGGAAGGAAAGGGAAGGGAAGGGAAGGGAAGAGGGATGGAACTGAAGTATAGGAAGACAAGTTTTTTTTGAATAAGAAATGAATCTTTCCAATATATCAGCATATAAAGAACAGGAGTCTGAAGGAATGTGAGAGAGGTGTGGTCCACAATTTGCCCATCATGGCAGCTGGCACCCTTCAGGAGCTTAAGATACAAAAAAATGTCATTCTTTTTAAAAATTGTTTATGCCATTATCTTGTAACAATTCTAATGCTAAGTGCTGCTAGAAACACCATTTCTCCTTCCTCTCCAGGGTCTTCCTTCAGTGATAAGTGCAAGATTTGAAAAAATGCCTGCTCAACCAAGGGGATCCATGGGTGTTAGTACTTTCAGAAGAGAAAAAAATGAATAAAAATGAAAACACTGCTCAGCCATCCTAGAAGTCCAATTATCTTTGAGCATCAAGGGGACACAATGAAAGGCCCATCTGTGATGATTAATCCAGTTTGCCTGATAGTGAGGAAGGAAAGCAAGCCAAAGACGCATGGACAGGATTAAGAAATGACAATTATTTAGCAGGGGACATAGATGCCTTAGAGTGTTGCCACTGGCAGAAAGGTTTCCACAGGCTGAGGTGTCAGTGAACCCTGCTAACCCACTGCACCCGGGGACCAGCCAGCTGCTGGCTCAATCTCGTGTTCTAGGAAAGAGATGCGATACTCTTTATTGTCTAAGGTTCACTGCCAAATTCCCGTGATAGCTTTCTCTTTATTTGGGGGCAGAAAAAGAATCTCCATTCCCTGAAGGCTTCTACTTTACCATGAAAGTTACATTTTTACACTGGGTCCAGTGTTTGCTACTAAAATTATGTTCCCCTGAGTCCAGTGTTTCTGGTGTTTAAGTGAGCCCTTCATATCTGTGGGTTCCCTACCCACAGATTCGCTTGACCTCAGATTGATAATATTGGGGGGGGTGGAAATACATCTTGCAGCAATGCAAAGATGAGTTAAATTTCATAAAAGGATATACGTAGGTTATACACACAGGCTGCACCATTTGATAGAATGTACTTATGCATCCTCAGAGGTTGATATCTATGGAGGAAAGGGAGCTTCTGCACCCAGTACACTTAAATCCCTAAAGGACAATTTCACTGTTTTACACACACACACACACACACACACACACACACACACACACACACAACCTACCTGCAAGTCTTAGCTATGCTACATGTCTCAAATACCTCTCTCAAGTTCTGCATGCCCGTCCCCACATCAGCATCCATTTCTGTTTCACAACGAGTCATTTTCTCTATTATGAAAAACATGCTCTTAGCTTTGCTTTTTTCCACCTGTGTGTGTGCTTCTGCCTTGAGAAAAAGGAGATGGAATGCTTCACTGGGAATATGTCAAAGGTGTTATCCGTCACGCCACAGCATTCTTGTGGTTTGCTTGTATTAATCAGAGTTTTGGGTAGGTCATGAAAAGCATTAAGATAAATTAATGTGTAAAAGCAAAAATGTACACTTCATTTCTTCATGGATTTTCCCAGAAAACCCCAAAGCCCTCCGTTTAAGTTGCCATCTACTGTCTTTCTTATTGTGTTCTTGCTTTGCAGTGCTCCGTTTTACACTTTTGCAAAGTGAGAAATCTAGCAGAATTTCAGCCTTGGAAGAAATAAATGATCCATATTCCCTAAAATTTGGAGTTTTAACAGAATTCATTGTCCATCCATAAATTCATGGGCAGTCAATGTCTGTAAAATATCTATCTGCTCAGGGTAACACATATTGGTACCACCATTGAATCAGACATCATGGTTCCAGATTGTGAATTGGAGGGCCATTTCTCCTGAGGTATATTACTTTTATAGCTTGACCATAACATAAAAAAAATTGCAACTCTTATTTTAAGATAATATTGTTCACTCTACTCATTCTGCAAAATTAGAGTGTTTAAAAATCAGTCAAAATCATTCACAATTTCATTTTTCCTTGAACCAGATGCCATTAATATTTGGTTATATTTATTTAGTAGTGCCTTTATCTTATTGCTAGCTGTTTTCACACACAACTATAATATTAGCAACATATATATATGATTTAATTAGTGCACATTTTATTGGAAATGTTGTGCAGCATCATTTAAGCACTATCCTTTCTTAGTGTAAGGAAGCCAGGTTATTTCCTATATTTTCCTTATCTACCTCACTGCCATTACCAGCTTGAAGGAGAAATGCTAATACACATTCGCTGGAGTCCTGAGCTCAGGCAAGATACATCTCCCTCCTGTATGGCATCAGTCCTGTCATCTGTAAGGGTAACTTAAAGATTTAAGGAATTTTTCTTTGCCAAGTTGCTCAAGTAATGCATGGAACCCTGTAAGATCCATAAAAGTTTTAATTAGGAAAAAAAAAAAGTAAAATTTTGTACTTAGTAATCACAACAGCCCAACATTAACTCACAGAAATTTTTTTCCTCAGTACAATGTTGTGAGCAAACTGTAGGATGCTTATGTTGTCTTTGTCACTTTCAGGTAAGGATTTGATGATCCCAGACACAGAACAAAACAAGAGATACTTCTGACACTCATTCACAGAACACACAAATCCACTGGTGTCCTCAGAAAGCAACCTTCTGTCACAAAGCAGTAGCTGAGTAAGTAGATGATTAGTGTCTATAACAAAAATTTGAAATGTTGCACATTAGATCATGTTGATAATTCTCTTTTGTTCTAAACACTTGGCCTTTGTGATGAAGATCTGATAAACACCCATCTTTTTATTATGTATATATTTATAACTTATGTCACATATCTTTGTTAACAGATGCACATTTTAAACCAGGAAATAGCAAGCTAACTAAAATATAATTATTTTTGTTGGCTACAATTTCAGTGTCTAGCCTTCCAGACTGCTTAACAAATCCATGCCTAACAAATATAGTTTCTATTCCATACTAGGTATATTATTTTGCAACCAGAATTATTACTTAATATAATGTATTTCCATAGTGATTATATGATCTTGTAGAAATCCATTTTATAAGTGTATAACTAACTTAAATTAATCCTTGTTATTGCACACAACCATAAATTTTGCTATTATTAAATATCTTGAGATATTTATGTATTCCAATTCTTTTTCTTAGGATAAGTTCCTCAAAACAGAATTGCTCATCCAATCAGTGAATAGTCTAAGACTTTTGCCAAATTCCTGTCCAGTAAGACAGTGTGTGCTTTCCTAGACCTTTGTCAAGACTGCAAAGATTGTTCTTGGAATTTTCAACAACATGATGATCACTAAAATGCAGTAGTTCATAAAGTATTTGCACTTATTCAATGACTAATGAAGGTTCAACTTCTGAAGATGAATGTTTTTTATAATTTTTTGTTTATTTTTATTTATTTATTTGAGAGCGACAGATAAAGAGGCAGAGGGAGAGAGAGAGAGAATGGGCACACCAGGGCCTCCAGCCACTGCAAACAAACTCCAAATGCATGCAACACCTTGTGCATCTGGCTTATGTGGGTACTGGGGAATCGAGCCTTGAACTGGGGTCCTTAGGCTTCACAGACAAGCGCTTAACCACTAAGCTATCTCTCCAGTCCCTGAAGAAGTAGTTTTTAATGGTATGTGAAATGGAGAATCTAAAATGAGAACCAAAGCTAAAAATATTACTAATAGTTTTTAGAGTTATTTAGACTGGGAACTCTCAAGGAGATGAAAGCTGTTGGCACCTACATAAAACTGCACATAGAATTTTTCAAGCCTTCCTTAGACCTTCTATGGGCTAAATGATGTGTGAAGGCATCTGCCTTAAATAGGATCTAATAAGAAATCACAAACCCATCAAACTTCTACCCTACTTCCGTGGAGTGTTTGCAGTCAGTCTCTACTTTTCAGTGCACAGAATTAAAACTGAACTCAGGCCAGGCTACCTTTGAATAAAACTTCACCATTCGAAAGGAAAAGGAAAGTGCTTGCTGTGGTAATGGATGACTTGGGTAAATGACTCACTTTCCCTCAAGGCATTCGAGGCTATGAGGTCTAAGAGGGGAGCCCAGGACACCAGCAAAGACAAGGAAGGTTGAGACATCAACCTTCAGACAAGCCACATACATCCATCTCTAAGAGCTATTAGCCCTTACAGATTTTATAAAGCATATGGAATTGGGAGGGAAACAAGAGCAGGCAATCTCCTCTGAGAAAAATCTACTGTAAAATAGCCAATCTCTAAGAAATACATTAGGGGATAGTTATTAATTTTTCTTACAGATTTTCTCAGCTGACAATAGGTTTTATTATAGGGCTCCTCTAAACAGAGCCTAAGCACATTTTAAAAATAATTCAATTTTCAAAAAATGTGATTTACTGCCCACTTATTGTGTAAAATATCTTACTCTCCCGAGACTAGTGATGTTCTGTGCCAATAAACTATTTTAACACATCAGCTGGGGCTCCTTAGGAGACCACAATGCTTGATGGATAACAGAAGTAGCATTGCGTGTTGTCACAGAGGCTCTACCCGGAAGGGTAATCAATGGATTGGTGTCAACCTGGGGACACTAGAAAAGCATCGCTGGTGAAGTTCCTGCTGAATTTAAGAATGCTGGTGTCCCATGTTTCTACTGGTGGTCTGCATGATGTCTTGCAGAAGACATAAATCTAAGGCTGCTGGCATTTTTGCATTGGAAGATTCCATGGGCTTCTGTATATGAAGCGTGTTTTGAAATAAAGACAATTGGACAAGAAAAGGTACCTGAAGCAAGGTGAGAAACCCACTGAACAAAGATGCTCTTGTCTTCTTAGCACAGCGGCCAAAAGATACCAAGAACGAGAATCAAAGGGGTGATGGCATTGGACCAATAATGATGTTTCAATTATAAAGGAAACTATGCACTTATTAATTGCACAAATTTATTTATTAAGTACCCCACTTGAGCCAGTCCAGGGAATCCTGAGATATGTAAATGTGGCCACTGTTATTTATCTTTCCAATAAATGGCTTGTGATAAAGGAAGATTTTTTACTAGGAGCTAAAATCCAGAGAGCTTTTTCGCAGCTTTGGAAAAAGTGTTAAGGCTTTGGAAGGTTGTCAAGGGAAAGGCACAGAAGGAGCAGGCTTAGAAGGTAAATCTCAACTGAAAAGATTAAGTCCCGGGTCTGCAGTCTCCAATGGTCTAATGGTGTCTAATGGAGATCACCAGCCATTTTCCATTTATCTAGAGTGAATCTTTTTGAAATGAGCTTGAACCATTGCAGAAGAGTATAGAGAGAAACAATTCTGAGAATAAAGTTAAGATAAGATTTTTAAGTGAATAATATGGGAATTTCTTGTTTAAGACTCAGAAAATACAATCATCCCTTTTGGCTCAGGGCTCACTAGGGCCCCTGTAAGTGGAGGATATCATTCTTGACCTCCCATGACCTTTCCAACTGGCCCTGTCTAGCAGAGTGCTGATACATGAATGATTTTCAGATTCTCAAACTGGAAAATAGCTCATCGCCTGGACAAGAATAAAGTTTCTACTCACAGGCATCTATCCCCTTATAGCTGATGGTTTATGTCACCCCTGCCATTCTAATTGATATGGGTGCTAAGTGAAAGTGCTTCAAGTTCTACACCTCAGAGTTCAGAGTTCTCATTATATACTGAACTCTTCTCTGAAAATGTTTTTCTTTTTTTTAATTTTTTTTATTTTATTTATTTTTGGAGAGAGATACAGAGAGAGACAGAGAGGGAGAGGGAGACAGATAGAGATGGGCGCGCCAGCAGTCTCTCAGCTGCTGTGAACGAAATCCAGATGTGTCCGCCCCCTTGTGGGCAAGTGCGGCATTGCACCCTTGTGTCACTTTGCATCTGGCTAAACGTGGGACCTGGAGATTGGAACTGGTGTTCTTAGGCTTAGCAGGCAGCCGCCTTAACCGCTAAGCCATCTCTCCAGCCCTGAAAATATTTTTCTTAACCTTGCCCATTCATTTATTTCTAGTAACTGTTGTTCTCATCTCAAAAAGCAGCATGTGTTTACTGAGTGTTTAGAAAATGTATCTAGAAAATGTAGAAACTTGAGTTAGAAAAGACAGAAATAAAACTGTCCTGCAGTCCACAGCTCAAAGATAACCACTATTCACATTTTTTATTTCCTCTGGCCTGAGATTTCAGTATCTATGCTTTCCCCTTGTGATACACTCTCTGGCATGTAAAACATTCCCAAGAGCTGAGCCAGCTCTGGACAATTGTGCTGTGGCGTACGGAAAAAATGGTCTCTGCTTTATTCACAATTCCCACAGTAACCACAACCATTCCTCACACTCGAGGCCAAGTGACAACATAAGACACTGAGTATATATTAATGCTACTCTCATTTTTGCTTAGAGAAGCTTCTCTTTTCCAATGGCAGTGACCACTGGGATGACCTAAAAGATACCAGAGTGCTGACAAGAAGTGACAGAGGAGTGCTCAGCACTGAAATATTTCTATCATATCTTCCAAGGCTCAGGTCCAATGAGGAAGAGGTGGCAGAAAGAATGTAAGAGCCAAATGCAATCTTCAAGACATAAATTGGCCTCAATAGCCATGACCTAGCACTACATTCAGAAGAACTTTATAATAAGAGGAAAAGATGATGACATCAAAATAAAAGACAGACTAATTGAGAGAGAGAAGGGATTATGTGGTTTATTTAAAGACTTTTAAAACTAGGTAGAAGGGCTGGAGAGATGGGTTAGCAGTTAAGGCGCTTGCCTGCAAAGCCTAAGGACCCATGTTCCATCTCTCTCCAGATCCCATGTAAGGCAGATGCACAAAAAAGTGAGGCTAGTGAAGGTCACATATGGCCACTAGGTGGCACAAGCATCTGGAGTTCCATAGCAGTGGCTAAGGCCCTGGCATGCCAACTCTCTCTCTCTTTGTCTATCTCACTCTCTCTAAAATTAAAAAAAAAAAACTAGGTAGTAAAGAATAGAAGGAAAAGAGAAGGGAGAAGAGGAAATGGAAGAGGAAAATGAGAGAAAGGAAAAGAGGAAAGAAGGCAAGCAGGGAGGGAGGAGAAGGGGAAAGGAATTTTTAATAAAAGTATCAATATTTGAGTCATACTTTAAATTTTATCATTTAAAAAGATTCTGCAGGCTGGAGAAATGGCTTAGCGGCTAAGGCATTTGCCTGCAAAGCCAAAGGATGCCGATTTGATTCTCCAGGACCCACGTAAGCCAAATGCACAAGGGGCACATGCATCTCTAGTTCATTTGCAGTGGCTAGAGGCCCTGGCATGCCCATTCTCTCTCTGTCTGCCTCTCTTCTCTCTCTCTGTCTGTCTCTCTCCTTCTCTGCTTGCAAGTAAATTAATTAATTAAATTTTAAAAAGATTCTGCTAGTCTAGACATAAAAGGAAGAAATATGTGTCATAAAAATTCCCAGTGGAAAAGAAAAAATCAAATATATTTTTGTCCTATTGTATAATCAAATTTTGGATTTCTATGAATTTTTTTTCATCAAGCAATGATACAGTTTCAAGTTATAAGTAGATTCTGAAGCTCAAAACAAACAGTAAAACTAAGCTAAAATTTGACATAAATAGTCTTCGAAGGTGTTGATTGAATACCATGGAACCTCATCGAGAACCACGCTTAAGTGGAACTCAGCACCAATCATAAACAACCGATCCAATGCATCCTGTGGGCTCACAGAAATAGCTCACAACACAGAAGAAGCTGGCTGCTGTTGTTTGGCTTATTGTGCTCACTGAGGCATTGCTAACACAAAGGTTTCACATCACAGTTAGAGGCAAATTGGAAAACGGGGAAAGAGAAGCAAGAAAGCGAACCAAGACTTCCTGCACTTGGCTCCATCCCAAGACTAAGTGGAAAACCAGGTGGGATGGTTACTCTCTGGTTGTCAGTCCAACAGGTTTTCGAATCACCATGGAAACAAATCCTGGAGCATGTCTGTGAGGGGTTTTCTAGGTTAGGTTAATGGGCACAGGAAGAACTCTCCTAAGTATGGGCAGTGCCATTCCATGGGCTCGAGTCCTGGACTGCATGAAAAGAAGTGAGGTGAGCAACAGCTTCCATCTCTCTCTGCCTCCTGAATGTGGATGCAGTGTGACCAACTTGCTTCATGCTCCTGCCACCACCATGGTGGGCTGTATGACCTCAAACTGCAAGCTGAAATAAAACCCTGCTTCCTTAAGTTGCTTTTATCAGACCCCTTTCTGCAGCACTGAAGAAAGTAACTAATACAACATGCATCACGAGTGATTAAGGAAATTTGAAACTTTGATGTGTGGACTCCAGCATAATCCAAATCGTGGCACTGAGGCAGGAGAGTGTGCTGACAAAGATCTGCTTTCAATCTGCTCAAATGAAACTCTCAGCTCCAGCCCAGATTTAAGCTCTTGCTGAATTAGTGAAATACTTTGAGTCAAACAGGATTTATATTTTTATTTTTAATTTTTATTCTGGAATAAATCAAACCCAATTTCCCCAAGGTGAAATTGTGCAGCCTCAAGTAAACAAGCTGTATAAAGTAGCTTCTTATGCAAAGTCAGCAGCTCAGCCCCTAGCAAGGACGACATGTGAAATACTTTGAAAGTGACAGGCAAGCTCCTCTCACATCCCTGCACTTACTACTCAGTGTGAAGCAAGCAAACACCCATGATGCCCGCAGTGGAATGCAATGTGCAAAGGGAACCCTCAGCCGCAGTTCCCGGTCCTTCCGGTGCTTCTAAATCATGCAAGAATCACTCCCCTTGACTACTCAGATCCTCCTGGCACCTAGAGCATACTTATGCACTTTGGGACTATTCGAATGGTGTGTGCAATCCCAGATTTCAAGAACAAACAGAAATTCCAAACACTAACTATAGTAATTAATAATGTTGGTATTGGTATTACTTTTGTTAAGCATGGTACCTGTGACAATTTATATGGATTATCAACTTGACAGAACCTAGAATGACCTAGAAAACAAGTCCTAGGGCATGCCTCTGAGGGAATGTCTTGGTTAGGTTAATTGACGTAGAAAGATCAGCTTAACCCTTAACTGTGGTGGCCTCATTCAAGGGCTCTGGTTTTTGACTGTGTAAAGAGAAGAGAGCTAGCTGAGCACCAGCCATCATTGTTCTCTGCTTCTTCGCTGTGGACTGAATGTGAACAACGGCTTCAAGCACGTGACCAGCTACCTCAATCCCCCGTCACCATATCTTCAACACGATGCTGAACTGTAATTTACAACTCTAAGCTGAAATAAACCCTTCCATCCTTACACTGCTTCTTTCAAGCATTTCGTCACATCAATGAGAAATGATCTAATACAGTATCTGCCTGGCAAATATTTTCTGAAAAATAAGTTCAGAACATCCAAGGACCAAGTCCATTTTTTCTCGGCCATTTCATTTCATCTATACCTCGGTACCAAAAATAAGCGTACTTAATACGATGGCCTCTTGAGAGGAAAGGGTACCAGTTATGTCTCTAAAGTTTAGAGGAGTGCTAGAGTACCTGACAGATTTATTCAGTCCTAATCACCCAGTACTACTACTGATTCACATGGCATCTCACCGAGTACTAACACTAACACAGCTGAGTACTTACTATAACTGCCTTTGTAGAAGACAACAGTAAGGCTCAGGGCTGCTAAAAGCATGACCAGAGCGCGTCCCCAGGGAGTTGTGGAGTCTTGTTGGGAAACCTAGATCATTCCAGTTAATTCCTTCTGCCTTCGCTGGATGTTTCCATACCACCCCTCCCCCACGCATGCACTCCCACACCAAGTGCAAGGCCCTCAAGCCACTCTCCCCTCCTCAGTTCCAACACTTCCCCTCCATGCTTTATCCGTCCATCTTGTCTATAGATCAAATGTGCTTATAACCAAAACATCCACAGGGAAGGTTGGATATGCACAGCAGTAGTATAAAAAATATCAATTTATCACATGCTTGTATGGAAAGATAGTAATGAGTGCTTTTAGTTCTTAAAGTCATTCAGAAAAATAAAGAGGCTTAAAGGTGAATAAAGAAGAAACCAAGTAATAGCAAAGTGTTAAGTGTCTATTTCCATCATATTCTGTGTTAGGTGGAGAAGCTGCCAATGGTCTATGCTCTAAGGGGCAGTGTGTGCATTTGGTTAAGAATATCCTAGGCTGGAGCTGGAGAGATGGCTTAGCAGTTAAAGATACTTGCTCTGCAAGGCTTCTAACCTGAATTCAATCCCTAGCACCCACATAAAGTTGGCCACAAAGTGGCACATGCATCTGTAATCCCACCATGTCCACAGCATAGAACTCAGAAGAAGAATCCTGAAGCTCACAGGCCAGCTACACTGGCCTTGCCCGAGGCAAAACCACAACCTTGTCTCAAAGAAAGTGGAAGGAGAGGACCAACACCCCAAGGTTGTCCTCTAACCACCACACGTGTGTCATGGTATGCACCTATATAAGCACACAAGAAGAAAAAGAAAGAAGAAAGAAAGAAAGAAAGAAAGAAAGAAAGAAAGAAAGAAAGAAAGAAGGGAGGGAGGGAGGGAGGGAGGGAGGGAGGGAGGGAGGGAGGGAGGGAGGGAGGGGGGAGGGAGGGAGGAAGGGAAGGAAGGAAGGAAGGAAGGAAGGAAGGAAGGAAGGAAGGAAGGAAGGAAGGAAGGAAGGAAGGAAAGGAGGGAGGGAGGGAGGGAAAAGAAAAGAGGAAGACAGAAGGAGGTAAAAAGGAAGAGGAAAGAGGGCAGGAAGAGAGGGAAGGAAAGAAGGAGAGAAGAAAGGGTATCTTAGATGACACTGAAAACTCTGGCTATAGCGTTTATTATCACTGAGACTTTAGCAAGATATGTACTCTTGCAACAACTCCATTTCATATTCATCATAGTTCATCTTAGTCGATGGCAATGAAGGGCAAGTGGCAAGCCATAAGCAATCCCTCTGTGGTGTTTCATCTCCCAGCTGCGAACAGAAGACACGAACTTGGGCTCCTATCAGCTGAATTGCTGAATCAGTCACAGCATGGTTCCTTGATTCCACGTCATTTTTAGGCTCCTCAATAAGTTCCTCACGGCCAAAGAAACACGAGCAATGATGGTTATGACTAACACTAAACATCTGCTCTTTCCAAAAGAAACTGAGGAGGAAAGAATGAGTAGACTGCAAAAGCTACACACTTTCCTAGGGGTTAGCTTCAATCATTTTTAGGGAAGGTGGGGAATGAAAAAGCTTTCTTCCCCCATAGAAAAACAGAAAAAGGAGGCTTCACAGGAATGATTCCTGTGGTATTTTCATTATAATATGAAAAAAAATGCATCTGAGATTTTATATTCAAAAATGGAAAACTTCTTGATAAACAGAACTTTGGGAATGAGGATTTCTTGGCTCTTATTACTGAGTCCCAAATGTACAGTACTAGCTGCTGTAACTTCTGTGCCCCACTAGCTCTCTCTGTGGGTGTTCCCATTGCTTCAACAGCACAAGCAATCCAAGAGAAATTCTAACGCTGCATGCCCAGTTCCCCACCTACCATTTAGTGCCACCTGTGAGCAGACATCCAGGAAGAAGCAAAGACGCTGAAACTGGATGCTAGACTTAGAGGTCATGCTTCCCAGGTTTTAACTCAGTACTTCCCCACCCTAAAAATAATACTCTCTTGCTGCTACGGCATGGCATGAGAAAATGTGGTTTGACAAGCCTTCTCACATCAGCAGAGAGGCATAAACCATGTCCAGCTGAGCCAGGTTGCTTCACCACAGCCCTGGAAAAGAAACACACCTACAGTCAAGAGATCTCCATCCAAGCTGGCTTTTCCTCATTTCCTATGGGAAGCCAGAGGAAGTTTCTTGACAAACTTAGATGACTTTCTCTAATCCAGGGAAATCTGGCATATCATAGGATAGGGATTCAAGGTAAACTAGCACCACATATATTAATGGCTCTAATTTTCTGGCAGGATGACTTCGATGCTCAGGGCAAAAGAACTATTTCATGGAGTCCCCCTGCCTCTACCAACACAGTCCATCGCCAGGCCGCTGAGGAGCAGCCTAACTGCAAAGCACACCCTGGGGTAAGCGCTCCTGCCATCACCCCAATGAGAGAGAACAGTGAGGCCCCTTCATTTATTACCTATCCCATCAGCACACAGGTATTTCATTAACTAGAATCCCGCCACCCTATTCCTTGTAAGGCCTGAGTCAGTCTGCTTTTTTTTTTTTTTAATGCCTGAGACTCATTTAATAGTTTTATATTTGCTCTACTTTGTGAAGAATGTATTTTCTTCTGACCAGCTTAGGAGTAAAAATGTTAGCTGAGTGTTTATTGATCCAGACTAGATAAAACTGTCCATTTAGCCCAAAACCTGTGCTTCTGGAACATTAATAAATAATAGCATTTAATCATATTTAATCATATCTCACATTTTTATATTTTTTTATTTATTAGAGCTGAGAGAGAGAGAGAGGATAGACACGCCAGGGCATCTAGCCACTGCAAACAAACTCCAGACGTATGGGCCACCATGTGCATCTTGCTTACGTGGGATCTGGAGAATTGAACCTGGGTCCTCGGGCTTCATAGGCATGCAGCTTAGCCATTAAGCCATCTCTCCAGCCCACATTTTTATATCTTGTTTGCCAAGATAAGATCATTTCCATTGAATAACCACAAAGGAAGAGAAAGAGAAAAGAATAACAAAAAGAGGAAGGGAGAGATGAAGGAAAACAAAAAGGGGAAGAAGGAGGGAAGGCATGAAGAAGGCAGAGAGGTAGGGAAGAAGGTGAGCTGAAATGACTGTTGAGCTATGTGCTCAACCAAACAACATGTCTACTGTAGTCCCCTGATATGTATTTAGAGTCTGAATGAGTAAATGGATGAAAAATTTCAGGTAATTATCAGCAATATTTGTCAGCATGGTCTTAATAATAGCAAGCATTTTTAGTGCATTCATTCAATATGTTCACTCATTATTTCTCAGAAAAACCTAGAACGTGAGATGCTATTTTCATCTCTGTTTTATCAGCAAGAAAACTGAGACACTTGGATTTTAAGTTACTTGCCAAAGACCACACATCTGGAAGGTAGTTTGAACCATGTCAGTCTGTCACCAGAGTCCACCATATTCTCTGCAAATATCAGTCCAATTGCTTAAACAGTTAAGGGATGCAGTGAAAGCTGAGACGCAGAATAAATAAGCTCCAAGGATGATTTAACAAATGATCAATATTTTTATATATCAAAAGGACTTTTACAAGTGTCTTTTACTTATTTGTAACCCCATGAGCATTATTGGTGTCATGGTAAGGAAGTGTCCCCTTGTGGACACAGGCTGTCTTTGTTTGCACATTGGACATTGAGCAAGAGAGAGAAAGCTTGCCCTTAAATATTCACGGGTATCCATTCCAATC
Source organism: Orientallactaga sibirica (assembly GCA_036365145.1). NCBI lineage: Eukaryota > Metazoa > Chordata > Mammalia > Rodentia > Dipodidae > Orientallactaga > Orientallactaga sibirica. Next base: position 2,019,599 of record JAEOAD010000044.1, on the reverse strand, counting down.
TAATTGGACCAACTCAGGGCATATAAGCTACATAACCTATCTTAGACCAAATGATCCATGAGAGAATGACACAAACTGAGGAAGGGACTCCCCGGGAATGGAGTGATTTGGAGAGATTAAACAAGACTGTCCACTGTCATATTTTTTTTTTTTAGTAGTGTCGTCAGGTGAAATCTACAGAAAAGCCAATTCTATCACTAAAGTAATCATGTCATGATGACTACATCATAAATCTTATGAACTAGAAAATTTGTCGGTTCACTTCCACTTATGACATTCATTATTTTAGGAATATGTTCAAATGAACACTTCTTGAGAAAAAAAAAACATGTTTTTAGGGACACATTTCTTACTTGTCTCAGTTGTGTGCAAAGAAATTATAATTATGCTCCCATGATTTTTCAGTGAGATGACTTAGCAGGGAAATTTTTAAATAAAGGAAAACACAAGCCATTGCCCTTTCTTCACTGTTGTAAGATATTTTCCATCATAATCTATGATCCGTCTTTGTCGGTACATGTGACAAGAGAAATAGTACCCTCATCACTCCGGATATGTGGACAGGCTCAGACAAACCAGCACCAGATCTTTGATTCAGCTGGTCTTACAGTGAAAACTGTGCAAGGTGCCCAGGTGTTTTGTAGTGAGAGGCATCAGACAGACAAGCTGAACCTCCAGATCACAGCCAGGGATATGAAAATGACATGCCCCAATAAGGCCAAGAGGCACTTCTCAGCAACACTAGATCGCTAACTCCATGCAGGTGGCATAAACAGCTGCTGAATGTTCCTGCACAGACATAAGGGCCCGGGAAGTCTTCACCTGGGAGGATTCCTTATTGTCTCCTGCTTTCTACAAGTCTTCAGCTTCCACATCCTTTGCCATTAAAGAAACATTGGATAACTATAACTGTGTCTACTGGCCTCTTACCATCAGTCACATCACTGTCCCATAGAGACACTCATGAACTTACACAGGAAATTGAACAAGAGCAGTTGGGAAGTCTATCATTTTCTGTGACGTCTCTATGTATTGAATTTGAGATAGCTAAAAAGCAATTTTCTAAGGTGTTCTATATGACTCTATAAGCTTCTAGCACACCCAAACATAACTAAAGGAATCTTCTTAAATTAAGAACTTAATGAGTTCATGAGATTACCTGTTTGGGTAGTCTAAGTACTTCCTTTCTGATGCGAGGTCTTTATAAACTTGTTACTCAAAAGAGAAGTTCAAGGCAGGAGAGATGGCTTAGCTGTTAAGGCACTTACATAAAAAGCCTAAGGACTTACATTTGACTCTCCAGGTCCCACTTAAGTCTGACACACATGATACAAGCACACAATGCCACACATGCGCACAAGGGGGCACACACAACTGGAGTTTGATTGCAGGGGCTAGAGGCCCTGGAGTCCCAATTCTCTCCCTCTGCCACACGCATTAAAATATAGGCCAGTTTGTTGAGCTTGCCTTAAAAGAAATAAAAGAGAAGTTCATAAAGCAATAATACCTGAAATTCAGCATCTACTGATTCAGAATTGGATGTTTATCAAGATTCCAAATGTGTCTATTACACCTTGACGATCAGGTGGTTATTTCTTTAAAGTATTGCCTTCTTTAGCTTACATCAACATACCCTCCCCCATCCCTCAATCACATAGAAAAGCCATGTGCATCAGCCACATACTCATTTGCAGATATGTACAACTGGAGCCATATCTTTAAAACCACATAGCAAATGAGACAGATATCCACAAGCAATACTCATATGTGCATGAGACTCCTCTAATAGTCTACATATTTTCAAGATAGAAATTACTGTAACTGTTAATTGTGAAATATCAGTTACTAGAAATAAAACAAAAATTTTGAAGACACAGGACAATCTGCTATGGTTTGAACATGCTTTGTTCCCTCTGAAAACTCATTCCTGATCCTGGGCAGGGTTTAAGGTTAAAATCATAGAGGCAGAGTCCCATGATCAATACACTGGTGAGGCAAAGAACCAGGTATGGTGGTGCACACTTCTAATTCCATTACTTGTGAGGCTGAGGCAGGAGAAACATGAGATTGAGGTCCTGCTGGGCTACATAGTGAGACTCTGTTGCAACAAATAAGAAGGAAAAAGAGGAAGAAGAGGGGAGGAGGTAGAGTTGTCCAGTATAGATACACGTGTTCTTCTTATCTCTTAGTAGCTCTTCCCTGTGTCTCCTTGGGACTATGCCAATAATGAAGCCATCAACCAGGCGTGGCCCCTCAACATTAATCCCAACAGTGAACCAACATAAGCCAATTTCTTGAAAACCCACTAGGCCTGTGGTGTCGTTATTAGCAAATGAAGGCAACTAATAATAATTCAGTTTAAATGAAAGAGACTGTGTTAGTCTTGAGTAAAGACATGAGAAGTTGTCACTGCCCTCCTCTGATGTATGGAGTTTGACTACATGAGAAAGGGTTGGCTTTCTGTAGGAGACAAATGATAGAAAAATAGAATACAAAAAAAAAAAAAAAGATATGGAAACCTTACCAAAGATAGAGTGTGGGTGTTGGGGTGGTAATTCCTTGATGGTGGAGACAATTACTTTACTCTCCCTTCTTGCCATAATGGATCTCTTTCCATGGATTTCTAGTCCAGTTATCTTTGTCAACTGTGGAAATGAGCACGGTACAATTCATTGACCCACTTCGCTAATTGTGAGCTAGATTTGGGCCAAATGTTCACTTACTGCTTGAAGACCACAAGCCCCCAATTGGCTAGTGGGCCCTAGAGTTTCTCTGAGTCTGCAGGAATTTGCATCATTTCAAAGCCTATGTCCCTTCACCCATTGTCTGAGTACTTCCTTTTTGCCAGTCTTTACCAATCCCCTTCTCTATTGTCACAGTCATTCATAAATGTGAAAGTTACCTAAATAGTTAAACACAATAATAAAAACTTGCCAAACTCTCTCATGGACTTAGTTTTTTTCCATCAGACTCACCACTACTGAAAGGACATCATTTTTTCCTGGTTGCCTTTTACATTTTTTCTACCTGATTAAAATATATAAGGTTATGAAGACTGGATGTCATATCCATCATTGTCTTTCCAGGCATACTTAGAACAGTTCCTGTACCCAAATAAGCCCATGATAAATGCTTATTGAACAAACAGACATTTCTGGAAGGCAATTTGGTGATGGGTATCGAAATCCTTCAAAGCTTGTGTAAAGCCTATGGCCTGAAATTTTAATCTCTAGAAATTCATCCTTTAAAAAAACACCTGCATTTCAGTATTGAAAGATTTGTTCAGCATAGCATAAAATTGAAGAAAAAGCACCATTCTAAACATATAATCAGAGATTATTCATTCACTATTTCAACAAACATTTACTGAGTACTTACTAAATTCCAGGTATAGGGCTGGGTACCAGAAATATAATAGCTCATAAAAAAATATGATCTCTGGAGGAGTCCAGAGAGCTTGAGAAAATGTTTTGCTTTTTATTTTTGTAATGCGGCAAATAAGTGAACATTAGCTTATAGACACTCCACTAATAGTAGCAATAATAATGAGGATAGCTTACATTTGCATAACACTTATAACTTTTCAAAGTAATTCTCCAGCCATTATATTTCTCAAAATTAGGTCATATTAAACTGCACTTGAACTTCATTATTAGATCTTTCCTGAGAAGAGAGTTGAGAGGCTGTTGGACCTTTTACATTAACTATAGACATATAAGATGAATTAATCAAATTCTGCTGTATTTGCTATTAAGGTCAATTGAGTGGGAAAAATAGATGCTCTGCAGGGTTTTGAGTAGGATGCAACAGAGAAGATTATTCAAAAGTAAAAAAAAAAAAATACAAACTTTTGAAATGCTTTCATTTTCAAACTAAATCCTAAGCCTACTGTGTGATGACACATCATGGGTAGTCCACATGAATACCTCAAGTTCTCATGGCTGGTGAGATGCCTCAGAGGGGAGAGAACACTTACCAGGCAAGTGTGAGGACCTGACCTCTGCTCTCCAGCACATACTCAAATGCGAACACACATAAAGATTCTTGTTAAACTTCACTAGTCGAGGTGTATTGATGGTGAACCTAATGAGACTGGCTTCGGGGCCCTCTCCTTGCATGCCCCCATCAAAACTCTGAAGAGCACTCAATAGAATAGTCACCTGTCATATTTTTATAACATTTAAAAACTCTTACCTCAGCAGGTTAGCCTGGTATCTCTTTCCATTTTGTCCTGTGATGCATTTCTCTTTTGTTAGGTAATATTAATACAACCATAGGTGGAGCTTCCCAAAGGATGGTAAATATTATTATATTATATTATATTATTATATATATTAAGTATATATTATATAATATATAATAATATATAATACATATTATATTATTTTCATAACCCTTTAAAGGTACATAATTTTATTTAAAGTATTAAAAAATGTATAGGCCTATGTGAAGTTAACTGATTTGTCAATGATGATTAGTACAATCAGTAGACAAGAGGAGTTTGTATCTGTTTGTTATCTAACCAGAAACATAAAGATACTTTGTAGTATCCAGACACCTTGTCTGTTATCACAGAAAGAGGAAGTGTCTCTTTTATATTCTCTAGAGTCAAAGGTGTGTTCCCTAGTCAATTTCAAGACACCTACCATGAAGAAACAGTTGCAATGCTGTTAGTGCACACAGTATCATGACTTGGTTTTTTAAAAACCTGTTTGTGTTGAAATAACATGGCCACCTTGCCTCTGCAGCCAGCCCCTAGTGCAGCATATCTAACGTGACTTACACAGTTCCTCATAATGCCATGTCACTTACTTTGCCACCTGGCAACATTCATCACCCAGGATTCCCTCAAATGTTGTTACTGCCCTTCACTAATGACTACAGCAAATGCAAGTCTTGCCCAAAGTAAGAATTTGTGAACAATGAATGATTTTTTTCTCCCTCTCTTAAATTTGCCATCTGTTATTTTACAGCATTAGTGCCATACAACGTATTTGGTACATATTTTTTTCACGTAAGTTTCTTAAGTTATAATCATGGTGCCTCTAGAATAAGATCAGCTATCATTTAACTCTGCCTTTGTCTTTTTCCTCACACCTAGGAGAGAAAAGGGGCAAATGCACAGAGGGAGGAGAGGAGAGTGGTCAAGTCCAATTTGTGCAAGGAAAACCCATTCAAATGACATCACTCTGTCTCACCGCACCACATTCATAGGAGACAAGAGACAACTTGCATCAAAGAGACTGATGACTGGCCTTACAGAGCAAAAAAAAATCCTTGCAGAAGATGTTTACAGCCTCTCCTGGAGGGGTTGTGAACTCCTGAGTCCCACAAAGTTCAAAAGGCATGCTACCTTCTGCCTTCTGCCTTCTGCCCTCAGGTTCTGCACACCTAAAACAATATTGAAATCCAAGGAAGAACCAAAAACATCCTCCAATCGAGTTCAAGGATGGATAGTGGACACCAGTAGATCAAAGCCCTTAGCTTGTCTTATGTCAGATGAAAGTGAGTCACCACAAAACCTGCCACTACCATTCTAGTTGTCTAGTATCACAAATTATCTTAAAAGAAATGCCACATGACTAATGACTAATGAGTGAAATCTGCTTACAAAGACACGGGAACTCCACGTCTCACAAAGCTTTGAGGCATCCCATCAAACCCAAATATGAAAGGAAGGGTCACAAAGCATCCCAAAGGTTGAGATACGGATGGGGAGGCTACAGGTACAGATGAAATATTAAGAGTCCATCCAGATGACATGCTCAGTTCCAGACAATCTCAGGATCCAGAAGGAAACAGATAAGCTTGAGGAAAGCTATAAAGATGTCCCCAGAGGGGCCTGGTGAGATGGCTTGGTGGTTAAGGCACTTGCCTGCAAAGGTGAAGGACCTAGGTTCAATTCCCCAGGGCCCACGTAAGCCAGATGCACAAGGGGGTGCATGCATCTGGAGTTTGTTTGCAGTGGCTGGAGGCCTTGGAGCACCCATTCTCTCTCTCTCTCTCTCTCTCTCTCTCTCTCTCTGTGTGTGTGTGTGTGTGTGTGTGTGTGTGTGTGTGTGTGTTTCTGTGAGTAAATTTCTAAATAAGATAAAGATGTCCCCAGAGGAACAGGGCCCAGGGTGGGGTCAATGTTGGCTGTGGCTCAAGGATTAGCAATAAGCATTTTGAATGTGCAGTTAAGAATGCTTGCTCAGAAGATAAACTTAGTAAGGGTTTAGTGAAATATATTTATTTGATTTTATGTTACATCCATACATAATTAACTTATCACAAGCCATCCCAATGCAGAAATAGGTTCTAGGATTTTCTACCATCCACTGTAAAAATTTTAATACAAAAAGTATTTTAATACAAAAGCCCATGGCCAGAAAACATGCCAAGATATGACATTGTACCATGAGAATATGTGTTACACGGGCTAGGGAGATGGCTTAGCAGTTAAGGTGATTGCCTGTGAAGCCTAAGGACCCAAGTTCAATTCTCCAGAACCCATGTAAGCCACATGCACAAAGTGGTGCATGCATCTGGAATTCATTTGCAGAGGCTGGATGCCCTGGCATGACCATTCACCCTGACTCTCACACACTCTTTTTCTCTCTCAAAATGGATAGATAAAATAAATTTTTTTAAATAATATGTATTACAGGTACTGGTGAGAAACAAGGTTTGAAAGTAAGAAGCCAGGACCTAGTTTTTGCAAAATGTTTTCAGTATTAAAAGCTCATATGTGAAAGGAACATGATGGAAATTTCCCAAAAGTTAATATCAACATTAATAATTTTCATGAAATAGCCATGAACAAGATCTGAAACCAAGGAAGCATGTTAAAAAAGCGATTAAGCTATCTTTTCATTTGCTGCACAGAAAATGTTACACAATTACTGTCATATAGCAAAATGATCATAGTGTACAACCAAAATGCAAGAGAAAGTATTATGTGAGTGCATTCATTATTAGAGCTGTAGAGCTTAGTTTCTGAATTTTCTGGTGTTTATGTCAAGACAGCTTTTTAACTTTGTGACTTTCTGTGATTTCTTTTGTCATTCTAAATATTTACTTTCATGCCTGATTTTTAATTCATTTTGCTAATGAGGGCACATAAAATCATACACATTTTCAGGCTCACAAAGCCTCCATCTATCCCTGTTTATGGTGTCACACTTCAAAATAGCTGACTTGTCAATTGGAGCTTGTCATGAGCTATAAAAATAAGCATGGAGATTTATGAGTCTCTCTGGGTAGCAAGTACAGTATTTACTTTCCAAAAGGAGCCATTCACACTTCAAATCAAAAATTCTGTCTCTTCTTACCAAATACTACTCGGGCCAAGATATAAACATGTACACAAGTAATCACTAACTTCTTCATTCTGGCTGTCAGAAGATGACAAACATCATGGCTGGCTAGATTCCTTTTCTTGAGAATTCATTTAATTCCTAAGCAGGGTTTACATTCATTTTATCTTTGTTTTCCTACCAGCTCCTGCTTTCATGCAGTTCTCTTGGGAGAAGTTCCTAAAGTATTGAGGACTGTTACAGCCAGCTGTGCTGGGCCGGGCGACTGGCCAAGGAGTGTAAATGCATGGAAGGCCAGCGGGTCAGCTGATTCCTGGCCAGTTCTGCTCGGACTGCATCCTCAGAGAGGGGACTCTACACTTCATCAATGGGGAAACCAACTCCCCCAGCCCAGATGCTGCTGCGTCTGGCCAAAAACACAGCCGGGTAGAATCTAAGTGAGGGTGGCCACTTTCAAGGCAGCAGATGGAAGAGAAGAGTATGGTGCCTGGGGGAGATATTAGAAAGCTGGAATACTTCAGCATTAATCTAATATAATCTGATGTTAACACTATTTCCATGGGATAAGGCAGCAGTTGGACAAGGTGCTTCCTGTTGCAGTCAGTATGAATAGGTAGCTACTGCCAGCATCTTGCTCTAAATTGGGACTCCACAAATAATTACACTTGTATTCTCTGAACACACGTCAGTCAAGGTGACTAATATTAACTACGTTAACAACAACATGAGCCAGAACCAAAATCTTGATGATAAACAAAATAAAACTTTGCTCTTTTTCTCTTTGCTGCTTGAGGATCCCCGCCTTCCCTGTGACACGGTACACGGTAACTATCCAGACCAGTACGTTCATGACCAACCAACCGCTTCAAAGGAAACAAATAGTCATTGACGTCCTTCATCCAGGAAAGGCTACACAGTACCTAAGACAGAAAACTGGGAAAACTAGCCAAAAGGTCCAACACGACACCAGGTGTCATCTTTGTATTTCGGTTCAGAACCCATTTTGGTGGGGGCAAGGCAAATGGCTTTGGCATGATTTATGACTCCTTAGATTATGCAAAGAAAAATGAGCCCAAACACAGACTTGCAAGACAGGGCCTGTATGAGAAGAAATAGAGCTCAAGGGAAGAGAGGAAGGAACGCAAGAACAGGATGAAGAAAGACAGGGGCACTGCCAAGGCCAATGTCGGTGCCCGCAAAAAGGCAAAGGACCGAAGACTGCCACATGCTACAACTGTCTAAAGTGACCAATAAAAGGTACAAAACTCAAGAAAACAAATAAATAAATAAAAATAAATAAATGAATACAAATGTATCTGTAGCCTATGCAATGCCCAGTACACATATTCATACACTGTCCTCCAAAGAATGACTTAGGAGCCCAGGACATTCCACTCATGGGACTCTCTCTACCATTGTATCCCCAAGGGGCATACAGCTGACACATGAGAAGGCTGAGCAAAAGAAAGGTCAGGCAGGCCCTCACAGATGCTGGCACTGTAGATATAGCTTATCATTTCTGCCTACATTGAACTAGCCAGAACTCAAGTGTGTATCTCCTTCCACTGGAGAAGAGACTGGGAAAACCATGATAACTGATAGGAAATAAGTTTGGTACCATTGATAAGTGTATTAACATAAACGAGTTCTCCGTATTATATTCAGGAAAATTTGAACACACCCACTGGTTGCTGGCAATCAATCATTATGCTTTAGGTAAATGAAGAAAGGTTAGAATTGGACTTCTACAATTCTTATGTTTGGGTATATTGATTTAACATCTCTTTTCTCTTATTTAATTCTAGTTAGTATTTGCTACATGGATTTAAGATGGAGGATTAAATATTTAAAGTTTACCAATATAAATCATTTTTTGGCCTCCTAATTGGCATTCTTTTTTTTTTTGCATAGATTTTAAAAAATTTTTTATTTATTTATTTATTTGAGAGGGAGAGAAAAATGCAGAGAAAGAGAGAGAGAATGAGCATGTCAGGGTCTCCAACCACTGCAAATGAACTCCAGATGCATGCACCCCTTGTGCACCTGGCTTACGTGGGTCCTGGAGAATTGAACCAGGGACCTTTGGCTTTGCAGGCAAATGCATTAACCGCTAAGCCATCTCTAATTGGCATTCTTGATGCTCTCTGGCCTCTGTCATATTTTATTTTAGTCCATGCCCCTTCCCACAGGAGTTGATTGTTTTTTTTTTAAGACACAGATAGTTCATGTGGGAAAATAATTTGAAATGAGGAGTTAGGTTGATAAATACTGACTTTAAGTATTGTCATTTCCCTGCACTGGCTTTCATCTGAGTAGTCTCAATGTTCTAATGCAGTATTCCCTTAACAAGGTTACAGGCAGCATCCACTAAATCTATAAGGGATTGGATAAAATACCTGTTAATATATGTCCCCCAATATATTCAGTGTTTTTTTTTTTATTATTTTATAGTTTGCTCTTCACCTTGCTATACAAGCACTTTCTCTTAGAGATATGTAATGAACCTGATAGTGCCTAGCAGATTGAAAAATCTTGCCTTTTGGCTGTAGTTTTGCAAAAGATTGGTTTTCTGTGGGCTTTGCATTTGGTCAAAAAGAAAAGTTTACCTTTATGTTCTGTCTTGTTGTTGTTCCATAACTGTCCTGGTCTCATTCATCTCAGGATGAACTGAAAAATTGCTATAATACCTGTTAAGTTTGGCCTCTTTCCTAACAGCACTCCTCCCTATTCCAACCTCCCAAATGCTGATTGAAAAATCTTGTATAAAAGATTGGTTTTCTGCCCATTTCCAAAACATTATTACTTGTTCTGTTTGTTGTTTTGTTTTTCACTTTTTTTTTTTTTGGCCAGAGAGAACACAAAAAGACAGATAAAGGGAGACTGGCCTTGAACTTCTAATCCTCCCTCTTCCACCTCCCAAATGCTGGAATGAGAAGGCATGTATAATCACACCCAGCCCTTTCCTAAACATTATAACCATGGAAAGTGTTTTGTTTTTCACTTTTTTTTTTTTTTTTGGAAAGAGAGAGAGGGAGAGGGAGATAAAGATGGGCCACCAGCAACCAGCTGCTGACCGCTTAGGCTTCTGGCTAAACGTGGTACCTGGAGATTGGAACAGATTGGAACCAGCGATTTTAGGCTTAGGAGGCAGGTGCCTTAACTGCTAAGCCAACTCTCCAGCCTTTGTTTTTCACTTTTATATTTTCTTTTTTTGTTTTGTATCACTCATACACAAATAACAAACTATTTCTAATGTAGGGAATTTAATGTCCAGGAAAGATCCAGCAAAAGGAGGGGATTGCTCATGACTCTATAGGACCATCTTATTGTCATCTTTTCCTAGGGCCCAATTTTATGTGTGCCTTCTGAACCCCTAACTCTGTGCTTTATCAATCAGAATCAATGTGTCTCCAGTGATACGTAAGTAAGCGTAGCTTGGCATGGTGAGGCACACCTTTAATCCCAGCACTTGAGAGACAGAGGCAGGAGGATTGCTGTGAGTTCAAGGCCAGCCTGAGATTACATAGTGAATTTCATGTCAGCCTGGGCTAGAGCAAGACCCTACCTCAAAAAATAAATAAAGACGAGCCAACATATAAGAAGGTAAACAAGTATTCCTTTTGGGGAAATTGCAACTTCTCTCCCATTTAAATTAAAGAAAATTCAGCCAATAGCACTGTTTTCACCTAAAAAAAAAAACTTTAAATTGAATTTTAAATTTTCACACTTTATGTTCTGCACTTAAAGAGAAAAGAACTGTGTCCTCTCGGAGGAAAAGACTTTAAAAAAATAAATAAACCAAATAAATCCAATAAGTTCCCTACTGGTGGCCTCTCTTCTCCTGTGGCTTTTCCCTGCTGGGGGGAAAAAAATAAACTCCATTTGACTTTCCCTTGATGACAGTCTCTTCTAACTGCATCACAAATTGAACTTTAGAATAAATAAATGAATAGCAGCAGCTGCTTCAGGATGGGGAATGCAGAGATGTGAGCAGGCCCTTAGAAGAAAGGAAACCTCAGCATCAGGTGATGTGCTCACATCTGCTCAGCGTTTTTCACATGGTCCTAATATAAATGGAGAAATAAAGGCTTTTTAGCAATAGAGGGTGATATACACATCTATATGAGAACTTGAGGCTTTGTATAAATGATACATCAAAAGTAGACAGTGAGTCAGGCATAGTGGCACATGCCTTTAATCCCAGCACTCCAGAGGCAGAGGTAGGAGGATCACTGAGAGTGTGAGGCCGCCCTGAGACTACATAGTGAATTCCAGGTTAGCCTGAGCTAGAGTGAGATCCTACTTCCAAAAACCAAAAACAAACAGACAAAAAAACTAGGCAGTGAAAAGAAATATATATTAACCTTGAATTCACTTCCATTCCCATCCACTAAACACCCATACATGAACAGGAATCCCACCCCCTCCCCCAGGAGGGCAAAATTTGCCTATTGTAGTGATTGACATGAACACAAAGGATCACCTATGCTCTGATGAATAGTAATTGGGTCATATTCTCTCCCTCTCTCCATCTCTCTCTTTCCAATTACTGTTTGTTTGTTTGTTTGTTTGTTTGTTTGTTTGTTTGTTTAAGAGACAGAGAGAGATCAGATGCTTCAGGGCTTCCAACCACTGCAAATGAACTCCAGACGCATGCACCACCTCATGCATCTGGCTTACATGGGTCCTGGGGAATCGAACCTAGGTCCTTTGGCTTTGTAGGCAATCACCTTAACAGCTAAACCATTCCTCCAGCCCCCTCTCTCTCTTTTTATAAGTAGAAGCTTTATTTGGATACATTATATTTTGGTACCATCATTTCCCTCCTCACTACCCTCACCCCACTGAGGGCCCTCCTTAGTGGGAATGCTAGTATTTACCAATGATTTGTAGGTTCTGAGTTATTAGAGCAGCCTGTCATTGTGGGGAGTGCTAGGTGTCTAAATATTCCTTCCCACTCTATGGCTCTTACATTCTTTCCTCCCCTTCCTCTGCAAACTTCCCTGAGCCTTGGTGGGTGTGCTTTAATTCTACTTCAGTGTTGTGTTCTCCTCAGCTTCTGGATTTCTGCATTGGTGCATTTTGAGTCTCCTCAGTGTCTGTCTGCATCTCCCTGGCCCATGTTATCAGGCTTGCTATAGAAGCAGCACTCTTGCTCATCTCACCAGTTCCTCTGTGGTTTCAGCTGGGTCCTAGCTGCTCTGTGAGGGGTGCTTCATCTCCTGCCAGGGAGTCAGCTAACTAGGCTTGTCCTGTTGGTAGATTATGGCTGTCCTTGGTTCTCGCTGCTTTCTGAAAAACAAAAACAGATTCTCCAATGGACAGTGAGAGTAGGGTAGGTTAAGGGGGTTAGGAATTGTGAATTTGGAGAGATTTTGTTATGGGTGTACCCTCACTTTTGGACAAAGGCGAGTGGGAAATTCTCAATGGAATCCGTTATCTTGGTCTCCATAGGGTTCTGACTTGGTTCCTAGTTCCAGTTATGGGTTCCTTTCTACTGAGTGGATCTCATAGCCAAACAAAGAGCCACTGGTTACCCACCTAGGCTGTGGGCCACTACTGCACAGGTGTGTACATCTTATCATCAGGGTGACCTCAAACTCATAGTGATCCTCCTACCTTTGCCTACTGAATGCTGGAATTAAAGGCGTACACCACCACTCTTGGCTTAGGTAATTTATCATCTTCACTTCAGCATCCCTGCCTTTATCTATTTTATGTCATGTAATTCCATGCTTAAAAATATTTAGTCACGGGAAATAGAGATGGCTTAGCAGTTAAGGTACTTGCCTGTGAAGCCTAATGACCAAGGTTTGACTCCCAAAACACACATAAGCCAGATGGACATGGTGGTGCATGCATCTGGTGTTCATTTGCAATGGCAGGAGGCTCTGGCATACCTAATATCGCTCTCTCATAAATAAATAAACTTATCAATTAATTTAAAAATAAATAATTAGTTAGAACCATTATAGTTAGATATATGTGGAAAGCATTATGTTAAGGATATAGTTGGTGAGCTGATAATACTTATATTTATCATATTGTATTAAGATTTAATTTACATAAAATGTACAGATTCCAAGTGTACACTCAATGGACTTTTTATAAATGTCATATGGAAATACATAGTCTATATACAGTACTCAAAGACAGTTAACACTTTATTTATCTAGAAAGTTCATTCTGCTCTCCATTCAAGAGACCTCCTTCTGCACATACATACACCCGCCCCCAGGCAACCATTGATCAGTTTGCTTTTGTCTAGTCCAGAGTGTCATGTAAAAGGAATCATGCGCTATGTATTTTTTCATATCTTCCTCTAAAGTGTCTGGGTTCCTCTATCTCAGTGTAATGTGTGGGAGATTCATCAATGATCTTATATATAATTGCAACTAAGATTTTTCTTTGTTATATCATGTTTTGTCATATTAATAGATTGCAATATGTTTCTTCATTAATTTTTTGTTGGATTTATGGAGCCATTTTTAGTTTGGAACTATTACAAATGAATCTGATGAGTATCCATGTTCAAGCCCATTTGTTTTCACCTGTTTTTATTCTTCTTGGATATTTAGGAGCCGAATTACCAGGCTGAGAGATGATTCAGTAAATAAAATGCTTGCCCCACAAGCCTGAGTATCTAAGTTCAGAACCCCAGGCTGTTTCTAAAAACAAGTAGTGGCGCCAAGCTTCTTATAATTCTCAGCTAGATGTAAAACTAGCAAAATGAAAGGCAGAGAAAGCAGAATCTCCCAGAAGGTCATGGGTCAGCTAGCCTTGCAAATGTATTATGGTCAGCAACAATGAGAATGAGGAAACTTTGCTTCAAATGGGGTGGAAGGCAAGGGCTGACCTAAAAATTGTCCTCTCACTGCCATACGTGTGCTGTGGCATCACTTACATACATGAACACACATGCAATGAAAAAAACAATTTCAGGTTGGAGAGATGGCTTAGCAGTTAAGGCGTATGCCTCCTAAGCCTAAGAACACTGGTTCCAATCTCCTGCGGTTCCAATCTCCAGGTCCCACGTTTAGCCAGATGCAAAGTGATGCAAGGGCACAATGCCGCACTTGACCACAAGGGGGCGCACGCATCTGGATTTCGTTCACAGCAGCTGAGAGACTGCTGGCGCGCCCATCTCTATCTGTCTCCCTCTCCCTCTGTCTCTCTCTGTGTCTCTCTCCAAAAATAAATAAAATAATAAAAATTTAAAAAAACAATTTCCCAGTTACCTTTTCATAGTCTCACCAACAATGGAAATATACTTATATTAACATGCTCACCACCATGTAACAGTATCATAGTTTTTAATTTTAATATTAACTGGTTCAAAATATCTAATGGGGGCTGGGGAAATGGCTCAGCAGTTAAAAGCACTTGCTCACAAAATATCCAACTGGCTTTAATGTATACTTTTCTAATATTAGCACTTTTATATGCATATTAGCCATTATAATATTTTGGACTGTTTATTCAAGAATTTTGCCCTTTTAAATATTTTATTTATTTGAGAGTGAAAGAGAGAGAGAGAGACAGAGAGAATGGGCACACTAGGACCTCTAGCCAATGCAAATGAATTCAGACACATGTACCACTACGTGCATCTGGCTTTACTGGGTACTGGAGAATCAAATCTGCATCCTTAGGCTTTGCAGACAAGCACTGTAACCACTGAGAAATCTCTCCAGCCCTCCTTTGTCCTTTTTAAAATTAAGTACTTTGTCTTTTTATCATTAGTTTATCTTTGAAAAGCAGAATGTTTTCAATTTTTTATAAAGTCTCATCTA
The DNA here is from genome assembly GCA_036365145.1 of Orientallactaga sibirica. NCBI lineage: Eukaryota > Metazoa > Chordata > Mammalia > Rodentia > Dipodidae > Orientallactaga > Orientallactaga sibirica. The sequence goes on along the minus strand of JAEOAD010000044.1, from coordinate 2,004,508 downwards.
AAATATCTTTTCCTATGCCAAGATAGACAAAAATATGCTTTCTTATATTTTCTTCTAGAAACTTTACAAATTTAGTTTTCTGCGTGTATTATGACCATGAAAAGAGTATCCTTGCATTGGTTAGTTTCATGTCCAATATTCAATAATATGATACCTGGGCAATTTCAGACAGAATCTTGCAATGCCTGAGCTTGAAGGAATCAGTACAGCATGTTTAAATATAATTTCATTTGGTTTTCCTAGCTAACGAGCTATGGAAGAGTTTGAAGTAGGACCTGTTGGTAGTAGCAGGGAGCCCCATTCATAAAAACTCCAACAAAAAGAAGCCTATATCAGGACTAGCTTGGCAAAATCAGGCAGATTATCGCTAAGTGGCCAAAACAGCTGAAGGCGGCACTGCTCTGTCCTCTTGTGGGTCAGGGTGAGGGGCATCAGCAGTGGATTATAAATCTACGCTTACACCTTTTGCATATGTGAAGACTGACTAGAAACTGAACAAAGAATGTTTCCACTGCAGTGTTCTGAACCTCCTTTGGGGAACACTTCTCAAAAGATATATTGTTACTCTTCCAGTTTGCATCACCATTTGGTTTAATTATTATTCGTAATTGAGAAATAATTAGATAAAACGCTGATGTAAGCCCCAGTGGAAAATAGACATCTCTTAAGAACTCTAATGTTTTCCGTCACTTAAAAGGAAAGGGATATGACTTACTGTAGGAAAAAACTAATTAGAAAAGCAGACACATCTTCTCCCTCTCCTCATATTTCAGGCATGCTGGCAAGTGCTCAAAAATGATCAGAGAGTAGCCTAGTTCTCAAGGACCCCAGGAGAGCGTGATAATTTAAATCGTCATCCCAGGAAAGTGCCTGGAGCATTTGTCTTTGCCGTTTTATGTTCGTCAGTCGGAAGAGATAGTTTGGTCTCCACGCTGGCATGGCCATGCAAAATATTGGCTTCAGGAAAACTGAGGTCACACCCACACCAAAGTGATCCAGGCAAGTTAGGACTCCTGCCAAGAGAAACATATGTGAGGGAAGTGAGGAGAGAAAAATGTTTAAGACAATGCCTCCCCAACAAAATGAAAACAAAGCTTTCATCCAGGGACACAAATCAAAAATGTTTGACAACATCCAGAGATGAGAGAGAAGTGCATTGAGGTTCAAATGTGGGTAGAACAACTTGAAAACAGTAAGTCACCCTGAAACCTGTCCAAAGTTAGATCACTTTAGTGAAAAAGTTTAATTAACATCAACAATACTTCAGTAACTCTCAAAAAATAATTGTAACAAAATTATGCATGACCCACAATCCACATGGGGTTGACCTGCATCCCCAACAAGGAGGGCCTCTTTGGAAAAGGGACAGGGATAAGGGAAAGGATGGCGCCAATGTGTTGTTGACACACTAACTATATCCATATCTGATAAATGTTTTTTTTTTTAAGTTTAAAAACATCCAATTTAGGAAAAATGGCATTCCAATGAAAGTACTATTTAAATATCTCCACTTGTCAAATGGAAAGGTTTATTAATAAATTATAATTATAATGCCATTGTTTGAAGATGATAAACAAAAGTGACTGAGAAGAAAGAAGGTTGTAAATGTACAAAGTGCTCTTAACACTCTCTCCAACTTGGTCCAGCTACCTCCTTCCCTTAATATTAAACTGAAATAAACATTAAGTCACTACAACCAAAATTTCATTAATGGTCGTAGGTTAGACTCTCTATAGCAAAGCACTATATTGTAAACTCATTTAGGTAGAAATATTAATCCCAAATGAAAGCTCTGACTCAACAGATGTCTTTTCTTCTTTACTTTCCTCTATTCCTTTGATTTATAATCTATTTTATTTACATTTATTTTATAAAATTTTATTTAAATTATATAAATTATTTCTATTTAAAATGTATTTATTTACAAGTGAATCCCTAGACTTATTCTTGGTTAATGGGAACTCTAGGCTTGTATGGTGTGTGGCACACTTGGAGCTGCCATTCCAGTGAGCAAACTTATTTACTAAGTGGCCACCAAAGCAAGGACTCTGTGCTTGGTCGTTCGGCATATAAATCAAAGAGTACTATGGACATGATGAGCTGCTGGGGAAAGGTTTCCCTGAGAGGATGGGAAGATAGTTGAGTCTTGATAGATAAGAGGGTAGAAAAGGTTAAGCTCTTTTGACAAAGGCACTTACATACATATGTACTTAAGACATACTGGAGAGAGAGGAAAGTGAAATGTGTTCAGAGCAAAGCATGGTGTGGGGAGGGCTGCGGAGATGGCTCAATTGGCTTCACAAGCATGAGGACCTAAGTTTGAGCCCTAGAACCTGGGTTTAAAAAACATGCCAGGCATAGTGACACATGCTTGTAATCACAGAACGCTGGGAGGCAGAGATAAGTGGCTCACTGAGTCTTGTTGCCCAACCAGTTTAGCCTATTTTATGAGCTCCAATCCAGTGAGACCCTATCTCAAAAGAAAGGTGGACAGTGTTCCTGAGGAATGACACTCAAGATTGACCTCCTACCTCCATACACACACAAATGAATACACAAAAAAAAAAAAAATCAGTAAAAAGATCCTAAGGACTTGGACTATATCTTACACATTACTTTTTTTCTTTTACTAAGTAGTAATGATGCCTTAGAAAACTAAAGAACTGCCACATCCCCATGAGCACAGGGCCTGGACTAGAGTGCCTCTGTCCATTTCTGTTGTGCTTCTGGAGAAGAGATTAATGGAAGTGTGAGGCAAGGTATGAACAACATTGTTATTGGAAAGAGGTGAACCACCTGACTACCAGATGCTTGACATGAATGGCAAAGAATTAAATCAAAAACACTGGTCCAGGGCTGGAGAAATGGCTTAGGGGTTAAGGCGCCTGCCTCCTAAGCCTAAGAACATTGGTTCCAATCTCCAACAGTTCCAATCTCCAGGTCCCACGTTTATCCAGATGCAGTGACACAAGGGCGCAATGCCACACTTGACCACAAGGGGGTGCAAGCATCTGGATTTCATTCACAGCAGCTGAGACGCTGCTGGTGTGCCCATTTCTATCCATCTTCCTCTCCCTTTCTCTTTGTCTCTCTCTGTGTCTCTCTCCAAAAAAAAAAGAAACACTGGTCCAAGCCTGGTGGTGGTGGTGGCGCACGCCTTTGATCCCAGCACTTGAGAGGCAGAGGTAGGAGAATCACTGTGAGTTCAAGGCCACCCTGAGACTACATAGTGAATTCCAGGTCAGCCTGGGCTAGAGTGAGACCCTACCTTGAAAAAACTGAAAAAAAAAAAAAAAAAACATTAATCCATGGGTCTGAAGAGATGGCTCAATGATTAAGGCACTTGCCTAAGGACCCAAGTTTGACTCTCTAGGTCCCGTGTAAGCCAGACACACAAGGTGACACAAGCATGCAAGATCACACATGCGAACAATGTGGCACACACGTCTGTAGTTTGATTGCAGTGGGTTGGAGGCCCTGGCACACCAATTCTCTCTCTCTCTTTCTCTCTCTTTTTCTCCTTCTCTCATAAAAAAAAAAGCCAGTCTGTTGGGCTTGCCTCAAAAAAAAAAAAAAAAAAAAAAAACCACTGTTCCAGAGTTTTCAGACATATTCAGGTTTATAGATGAGACCAGCAGGGGTCATTTTTAACAAGGTGAGTAGATGAAAATTTTCACCACTACCAGGGATGATTCTTCACACGATTTGATGGATTCTTTTGATTGCTATGACTTTTAAATACATGAGCCATTTCTCATTCCCTCAGCAGTGACTGGAAAACTGGTTGACTAAAAAATATTTCCTGGACTAGAGAGATGGTTTAGTGGTTAAGGCACTTGCCTCCAAAGCCAAAGGACCCAGTTTCAATCCCCCCCCCCAGGATCCATGTAAGCCACATGCACAAAGTGGAACATGTGTCTGGAGTTCATTTGCAGCAGCTGGAGCTGACACACCCATTCTCTCTTCCTCTTCCCTCTCTCTCTCTCTCTCTCTCTCCCTTTCTCTCTCTCAAATAAATTTTAAAAAAGAAAGGAACTTCCTTCATAAAAACATATTTTCTGATAGTGTTTGACAACTATGTGTGGTATAAATATTCTCACCATGGCATGACCAATTTTACTGACCATAAAGGACACAAAGGGAAGTACAACTAGAAGGAGAGGTACTAACCCAGCACTTACAAGTGCATAATAACCAATTCTGACACACCAACTTCTAACCCTTCCCTCTTTTGAAATGTACCTACCTAATGCCTTTCTCCTTAGGTTCAGTCTCTGTGGGAGTTGGAATGGATGTCCCCAAGAGATTCTGGAGTTTTATTCATGCTTGTATCTTGGTGTCACTGTAGGTGGGTCCTAGGTTCCAGTCCTAAGATGCGGGGATAGATCTGGAATTCCAGGCTAAAGGTATGCAGAGTGCTTGAGCTCTGCCTGGGGTTCCTGAGGTGTGCTTGCTTGTGTTGGTAGTGGTTGTTTCTCTCTCACGCTCACTCTTGCTTTCTCTTTCTCTCTCTTTGGACCTGTGAAAGGGGCCAGCTTCTTCCACCATTAGGGAATTCCCCCTCTATCTGTAAGCTTTAGTAAATCTCTTCCTCCATAACTGTGTCTGTTCTGAAGGTTCATCCCAGCAGCATGAAACTGTCTACAAGTTTCCCTGATCACCCCAGATGCCTCTCACATCATAAGGTGAACTTTTTTTTGCTCTTACAAGATCACTGAGTCTCTCTTTATCCACCCAGGAATCAAGTATGCATCATCTTGAAAAGGCCTACTTAATATCTTCACATCTTTACTGGGCATAAGGAGACTGTGACATGAAAGACTAGCATAATTGACATCCATCTTATTTTAGAGTAACCACTGGAAAGCCTGGTCAGATTAATGAGGGTTAATATTAATAAGCTGGGAAAAGTGAATGATATGTTGTGCAATATTCTTGTTATAGCTTGACCCACTGACCTTTGTGAACTCTCTTCCAAAACAAGAAAGAGGAAGCCAGATGCACAAAGAAGCATGTCATCTGGAGTTCATTTGCAAGCAGCTGGACGCCCTAGGGTGCCCATTATCTCTGTCTGTCTCTTGCCTCTCTATCTCTCTCTGCTTTCAAATAAATAAATAAAAATATTTTTAAAAGAAGTGGATACTCTCTTTCTCTTTTATTATATTTTTCTATCTTTTTCTATCTTTTTGTTCCTTCTCTTCCCTTGGCACTGGCCTGTAATTCCCAGTACCAGCATGCAGTTAACATCCACAATGAGCTGTTGATCAGAGAGACCTACAAGATCTCCCTAAGAACAAAGACTTCTGTTAGAGTACTTGATGACCCACCAAAGGTTAATGGTAAGACCCTACTGCCGAAGATACCATATGCTGTTGATACATTACATGAAGAGACCTGGCTGGAATCTGGAAGAAAGTCAGTCCACACAGTTAGTTTGTCTAGTGCCAGAAGGTGCTACAGGAGCAATTGGAACCTGCCCAAGAAATTTGTGGTCTAAGCTACTCAACAGCAAACAGCCCGAAGTGATGCTCACCCAAGTGCAATAGTGGCACACAGCCATGGTGGGTAACCAACTGTTCTTGAATTGACTAATGGTTCCACTCAGTTGAATGGAACCCATAGCTGGAACTGGGAAACAAGTCAGAATCATATCCAAAAATTGAGCTTGCTCTTCAGTATCAAGGTCCCACCAATCTTGGGCTACAAGAGGGCCTACACCTATTAAACTCTCTCTAATAATGGCTACCCCATTTATCTAGTGCTGACTTCACTCTCCATTGGAGAATCTTCTTCTCTTTTTCAGATGGATGTAGAACCTGAGGAGAGAGTCAGCCCATTGCATCCCACTAGGGCCTCAGCTGAAACCATAGAGAAACTGGGGAAATGAGCAAGAGCGCTGCTTTCTTGGTGAACCTGGTACCAGCACAAGAGTGAAGGAGATAGACACTGAGGACACTCAACTCCTACCAAACCAGATATCCAGAGACACAGAGGCTCCCTAGTCCTCAACACTGAAGTAGACCTAAGACAAACCCAACATGGCTTAGGGAAATTCGTGGAAGAGGGGATGGAAAGATTATTAGAGCCTCAAGTTGGGCCACTATGCACAGGGACATTGCCTCTTCCCCATAACTCACTGATAACCTCACTATGAACCATCCACAATCTAGATGGGGACAACTGACATCCCCAATGAGGAGGGTCCCTTCGGTGGGGGGGGGGGGCAGAGAGGACGCTAAGGATGGTACCAACAAGTGTGGTTTACACACTGTTTTCTTTTAAAAAAAAGATTTAAAAAAAAAAGGAAGTGCATTTTGAGAGAGAGAGACTGCCTTTTCTTTGTCATACCAAATGTAAAAAACTGAGGCCAGGACCCATGTTGGAAACCCAATTATTCATAAAAATTCTATTCACAGTTTGGTTTGCTTATGTTTCCCAGCATAGAATGTTTGAAAACAAATAATGCAACCTTTGGGTTTGGTTTTTCAATCCTATAATTGGTGTTGAAATTAGAAGAAAAAATACTTTTAGTTTTGTTCTTTATCAAAACAGGTTTTAAGTTTATTATCATAATTTTGATTACTATTGCACCACCTCGAATGATGTAATTTTTGCTCAGTAAGGTATTACTTAGCTAACAGTCATGATTTGTGCCTTAATATCATTCAAGGTTATGCAATAACAATCAGAAATGATGATAATAAACATTGAACCACATTTCAACAAAATATGATAAACTCATATGAGCTTCTTAATCTTTTCATTAACAAAGCATCTTATGCTTCAGTGACACTTTAATTACCAAGAAATTACCCAAGAAAATGTGTAATTATTTCTAGTAATTGACAGTGACTCTATATGTAACACCTCTTTATGTTAAAATAATTGCTAAAATGTGACCTCTTTCTTCCCCAGACATGTAGAATAATTAATTGCATTTTGTTATTTCAAATAAAAGGTAATTTAAAAATGTGATCACTAATGTACACAAATAATTCCAGTTCAATTGAGAACTGGCTAGTTAACATAAAATAATATTTTGATAATGGCCATTGTTAATGAAACTATCACAATAAAGTAATTGTAATTATTTAGCCTTTATTCTTCTTCAATGTTCTAGAACATGCTCTTTCTTAGAATGATGTTGCTTATCATTCTAAAACTCAAATTCAAAAAACTTCCTCCAAGTGGCTATGTAGAGGATCAAAATCCCTTGCTTACACATGGACATTCATTCAGAGAAAAAGAGAAAGTTACTGGCTCAAACTAAAGCCACTTTCAAGAGAAAATCATTCTAGTCCCACGACCATCAAATTTTAGCACCTTAGGATTCTATAGGATCTAATAATAATTTAAATTCATTCTTTAATGTGTCCATCCCACAGTTTCTTATTTATATATCTGCTAGAGCCCTAACTCAAATGGCAGACACATGACCACTTATACAAATTTGTTTTTCTGTTATGTTTTACCAGGCTCCTTTTCTTTTCTGAGTAAAAACACTTCTACTAAATAAGCTCTTATCATCACACTCTGTCCCTTTTGAAACTGACCAGTGGATTTTTAAGCAACGATAGACAACTGCTACCCACACAATAACATGTCATCAATGTAGTTTAATTTGAAAGAAAAAAAAATCAATTCAGTTTTCGATCCCCTAAGAGTGACTGAATTCTGTTGCAAAGCCCAGTCGTTGGAACACACACATCCTCCTGGACACTTCCATCTTCCTTGTAAACATCACTTTCAAGAGCCATTCTCCTATCAAAATGTCAGAAGGCACACAAATCTAAAACCACAGTAATAACAGTCTGATGTTCACTGTGTTTGGAAGGTTAGCACCAGAAGTTCAACTGAGGACCTAATTCTGTTAAACCACTTGAAGGAAGGAAATCCCATACAGAATAGTGAGCTATCCCTCAGCTGTTAGCCATCCAGAGCCTGAAAATTCATCTGCTGCCAGGATTGAGCTTTCCAGTTGGTAAAAATTTAAGGGGGAGGGCTGCAGAGATGGCTTAACAGTTAAGGCACTTTCCTGTGAAGCCTAAAGGACCCATGTTCAACTCTCCAGATCCCACATAAGCCAGATGCACAAAGGTGAGGCAAGTGCAAGGTCACACATGTCCACTAGGTGGTGCAAGTGTCTGGAGTTCAATTTCAGTGGCTGAGGCCTTGGCATGGCAATTCTCTCTCTCTCTCTCTCTCTCTCTCTCTCTCTCTCTCTCTCAAAATAAATAAAATAAAGGGGGAAACCCTTCATTTTTCTGTTTATAGCTTAGAAAACAGTTTTTGCAAGAGCAACCAAGTTGTCCCAAGCAAAGCACCTAGTGGTGCTAGGTGTGGAGTATGCTCCATGTGACCACTGGCACAGGGCTCCACAGATGTCTGTGTTCTGAGGCATAGAAACACCTTAGTGGTTTGTCTAGTAATCTGTGGGCTTCTCTTCAGAATTATCAGCTATTTCCTTAGGGACATAAACTCAGTCAGGAGGAGCTATGAGGCAAAAGCATCACTGAGCAAAATTATTGGCCCTGAATAAGGAGCCAGCTTAATGGCATATGCCAGAGCATGTGATGTAATTCCCTCCCTCTCTCTCTCATCTATGCTCTTGATAATTCATTCTCTCTCTCTATCTCTCTCTCTCTATCTCTCCATCTATGTTCTGGATAACCAGCCAGCCATGCCCTTGGGAGCCTGGGACTGGACATCTGTGATGTTTACGTACAGAGTGGGGCTCCCTGGTCATTATGAAGATATTCACTATTCGTGAGCTGAAATCTTAAGCATGACCATGTCTACACAGAGGGTTGAACAAAAATAGCTGCAACGTTCTATGTCTTCATTTGCATTCTGCCCCAACAACCCCCCGCCATCTGCTGGGTCTTTCTAGACCCCTTGCTGCAGCATTCATCCTCACTGCTGGCCAGTGGAGAAGGTATGGTTTTGGGGTTTTTCTTCCCCCAATGGGATGGAAAGCTAGAAAGTATAATGTGTTTGGAGTAATTTTGCCATATTTGTTTTCAACTTGTCTCAATAAATTTTAAGTTTGACAAGGGGAGGGGGAAAAACCGCTTTTTTATCTCTCCATGTGCTAGAGAGGTCTCATCACTCAACAAATCCCATGAGCTTTTACATTCTGGGCCCTAAGTCCTTCCTCTGACCTTAAACTTTCTTACTGCTGGATGGAAATAAAGCTTTCCATGAGTACTTGAAAAGTTCTACATGCTAAGATTGGCAATGAAGCCATCAGTGCACAGGGCAGATGACTATCAGAGGAAACTGTGACTTCCTCATCAAAACGCATTTGCTTAGGGCTGGAGAAATAGCTTGGCAGTTAAGGTGTTTGCCTACAAAGTCAAAGGATCACAGTTCAATTCCCCAGGACCCATGTAAGCCAGATGCACGAGGTGGCACATGCATCTGGAGTTCCTTTGGCAGTGGCTGGAGGCCCTGGTGTGCCTATTCTCTCATTCTTTCTATCTCTATCTGCCCCCCCTCTCAAATAAATAAATAAATAATATTTTTTTAAAAAAATCATTTGCTTAACATAAAACGCAGAAAGCGGCTGCAGGTTAACCTACTGGCTCCCTCATACCCAGCAGCTTATCATTTCTTGGGCACATAGAACAAGAGTGGCACTTAGAGAATGCAATGAGTGCTTTTTCTTCCAGCATGGAAGGTCCTAGTGTGCTTCCAGCCTCTCCTCCGGACCACTGCATTAACTGGAGGGGAAGTGTGATATGCCTCCTGCTCCTTCTCATGCAAATCTCATGGATCTTCTCATGGCTCTATGAGACCCTCAGCAGAGCGAGAAGGAACATCAAAGAGAAGAGCAGGGGCCCATCCTGGGTGCCCTTGGCCACCAGGCTCAATTCTCTAGTGTGGTGGCATCTACTGGGAGCACAAGAAAGACACTGAACCTGTCCAGCCGCTTCTCCTCACCTTTAAAGCCAAACCGGTAACTGCACCTGCTGCGGGAAACTGTGATCGTATTGAAGAACGATGAAGAAGGTGAGCCAGCACTGGAGAGATGGCTCCGTGGATAAAGCACTCACCCTTGAAGCCGGAGTACCTGAATTCAATCTTCAGACCCCACATAGAATGCTGGAAGCTTTGGTGGGCTTCTGGAATCCCAGGACATACACACACACACACACACACACACACACACACACACACATCACATATCAGTGCAAAAAGAGTTTTGATTTCAAATATGAGCTGAGAAGCGATGCAGTTAAGCCTGGTGCTACCCGTGGGTTATGGATTCGTGTCCTCTTGGCAGAGGGAAAGCTTAGTCCTGATGTTAGACAATCTTGAGTCTCTTCCCTAACCACCTAGGGGTTCTCTTCCCCTCAGCTCACCAGTGAGTTTCCAAAGACTCCATAAAGGGAGTCAGCAGCCTGCAATCCTTTCTGGTTTAATTTTCTACCCAGTGTGAAAAGAGTCAAGGTTCAAGCTTCTGTGCTTCAAATAACATCCAAATTACTGTTCCAGGGACTGAACTGCAATGACATCAGTGTGCAGGGCAGGCTGCAATGCGCAAGTCCCAGGTTCATTGTAAACAGAGAAAATCCATCCAAAAGGGAAGATCTCAAGAGTAATCTTGGCCAGACTTTCATTACAGATCATGGTGGATAAAACCCTGCAGTCTACTAACACCGTGGTCTACAGACTTTGCTGTCAACGTGGGGATTGTCTGGTTCCAGGAAAGCTCAAGTATCCTTCACAACAAAGTCCTGGACACCATAATTGTTAAATGTGTGTGTGGCTCTCTCAGACGCCCTTCAATGTCACCTTTCTTAGCGTTCAGACCCAACAGCCTGCCAAGGAGAACAAATGTTATTCAATTGTCATTCCTGACATGTGAGCTGCCTGGGTGACCTGGTGGCCATTTTGTCATGCAGCTGCCTCTCTTTTTAAAATGCTAGTGAGTCAGTCAGCCCGGGACCTTGCTTTCTTCTACTGTCACAACAATTGGGGTGCCCTGGCTTCACTTTGGACCTAGTCTATGCCTATCTTCAGCCATCTTCATAGTAGAAATAACATTCATTATCTTCCAGGGCTTGGATAACTTGGGGTTCTCCAGCAACACAGAAACAGGGGTGTGCATGCGTGTGTGTGTGTGTGTAGAAAGAGAGAGTGAGCATTTTCATTAGACTATTGCACATAATTGAGGAAGTTGGCACATTTTGAAATTTGTAAAGGAGGGTGCAGGAGATATGTAAGGAGATGGAGAAGAATACTGGAGGTGGAATGGTCTTTGAAGGGTCAGGAGATGGGATGAAAGAGAGGATGGGTCGGAATAAAAAGAAGAAAAAAATCAAGACTTCTTACAGTCCTGAGTGCGACTTGCTCAGGGCATGAGAGTGAAAGTCAGGCGATGTTTCTAAGTGCACATTTGGGACATATGGGTTTCTGTCCTAGAGAACCTCGGTCTTTCAGGCTTAAGGCCTTCAGCTGATTAGATGAAACCCTCTTGTATTAGTCAAAGTCAACTGGTTGACAATCACATGAACAAATCCCTCCATAGCATGAAGACACCTGATGAACTACTGCGTGGCTATTTCAAAATTCACAGCACATTAAGTCATAAGCTGCAAAGGAACTTCAAAGGCATGAAGAGCTGTGGAAGTAAGTTATTTAATAAACACTGGCCTGCTGTGTGGCATAGAGCTCTGAGTAATGCAGAGATGGATGAGTCGGACCAAAGAGCTGCCCTGGTGGAATTTGCCATCTGATTGAGAGGCTCAGATCAAATGAACAGAAATAAAAAGCCACCGGGCTGCCTTAGGAGGTCCTGAAGCCTGTGTGAAGGCAAAGACATGGGATCCCCCAGGCAGAGAGTGTGCTAAGAATGAGAGTCTCAGGGACCCCTGAAGGGGCTGCCTCTCCAGTGGGGTGGGATGACTGCTCTGCTCCCTCACTCTCTCTCTCAGGATAGCTCATTCCCGTTGTGTTGCTCATTAAAAGCTGTTTCAATGCATGGCCGCCATGGCTCTGTTTGCCTCAATTTGATGATGCGCACATTCATGGGAAGCAACATGGGAGTAAAGGGGCTCTGGCGGTGGTGGTTTTCATCCCCTTCTCCAACATTTAACCCATGGTTTGCCACATGGTAGCTGTGACTCGATGGGTCAACATGATATGAAATTTTCTCTGAGGCAAAACTTTATCAACTTATTGTAAAATCATCCAGGGGTACTGAAGTTTGAAGACTTTGCCATAGCCAACCATATATGAATTATGTAAATTCAAAAACCACTAATACTTTGTAATTCTGTGCAATATATATATGTATATATATGTGTGGGGGGGTGGGTGTGTATATATATATATATATATATATATATATATATATATATATACACACATATGTGTGTGTGTGTGCATGTGTGTGCATGTGTGTGCATATCCCTACATATGCATTTCTCATTGCTTTCTCTCTCTACTTTTAGTATTGAATCAATCGAAAGTAAATGGTTGATGTCGTGACACTTTATATTTGAACATGCATCTAAAAATTGGTATATATCCTATATTACCCCAGTAACTAAGAAATGTAGCAGTAATCCCCACTCTCTTCCAGTGTTTAAAAACTATATTCAACTTTTCCCAGTGGTTAAAGCTCTTTTATGTTCCAACTTATATCAAGACCCTGCAACCACCTTTCCAACTCTCTCTTTCTGTCTCACACACACTTAATTATTGTTTATTATTATTATTATCCATTGACATCTTGAAGAAGCAATTCAAATGTACTGCAGAATGTGCCACATTCTGGATTTATCTGCCTGTCTCTTTATGGTGACGTTTCACTTGTCCTTCTGACTCGTACACATCTTAGAAGCCAGTCATCAGACATAACAGCTGGATGAGGTTCGGTTTAAACACATCTCCTAAAGCATAGTTAAACAATGACAATTCTTGCTTCACACTTCGTCCTGTTGGAAGACATGCAGAGTTATCTTGAAAACCATCATGATGGCAAGGTCATGTGATCAAGGCAGCAACCACCTGATCTGCCTGTATTGTTGGTATCTTTTCCCCTTGGTACCAGCAGGAACTCATTCAAGCCAACATTTGGGAATTTATTTATAATTGAAACCCAAGATAAATTCTTTCCCTAGGATTTAATGCAATCCAAACAGCTAGTTTATTTGTAGAGCTGCTCCATCCTTTTCTTGTTGGGGGTGGATGCACGGGGGTTCTCTTCAATTACCTTTGCAGAAAATGTTGCTGAGCTTAAACTCAAGTCTTCAAGAATTTTAAAATAAATCCCCCTTTCCATATATTTAAAAAGACAGCATTTGTATGGAACTTTGACTCCAGCATTTCCACTCAGCATTAATTACATATATCAACTTTTCATCCTTCCTGTAAACTGATATTATTTATTAAACTCCCAAGAAAAGACACGATTAATCTTTGTGATTCATTGTTTCTGCTGCCAAGAGCTAAAGCATATATACAGAGTTGGGTTTGGGCTTGGGTTTGGCTTTTTCCCCCTACTGGGACTGTATAATTGGGTTAGATCCGTGCTGCTCAAATCCCAGTACCGCTGGGATCAAGCATCAGCGCCCTGGGGGTATTCAGTAAACATGGAGCCTTTGTAAAGCATCATTTTTCCTTAATGGTAAGTAATTTAAAACTTTTTGTAAGATACTGAAATAAACTAAGAATACAGGGTAAAATGCAAAATTCGCATTTAAAGATTGAAGCCTAAAACCACTTGGGTTAAATCAGTTAACAGTTTGATCCACACCTAGGTGATAAATCACCTCTGTTCTTCATAGTTTTGGGATACGCATTTTGGTTAAGTGTGGCAAGTCACAAAATTCCCAACAAATTTAACTAACTAATCTGAAAAGACTTCCAGTAGTCAGTCTTCTGCAAGTGCTCCCTCAGTCTAAGTTGAGGCCTGGTTTATAGGAGACACCCATTTTTAATTTTTTTTGGGGGGGGGGCAGTGAGAGAGAGAGAATGGGTGCGCCAGCAGCCTCTCAGCAGCTGTGAACAAACTCCAGATGCTTTCACCCCCTTGTGGGCAAGTGTAGCATTGTGCTATATTGTGCTATTGCATCACTTTGCATCTGGCTAAACATGGTACCTGGAGAACTGGAGAATCCAATGGGTGTTCTTTTTTTTTCTTTTTTTTTTTTTCTTTTTGGAGAGAGACAGAGAGAGAGACAGAGAGAGAGAGAGAGAGAGAGAGAGAGGAAGACAGAGATGGGCGCGGCAGCAGTGTCTCAGCTGCTGCGAATGAAATCCAGATGTGTGCACCCCCTTGTGGTCAAGTGCAGCATTGCGCCCTTGCCCCACTTTGCATCTGGCTAAACGTGGGACCTGGAGATTGGAACCGCTGGAGATTGGAACCAGTGTTCTTAGGCTTAGGAGGCAGGCGCCTTAACCCCTAAGCCATCTCTCCAGGCCTTTATATTTTTATTTATGTATTTGAGAGACAGTGAATGAAAGAGGCAGATACAGAGAAAAAGAATGGGCATGCCAGAGCTTCCAGCTGCTGCAAAAGAACTCCAGATGCATGTACCACCTTGTGTGTCTGGCTTACATGGGTCCTGGGTTCTTTTGCCTTAATGGCTAGGCCAACTCTCCAGCTTAGAAACACCCATTTTTAATGTTTTCACCTACCTCATATCCACACCCAGACAAGAGTTTCTTTGCACTTAAGGTCTGTACACTCTTCACCCATAAAGCATCTGTGCTAAATGGCTTTCTGTGATTGTAACACATCCATCAGAGACATCACCATACAAAGGATAGGTTTTTTTGGGGGCTCATGGTTTTGGACACATCACTCCATGACTGATTGGCCCTGTTGCTTTTTGACCTGTGTTGCCACATGTTGAAGTGAGTGTGTGGTAGAGCAAAGCTGCTCACCATGGCCAGGGTGTGAAAGCAGGGGAAGAGGAAGGGTGAGGTCTCCCCTGTTCCTTTCAAAGGCACATGAGCAATTACCACACATGGCCAATAACCAAAACTCCTCCCACGTCTTAAAGGTCTCACCACCTCTCAGTGGTGCCATTTTAAAGAACAAGTCTTTAACACGTGGGCCTTTAGGGGACATGTAAGATCTGGCAGACATTTATAAAGCATTTGGAGAGCTGGGGAGAAATTTTAGTTGGTAAAGTGCTTTCTATGCAAGCATGAAGATTAAGCTCCACCCTCAGGGCTGACAAAAAGAGGGGGGGGGGCACATGTTTGTAATGCCAGCTCTAGGAGACAAGAGGCAACCAGAGCCCTGGGGACTGCTGTTCAGCCAGACTATCCCACTTAGTGAGTTCCAGGCCACTGAGATACCCTGTCTCAGGAGGTAAATGGATTCTTGTTGCAGGGACAAAATATCCAACCAGAAGCAATTTTATAGAAGAAAGGGGGATTAATTCAGATGAAAGTTTAAAGAGGAATTTTCAACACGGCATGAAAGGCATGGCAGGCCCACATCACATCTCACCAGAATCTAGAAGCAGAGAGAGAGAGAGAGAAAAAACCTTGACATTCAGCTGGCTGACACACCTCAAGCCCCACCCCGAGTGACATACTTCCTCCAGTGAGTCTCCACCTCCTTAAAGTTCCATGACCTCCCTGAATAACCCCAAAAGCGTAGGATCAAGTGTTCAAACACATGAGTCTGTTGGAAACATTTTACATTAACCCACCCCCGCAATGCCCAAGGAACACTCAAAGTTGTCCTTGACCTCTGCATGCACACACACACAGACACACACGCACACACGCATCTGTACACATACACACATCATGTGGGCACACACATAGGCACTCACACAATGAGTTACCTGTGAGCAAAGTACCTTCCCAAATGTTTCATCAGTGATAATTCACACCAATGCCACCTTATCAAATAGTATTACCCTCATTGGAGAAATGACCAAAGTGGCACAAAGAGTTAAGCCACTTGCCCAGCATGAGCTCAGGGAAGGCAGGATCTGAAAGCAAGCATCTGGTTTTGTACTGATAGCACCTGTTCCAGAGCTTTGTCTTCAGAAAGACCTAAATAATGTTTGACAATTTTGTTGATTTAGCAGAAAAATGTGGAGTCATCTTTGCTTCCTCCTGCTGTCCCACACTGCAGCAATCACCAGGGTCACCATATGTCAAATAGCTCCTTAGAGTCCCTGTCCTCCCACAGGTACACCCCCACCAGGCTACCCGGCATTCTCAGCTGCACATTCCTTAGCTGGCATTCTCAATGTCTCCTTCCCTCATATCCAGCCAACATACCCTCATCAGAATCATCTTCCCCAGCTTAGCTCTGTTTGTGCCAGCCACAGCCATGACCCCTGTTAGTTTACAAACTAGAGTCAGTTCATGTCAATCAACTTACCTTTCCAAATCTATCTTCTATACAAGGCACCCAATATGCAGATGAGGCCGGTAATAGACATATATAGGGTCCACTTAAGGACCCTTTGACACATGTGAAAGATGGTTGTGAATCCCAAATTTCTGCTTTCCTGTACAATACACGGTATCTGTCCTCTCCAGAGGCACACTCAACACACACAGTTAGTGGTGGGTAGACCATACCTACCAATATTTGCCACATTAGTAATTAATCTGGGAAACTTTTAAAGTACTTGATTGAATGGAGCACAATGTGATATGAAAGCCAAATTGGCGGCGGGGGGATTCCTGTGGGAAGAGAACCAGCCAAAGAAAGCAGCAGAAGACACAGGCAAAAGTAGCGGGGAGAGTGTGGTAGTTTGAATATATGTCCCCCAACATATTCAGTGTTTTACTAGTTATAGTTTGCATCTGCAATCACCTTGCTAGAGGCAATGTCACTGGGGGCCGGTCTTAAGGTGTTAATGGTGTGGGTTTGAGATTCCATTGTAAATATATGCAAATGTGCCTAGCAGGAGTTCTTGTAGTGTGCTGTGTGACCTTTTGGCTGTAGTTTTGCTCTGTGTGCTGTGGTGGCTGGTTGGCTTTCTCTCTCTCTGTTTGGCCCTGTGAAGAGCAAGCTGCTTTTCCTGCCTTTATGGAACTTCCCCTGGATCTGTAAGTTTCAATAAATAATATCCCTTCCTCCATAACTGTGCCTGGTCTGGAAGTTCATCTCAGCGAACCCAAAGCTGTCTGCTACAGAGAGGGATAAATTAAAACAAAGCACAATGACACTTATGTATGGAAATGGACAGGGCATGGTGGTACACACCTTTAATACCAGCTTTCAGGAGGCTGAGGTAGGAGAATCCCCAGTAGTGTGAGACCCGCCTGGGGCTACAAAGTAAGTTCCAGGTCAGTCAGTACTAGAGTAAGACCCTACCTCAAAAAAAAAAATGTGTGAAAATGCCATAGTGAAACCATTACTTTGCAAAACAAATACTATTGTCATCTAATTCAAAAGGAAAATGAATTACACATAAGCAAAAAATACATATTAAGAACAATAACTATATTTTCCAAGATATTAAATGGCTCAAAGCATGGCGGTGCTTTGCATGTTTGCAAGGCTCTAATGTCTGGTTTTACAGAGCACAGTTAGTCTCATATCTGCCTCTGCATACAAACTTTTGCAGATCATGGAGCCTCCAGCAAACTCTATCATATGCTCAGGAGAAAATGGCTATGAAAAGGCCAATCACACCTTAGTATTATGAGGAAAGAAATGCTGATCTCAAAGATGGCCATAAAAAGCTCTGGAGAATCCCCAAGGTCCTTGGACTGTATTTTCAGAAGCATTATTTATGTATATCATGCTTTGCTTTTACAACAATTCACCCTAAGCTTGTGACATTTCCTTCATGGAATCCCCTTTTCCTCCTTTAGCTTCTTCATCTAGTAATGTCCAAGGTGCCACTACCTTTTTATGAAATCTTCCATCCCTAATAAGAATTCCTACTTGGGCCTGGAGAGATGGCTTAGCAGTTAAGCGCTTGCCTGTAAAGCCTAAGGACCCCAATTCGAGGCTTGACTCCCCAGGACCCACGTGAGCCAGGTGCACAAGGTGGCACATGCATCTGGCATTCAATTTCAGTGGCTGGAATCCCTGGCATGCTCTCTCTCTTGTCCCTGGCATGCTCTCTCTCTCTCTCTCCCCCCCCCTTTCTCTCTTTCAGCCTCTTTCTCTCTCTGTCTGTCGCTCTCAAATAAATAAATAATATTAAAATAAAATTTAAAAAAAAATATATTCCTCCTGGCAGAAACTGTAGATCAGCGATAGTCCAGAGCTCAATTTCTAGTATGAAAAGTATACTTTTTTCCTTCACATTTCCATAACACTTTCATTATATTTTGATCACATTTGAAATATTCAGTTACTTAGTCAATGAATATTGACGCTCTATCAGGTTATAAATATATACTCTTTCTTTGCAATTCTTTTGCTACCTACCCCCCCCCCCCGATTTAAATTTCAACATCTGCCTTGTTTTCCTTGAGGGACAACAAAAACAATCTATTTATTACTGGTATAGTTTGAGGTACACTGATATAGTGGGAAAGAGAATACTTTAGGGTCAGAGGACCTTTCTATAGCTCTCAAATTATACCATATATATCATGTGATTCTGTCATCATTTAAAATGTCTACTATTCTTCAACCACCCTAAAATCAGTTCCATTCCTTTAAGTATAAAATTATAAGCATTTCAGCTGATGGGCAAGGTAGCATGTGTCTGCAATCCCAGCTTCTTGGGATTCTAAAGCAAGAGAGTCACAAGTTTGAAGCATGCTTGAGCAATATAGCAAATCTCTATCTCAAAATAAAATTTTAAAAGGAATGGGCTGTAACTCAGCGGAAGAGTGTTTGTCTACCTTAGGAAGGATCTGGGTTCCATCCTCAACTGGAAGAGGGAAGGAGTGATAGATAGAGGGAGGGGCAACAGTACATCTGATGAATATTTATAAGAATAAATGCTTGAACCAATACACCATAGACATATACTATAGCAGTCAGCTTCAGGTTCGCTGAGATGAACTTCCAGACCAGGCACAGTTATAAAGGAAGGGATATTATTTATTGAAGCTTACAGATCCAGTGGAAGTTCCATAATGGCAGGAGAAGTTGGCCTGCTCTCACAGGGCCAAGCAGAGAGAGAAAAGCCATCAGCCACACAGCACAGCACACTTCAGGAACTCCCACTAGACACACTTTGCATATCTTTGCATATCTTTACAATGGAATCTCAAACCCACCACCACACCTTAAGATCCGCCCAGTGACATTGCTTCCAGCAAGATGGCTGCAGATGCAAACTATAAACTAATAAAACACTGAATACATATTGGGGGCCATATATTCAAACTACCACATATGCCAACATGTTCAATATGCCCCTAAATTTCAATTTGGAAGATGTAGTAGAGCAGTTGTTGAAGAATTTGAAATCCACATGTGTGAAATGATCCTCTTGCCCCACTTTTCTGTAACAGTAACATTTGAATGAGAATCAGGAGTCGCTGTAAGGTGCCAATTCTGACACACATTTCTACAGCAATGTTAAGTATGACATGACATTTCTAGAACTCAATATCGTCCACTGCCCTGAAATCATCTTGAAGATAGAAGACATGTATTTTTCTTAATGTCTGTACACAGTGTCTGTCACTTAATAAGTGTTACATAAACTTTTAAGGAACACATGGCCCTATGGTGAAGAATAATGCTAAAGAAATCATGAAGTCCTTGCATTGGAAGATGTTAACATTAGGCCAATATGTCATAACCACTCATATTTGCTGAATACATGAAGAAATCACTAAATAATATATAACTGATGATTCTACTATGAGAGAGTTGTTGCAATAGGCACTATGATGTCACAGTAATGACTAAGATTGGACCCGATATCACAAAGCTCAAAATGAAACTTCATTCTACTTATCATGATAAACAATCATGAAACAAACAAAGCACCTAGATTCATAGTTCTTTATTTGACTTGGAGGCCCAGGATATTTGAAATTCCACCTATTACTTTTATTTCTGCTTCTAATTGACACATAACTAAAGGCAAGGGCTAATGGAATGTCAAAGCAGTGTCATCACAGCCCCTTAATTGATATGAAGGTGCTTGCATAACTACTCAAGGTAAAATGATGTTCTCACTGATGGGAGATATAGAATATACAATTTGCATTTCATCAGAAAAAAAAAAATCTTTTGGTTTCCTCTACAAAGCACTAATGTTCTCAATACTGCTGACTGTGCTATTCTGAGAAATAGCTATCTTGCCCACCACACAGTTAGAGGAAGAGGAAATATTGACTCCCCAGGTGTCAAATTTCCTTGCTGTAATGGAAGGATGTGTGGGACAGCATTACAAACACAGTCACAGAGGAAAAAGAGGCTGACAAGTCAGATGGATGAATGAGAAGGAAAACATGTGTTGAGAAAGAAGCTGTCAGAAGTGGATCCCATCTCTGCATCAGAAGTGTCCTGATTAAAAATGCCCATCATAAGAGCCATTAGGGAGGAAAGTATAAAAAGACGAAGCCCCTATCTTTGAAATACTAGAGATCTCAGAGAAGAATCTGGGCGCTGAGGGTACATTGCTATCCTGGCATCTATGATATTAACTACCACTGTGCTTCAAGCCAGGAAACCTGTGTCTTCATCAAGATACTTTTTTTTCAATTTAAAAATTCAGTAGAAGTATATATTTGGGGTGTTGTTAGTATGCAATTTGGGGCCCATTTCTTCAAACTTCTCATCAATAACAGTTTATTTCTTTCCTATAATTAGAGTCCAGAACCTTCTATGTTTACAGTGACATTAGTCGATTCCCTAGATGCCCTGGGCCAAATTAAATAAAGGACTGCAGGGAAACTTATCTATAGAACATGAATCTTTAATGAGCCTTCACTCCTATAACTCTTAGAGTAGAGACAATCTTGCAGAAGCAGATCTAGTTTCTAGCTGCCCACAAAGGCTGGAGCAACTTGACCAAAAGAATGTGAGCCCCTGATGCTCCTGCCTCACATACAACATGAGAGGAACAGATCAGATCATCATCAAAGTCCTTTCTCACCTGACCTTCAGACTTCATCATTCTCCTATTTCCTTCCTCCATCCCAGGCGATGTATAACAGACCATTGTTAATATGTGGTGGGTTTGTGGTGAGAGGGAGATAATAGTTAGGAGGGCTGCCTGAGAGGGCTGCCTGAGACTCAGCCTCACCTCTATCATTTATTAGCTGTGAGACTTTGAGCAACTTACCTATGAGTGTTAAGTTTCCATTTCCTAGCCTATATAATAGGCTAATAATAGTATTTATATCTCACACAATTGCTTGGATCAAATAAAATAATTAATAAACAATAATTTGCTATAAAACATTTGACAGCAAACATGAACAAACATTTACTGATTCAGTGTATATTTTGCATGTAGGCATGGGAAAAATTACTTTCTCTGTAGACTCTGTCACATATGCCATCAGACAGACCAATCAAAGCTATGAAATTTCCAGAGCTATGAGGAAGATTTCTTGGTACAAAATAAATCAATGTTACCTGCTGATGTCAAGAGTTCTCTTATAGCATAAAAGAACACTAACATACTAATGGAAGTACACGCCATGTTATAAATAAATGGAAACCACTTATTGAAAATAAGCTTACAGAAAAGAGTACTGGATAAAAATATAAGAGGAACATAAGACTAAAGGATGAAAGAGAGTAAAATAGGTAAATAAAGACCAGTCTCTGTCACCTTTTGTGTTGCCTATTTTCAATCCCTAACTTATATCCATTTGTGGGTCAGATTTCATTTCTATTTGTATAATAATTTCTTCAAAGACTCAATTTGAAGAGGCTATAAACAGCCTATATCTACAGTGTATTCACATTTAAAAATTTGGTTTGACTTAAAACAGCTTCCACTTTGAATCCCACAAAGAGGGTGTCCATTAGCAGCCATCCCTGGAGTGTTGTACGTATTCAAGGACATTCCTGGTGCCAAATGCAGCTGAGCCACTCAGAATGTCCCTGAGGTTTGATTTAACCAGAAGCTCTGCTTTGACCCTGGAAACATGGAGCCAAATCCCATCTCACAAGAAGACCTTAAAACTGATCAGCAACCCGCACAGACAGATCGAACTGGGTGATATCAACCCACAGACACAGATTCCAAGCAAACCCAAGCCATAATATATTCAACAACCCCATAAGTTGTTTGGCCATCTGATTATTGGCCCTTCATTGAAAATAACTTCATAAAATACACCAGGCAAGGGGCTGGAGAGATGGCTTAGCAGTTAAGGTGCCTGCTAGCTAAGCCTAAGAACCCGGTTCCAATCTCCAGGTCCCACGTTTAGCCAGATGCAAAGTGACGCAAGGGCACAATGCCGCACTTGACCACAAGGGGGCGCACACATCTGGATTTCATTCACAGCAGCTAAGAGACTGCTGGCGTGCCCATCTCTATCTGTCTCCCTCTCCCTCTCTGTCTGTCTCTCTCTGTGTCTCTCTCCAAAAATAAATAAAATAATTTAAAAAATACACCAGACAGGCATGATGATAATAAGGATTATGACTTTTTAACGTTGAAAAATTATCTGCATTAGTACATTTTGGCTAGCATATTTACTGACAAGTCACATTAAACTAGAGTTTTTTTATTGAAGTACATTATGGGTGCAAAAACATAATAACACAACCTAGAATGATACAGAAAGATAAGTAAAAGCAAGAGAAGAAGGAAAGAAGGGATAAAGAGAAGAAGTAAGTACAAAATTAAACCAAACAAAAAGCCTCCAGGAAACAGGGAAAGCTGTCTACAGTCAGGATGAGTTTGTGTGCCTGTGTATGTCAGATTCACTCAAATACCATTCCTTGCCTTTTCTGTGACCTTCTTGACTAAATCAGGTCAACCACACAGTCAACAAATAAAAATAAATAAGTATATGACCTTTTTCAGTAATCGAACATATTGTGCTCCAATTAATAGAGACAAATATATTTTAAAAACAACATTTTAGGGCTGGAGAGATGGCTTAGCGGTTCAGGAGCCTGCCCACTAAGCCTAAGAATGTCAGTTCCAATCTCCAGGTCCCATGTTTAGCCAGATGCAAAGTGACGCAAGGGCGCAATGCCACACTTGCCCACAAGGGGGCGCACACATCTTGATTTCGTTCGCAGTGGCTGAGAGGCTGCTGGCACACCCATTTCTATCTGTCTTCCTCTCCCTATCTCTCTCTGTGTCTCTCTCCAAAATAAAAATAAAATATAAAAAAAAATTTGAACAACATTTTAGTTAAGCTGCATGATATAATATTGTTGTAGTCACCTCCATGCTTCTGGGATGAACTTCTAAACCAGACACAGTTTACGGAGGAAGGGATTTATTTATTATTATTTATTCTACCATTGATGGTAGAAGAAGCTGGCCCTCTTTCACAGGTCCAAGCAGAGAGACACAACCACACACCAGCACCACAGGCAAGCTCATAGGAGCCTGCAGCAGCAGGACCCCCAGAGATCACTCTGCATAATTTAGGTTGGAATTCAGAGCCACCTTCAATAACACCTAAGGGCTGGACTCCAGGACCTGCCCCCCCCCATCCCCAGTGAGTCCTCTTCCAGTCAGGTAGCAAGAGACAAGCTTGTAGATAAAAACATCTAAGTCTATTGGGGGACACACATTCAAACTATCACAAATATGGTTCTTTTTGTTTTCAGGATTGAGGACTGAACCCAGGGCCTTGAGCATGCCATGCAAGCACTATGCCAGCTGAGCTGTATCCCCAACCTAATGTTTCAGAAATTGATCAACCAATAATAATCTGTTAATAGGTTTCCTTGCTCTGATAATAAAAAGGCATGACAAATAGTTCAATCAATACTTTCTGAATGTAAATATACCCAGAAAGCTTGCTACTTCAGTAGAGTTAAAAAAAAAAAAAGTCTCTGGGAATATTAATATCTAAGAACCAAAAAATGAAAAAATAGTCATTTCTAAAAAGCATACACAGATTTAATTTCAATTGACATTAAATACAAGGACAAAGAGTATTGAATACTGTTGCTTCCAAATGAATTGTGGCTTTTATAAGTTCTGTTAAATGCTCTATAGGAGAGATGGCCAGCAAGCAAGCCTCCCCTCATATTACCTATTGAAAAGCAAATGAGAACCTGCACTGTTAAACTGGTCATTTCGATCAATGTTGAATCATTTAGAACATTTAGAATGTAATAGTGGTCCTTTCATTATAGTGCATGAAGAGAGCTTGTCTCTCCACATCCTAAGCGCAGAGGGAGGAATCAGACATTGCATCACTTGACCACTTTGTCTAAAATAGATATTTAATATTTTGCTGGAATTTAGCACATAGGGTGAAACTATTTCTACACAGAAACAAGAGGGATTTGTGAAAAATGAAATGAAATAAATAAACTCAGAATGGAGCAAATAGCAAAGTTAAATATTTCTTGTTCTCCCTTTTGTAGATTTCCATGGCACTCAAAAACAGACATCAAAATGCAAAGACTACTTAACACAAAGTTGAGTTTGTGGTGAATTTTCCAGTAACATTGCTGAAGAGAAGAGCATCTGGACACCCTATGAGGAAAACCAAGTCAAGCAAAAATGGCAAAAAGTGGGTTTAATTTAGCTAGGGTTAGACAGAAAATGACCAATTTGAAGATAGACAAAGACCCTGCATGCACAAAATTAGTATTTGAACAAAATAGAAAATCTAGAATAGAACCATTCCTCCCCAAAGATCTATGAGAAGAAAATAATCCCAAAATAAAGTAGGACCCAAACCCATAGATGAAAAGACCACATCCCATTCTCAGGGTGGAGGAATGTTCTGGATGACAAAGCAGGTTCACCTGATAATATGCCAGACTCTTGTGGGCATCCTGCCAAGAATGTACCATCAACCCCCAGAGGAAAAGCCCTCAGGAAGGGCTCGAGCTATACTATGCCATGAACTGGCCTGAACACACAGTACTGGGGGAAAGGAAACGAGGTCCAATAGTTACGTACTCTGCTAAGATATGGAGCTTGAAAACACAGATATTCATCTTCATATATTCCACAATTCAGATAGTAGAATATTCATGGACACTGAGCAGGAAAAAATGAGTCGTTGAGAAACTGCAGCCAATCAGGACAGAAGTGAGGGAGCCATGACATAAAGACTGGTGGTGAGCATTGAATAAGCTGCAACATATGATTACAATGCAACAACTGAGCAGAGAATGTGAACTTTATAGACCAAAGCCATGAAGCAATATCACATCCCGATGAGTAGTTGAAAGGTATATTATTATTATTTTTTTTTTGGAAAGAAGTCAGGTGAATAAGCATGTGGACCTCTTCTTAGAAAGTACTCGCCGTGTGTACAGCATATTCATATAGCTATGTACTTCTTAACAGAGTCTATAGTTCATGTGTATAGGAATGTTTGTACCTATTTAAGAAATTATCTCACCCAAACTGAAGGAGTAAATAACAAATCAGCCAATAAATTTTGCTAGCAGAACAGGAAAAACATTAGGTTAATGCTTGTCCCCTCATATCAAAATTAATTCTAGAGATAAATATGAAAATTGAATCTGGGTATGGTGGCACATGCCTTTAATCCCAGCACTCAGGAGGCAGAGGTAGGAGGATCGCCATGAGTTTGAGGCCACCCTGAGACTACATAGTTAATTCCAGGTCAGTTTGGACCAGAGTGAGACCCTACCTCAAAAAAAAAATAAAAAATGGAAACAAAACTAGAAAAGATAGTAATAGGCATGTAATTGATATCCCACTGGGGATATTCTAAACATTATAGAAATACCAAAAATGAGGAAGTATAAGCAACAATATGATAGGTAAAGGGGTAATATTATCAATATTTATGAAGCCTTTAAGAAAACACATTTCAGGCTAGAGAGACGGCTTAGCAGTTAAGGCACATGTCTGCAAAGCCAAAGGACCCAGGCTTGATTCCCCAGGAGCCACATAAGCCAGTGCTTGTGTCTAGAGTTTGTTTGGAGTAGCTAGAGACCCTGGTATGTCCATTATCTCTCTCTCTTTCTCTCTGTGCCTGCCTCTCTCTCTCTCAAATAAATATATAAATGAATGAATTATTTTTTTAATTACAACAAAAGAAAACACACTTCTATTTAAAAGAAAATGGCAGAAAGAATAAAGACTGTTGATTCTCAGAATGAATACAGACAACTCTAAGCATTCTCATTGAATGCCACCTTTTGGCACTCATCATGCTGGGCTTTGATAGCTCTGCAATGAATTAAAAGATCTTGTGGAGTTTATAGTCTTCTGGAGGAAGGAACATTCTAGTAGGTGGATTCTCATTTTATGGTTAGTTGCTTAAAATTGATTGACCTCATAAAAGGATCCACAGTAGTACTTTTATAATCATCTAAGGCATTTTCAAGTGAGCTATTAACTCATAACAGTTAGAGTGTATTTTATATCAACATCAATGCATTCAACACTATCCATGCATACAGCAATGTAAGACTACACTGCTTGCTAGGGCTTAGAAGAACAGGATGCCATTTCATTTTCAAAACTACAGAAAATTGCCTGCATTTTCTTCACCTTATATATAGGGAAATTAATAGGCTTCAAGAGATTTAGCAAGCAATCAAAATACATACATTAAATAAAAGTCTAAGCCATAATTTAAGTCCTCCCTGAATCCATGACAAGGTGACAGCATTTGCAAAGTGAAATATTAGTCAGAAACATATCAATTAGGCCAGATAATATGTAGCATAGATACAAGTTTGCTCTCTATAAAACATAGACAGCAGCTTTGAACATGGACAAAATTCATTTTTTTTCCTTGAACTACAAGATATTTTCACTTTGAAAAATATCTATAGGATGTTTCATTTTTATTGGTTTCATTTTGCCTCTGGTAGTCATTACTGATGCAGTCTGATTAAAGATACACTTGACCTTGAACTCTCTCCCTATTCTCAGTCAGCAGAGCAGGATAAACATATGACACCAGAGCCATGGCAGCACAACTGTAGGCCTCCTCAAGAATTATATGGCCATGGTAGTGATTTGCTATCAACAGTTTCAAGACTCCTCATTCTGAGCAGTGGATGTGTGGCCTTAAAATGTAAACTTGCAAACAATAATAATAATAAAATGTAAACCTGCAGGTCAAGCAGGCAGCCTCTCTCCTATTCAGAGCAGCATGGCTTTTCAACACATGCATGGAATCTATATTTTCCTTCACATGACCACCACACTCAGGAGAATTTGGACCAACTCAGCCTGCAAGGACAATAGGGCAGGCATCTGCTCTGTAAATAGCACACAGCACGGTTCTTACAATACCTGACCTTGTGTGAAGCAAAGGAAAGGGGCTGTGTCCTTGCATATGTGCATGTACATGCATGTATCTATGAAGCATAAGCCAGGAAATTAATCGTGTTATGATCATCAGCAAGACTTTTGACTCAATATTTGACTAAACAGTGACCTTTGTAGTTGCAAATGTGTGAGCTTGAAAAATGAAAGTTCACCTTGTCATCGTATTGCTGGCTCTGGAATTTCTTCTTGGTTAAAATCTGAAGTGCTCATAATTCTCCTTTGCTATGCCATCTCTTTCTGGTTTGTTGAGTTTATTTTTTCTGGATGACTTTGCTGTAGTAATAGATTTTTATTGTGTGTGAGGCTCTACATTCTAGCAAATTTGCAGTTGATTATCTGAAGCTCATTCTGGACCAATTTCCAGGGACAGTTTGCATGACCTTGTGGAAGCAAGTGTAGGACAATGATTTTTCTTTTTATTTTCTTGCATCTTGTATTACTCTCATGTGGGGAGGGTCAGGGAAAACACAGTGAGGGGCTGACAATCATGTTCTCTCATGAAAAGATAAGGACCTCTACTTTGTAGGATGCTATTAAACATATCAGGGACTTCCCCTTTTCTTGGACATGTTGTACACTAAAGGCTTTGAATCATGATAGAAAGTGTTAGCATGCTTATTCTATCTACATATAGATACATACATGACAGACAGATGATTGATAGATAGATAATAGATAGATAAATAGATAGATTAGATTCACTATATAGAATGAATGTACTTTGCTTTTAGAAATAGCTCCTTATTACCTGTCATTAATCATTTGATAAGTTTCATTGTTTTTTGTGGTAGTAGTGGACCCATGTTGCCATGAAAGGCAGGGGCTGGTTAGGAGGCTATCACCACAACCTAGCATCCATGATCTGTCCCCTTAGCTATGCAACTCACTCCTCCAGATGTAACTTTATAAGCCACTGCATCCTTTCCAAACTGCATCACAAAAGGTAGGCTGAGGACATGGCTCAACTGGTAAAGTGCTTGTTGTATAACCATGAAGAGGGAGTTCACATTCCTAGCACCCATGGCCCATCCAGGCACAGCATCATGTGCCTGTAATCCCAGCACTGTGTGGGTGGAGAGAAAAAGATCCCTGGGGTTTGCTTGCTACCAATTCTAACTGAATTGGTGAGCTACAAGTTCAATGAGAGATCTTTCTCAAAATAAATAAATAAATAAATAAATAAATAAGAATGATTAAAGGGCTGGAGAGATTGCTTAGTGGTTAAGGCACCTGCCTGCTAATCCTAAGAACACCTGTTCAATTCTCCAGGTCCCACGTTTAGCCAGACACAAAAGTGATGCAAGGGCGCAATGCTGCACTTGTCCACAAGGGGGCGCATGTGTCTGGAGTTCATTCACAGCAGCTGAGAGACCGCTGGCATGCCCATTCCATTCTCTGTCTCTTCTCTCTCTCTCTCCCCCCTCCCTCCCTCCCTCTGACCCACTCTCAATGAAAAGAGAATGATTAAGGAAGACACTCATTATTGATCTCTGCTCTCTCTCTCTCTCTCTCTCTCTATCTATCTATCTATCTATCTTTCTTGGTCTCTTTCACACCCATGAGCACAATGTGTACCTACATGCATACAAACATAAGTGTGTGTGAATGTGAACAGAAAGTAAAGAAAAACAACACACCAAAGGGAGATGACATGCTTAGTAACTAGGGAAAGCTAGAAGGAAAATGACATTTTCTCATAAGGAGTTAGTGCCATGCCAATATTCATCAAGTGCCATAGACAAGGAGCAGAGGCAGATGGCTGACGACAGCAGTCACAAATGTCGGAGATGGTCCACCATTAACTCAAACTGTAGCCTGGAATCCTGAGCACTGAAGGGCTCCCTCTGACCTGACAGTATGTCTACTTCAAATTCCCCCCCCGTGCTTCCTCCAGCTCAGGTTAAGCACCAAGGGACTTAAGGCAGCATGGAAGAGATCTGTGACCTGAACGGTACCTTTAATCCTGTCACTCCTTAGGGTCCACTGACCCTAAGTGCACCCTAAGTGGGAAAGTAAAGTCTCCAGGGTCTCCACATCCCCCAGGGGCTTCCACTTCTGGAAGTATGCTTAGGGTCTCCATGGGCCTGTTGGCCCCTGCTTTCCCCTCGCTATCCCAGCAGGCTTCCTTTGATTCTCGGCCTCTAACAATACCTTGAAAACAAGTCTCATTCGGAGGAAGTTGATTTCTTATCGTTGCCTGTTTATTTGTCTGGTATTTTTGTTTTTTTTAATGAAGCCTTCAAAGTCAGGAGCTGGATTGACTTGGTCTAAATAGCCTGCAGCCCTGCAGAGCCTCTGGCATAGAGTGGGAGCATAAGCATAATAAATCTAGGTTGAAAGTTAGAACAGCTGTTATCAAAACAATAAAATAGCAAGTGCTGGTGATGGTGCAGAGCAAGGGAGAATGTAAACCATGGCAGCCACTATGGAAAACAATATGGAGGACTCTTAAAAAAAAACTATAATTAGAACTACTGTGCAATCCAACAACCCTACTCCTGGACATACATGCAAAGGCAATGTGAACAGTACATCATTATTATTATTTTATTCATATATGTGGGTATGTAAGTAGGTAGGTATATGAATATTACCCATAAAAAGAATAGAATTCTGTAATTTACTGGTGTGGATAAAACTAAAAGACATTATACTAAGTAAAATAAGTTAAATGCAAAAAGAATCATAATATTCTTTTTTTTTAATTTTTTTATTATTTTATTTATTTTTGGAGAGAGACACAGAGAGAAACAGATAGAGAGAGAGAGGGAGACAGATAGAGATGGGCGCGCCAGCAGTCTCTCAGCTGCTGTGAACGAAATCCAGATGTGTGCGCCCCCCTTGTGGGAAAGTGCGGCATTGTGCTCTTGCCTCACTTTGCATCTGGCTAAACGTGGGACCTGGAGATTGGAACCGCTGGACATTGGAACCAGCGTTCTTAGGCTTAGCAGGCAGGCGCCTTAATCACTAAGCCATCTCTCCAGCCCAAGAATCATAATACTCTTGTTTATGTGTGGACACTAAAACATTGACTTCAGAGAAGTGGAGAATAGAATAATGGTTTCCAGAGCGGGAGAAGAATGTAGGAAAGCAAAAAGTGAAGAGAAGGTAGTTGATGAGAACAAGGGTGCAGTTGGGAGAAATGACTGACTGCCATTGCTCTGTGATAGCACAAGAGGGATAGCTATGCTCGGAAACAATTGACTGAATATTTCAAAAGAGCTAGTGGAAGGGATTTTAAATATGCTTACTTGTTGGTTTTTAAAATATTTATTTATTTAAATATTTAAAAGAGAGATAGAGAGAAGAGAGACAGACAGAATGGTTGTGCCAGGGCATCCAGCCACTGCAAACAACCTCCAGATGCATGCACCACTTTGTGCATCTGATTTTATGTGGGTACTGTGGAACTGAATCTCAGTTATTAGACTTTGTGGGCAAATGCCATTACCACTGATTCATTTTTCCAGCTCCCTGAGTATTCTTATCTTATTATCACAAGAAACAATAAATATCTCAAGTGATATGTTATGTCAGTTTCCTGTTCTGATCAATATGTGTTATATGCATTTATGGGAATGTCACGTTGAATCTTATAAATATCTACAATTACTATGTGTCAATTACAAACAAAATAGAAGGAAAAGAGAATGAAAGGAAGGAAGGAAAGGGAGACATGAAGGAGAAAGAGAGGAAGAAGGAAACACAGAAAAGAGAGAGAAAGGGAGGTAAAAAGAGTGGGATATAGGAAGGGAGGGGAAGGGAAGTTGAATATGCAAATCATTTCTAAAGTCTTCAAATCTTTATGATGTCACATCTTCAAATATCACTTAGGCTAAAATGAAGCATGTAGAATTGATTTCATTATTTCTTTGCTCTTGTGCTACTTACCTCACCTGTACAATGACTATAATAACACCCGCCTCATAGAGCTGCTGGCACAACTAAATAAAAAAATGACTAGAAAATTGCTTAATCAAGTTCCTAGCATAGATAAGAATATGGATGTGTGTGTTTATACTATGGACAGTGTGGTGCTGAGGGCATCCACCTGTAAGTGCAGTTGTGCACACTGCATGCGCAGGTGCAGGGCACAGGGGAAAACATCACATGTTATCTTGCATAGCTCATTTGCATGTTTTCTTAGACTCTCACTGAATCCAGGGCTGATGTTTTCCATCAGTCAGGCTGACCAGAAAGCCCAGCAATTATCCGGTCTACAGTCCCCACAGGTCTGGGCTTACAGACATGCACGGGCATGCCCAGCTGTTTATGCGAGAGCTGCGGACTAGAACTCCAGGTGGATCAGGCCTTCTCAGATACTCAGACATGCTCAGCAAGCACTCTTACCCTTTGAACCACTTCCCTAGCACTACACTAAGAGTTGAAAGAATGTTGGGTATTATATTTACCAAGTAATTAAAGTCACCCTTTTGACTTCTACTTTCCAAAGTTGAAATGAATTAAAACTTGAAGATTATGTAGTTCGTTTCTGCTGGGAATTTTTGGGCTTTGGGTTTATTTTGGCATCCTTTAAGTGGTCTTACTGTGTTTCATGCCTCTTTTATGTGTTTTGGTTTTGGGGTTTTTGTTTTGTTTTGTTTTGTTTTGTTTTGTTTTGTTTTGTTTTGTTTTGTCTCCCCATTGCTCTTTTATATGCATATTATTCTCAGCCTTCCCTCAATCTTCCCCTTCTCTATGTGAGCAAGAACTAGCCGGTAATTCAGGTGCCCAGTAATTCAGGGCTGGGTAACACACCCATGTTGAGTCAGCAGGGACTCCGATTTAGAACCACATCAGCAGACATCTTCCTCTGTAAATATTTCAAAAGTCGATGGGCACAGCTGCCTTCACTACTCCAAATTACCATAAGCATCCACCACTCAAATCGGTTTCCATTCACAAATAACACTCATGATGTTGGTCTTGGGGAAAAAAAAAGAGCCATGAATCCGAATTTCAGTTAGTCATTTTCATTCCCATCGAGGGACACAGAGATTCATAAATTGGTGATAGGAGTAATTGGGCATACTCTCAAAGGTTAGCAATGTCCTAAAGCATGTGAAAACTAAAGGTCAAACTCCCAGAGTCAAAAGTTATTTTCAAGGTAGCGGTCTTATTTCACTCCCTTTAAGACAATAAACATGCTTATTTCCAGAAAGATTTTTTGGAGTTGCTTGTCTTCTGAGTAGAATTAGAAATCAAGTTAAGTTTGGAACTCTCCTAAGGACAGGCTATCCTGGTACTTGAATCAGGGTGGCTAGTCCCTGTACCACAAATACACCGCGGCCCTCCATCTTCACGATCTTTCTCATGCTGTCCTCATCCCTAACGTACCGTACTGTCAGTGCAAATTCAGAGCTCCACTGTGCATTATCCTCAAGACCTTGGAAAATAGATTGAACTTTCTCTAAACCTCCAGTTCCTCATTCATAAAATGAGGAAATGGCATTTATCTGAAATAGTTTTTGCCCTGAAGAAATTAGACAGAGGTATGATTTGTAATCCATGGAATCCCTAACATGCACTTCATGACCAAATAGCCTATCCTAGCCCACCTGCCTCCAAGGCCCACTAACCGTACAACTTCCCAGATTGTCTTTCCCTCATCACTCTTTCTAATATATGCTTTTTCTCAGCACTGGGCTTCTATATTGAACACACACACACACACAATTGCAAAAATAAAGATAAAAATATTGACATCACTTTATGAAATCAATTGTGAGGGCCTCTGCCAAGGAAACGACCATTTTCTTGTTCTCACAATGATATTTCTGAAGGTGTCATTTGGCATACTGAAAAACTAATTTGTGTTGTATAAAAAAAATGGGTTTCCAAGCAAACACTACATGACAGTAATGGAGATAGTAGAGTGATTCAGATACCCAGGGAACAATTGACTTTGTCTGTTAAATTATGTCTAATGGTAGGCCTGGATATGCCCAATCTTATCAAATACTAATCCTGAAAGGGGACAAGTCATACTTCAAGACCTGAGGGGGCTGAGAGAGTAGGGAGAGCAGTTCAGACATGAGCCGACAAGGTAAGAGAGGGCTGACAGCCAAATGGGAAGAAACGTGGGAGCATCCAAATCTGTTACCCAGAAAGAAAAAGTACTGACATAAATAAGGTTCTCCTCCTCAAGTTCCCACATTTAGCTGAGAGCAGAATCAACAGACACATGTTGCAGAATACAGATGACCAGGCAGCACCTAGTTTTGCTCAGAATCCTGTAGGAGGCAGTAGAAGCTAGGATGCATGGGGTTAATATTTATGCCAGTGGAGTTCGAGGATCAATTGGATCTGAGGGTCCAAACTGTATTTTCTTAGAAAAGAAGCATTCCTTCTGTGGTTGGGAATATTCTGGGTCCCAGAGAGACAATGAAGATGCTGCCTGCCCTATAAAAGCACCTGGAACCCTGGGAGGGTGAGGGGAGACATTGAGAGGAACTGTTCCAATTTTCCCTTTTGCCATTTGAGACCAGCAAACTAAGAGGAAGTAGGGGCTCCAAGGAGAGCTGGGTGGTCCCCAGCTTGGGTTTTAATTGCATAACTCCATTGCCAGGTGTTTTCCTGAGGGAAAGAGGGTCCACGTGGTTGCCCACAGACCTGAGCAGCATCCCTGGGAGCCTTTCAGGCTTGTGTTATCATTTTACCTACATCAAGAGAAAGTTCAAGGCAATTTAAATAATGTATATCTTTTCTTTTAAAAATCGATGTAAATATTTCATAGACTTTACGGTAAATAATAAATACATTTGGAAAAAACAATATAAATATTTGATAGTTTGCAGAGCAACTGTTAAGCCTGGGATTACATATGAATGTTCCCAAAAATCCAATAAATCCTAAATTACATACAAATGGCTCAGAAGTGACCCACACAGAGTCATGGGTACAGTTTTTAAAACTGCTGCGCGGGTTTCCTAGCTAGAGGAGATTTAAATCAAGATGTCATGGCCTGTAACAGTCTACATGTGAATCATCCAAAATTTTGGTAACTCCCAAGCGCCTAGGCCTTCTGATAATACTTGGCTTACATCTTGAAATAATAAAATTGCCCTCTGCCTACGAGGGAAGCGCAGGATACCCACACGATGCAGCTGCTGCTTTGAATGCAAAGAATTTTCAATCCTGCCACACATGCTCTCACAGAAAGACAGGATAACAGGCGTCAAATGACTGTGGCAACTAGCAGGTACAATTCTCTCACGCTCCTCAATAGGTCAAATCTTGGAGCAGAAAGTTTCAACCAGATAAATGCATTGTTAAGTTACCAGGGACTTGTTTTATATTCATAAAATGACCAGTCCATACCACTGCAGACACCTGGTCTTTCATCTGCTTTCACCCCCACCCGCAGTTCTATGATGATGTGGAACACCAGCGTCCACAGCACACACGATTCACCTGCGTCCTTTTCCACTTTTATTACTTTCTATCATTTGTGCCCTTCAAGACTCAGTCCCACCTCAGCACAGCTCCTCTGGGACAGCATTGTCAATGACCCCTGCATTTGCCTCTATTGTAGCAAGTGTCCTGGAGAATTCAAATAGTTGCTTGCATTATTTATTCACCACCATATCCCAGAACCTAGAAGAGTCCCTGGCACATAGTCAACTACATAAATATTTGTTGGATGAGTGACCAAGGACACTATTTTTACACATCATGTCCACAGAGCTTGATACGGGCCTCACATGCACTAGGTGTCCAACAAAGATATATCAAGCAATGTGTTTGTGTGGGGGGGCTTAGGCATTGCGTGAAAGAGAATGCAGGAGAAAATAGGGAATGTGCCAAATTATAGCTTCCTTCTTCTTGCTGAAACAAATCCCTGGGGGGAGATTATAAAGCACATGCCTTAACAAATGTTTATAAAGGGGATGGAGAGTATATTTTCTCAAAAATAAATCCCCATAAGATCTTTAAAGGGCTCCTGGTTACACCCATACAGTATTTATGTAGTACATACTTATAAGAAGCTGGGGGCACAAGCACATTTAACACATTAAATTTTATATCAAATAGCCCCCACGCAACTTGATGGAAGCAAATTTATTCACCCCATTTTCCCTTGGAGGAAGCAAAGGCAAATGAAAGAAGATCTAATGACGTGCCCAGAGGCACACAGTGATGCAACAGTGATCCAATTTCTTCTTTGCAGCTCTGTAGAGCACATCTCTCTGAAATGTTAGATGGGGAAGTCTGGTATTAAGATACTGCAGCTGTCCGTGATCTACCAGTCAGCAAAAATTCATGAAGGTTGAGCATCGCTTAGGACACTGGCAGTAAGAGATACTTCAAGAAAAAATAAGACATTGTTCCTGGCCTCAGGGAGATGAGGATCTAATTAACTATAGACTACTTGGTGTGACAAGCTCTCTGGAACACTCAGGGCATGGTGTTAGATGGCAGCTGTAATTGCTTGGAAGAAGTCATGTGTCATTGCATGGAGGAGGGACTGAAGCAGAAAGGAAATTTGATGCTACCGGATTGAAAAGAAGAATAAATTTGCAAGTAGTGATATAAAATGTCTTATTCACAGGAGCTTCTTGAGAGCCCAGTCCAGCCACCATGAACAAAATGAAGGCCCAGTTCTTTTTCTCTCTCCTAACTCTACTCAAGATCCAAAGTCTCAGTACAGTTAGCTGGTCTCGTGACCATATGGGGTCAAGAAAGAAAGGATCTGGGGCTGGAGAGATGGCTTAGTGGTTAGGGTGTTTGCCTGCAAAGCCAAAGGATACCAGTTCGACTCTCCATGCCCCATGTAATACAGATACACAAGGGGGCACATAAGTCTGGAGTTTGTTTACAGTGGCTGAAGGCCCTGGCGTGTCCATTCTCTCTCTCTCTCTCTTTCTCTTTCTCTTTCTTTCTCTCAAGTAAATAAATAAAATATATTTTTTAAAAAAGAAAGGATCGGATAGAAGTAGCTCCTATAAGACCCTTAGTCTTTCACCCAGGAGTCAGAGCCTCTTATTGCTCTGTCCACAGTGAAGCCTCTGATGGTTAATTCTTAGAGGGACACCAAGGACTTTTCAGCAGGGAGTTGGGCAAGGAGGTCGCCACAGATAGCAAAATGCTCTTTCCCAACAATTCCTAAGAAAGAAATTCAACAGATGGTGGGGAGGAAATCCCTTCACTTGAGCCAAGGAAGCATCATGGAGGAAGTTGAACTTGAGTTCAGCATAGAAATGTTCGCAACATTGACTCAGATAAAGAGAAAACTCACGACCAAGCCCTGAGAGGTGAGGCTAGGACAATAGACCTTACTGTCAGTGAGGTAAACAAATTCCACTGGGCTGATGTCATCTTAATAAATAGATTATTTGGTTGCCAAGCAAGAGAACACACACCAATGAAGAAAGGCATCCAACTGCCTGAGGCGGAAAATTCAAAGGCTTTGCATTCTCACAAATGGGTTCATAGTGCTTATGTCAAGCTACCTGTGTGAATGGTGAACGCTGTGTCCATAGCTCTGTGCTGTGTGCGTGACTGCTCAAACACGTCCTACTGTTGGCTGGTAAAGAAAAAATTTTCACTAAGCTCAGTCAAGACTGGTGTGAGCCACTGAAGCTCACTCTTCTTTCACTGTTTTTAGCTAGTCGTAATAAAACACAGTATTCAGTTGTTATATCACTTGGGCAAGACAAAAAGAATTCCATTTAGAGCACTTGGCTACAATCTAAATTACATAGTGCATAAAAATGCTTTATGTGTATGTAATATATTTAAGTTTACTCTCTATTAATGCCCATTCAGTGGAGCCTCACAGAACTTCTATGCTATACCTAGGGTCTCTGTGCCTATTTTCACTTTATATAAGCTCAGAGAGGTAGATGGCTTGCCCAAGACAGAGTCATGATCATGTGGAATAAGGAGCAGCAAAATGGTACAGCATGTCTAAATGCCGGTAATCCATGTTCTCCTAAGGTCCAGGCTGAATTAAATAGACTAATAAACATTTACACCTTCTTGATGACAATGATGAAAATCTTGGTTTTAAAAAAAAAAAGACATCTTTTTTTTTTTTTTTAGGAGAAAGAGGTCAGGAGAAAATGTGTCATCAGGTAGCGAACATTTACATGAGCTTAACTCTGCGCAAACTGAACTCTTCCAAGACAAGCCAGAGCCTGTGACCACAAACCTAGAAAAAGTCATCAGAGGAAGATTTCATGGAGACCTTCAAAGAGGCACACTGGCTTGGAACCGGAGTGAGGAATCCCAGTAATTTATCTGGGGCAGAGGTGCAACTGGAAGGATGCAAGCTATTGTTCCAAAGCTTCTCTGAAGAAGCAAAGAAGCGACCAAAAGCATCAAGACCAGAGCCACAAGCAGAAGGGTGGAGGTGAGCTTCTGGAAGATTAGAAATTTCCCAAGACTCACTGTAAAGCATGCAGTACCCTAACCCTGGGTAAAAAGGATATCATGGAAGACACATGAGCAAGTGCCCTGGTCACCAAAGCCTAGGAGTCCATCATCCTCAAAGAGCCCTGAATCAAGCCGGAAAGGTCAACATGGACATCTGAACGTGCAGTTGATGACATGAGACAGGAGATGACAAGAGACAAGAGATGTGGAGAGATGAGGCCCAGATGGTCAAAGGAAGAGACACTGTAGGATAGGGCAAGCTATTAAAATTCCACCCAAGAATGACATAGAACTTAACGAAAGTGCTTTGACCCATGTTTCTTGCCAGTTTGCTTCAAAATTTAACACCAGGGCTAGAGAGATGGCTTAGTGGTGAAGGCGTCTGCCTGCAAAGACTAAGAACTCCCATTCGAGTCTCCAGGTCCCACGTTTAGCCAGACGCAAAAGTGACAGAAGCGCGCAATGTCACACATGAGCACAAGGGGGCGCATGTGTCTGGAATTTATTCACAGTAGCTGAAAAGGCCCTGGCATGCCCATCCTCTATCTGTCCCTCTCTCTCTGTCTGTCTCTCTCTCTATGACTCTCTCAAATCAAAAAAATAACACCAGACTTAAAGATCCTGCCTCAATGTGTTATTCAGGCACAGCCCTCTCTTTCTATACCTGCTTTATTTTTCCTGTTCCTAAACTGGATTTCTCTGAAAGCTAACAAAGGCTCAGATTCCTATGGCTTCATTTCTTGTGTTTTGTGAGCAAATGGGGCACCTACGATGACCAAAACTTCAGGAAGGCTTGCCATCAGGGAGAGCTATGGGGACTGGTGTGCCAACCTGAGGCTACTGGGACTGTGTACATGAGTGACACTGATATCTTTAACAGCAGGGGCCACCATGATGCATCATGCCAAGTGACTCTAGTTACACTCAGTAGTCACAAGTACAATATCCAGATGGAACAACAAACCTCTCAGAAGAGTCTGGTAAGAAGCCAGCAATGCTCTCACTCTCCACAGAAACTTCCTGAGGTATACTGCGTCACTGCAAAGAAAAAGGGCTAGAAAAGATGTGGTGAATGGAGGAAAAAAAAGGATTGATAGTGGTGGTGTTTTGAATGTATGTCCCCAGTAAATTCAGGTGTTTTATTAGAGCTTGTAACTTGGGTCTCCAGATGCCTGGCTGGAGGAGGTGTCACTGGGGGCAGATCCTGGGGTCAAGGCCAAAAGTGTGTTTGGGGGTGGATCTGATTCCAGCCCAAAAGTATGCAGAGAGGTCTGAGCTCTGGCGAGGTCCCTGTGGCTTGTTGCTTTTTGGTGTTTCCTGGTTGTTGGTGGTTTCTCTCTTTCTCTTTCCTAGGATTTATGAAAGAGAAGCCATCTTCTTCTGCCATTAATGGAACTTCCCTTAGATCTATAAGCTGAAATAAATCCCCTTCCTCCCATAAGCACTGTCTAGTTTGGATGTTCATCCCAGCAATGTGAAACTGTCTACTATAAGAATGTAGTACAGAGGTAGAATGCTTGCCTAGCATGTACGAAACCCATAGTTCAAAACTTAGGGGCTAGAGAGATGGCTTAGTGGTTAAGGCACCTGCCTCCTAAGCCCAAGAACACCGGTTCCAATCTCCAGGTCCCACGTTTAGCCAGATGCAAAGTGATGCAAGGGCGCAATGCCACACTTGACCACAAAGGGGCGCACGCATATGGATTTTGTTCGCAGCAGCTGAGAAGCTGCTGGAGTGCCCATCTCTGTCTTCCTCTCCCTCTTTCTCTCTCTCTCTTTCTCTCTCTCTCTTTCTCTCTCTCTCTCTCTCTCTCTCTGTGTGTGTGTGTGTGTGTGTGTGTGTGTGTGTGTGTGTGTGTGTGTGTCTGGTAAACATAACTGCAATCCTGGAACTTGGGAGGTAGAGGCAGAAGGATCATAAATTCAAGATTGTTCCTGGGACACATAGTGAGTTGGCATCCAGCCTTTACATGAGACTCTGACTCAAAACAATAAAATAATATAACATTATAATATAATATAATATAATTAATATAATATAATTAATATAACAGAGAAAATACTCTGAGAGAGAGAGAGAATGACAGAAATTGCTAGAAATGCCCATTGATCAAGTCATCTTTAATTGGTGAGATCTTGTTCCACTCCTCTACCAACAGAAAAGAGGCATGAAGGCAAGATGAGGCTCCAGCCAGAAAGCAAAGGTATGTTTCAATGGATGAGATTTCAGGTTCCACATAGACAGGCCGTTTCATAGAAAATGTACCCAAATTTTATGGACAGACAAGATTATTAATAAATAATCACCCCACTGTTTGAATAAACTTGATTTTCATTTCAAAAACATACAATCAACATAATAGTATCCTATCAGATGTGGGATTTTTTTAAAGGAAAGAATAATTGTGTTCTTCTCAACAAAATAGGAAATATTGCTATGTAGGCTTCTCACAGCAAGAGAAACTTCTCTTCCAATAAAAGGTTACTCCCACATGCTTTGAACAAAGACAACTTTTCCTTGGTTGTCTTTCAAACAAAAGGAGAATTTGCTTTATGCATTATTCCAAATTAAGTGGAGAAGGCCAAGCCCAATATAAATATTATACCCAAAGAAAACCAGGGGAAAAAAGAAAGTTATTATAGGAATAAAAAATTAAAATGTTCACAAAGGTTAGGAAAGCAGATTAAGTTTTCGAGTGGAATTCTGGGTACAGAGCAGTATATTAGTCTCCCATCAATTCCTCTGCTAGACAAAAACTACATTTCACCACCCTTAAACTTTCTCCAAATCTAGAAGAAACTGGCTTGTGTCCAAGCTGGAACTCAGTCTGCTCTGTAATAGTACCCAACTGAAGAAATGGAACAAAAACAAAACTCCCTTCTATATGTCAGATCAGCATGAGGACTTGACATTTCCAGTGCAAAAACTAGCACCCACACTAAAAAAATAATTTCCCCTTTTAATGTAAAAATGCAAAATAAAGGTAAAATACCGGTGTTATCTTATACTTTCATAGTCATGGAATAAATATTTTTTCATGATAAGTGCTGGAAATGTGACTGTTGAATGTTTAGCCCAGTATGGGACATCTGTAGCAGCCCCTTTCAAAAGATTCAGGGAACACTGCAGAAGAGAGAATGGAAAGAATGTGAGAGCTGAAGAATGGGGAGGAGTGCTGTGGAACTATCATCTGGACCTCAGATGGCCATGGTGGTCTTGTGAAACTTTGGTGAGGTTTCAGTGATACAAGGGCATCAATACAGATGCCCTATAACTTTTTGGTTAGCAATGAGATACTATGTAACAAAGTCATGGAGCTATCCCCAGCTGCTGAATAATAACACTATTATCCAAATTCTGAGAATTAACCCAATAATCTTCAGAAAAAACAAAATAGCCAAATGCACAAAGATGTTTACTGAAATTGTCTCCACACTGCCAAACCAAACAAAAAACTCAAAAACTGGAAACAACTCCATATCCAGAAATCATTTTATGATGCATTAACATAACATTCTGCTTCCTTCAAATTACTCATAACACGAACCATCTGAAACCATAGGGCTATGTTTATTTTATAATGTTAAATGAAAGAATAGATATCAACATGTACATACCCTCTGCCAAAAGATGTGAAAATCTTTGCATACAATATAAAAATAATAAATATACTTTTAATAAATGGTGTTGGCCTGCTTAAAAATTCTTCAATATTTTTTATTTAAAAAACAAACTATTCTATTTCTTCAAATAAATTTCAGTAAAGTCCTTCCAAAAAGCAATGTGGCTCTGATATAAATCCATATGGCAAAATCACAATGTATCTAAGGAATTCTCTTTCAAATGTAGGCACAGTAGAGGATAAAAACAGAAAGTTATGTAAAAGGGCTGAATGAAGAATAATGTATGGGACAAGCCTGTCTTAAAGGAAAGAGATTATTCAAAAGGAAGAAGCCAGGTGATAGGATTTTTATATTTTGTTTCAGGCTTTTTTTTTTTTTTTTTCTGAAAGGTTCTTTCTTTTAACTATTAAAGGAGAGAGATTAAGGAAATAAAAGGACACACACAAAAAGAAAAAGTAATCTCTCATTGGCGTGGTATTCTACTGAACTGCCAAATCTGAGCAGAAAAAGAAAATAGCAGCTTTGACAAGAGTTACCAACTAAATAAGATTCTCACACCTAAGAAATGAATGCCCCCATCAAAAATACCCACAGGAGCTTTTAAAATGAAAGCAAAAAGAAACTCATAGCTAGCCATGCATTGGATAAATCCCAGTATTTGCAGGTTAAAATGTTTTCTAAGGAGAGAATGGAAACAAAATGCAAAGCAGAAATGAATAGCAAATTGAATTTAGTGCTCAAAGGTGCATTATACTTGGGTGCTGAACTTCTTCGGACAGTCGGCACAATGGAGCAGAGCAAGCATTCAGCCAGGCTTTGGAATCTTGGGTACTAATCATAACAGTGCCACCACCTACCTCAACGAGGGCAAGTCACAACAGTGCCTGTGCAGGGCGTGGGGTTCTGTTTCATCTGAAGGTGGAAAGAACTGGGTGATATTGCCTGTGTCGGCTCACAGGACAGATGTGTTTCTGGTGGGAGGTTTAGGAGGCTGGAACGAGATGTTTGGGGATTGTCAATCATGTGAAGAAGGGCACTTGACACTGAATACAGAGGCTAGAACTCCATGGCTAATGGCCACCAGCCCAAGACCTCCATAGAGCTATGATCCACAGTCAGGCTCGTTGGCTCATTTCAGTGAATGTGACATGACAATATGACAGCCTTGGAACCGACGTGCCTGTGAGAGGACTTTAGAATGGCGTGTGTTAGGAGTTGAACTTGTTAGGCAATTTTTAAAGGAAGGCTCCAGGAA
Source organism: Orientallactaga sibirica (assembly GCA_036365145.1). Classification (NCBI taxonomy): domain Eukaryota; kingdom Metazoa; phylum Chordata; class Mammalia; order Rodentia; family Dipodidae; genus Orientallactaga; species Orientallactaga sibirica. The sequence goes on along the minus strand of JAEOAD010000044.1, from coordinate 1,961,914 downwards.
GCATGGTTTTGTTGTGAATATGATTCTTTCTGGAAGCAAAGCAACCCTCTTGTTGGGTCTATCGGTGTGGATGTTACTGATCGACAGGATGAACAGGGTGGAGCTAAAGCTGTAAGCGGTCCACAAGCAGCGGTCCTGCTCATTAACCCAGAGTGAAATGCTTGCCCACTTCAGTTTGGACAGCATTCTTGTTTTTGATGGCATGCAGACATACTTGCAGAGAAGTTTCCTTTCTATCTCACTTGATCCATGATCAGAGAGTAAAATGGTCTGGTATTGATATTCGGTGAAATGGTTTATGTCCAACAGATCTCTGTGGTCTAGCTGTTACCGCCAGACAGCTCCAAGCTGACAGCAGTCAGGGCTGCATTTTTCTTTCTCCCCATGAAGAAAATAATTAACTCCAGGGGTAAGTAATTAGCTCAGAAGCCAGAAAAGGAGGCTCCAGGCTGGAAACTATTGAAAGATAGTCAATCCATGAAACAGAAGCTCCAGGAAAATGAACCAGTAAAAGTAAGAGCTATTGACATGCAAAAAAAAAAAAAAAACAAAAAAAAGACAGGGATATGAGCGAATGATACCATATAGCAACTAACTCCTGGACTCCAGAGCTTCCACAAGACTGCTCCATTGCTGTATCCGGCCTGTAGCTTTCATTGTTCGATCGTATTTTTTAAAGGGTCAGACATAATAGTATCTCAAGTATTTCCATGTTCTGCGGTTTTATGACACCTTACTCAAATTTTTTTTTCTTTTAAACACAAAATTGTTTTCTATTTTAAATAACAAATGTTAGTCTATTTTAAAAATTTATTTTACATTAATCTCCAAATTGCCTGCACATGAACCAGGGACACTGATATTTACCTCTCGAAACCTTTAAAAAATGTAGAGATCATATTTAAGAGAAAATGAGTTTAACCAGGAGAGAATATACAATTCAGATTTTGTGTGTAAACTTCCTGGTTTCGGAGGTCCTATTTCTCAAGTAGCATATCTGCTCATACCAGAGAATGTACTCTGATGCACTGATGTTTTTTTTCAATCTATTTAAAAAAAAAAAAAGTTTTGCTATGACTCCACCTGTTTAGTGATGCTAAAATTCCCAGTCCCTGATGGTTAATTGGTTACACAGTCTGATAAGTATGTGAGGCAGGAACTTAAAAAAACGAAAAGTGTTGGAGCGGGACACGCTGTGGCACACATCCTCTCTACCACATGTCCGAATCTCCCGGGCTATGTGCTGAGAGTACAACGGTATTAGACACCACGCAGCAGCCATCAGTATCCCAGCAAGCTCTCAAACAAGTTTTGGAAGTGGCAGCAGCATTCGTGGCCTGCAGACTGACAGAACAGTGATGATGTTGGTTCCAGTAATTAACTTGGCAGCATTGGGAGCAAGAAACCCCCTGCAGAGGGCTTCATGACTCCTTTCCTCAAGGGGAAGTCTCACTGGTGCCTGGGTGGATCTGTGACCTTTGGCAGATGGAGTAGCATTTGAATACACAAACTCAGGAAAAGGAAGACAATAAACGGAAGGCAATTTGCTAAATGAAATGTGCATCAATTGAACCACCTGTGAAAGTTCATCAGAACCTAGGAAGAGATTTTTAACCATCTATCTCCACAACCCCCAAAGATCCTGAAATACTCTCTTTTTTAAAAAAAAAAAAATTGTGTTCTTGAACATCTATGAAACCACATCAAATAGAAAGGCACTTGGCAGCTACTCATTCAGGTCTCGTGTCTCTGCTTTCGAGTGTGTGTGTGTCTGTGTGTGTTCGATCACATAACATATAAAGACAAACATGTTGTGCTGAAGAGGTGGCTCAGCAGATACGGTGCTTGCCTGTAAAATCTAAGGACCCAGGTTCACTTCCCCAGGACCCACGTAAGCAGGATGCACAAGATGGTACATGTGTCTGGAGTTCATTTGCTGTGGCCTGTCATACCCATTCTTTCTCTCTCTCTCTAGTAAATTAAATAAATAAATGAAGACATACATATATATTTATAATTTTGTACCTATTGTGATTTTTATTTGCTAATGATACAAGAATATATTTTCCTTTCATAAACCTCCATGAAACCTTTTGTGGACACAAAGTTAGTGGAAAGAAGAAATCCTGTAATGATGGTCCAACAAGACACCTTTAGGAGTCAAACTCTCAGTCTGTGTCACCTTAGTCCTCCATCATGATGGCTCCCATCTTGGAGATACTGCCAATGTTCACAGCAGCTGCTGGTTAATGTGAGGCTCTGGAAGGATGGCCCTCCACACTGCACGCTTACACTCAGCATGCTGTTTGCTCACAAAACCCATATGAACCATGGTTTAAAGCAGTGAGTCTCACTCTTCCTAGATGCTAAAGTCACCAAAAGAGCTTCAGAAGTCACCATGTGAAGCCCCACTCTGGACTATCTACAGTCGTGGACTTATACATCTGCACTTTTTAAGGCTCCCCAGCCAAGTGTAAGAACCAATACATTAGGGAAAAGAATGCCACAAACCAACCTAAGATAAGTAAATGTGTCCTTACTGTGACATGGTTGAAATGGAACCAAGATGAGCTGGAGAGATGGCTTAGCAGTTAAGGAGCTTGCCTGCAAAGCCGAAGGATCCACATAAACCAGTTCATTTACAGTGGCTTGAGGCCCTGGCATGCTCTCTCTCTCTCTCTCTCTCTCTCTCTCTCTCCCTCCCTCAAATAAATAAAAATAAATACTTTAAAAAAGAAATGGCACCAAGATAACTCCCCAATGATGGCAGGCCACCCCCAAGAATTAGAGAGCAGAAGAAAGGACCCTCTTGCAGTTTGAACAGAGATCCATTCACTACTGTAACTTGTTTGTGATGAATGTGCTGTCACCACGGAGCAGGGCTGAGTGAACCTTTCAGCCAAGCCTAGAGAAAACAACATGCTTTTTCACTGAGAGAAACAGAATTGTAGCTTTCTGCAACCATGGGGAAGTGATTCCCACCATAGGTCATATCTTATCAATGTCACTAAACCCGTGTGGGGAAGGAACTTGCCCAATGTTAGACACTCCTTTCTGGGAATTTCCGAAGTATTCATTCCCTTTTGCTACCTTGGTGGCATGTCTTTGTTGGGTATCAACCACCTAGGAGCAAACAGGCTTTAAATTTAGAGAGCCAGATGTGCAAATGTCGTGTGGATGTAGAAATGAGCAGCTGCAGTTTTCTCTGAAACCAAAGAAATGCCGCAACCAACTGGTCAACTTCAGTTCAGAGGTGTTTCTCTCCTAAATGAATGATAAGCTTATCCACACAGCCAAATCTGCCTTATAACTTACCATTTAGTAACACTCACAGGTCTATAGAATCTTTTGCTATAATAATGACCCTAGCCACTTGCTCCAAATCTAGTTTTCAGTCTGGCTCCTGTCTACCTGTTTGGAAGACAGGAGCACTCTATCCCTCTTAAAAGATCATATTTCCACTTCGTAAGCTTTCATGGAAAGATAACAGTAATACAGTTCATACTAATAGAGTATTTACTACGGTCCACTGGTCTAAGCACTTCGAAAATTTGAACTCATTTAAGCCCTCTTTCTGCCCTCTGAGGTCGGCACTAGTGTTAGACCCATTTTGTCCTTAAGCCAAGAGAGAACAGATCAAGATCACAGAACTAGAGAGACATCACAGAGCTAGCAAAGCTGGGACTCCAAGCCTCTTTGGAAGGAGTCGGCGAATGGCCATTCCTTGTTTGCGTCACTCCCCTAGATCACATACTTCCTAATTTGCCGCTGACTTTTCCACTTAATTCTTTTTAAGACCTTGGCCCTAGTCTATTCTGTATTGTTAGTACAGAACACCACAGCTTTTGGAATTTACAGATAACAAAGTTGTGTTTTCTGCTGTGCTGGATGGAGGCTGAGGAGTTCAGGGTTCCAACACCTGCATCTGCTCAGGGCCTTCTTGCTGCACCATACATGCATGCATGTTTGTATGCATGTAAGTGCACAAGAGCGGATGCACACACACACGTGTATACTGGCATTGGAGATCAGAGGTCGACATCAGGTGTCTTCTTTAATCACTCCTATTATTATTATTTTTTTTAATGTGAGAGAGAAGAGAGAATGGGCATGCCAAGGCCTCCAGCCACTGCAAACAAACTCCAGACACTTATGCATCTGGCTGACATGGGTCGATTCCTGGGGAATCGAACTTGAGTCCTTAGGCTTCACAGGTAAGCACCTTAACCACTAAGCCATCTCTCCAGCTCCACTCTTATTATCTGAGACAAGTCCTCTCACTGCCAGCAAGCCCCAGGGATCCCTTCTCTTCTCCGGTGGCACTGGGATTCCAGGTGCACACTGCACATCCAGCCAGGTGCTGGGTATCTGACCTCAGGTTCTCATGCTTGCCTGACAAACACTTTACCGGATGCGCCATCTCGCCATGCATGAACTTTTAGGGGACACATTCAAACCCCAGCAAGTCCCATGCTGCTGCTATAAGGAGAGGTAACACATTGCTTCAGCATAAACCAAAATTTTCAAAGCTGTTCCTCCCATCATTGAGTCCCAAATTACTCTGACCCTCGTTAACACAAAGAGCAAGCAGGGAGCATCCTAGATTTCATGAGTCTTTTGTGTGTTTTGCCAGAGTTTCTGGGGCATGTTCCTAGGATTGAAATTGTGGGGGTGGGGGTGACCACACCTTTCGGTTTATCCGTGTTAGGGACACCATGAGTTTACTCTTCACGAGCAATGGTACTGTTGTCCCTCCCATCACCAGTGCCTAAGAGTCATGCTGCTCAGGGTTTGGGACCAAGTGAACAACTAAAAACAAGTTAGAACCTCTTATTCTTTAATTGCCAGAGCTCTACCTAAGCCCCTTTTTAGCACAAGCCAATTTTCTTAAGAATTGTTGCAATTATTTTCATTCTCACTAAAAATAGATTATGTATTACTTAGCCTAGTTAATAGCACATTCCCAAATCCCAGTTATAATTTTAAATATGACTGCATTCTGTGAATAACTCATAATGCATAAAAACTACCATGTGTATTCCTATTTTCTATGTAACAATAATTCAAAATTAATATGCAAGTTATAATATACTTATTCCTACAAAATATGCACAAATATGTACTTGGCAGTAACACACTGCTCAGAGAATTACCTTAAGAAATACCAACTCCACTGAGAAGTGTTTTGGAGTTTAAGAGGACTGAGGGGTCTGGGGAACAGCAATAGGCAAGAAGTAGAAAGAATAAAAAGAAACTATACCCAACATTTAAACCACCAAAAATGTGCTGGCCAGATCCAGTTGGCAGGAAAAGAATTTTTATAATTTCTTTTCCATAATTTAGCCTAGCTGGATAATTGCATTTAGAAAAATAAGAGAGTAACCACAGATGTATATGTAATGGAATTTTTAAAAAATGTAGATATACCCCCTCATGGAAATAAAAAGGCCATCGAAGGCTATCATTATCAACTTTAGAACAAAAGCTGCATTCACTCCAACCAAAAGAGTAATTAAAATCAGGCAGAAAGACACCCAGTGCCAATCTTACCCACTTGTCATTTCAGAAAGCTGCCTTGACAGTTGTACACCCACTCTCGTTGACAGTCAAATGCGTTTCTCAGGAATAGTTCAGCTTCCCCAGGTGTGGGCAGCAAAGCATTCATTTCCAAACCAGTTTCATCCAAAGAGTTCAGAACTTTGAAGGTGCTGCTTTGGCTTAAGTCACTCTCGGATCTCTGTAAACAAAGTGGTGAACAAAGGATGGCTGTAGGACCCGGAGAAAAACTTAACCAGCTACTGGAGGCACCAGAAGAAAAGCTGATCCTTGCCTTTTCCAGTTCTACTGAGCGCCTGCATCCCTGCATGCTGGGTCCTTTCCAGTTCTTTAGGGTGCCTGCATCCCTGCATACTGGGTCCTTTCCAGTTCTATAGGGTGCCTGCATCTCTGCATACTGGGTCCTTTCCAGTTCTATAGGGTGCCTGCATCCCTGCATGCTGGGTCCTTTCCAGTTCTTTAGGGTGACTGCATCTCTGCATACTGGGTCCTTTCCAGTTCTATAGGGTGCCTGCATCCCTGCATGCTGGGTCCTTTCCAGTTCTTTAGGGTGCCTGCATCCCTGAATACTGGGTCCTTTCCAGTTCTATAGGGCACCTGCATCTCTGAATACTGGGTCCTTTCCAGTTCTATAGGGTGACTGCATCCCTGAATACTGTGTCCTTTCCAGTTCTATAGGGTGCCTGCATCCCTGCATACTGGGTCCTTTCCAGTTCTATAGGGTGCCTGCATCCCTGCATACTGGGTCCTTTCCAGTTCTATAGGGTGCCTGCATCCCTGCATACTGGGTCTCTTTCCAGTTCTATAGGGTTCCTCCATCCCTGCATACTGGGACTTTTTCCAGTTCTATAGGGTGCCTGCATCCCTGCATACTGGGTCCTTTCCAGTTCTATAGGGTGCCTGCATCCCTGCATGCTGGGTCTCTTTCCAGTTCTATAGGGTGCCTGCATCCCTGCATGCTGGGTCTCTTTCCAGTTCTATAGGGTGCCTGCATCCCTGCATGCTGGGTCTCTTTCCAGTTCTATAGTGTGCCTGCATCCCTGCATGCTGGGTCCTTTCCAGTTCTATAGGGTGCCTGCATCCCTGCATGCTGGGTCTCTTTCCAGTTCTAAATGGTGCCTGCATCCCTGCATGCTGGGTCTCTTTCCAGTTCTATAGGGTGCCTGAATCCCTGCATACTGGGTCCTTTCCAGTTTTATAGGGCACCTGCATCCCTGCATACTGGGTCCTTTCCAGTTCTATAGGTTGCCTGCATCCCTGCATCCTGGGTCCTTTCTAGTTCTATAGGGTACCTCCATCCCTGCATACTGGGTCCTTACCAGTTCTACAGGGTGCCTGCATCCCTGCATACTGGGTCTTTTTCCAGTTCTGTTCTATAGGGTGTCTGCATCCCTGCATGCTAGGTCCTTTCCAGTTCTTTATGCTGCCTGTATCCCTGCATGCTGGGTCCTTTCCAGTTCTATATGGTGCCTGCATCCCTGCATACTGGGTCCTTTCCAGTTCTATATGGCTGCCTGAATCCCTGCATGCTGGGTCCTTTCCAGTTCTATAGGGTGCCTGCATCCATGCATGCTGGGTCCTTTCCAGTTTTATAGGGCGCCTGCATCTCTGCATACTGGGCCCTTTCCAGTTCTATAGGGTGCCTCCATCCCTGCATGCTGGGTCCTTTCCAGTTCTATAGGGTGCCTGCATCCCTGCATACTGGGTCCTTTCTAGTTCTATAGGGCGCCTGCATCCCTGCATACTGGGTCCTTTCCAGTTATATAGGGTGCCTGCATCTCTGCATACTGGGCATTTTTCCAGTTCTATATGGTGCCTGCATCCCTGAATACTGGGTCCTTTCCAGTTCTATAGGGCGCCTGCATCCCTGCATACTGGGTCTTTTTCCAGTTCTATAGGGTGCCTCCATCCCTGAATACTGTGTCTTTTTCCAGTTCTATAGGGTGCCTGCATCCCTGAATACTGGGTCCTTTCCAGTTCTATAGGGTGCCTCCATCCCTGAATACTGTGTCTTTTTCCAGTTCTATAGGGCGCCTGCATCCCTGCATACTGGGTCATTTCCAGTTCTATAGGGCGCCTGCATCCCTGCATACTGGGTCCTTTCCAGTTCTATAGGGTGACTCATTCCTGCATACTGGGTCTTTTTCCAGTTCTATAGGTGCCTGCATACTGGGTCTTTTTCCAGTTCTATAGGGTGTCTGCATCCCTGCATGCTGGTTCCTTTCCAGTTCTATATGGTGCCTGCATCCCTGCATGCTGGGTCCTTTCCAGTTCTATAGGGTGCCTGCATCCCTGCATGCTGGGTCCTTTCCAGTTCTATAGGGTGCCTGCATCCCTGCATACTGGGTCCTTTCCAGTTCTATAGGGTGCCTGCATCCCTGCATCCTGGGTCTCTTTCCAGTTCTGTAGGGTGACTCATCCCTGCATACTGGGTCCTTTCCAGTTCTATAGGGTGCCTGCATCCCTGCATGCTGGGTCTCTTTCCAGTTCTGTAGGGTGACTCATCCCTGCATATTGGGTCCTTTCCAGTTCTATAGGGTGCCTGCATCCCTGCATACTGGGTCCTTTCCAGTTCTATAAGGTGCCTGCATCCCTGCATGCTGGTTCCTTTTCAGTTCTATAGGGTGCCTGCATACCTGCATACTGGGTCTTTTCCAGTTCTATAGGATGCCTGCATCCCTGCATACTGGGTCTTTTTCCAGTTCTATAGGGCACCTGCATCCCTGCGTACTGGGTCCTTTCCAGTTCTATAGGGTGCCTGCATCCCTGCATGCTGGGTCCTTTCCAGTTCTATAGGGCGCCTGCATCCCTGCATGCTGGGTCCTTTCCAGTTCTATAGGGTGCCTCCATCCCTGCATGCTGGGTCCTTCCCAGTTCTATAGGGTGTCTGCATCTCTGCATACTGGATCCTTTCCAGTTCTATAGGGTGCCTGCATCTCTGCATACTGGGTCCTTCCCAGTTCTATAGGGTGTCTGCATCTCTGCATACTGGGTCCTTTTCAGTTCTATAGGGTGCCTGCATCTCTGCATACTGGGCCCTTTCCAGTTCTATAGGGTGCCTGCATCCCTGCATGCTGGGTCCTTTCCAGTTCTATAGGGTGCCTGCATCCCTGCATGCTGGGTCCTTTCCAGTTCTATAGGGTGCCTGCATCCATGCATGCTGGGTCTCTTTCCAGTTCTATAGGGTGACTCATCCCTGCATGCTGGGTCCTTTCCAGTTCTTTAGGGTGCCTGCATCCCTGCATACTGGGTCCTTTCCAGTTCTATAGGGTGCCTGCATCCCTGCATGCTGGGTCTTTTCCAGTTCTATAGGGTGCCTGCATCCCTGTATACTGAGTCTCTTTCCAGTTCTATAGTGTGCCTGCATCCCTGCATACTGGGTCCTTTCCAGTTCTATAGGGTGCCTGCATCCCTGTATACTGGGTCTCTTTCCAGTTCTATAGGGTGACTCATCCCTGCATACTGGGTCCTTTCCAGTTCTATAGGGTGCCTGCATCTCTGCATACTGGGTCCTTTCCAGTTCTATAGGTGCCTGCATCCCTGCATACTGGGGCCTTTCCAGTTCCATAGGGTGCCTGCATCCCTGCATACTGGGTCCTTTCCAGTTCTATAGGGTGCCTGCATCCCTGTATGCTGGGTCTCTTTCCAGTTCTATAGGGTGACTCATCCCTGAATACTGGGTCCTTTCCACTTCTATATGGTGACTGCATCCCTGCATGCTGGGTCCTTTCCAGTTCTATAGGGTGTCTGCATCCCTGTATGCTGGGTCTCTTTCCAGTTCTATATGGTGCCTGCATCCCTGCATACTGGATCCTTTCCAGCTCTGAAGGGTGCCTGCATCTTTGCATACTGGGTCCTTTCCAGTTCCATGCGGCGTCTGCATCTCTGCATACTGGGTCCTTTCCAGTTCTACAGGATGCCTGCTTCCCTGGAATCTGAACCCTTTCAGCATTCTCATCACTGGATTTCTGTCATCACAATTCCTTTTACAATGACCCTCTCAGTGCCCTCTGTGTTTCCATGGAGCCAACGCAGATTATCTAGAACAATCCCCCCATCTCAAGAAAATTAAATCATGTCTACCAACCCATTCATCACTTGTTCACAGATACCAGGAAGTAAAATGTGGACCTTGCTGTAGGCCACTATTCTGATGACACATTCACTGGCTGTGTGCCATTTACCAACACGCAGCTTCACTGGACCTTATTCTTCTTATCTGCCAAAGGAGAATTTTCCCTTCCTTTGAGGATTTAATCAAATAATGAGGATCGAGTACTTAGCAAGGTGCCTTGCTCAGAGCAAAGGCCCAACTATCCCAACTCACATTGACACTAAAATATAAAAATATATCAAGAATGACACAAGTATCCTGAGGGCTTTGTCATTAATATTATCTTTATTATCCCATTGCCCACTCCTTTAAGATATCTTTGTGATCATGTGGAAGCATTGTGTCACTTGAATTCATTTAGCTCTGGTCCGAAAAGGAGTTTATGTCATAAGACAGAAGGATGTCTTAAAACTTTAATAATGGGGGCTGGAGAGATGGCTTAGCGGCTAAGGCACCTGCCTGCTAAGCCTAAGAACGCTGGTTCCAATGTCCAGCGGTTCCAATCTCCAGGTCCCACATTTAGCCAGATGCAAAGTGAGGCAAGGACACAATGCCGCACTTGCCCACAAGGGGGCACACATCTGGATTTCGTTCACAGCAGCTGAGAGTCTGCTGGCGCGCCCATTTCTGTCTCCCTCTCCCTTTCTGTCTATCTCTCTGTGTCTCTCTCTCTCCAAAAATAAAAATAAAAAATAATTAAAAAAAACTTTAATAATGGAATAAAAAAGAGCCTAATAGAAAGGGCTGAATGAACTTTATGTAGCTCAACACAAAAATCAAATCTGGGGAATAGACAATAGATATCAAAAGCCTAGACACTGCACATTTCCACTGAACCACTTTTCCAACTTTTCAGAGACTATCCAAGGAATACCCAGGAAACTTAGCTATCATCTGTTTATGACATTCCTCAGGGTGGCCTTTGGATTCACGATCTCACAACAGCAGTTACTACTTGCACAATATTGAACCCATCAACATGTCATCATGGGTGATGAAGGAAGGCAAAACTAAAAGAAAGACAAGAAAGTAGTAGAGAGGAGCCCTTGGTGGTATAGTGGTTAGCATAGCTGCCTTCCAAAGCTGCACAGAGGCTGGCTAGAGGGAGGAAGGGGTTCAGTGGAAGGAGTGTGGGGGAGTATGGGCAAAAGAAAGTGACAGGATGGGACTATGATCAAAATATACTTTATACATGTATACAATTGAAAATAAAAAATCTTGTAAAAAACATAAGGACAAAAAGTTAAATTGTTTTACAGTAGGAATATAATGGAATAAATGAAGGCTACATTTAAACAGAATGAAAAGAGAAAAAAAGAGAGAACATGGGCTGGAGAGATGGCTTGGTGGTTAAGGCGCGTGCTTGCCAAGCCTAACAACCCTAGTTCCAATCTCCAGGTCCCACGTTTAGCCAGACACAAAAAGTGACCCAAGGGTACAATGCCGCACTTGTCCACAAGGGGGCCTACGCATCTGGAGTTCATTCACAGCAACTGAGTGGCCACTGGTGAGCCCATTTTCTCTCTTTCTCTCTCTCTCTCTCTCTCTCTCTCAAAAAAAAAAAAACTTTAAAAAGAGAGAACATGCCAAAATATTAAAAAGTAATGAAAATAAATTATAGGTGATTTCTTTTTTTTTTTTTTTTTTTACATTGGCTTGAATTTCTGTTCTGAATTTGTCGGTTTTCTACTTTGTAACAGATGAAATCCAGTCTTGCTAATAAGTCTGTAAGGTATGTTGGTTTTATGTTAAAACACAGAAGAAGCAGGTTCCGTTTAGACCTGATTGGATGGGGGCTGGTCACGGATGAGACCTCTGCTTCTCGAATCTGAGAGTCATGAGAAAGAGCTTCCCTAGTTATCGGATATTCATGTATCACAGTTAATCAGACCTAAAAGCAATCATGGATCAGAACTAAGGCTAATGGGGTCCTGGATCATCAAAAAGGCTTTGACAAATGTTTAAATTCTGAGTTGATGCAGGCAGAACCTGAATAGTTAGACAAAGTTATAGAAAATAACAAAGACCTCTGAATTAAAATCTCAATTATGTATTTTAGATCATATTTGTTATATTGGCATTCATCTAACACCCTTGTATTTCCATGTGTAAAGTGCAGGCACTGACCTGAGCTTATAGCAGGACATGATAAAGAAGGGCACAGGGCATAGAAAGCTGACACTCATGAGACAGCCCAACCCAAGACCTGCAAAGAATACCATCTCCCTCATGTAACCTCAGCAGTCAGTCCCTGAACTACTGGCCACTCCATTAGTTTACTATGTGACCTCAACCAGATCAATTATCCTCTCAAAATTTATTACCAGAAGAGACCAAACTAAAAGCTATAGTTTCCCAAGACATATTCTCAGAAATAGAAGAGGGGAAAGTTTGAGGAAGAATGGGAAGGGAGAAGCCTTGCCTTCTACTCTCACTTAAGAATAAAAATTTTATCTCTTGTTTTTCTGTGTCAGATTTTGTTTAAGAAAAGCTTCTTCCACTGATCATATATATATTTACTGGATGAGTTGTGGTGTAGTTCCAAATTATAGCTATCCACTTATAAGAACAGAAGGTGACCAAAAATCCAGAAAACAAAGGAGGGTAAAGGCCATATAACAAAAGTCAAGAGGCAAGCTCCTTTCCCCCATGGGAAGCCAGAAGATCTGGTTCTCCGCCCCATCTTTCAATTCCTCAGTAAACTCACATTTCTTAAGTGATGGATTGTGTCCTGTGGTTATCCAAGCAGGTCAAATGAGAGACATACTAGGCTGTGATTTTTGTCAAAGCTTTAGATAGAAAGGAAAGGACTGAAACACACACACAAACACATCTCTGTCCCTCTGTCATTTGTAGCTCGTTACCGAGACTATGGGAAAGGAAGAGAGAGCCAACGAAGAGCAGAAAAGGATCTGCATTTGGTCAGACATGGAGAGGAGAGTAAACGCCTGGCCTCACTCACTCTTTCTTACTCTTCTTTCCCTCTCTGAAAACCTTACAAACCCAAATCCTCCTCCATCCAGGATCACAATAATGGCGTCCACTTAGAGAGCACCATCTAATGGTCAGGTTCTGTACTACATGTTCCCCGTAGAAAATCATATAGCTCCCTTGACTCCCCTTCCGTCTTAGTGACTACTTCTAAAGATAGCGATGGCGAGATTCAGGAAATGCAAGGACGTGCTTCAAAACTCAGAACGGGCCACAGAAGATTGAAATGGTCACCTGCTTTGTGACTGGCTTGGCTGCAAAGCTTGGTTTTACAACATGGGCAGAAAAACCATAGAGTTTATTGCAAGAGCCAATGGACACACAGTACAATACTAGAGAGGTCACATGGTAGTCAAATAGCTAGTCATCTGTTCCCACTAGCTAATTATTCTTTGTAATAAACGCGTTTTGAGTAATAACAGAGTACATAACTTCTTTCTTCCAAATGTCTTCTGAAGGCTGTGACTTTTAGCAGAGGGAACTATTTTCTATTTTGGTCTGGCTTTAATTTGAGTAATAGTCTGATTGAACATAGATATTTATGACATTTATTAAAAGCTTTTATTACTAATTTTGCCTAGAAAAAAATTCTAATGGAGATGTATGAGAGAATTTCCATAAAATTAATGTCCAAACTTAATGGATGTCTAAGGTATCATTATTAACGGGAACACTCTACATCCAAAGGATTCTTTGATTAGAGATTAGATACAGTTAGACCACAACTTATTTCAAACTGGATAGATGCCAAAATATCTAGAAATTCAATTTAAACACATTCTGGAGGCTAATACTTTATTTAGCTTGTGCCTTTATGTTGCCAAATGAAAAGCTACAGTTACAAAAAAAAAAAAAGAATCGATTGATTTGGTCAGCTGCAAGATGATCTAAAGGCCATGGCATGCTTAGTTTGATTCCTGCTGATGCCTACATGAAACCAGTCAGTTGAAGCAAGATGAATGTCCATCTGTGAAAACTGACAGGCACCAACACAGAAGGGCATTCAACCTGGACCATGAGCCTAAAGTCTCCTGCGATTCTTGACTGGCTCAGGCTAGACTGATAGACTCAGAGGGATTTCCTATCTTCCCCAAGATCTCAAACTCCTCTGCTGTGATTTTTAGACAATGTGGACCAATCCCTTATCTCCTGCTTCCTTCTATAAAAGACTCATCAAAAATACTGGTGAAGGGATCCTTCATGCTCCACCTCCCTCCAACGTTATATTCTGAGAGGTCATCCCCTTTCCTACACAGGGAAGCCTCTATTTAGATTTAGCTTTAAAGTAGCCATTTAAAAAGGTACATAGGCATGTTCACTTGATTTCTCTCTCAAGTCCTAAGTCACTGTCAATCCCTGAAACTGTTTCAAATATCCTGCAAGGGACTAAGTATCTCAGAGCAAGGAAAGCTCTCTGCACTTCTGTCTAAGTCAGGAATGGGACTGAGTTTTAGTGCTCTTTCTACCTGCAAACAAATTTCTGGTATGGTAGGCATGGCGGAGTTACCTGTCTCTGAAAACCATACTATACAAAGTAGAGATCAGGGATTGCTACAGTTTGAGTAAATCCTCTATAATTCATGTGTTAGAAATGTAATTCCCAGGACTGGAGAGATGGCTTACTGGTTAAGGTGCTAGCCTGTGAAGCCTAAGGACCCATGTTCAACTCTCCAGGTCCCATGTAAGCCAGGCTCACAAAGGTGAGGCAAGTGCAAAGTCACATATGATCACTAAGTGATGCAAGTGTCTGGAGTTGCATTGCAGTGGCTGAGGCCCTGGTGTGCCAATTCCCTCTCTCCCCACTATCACTCTCTTTCTCTCTATCTCTCAAATAAAAAAAGAAATGCAATTCAAAAAACCACATATTAATAACATTTGTGTGGTGAGACCTTTTGGGGGAGACTGAGTGATGAGGGAGGGCTCTGCCCTCAAGAATAGATGAATCCATTCATGAATTCACTGATTAGTAAGTTGTCAATAGAGTGGTTTCATTACAACTGTAGATCTCTGATATACTCCTGCTCTGCCTTAACATGTGAAACCCACTAGCATGATAGGATGCAACAAGAAAACTCCAACTAATTGTTGGCACCATGTTTCTGAACTTCCCAGCCCCTAGAACCTTGAGCTAAATTAAAAACCTCTGGTCTATGCAAGGATTGGGAGATAGCTCAGTGGACAAAGTACTTGCCTTGCAAACGTGAGGACCTGAGTTTGAAGCCCCAATACCCACTTAAAAATGCTAGGCATGATGCTGTGTGCTTATAATCGCAAAACTGGGGAGGTGGAGACCAGGAGTCCCTGGTGTTCGCTGGCTTGCTCACCTAGCCAAATCAGTGGGCTCTAGGATCACAATTATATCCTATCTCAAAGAATAAGGTGTACAGCAGTAAAGGAAACACCTGATATAGACCTCTGGCCTCGAAACCCATGCACATACACATATGCCTATGTGTGTGATTATATATGTGTGTATGTATATATATAAAACACATACACACATGCATGCATACATACCTTACACATATATACATGAAAAAAGAGAAGATGTGCACTGCTTATAAATACCCCAATACCAACTCATTCCATTAAATTATAATAACAGAAAATGGACAGAAAGAATGAGTGATTCAGATTTTGTTGAAATTTGCTATGAAAACGTTGATTTTTTTCAGATCTTGTTCTTACTTTCCTGGATAAGTCATAAATCATAAACCAGAATCCCACAGATTCCAATTCCCCCTTCAACCCACGGATCTCACCTCCAAACACAATCAACCTCACTGGCACACTAGCCATCGATACCTTTTCAACTGTCTCTCAACTGTCTTGAACCCTGACTGAAGACTGAAAACCTGACACTGTGCGTATCACCTGTTCTATATGGTCTCATTTCATTTGTACAACTCTGCTACAAGTTTGTAGCTCATGCTAATTCCATTTTACAGATAAGGACATTGGGTTTAAGAAATCAGTACCATAGGAATGGAGAGAAGGTTCAGTGAGTAAGTGTGCTTCCTGCGTGAATTCAAATCTCCAGCATGCCTGTTAAGCAGCTGGGGCATGGCCAGGTGACTTTTAACAACAATCCTGTAGAGAAACAGAGACTCAGGAATCACTGGAGTCATGATCAGCAAGCTCCAGGATCAGGAAGAGACTCTTGACTCAAACTCGAATGGGCAGAAGAGCAATGGAGGAGCAGAACGCTACATGTTCTACTCTGCCTACCACAGACAAGCCCACCGGGCAGCAGGCAAGCACACTGGCCACAGATGAGCATGTAGGGCACCTCAAAGGCACATACACATACACCACACACAAACTAAACACAGACACAACACACACACACACACACACACACACACACACACACGCTAAATAAATAAGTAGAAATAAACCCAATGAGTAAGAGGCAAATGCACATTGGAATGCCTCATTTTTCTCATATCCGTGAGCCGCTCTTAGAAGCCCTTCACTGTTCCAGGTGCTGGGGAGTGACCAGTGGAGATCCAAAGAGCTGTCCTCAGAGAGCTTCCAGTCCAGGAGTCCATGGCTGCCCCATCAGCACAAATCATTCAAATGATGCCATCTCATGCTGCCTTCGGAACCTTATTCAGTCAGTATTTCCTGACTGTACATTCCACCAAGCTCTCAAAGCTGTCTCCTCTCATTCTGTCACAGTATCATCGGGGCCAGGAATTGTCTCCTTGAAGATGCTGCATAACTATCATTGACCTGAACACAAATGACTGTCCACACGGGATGGCAGGCTTCCTTCTCCCTGGAGGAAAAGCAGAATGCATACATACTGTTCTAGTTTGCTGCTCTCCTGACTGGCAATTCTTGCTCAGATACCAACATATTCACAGGCTCTTTTCAACCTGCCTCACGTGTCCTTCCTGTTGCTGCAGGATCTTAGGACTTGGTCAATGAAATAAAAGTGACCAGAGTTTATATACTTCATAGAAGACAATTCGGTCATCTTAATGGGAAACCCAGGGTCCTTTGCCCATGGGCTTCTCTGTCAGTATGCTGATGCATGCAAACAGACACCAGTGCAAAGCAAATTGAAACACCCATGTGCAATTTGATTAGAAGAGGGTGCCTGATTACATCCTGCCCAGAAGAGAGCCACTCTTTGCCCAGGAAGTGGACAAAGTTCCAAGTCCTCCTTGTTGTTGAGATCATCTGCTCACTTTGTAATGAGAAATCCCCTGATCTCTCAGCTGACAGCTGCTTCAGGCTGAAGAGTGTTGCTGAGCCCATACATTGCAGGTGTCTGATCGTCAGCGATGCTGCTGCAGGGACCAAAGCAAGACATATGGAAGGAGGGTGCACACTGCTCAGGCCAGCCACAGTCATCTGCATTGACCATGAGTCTCACATCTAACTAAAGTCTCTCGGGGTACAGAAGACATGAATGCACAAAGTGTAGCAGGAAAAGATGCCACCTGGTAGTTTCCTTGCTTAACAGAGACTCCAAGAAACAATTTATCTCCTAAATCATTGTTTATGCACCAATCTTTCATTGAAAAAAAAGAACAAGCAAGGAATAAAGTCCTTAATAGGCATCTCCCCATATATATATATATATGTCCCCCAAACACTCCAAGTTCTTTAATTAATCATCATGAAAGTGTAATCTTTTAAATTGATACTTTGGAACTTTTCACAAATACCTGAGTGGAGGGCTGGAGAGATGGCTTAGTGGTTAAGGTGCCTGCCTCCTAAGCCTAAGAACGCTGGTTCCAATCTCCAGCAGTTCCAATCTCCAGGTCCCACGTTTAGCCAGATGCAAAGTGATGCAAGGGCGCAATGTCGCACTTGACCACAAGGGGGCGCACGCATCTGGATTTCGTTCACAGCAGCTAAGAGGCTGCTGGCACACCCATCTCTATCTGTCTTCCTCTCTCTCTCTCTCTCTCTCTGTCTGTCTCTCTCTGTGTCTCTCTCAAAAAAAAAAAAAAAAACCTGAATGGAAACAACTTGGACTATGGGATTATAGAGACATAAGATTTCAACTTGAATATTACTTTTTTTCCTGTCATCTTTATGTCATTCTGCCATGACATCTATGTTTTGGCAACATCTTTACTGTCCAGCTTCTCTAAACACCCTGTGAGGTGACGGGGTTAAAACTGCATGCCTCAATGTGGTCATCAGCTAAAGTTACAGCATGCATGGAAAAAGTTCTTGACACAGAATTCATATGCAGAAAAGCACTCAATCAAAGAAGACATTGTTTTCATCCATTATATTATTAAACATGCCCATTAAAATTAATTTTTTACTCCAAAAAATGGTGATATCACCTATAAATACTTTTTGTTTCTTTTTTAATGTTTTATGTATTTGCAAG
The DNA here is from genome assembly GCA_036365145.1 of Orientallactaga sibirica. Taxonomy (NCBI): domain Eukaryota; kingdom Metazoa; phylum Chordata; class Mammalia; order Rodentia; family Dipodidae; genus Orientallactaga; species Orientallactaga sibirica. The sequence continues at coordinate 1,943,894 of JAEOAD010000044.1, read as the reverse complement.
GAGAGAATGAATGGATGCACTAGGGGCTCTAGCCACCATAAGCAAACTCCAGATACATGCACTCCTTTGTGCATCTGGCTTTATTGAAAACTGAGGAAACTGAACCTGGTTCGTTAGGAAAGCAACTTAACCACTAAGCAATCTCTCTAGCCCTGAATAGATATTTTAATAAGAAATTGGTTTTAACCTATTTCACTGAAACACCATTTACAGAACTCCAATAAAAGCTATATAAAACCAGGGATGCAGAAGAGAGATGTTTGATTCCATTTCCTATTTTCTGATTGTTAATGATTAGACATTAAAGAAAATAGTACAATGATAACCAAAGGAAGCTCTTGAAACTGATAACAAAGAGTTGTATAAATATAGGTGAAAAGTCTCAAGGTGTAAAGGTTACTGTAAACTTGGAAATGGTGAAGAAAATATGTATATGTAAAAGACACAATCAAAAGTTGTAATAAGATTGTCCAAATCTAGGAAAATGACAGCATAGAGAATGAGAGCTAGGCTATTGATAACTTGCTTAGTAAAGTATAAAAGCTATAGTACAGGTCTTTTCAGTATTAGCCAAAGCAAACACATATACCCCAAATGTCAAGAATAAAATCAAATTAAAAATCACAAATTGAAATCTATCAAAGAAACCTTAAATTTATATATATCAAACTTTAAAACAAGTTTCTTGAAACAGACCATATTCTAATTTCAAATTTGATTTGATAGCATAAGAGTAAGGGATGAGATAAGACCCTTCTAATCTTCTACAGCACAAAATTAAATTCAGATATCAATTCTTCTACATGATCAGCATTCTGTGGGATGGCTGGTGTACGTGTGTAAAATGCAAATGAAAATAGGTTCAAAATCTAAATTATTTAGCCACAGAAGCATCATTTCTATTATTCAAAGCAATTTCCTGTTGCCTTTTCTATACCATGTAAATTTAAATACACTGCTCAGACTATCTTTGGTTTGAATTAAAAAATCAGTGTTTTGTTTTTTTGTCCATACATAAAGCAGGGACCAATGGAAAAACACATCTGTTTAGGGGCATCATAGCATAAAGTCCCTGTGGTAATCTTCTGGTTGTTTGAAATATGTTGGGTTTTCTTTAAGACCTTTATTAGTAGCTATATTGGGTTTGCTTTGGTTTTTGTTTGTTTGGCTGTTTGGGGGGGTTATTTGGTTGTAAGCAGCAGAAAAGGAATCTTTGCAGTGTCACAAAAAAAATTCCACTTAAAACAAGAAAACCTGAGATTCCATTTTCCTCTGTAAAGAACACATTTTCAATGGCTATTATGTTTCCTTAAGGATGTAAAGTTCTTGGGGAATATGGTAAAATGTCTGGCTCATATGTAAAACACAGACATACACACATACAAGTAGACATATGGTATATCGATGGTATTCAAACTTCATTGGGATGCGAGCCTTTAGGAAAATGTTCTGAAAAAACCTCAAGAAACACTTCTTTAACTCATCTCCATGATGAGCCGGCTTCAAGAGTTCAGTTTTCCATGCTAAGTTCTCAAAAGCAGGCTAATTAGCCCTGAATAGAGGGCTAGAGCTGTGAACTCCAAGACTTCATTGGTGGAGATCCAACGCTGGGTTCCAAAAGCCACTCACAGCCAGGTGTGGTGGCGCACACCTTAATCCCAACACTTGGGAGGCAGAGGTAGGAGGATCGCTGTGAGTTCGAGGCTATCCTGAGACTACCTAGTGAATTCCAGGTCATCAGCCTGGACTAGAGTAAGACTCTACCTAAAAAAAAAAAAAAAAATGCCACTCTCAAAGAAGACAGAATCGGAGTTGATGAGCAGCTACCCAAGAGGTGCCCCTCCACATGCCCTTCCCGAGCACAGAAAGCCCTTTGATAGCACCCTGCTTTCCTTCATATTATCCTTCCCACTGCTTAATAAGGGAAGGGGGATTTGCTTTGTATATTCTTGAAAACATTTTTTTTTTGATGTTTTGAGACAGGTTACACTATGTAGCCCAGTCTGGCCTCAAATTCTTGATCCTCTAGCCTCCATCTCCCCAGGACTATAATTTTGGCTGTGTATCACCACACCTAGTTCATTCTTCAAACTTTTGCATGAAGTTTAATACATCTGATTAAAGTGTAAGCATTTATCCATATAGATAAATCAATTGTTCTCAAAATAAATGTACCCATAGCAGTGTCTTGCATGACAGAATATTATAGAACCTGACATCCTAAGTCGAGGGTCAGATAAGAGGGATGGAAGGGTTTTCAGGCAGGGGAACAGGAGGTGGGGGAGATATGCACAAAGCCAAATCCAAAATGAATGAGTACCATAGAAACCTTGCTTCTGTATAGCAGACTAAAAGATATAGCCCTTAGTAGGAGCATGGAGGGGTTATCTGGTAAGATGGGCCCTGGAGAGGGTGGGATGAAGCCCAACACTAAAATATTTGGCCCTGGCTGGTAAATCCCAGAACCACAAATGGGTTACAACCCATCTTGAGCTGTAGATCAGAGAAACCTATGAGGGTCCCGAAACAAGACATATTTCTGCCAAAGCACTTGATTAGCCATCTAAGGGCAAAGTAAGACCCTATTGCTGCAGACAACATATGCTGCCAGTGCAGAACATCGGGAGATCTGGCTGAATCTGGAAGGAAGTCAGCTCCCAGGTGATTAGCCTGTATAGTGCTAAAAACTGTGACCTGAGATGCTGGGTAAAAACATCCAACAACACTGCAAGCAAGCAAGGGACCCTGCTATATGAATCAACCATGCTCACAAGATGCACACACCGGTGCAAATAGTGACACCTACCCTACATAACTAACAAATGGGTTTCTGGTTGGCCAAGAGAACCATAGCTGGAACTGGGAACCAAGTCAGAATCCTATAAAGACCAAGATTATAGACTCCAGTGAGAAGCTTCTACTAGTCTTTAGACAAAAGTGAAGCTACAACCATCAAAGGCTCTCTAAATTAACAATGCTTATGCCTTTAACCTAGTCTAATCTCACTCTCCATTGGAGAGCCTTTTTTTTTTTTTTTTTTTTTTTGAGACAGAGAGACAGAGAGAGAGAAAGAGAAAGACAGATAGAGATAGGCGCGCAAGCATCCTCTCAGCTGCTGAGAACGAGATCCAGATGCGTGCTCCCCATTGTGGTCAAGTGAGGCACTGCGCCCCTTTGCATCTGGCTAAACGTGGGACCTGGAGATTGGAACCGCTGGAGATTGGAACCAGTATTCTTAGGTTTGGGAGGCAAGCGCCTTAACTGCTAAGCCATCTCTCCAGCCCGAGCCTTTCTTTTTTCAGAAAGCAATGAGAACTGAGGACAACCAAAATCTGTCAACAGGACAAAGATTAAAGATCGCTGACTCCATGTCAGCCAGTGAACCACCCCTAGCCCAGCAGCTAGAGCCCAGGTAAAAACACAAAGGAATTGACGAGTTAAGCAAGAGTGCTGCTTCCATGGAGAGCCTGACAACCTGTGCCAGGGTGCTGGACACAGACTCTGAGCAGAAGCTGCTGAGGGCTCCACACTAAAGTAGACCTACAGCACCCCCACCAAGGCTCAAGGGGACTTTGCAGAAGAGGGGGCAGAAAGAATGTAAGAGCCACAGGGTGAGAGAGAATATCCAGAGGCATTGCCCCCAGCCTATGACTGACTGCTGCTCTCACAACCCATAATCCACAACTCCATGGTGAACACCAGCAATCCCACTAAGGGAGGTTCTCAGCAGAGTGGGGACAGGAGAATGATGGTACCAACATTTGATGCATCCATACAAAGTTTCAACTTAATTAAAAATTTTTCAAATTAAAAAAAAAAAAAAAGATCAGTGAGGTAACAGAGTTAGAGCCTCAATCCTGCAGAACTTTGACTTTATAAAAGAGGAAAGGCCCGCTTACCCCTCTTTCAACCATGTGAGGACACAATCGGAAGGCACTACGCCATCTACAAGCCAGCAAGGAACCTCTTGCCCAAAATCCAAGCCGCTAGAACTTTAATCCTGGTTTTTCCTGCATCCAGTACTGTGAAAAAGTAGGGCAGTATGCACAGAGACTTGCCTACCCCCCCCAGAACTCTTGACTACCCCCACAATGCATTACCCACATTCCCCATTGATGAGGGTCCCTTGGGAAGAGGGAGGACAGGGAGGAGGATAAGGTAGGCAACACTATGAATGTAAAATCAGAACAATGGAAATAAAAATAAATTATGGGAAAAATGTATGTCTTTATTGATTTTAAACCATCTCCATCCAGTCTGTGATATTTTGTTAGGACAGCCCAAGTAAAAGAAGATTTTTTTTGTTTGTTTTCTATTTTGATTTTTTTTTTTTCCAGGTAGGGTCTCACTCTGGTCCAGGCTGACCTGGAATTCACTCTGTAGTCACAGGGTAGCCTCGAACTCACAGCAATCCTCCTACATCTGCCTCCCAAGTGCTGTGATTAAAGGCGTGCGCCACCACGCCCGGCTCTATTTTGATTTTTAATTTGAACATGAGTTCTTCTTTGGTCTTCATTTTGCTAATATTTCTCTTCAGTAATTTGTTGTTTCACTTTCTTAACAATGTCTTTGATGAGCAGAAGTTCTTAATTGTAACATAGTTCAATTCATAAATTTTATATTTTATGATTAGTGGGTTGGTGTGTGTGTGTGTGTGTGTGTGTGTGTGCGCGCGCGCGCGTGCGTGCGTGCGCGTGTTCTCTTTAGGAAACTTTTTCCTACCCTAAGTTCATGCAGACATTTGCAAACACTGCTGCCAGCAGCTTTCTGATTTTATTCCTTTGCTTTATTTTTCTCAAGGTAGCGTCTCAGTCTAGCATAGGCTGACCAGGAACTCACACTGTAGTCCCAAGCTGGCCTCTCACTTTTGGCAATCCTCTTACCTCTGTCTCCTGAGTGCGGGGATTAAAGCCGTGTACCACTACTGCCAGCTCTCACTTTCTTATTTCATCTTCTATATTCAAGTTAAAGTTCTCTCTGAATTTGCATTTTTGTGTACAATGTGAATTCAGGGTAAAGGAAAGCCTTCCCCTATGATTAGCCAATTGGAAAGATGCATTGAAAAGGATTCTATATTATAGATCCGATGGCCACATTTATGAAAGCTTTCTTTTTATAATTCTGTCTGTTCAGATGCTCTTTGTGATGCCATCCTGTTTTAATTCATTCTGCTTTATAATTAAATTACAACATCTATAGGATCTCTCTGATGTCTCCTTTCTTCACTCTTCATGTTGGTAATTTGGATTTACTTTCTTTGTTAGTTTCTCAGGGTTTTCTCAATTTCATTAGCGTCTTCAAAGAATCAGCGTTGTTTGTTGATCCTCTCTACCGTGTGTTTACTTTGGATCCCATTGAGTTCTGGGTTTATCTCTGTGCCCTTCCTTCTTCTCTTTTGCTTTTAATTTTCCCTTTGGCTGTTTTTATTTTAGCGTCTTGAGATGTAATATAACACCTTTGGTTTTCAGCTTTTCCTCTTCTCAGATGTGTCCATTCATTTAAGGCCACATCCTTCCCTTAAATCACTCTGTTAGTTATATCCTGGAACTTTTTATATTATCATTTCATTATAACTCACTGAAAAACTGATCAGCTTTTTGCTGTGACTTCATTTCATCCCCTGGGTACTTTAGAAGTGTGTTGCATAAGGAGCTGGAGAGATGGCTTGGGGGATAAAGTGTTTGCTTTGTAAGCATGAAGACCTGGGTTCAATTCCCGCTATCTTCATAAAATGCCTTCAAACAATAAGCATAGAATTTATATGTGTTAGTTAAGTCACATAGATGGATTATATTGATAAAATATTGTGCAGCCTTACATATTATCTGAAGATTCTAACAATTATGTTTGAACAAGCTATATTAAGATTATTGAAAGCCATAGTGGCACATATTTTTAATCCCAGCACTCAGGAGGCAAAGGTGAGAGGATTGCTACAAGTTCAAGGCCAGAGTGAGACTCTTCTTGGTAGGGGGAAGATTATTGCTTATTCTAACACTTCCAACCATTTGTTATTCAAATCCAATTTTGATGACAGATTTGTTACTATTTTCTTAATTTCAGTTAGATATTGTTCTATGTATTTTGTAGTTTTAGTATGTCCATGAAAAACTGAAATTATTATGATCATTTTCAGGTACTCCCTAATTATTAAATGCCCTCATTTTCATCCAGGGACATGTCTTACCTTCACATCTACTTTGTCTGATGTCAGTACAAAAATTTCTGGTGATATGTGTGCACCATATTTTCTGCTCAATGTTACTGTCAATCCTTCTGTTTCCTAATATTTAAAGCATGGCTCTTGTGAGCAGCATATATACAGTCTGGGATTATGGGTGCCAGGAGCTAATAATAAGTTGATTTAAAGAATATAAGTAGAAGCAGCATTTCCTGTACACCTGAGCTTATTAAACCTGACCCATATTCCCACTCCTACATGTAGGCATGGGGGTTGAGTACTCCATCCAAGAACAAGTTACCTGGGGCTAATTACAACAGCACAGTGGGTTAGGAGCACAGACTCTCTCCTGGCTCATGTAGCTTCTCACCAGCCCTGGCCAGACAGGTGTTTCACAAACTATTTGCTACAACCAGAGAAAGGGGTAACCCTGAGAAAAGTGTTGGAATGGGAGGTGTAAGGAGCAGAATTCTCTAAAATTGAAGAAATGTGTTTCCTTAGAACAATGTGTATACAGTACAAAAGCAATAGATCAAGAATGAATAAATGCCCTGATAGGATCTGTTAATGAGAAAAACTGACCATACTATTAGCCATGAACTTTTCATTCATAAATTTCACATCTGACTCCATAGTAGGTTCTATTTATCACTATTGTGCTGTGAATAATGCCCTCTGGAATTCAACTCTTGAACTTGTCCCACACTTTCCACACCTTCTCTTGACCAAAGTTCTTAAAGAAAGATTATGCAACAAAATTCAGAATGTCCTTCTTTTACAAGATATATTTCAATGTCGAAACCACCAAAAAGTGACAACTGTTAAGTTACCATAGGCCACAAGGTAAAGGGTACAAGATTCTGACTTTATTTTCATTGTTTTTTTTTTTTTTTTCTTCATGGTAATGAAAGAGATCAACCACCACACACAAAGATTTGTTTTGTAAAACAGTACACCAAGAGCTATCTGAAGGCACTAAGTATGTCAATGCAGCTGTATGGTTAAATGTTATAACCTCTTAACTCAAGAAATTTGAATTTATAGTCGCCACATTAAGCATAGATGTTAAGGCATTAAAGTTAACACCATATAGAGTCATATAAAACATTGCATGTGCAAAGGGGCTGAGTTACGTTCATACTGGGAACCATAATTTAGAATTTCTTGACTTCTGAACATGTAACACATCACAGTAATTGATCTAGCTCCTTGGAGCTAATATAAAATATCTTGTTAACATGTTTTCTCTCCAATTCTTTCATCGTTTACCTCCTGGCTGTTGGAGAAATAATTCATCATGCTCACATGTTTTCACACACCTGCATCAAGCTAACATGGCAATGGGGAGACCAATGCAGCCGGCACTGAGTGAAGAGTTTTGTAAATCATACAGGAGTATTATTGTGTGAATGCTTCATCTGGATAGAGCAAGGTGACAATTTTTCTTAAGTATTAGTGCTCTGTTTTCTTTCTCTTGACACAATGATAGCCTAATAATTCTGCTGAATACTACGAGGTACAGGGAAGCAGTGTATCTTGTGAATGTAGAATATGCAGTACTAACATGGATGAGAAAAAGAAGATGGTCTCACTTATGATGGGACATGCCGTGTTAATTTCATGGAACTACAAGACAATTGCATGTTGTAAGGCAATTGTCAGGCAAGTATCAGGGCTCTGGGCACCTTCTACCCACTCACCTCTTGGCTCTCTTTTAACTGCATTGAGTCTTCAGTTCACAATGTTCCCTCTAGTGCATAGACATTGCTCCTTGCTCCGTGCCAGGCAAAGAAACCAGTTGCTCATGTTACTATCATTTTTTTCAATATTTTTATATGCATACATGTGTGCATGTATACATGAACACATGCTGAAGACCAGGTCTCTGGCCACTGCAAACAAATATCCATCAGGCTTTATGTGGATGTCTGGGGAATTGAACCCTGGCTATCAGGCTTTGCAAGCAAGCACCTTTAACCATGGAGCAATCTCTTGGTCTCAGCCAATGGCTATAAAGAGATTACTGTATTCCTAGCACTACTTAAATTGATTCATTGACCCAAGTAGAAAAATGGCTGGCTATAGACTATAGACTAAATCTGGCCTGCAGGCTCTTTTGGTAAGCAAAGAGTTTTTTTTTTTCTTTTAATTATAATTCTGTAAGTTTATTCATATTTTCTACACATATACGTAACTAATAAATAAAGACTTGTTTTCCTTTCTAAACTATAGAATTTTACCCTAGTGTGGTGGTACATGCCTATAATTCCAGCACTTAAAAGGCTGAAGGAGGGGGCTAGGGAGATGACTCAGCCATTAAAGGCAATTGCTTGCAAAGTCATGATCTCACTATGTAGCCCAAGTAAAGTATTTTACAAACACAGCCCTACTCATTTTGCTAAAGGCCATCCCCAGTTGTTTTCACAGGAAAACAGCAAAGTTGTTTAGTTGCAATATTTACAACAAGCAAAAATAAAAATGGTGTCTAAGAAAACTTTACCTATGCTGCAGTAGGGGCTCCTCTTCTGTGGCTGGAAACCCTGACTCTCCTGAAAGTTAGAATCACTTAACAGGATTCTTGGTTTTCATAAAAAGAAGAAGGTTTCAGTACCAGCATATCTGTCCATTTCTAATGTGCATGCTTTAAGGACTGTCTCTATCATTGTATATTGGATACTAAGTATAAGCCCTAGCCATTATTTTCATTTTTTTGTTCTGTCCCTCACACATGTACCTTTCCCAGACTTTACTTTGGCAGCTTCCAGTTGTACATTCAGCAATAGTTACCAGGGACTGTGAGGAGGACAGGAGCAGAGCAGAGCTTGGGTGCGGTCCATGCCATCTGTTTACAGCTCAGAGAATGGGTCTGCATATATTTCATAAATCTCTATGGTCCAAAAGCTTGCATACAGAGTCATATTACTCCCCTTACAAGTGCAGAACATATGTTCTCCTGGCCTGAGAGAGAAGAGGCTTTCTATGGCCCCTCCCGAAATGTCCCCTTTTGCCCAGAAGCTGCTCCCTGGGACAGCCATGGGATTGTCTCACATGCACATTTCAGCTCAATTGTCATATTGCCAAAACATCTGGGGTGAAAAAAAATACATTTAATCATTCAAATTATTTTCCCCTACAACAATGCCAAACATCTGCCTAAGTAGAAACATATGTGTATTAGTCAGCCCTGGCTACCATAACAAAATACTACAGGCTGGGTGGCTTAAACAACAGAAATTTACATACTCACTGTCCTGGAGGACGGAAGTCAGGGATCAGGGTAGCAGCCTTGTCAGGTTCTGGTGAGTGGTCCCCTCGTAGCTAACAGGGGGCCACTTTCTTCCGATGTCCTCCGATGGCTACTGGAAAGACAGCAAAGGCCCCAGGGCTTCTTCCCAATCCCGTCATGAGGAAATCACCCTCATAACACTCTCTCTCCTAATTACCACCCAAAGGCCCCATCTCGAAATAGCCATCGCGTTCATGGATGGGGCTAAACTTGTGAATTAAGTTCACAGTGAGCTACGCCTGCAGTACTATGCATGCCACACCTGTGATGCCTGTGACGCCCACCCAGCAGAAGTACAGTGAACCAGGGCGAGGCTGAGTGCTCTGTGGCTCCTTCATGGTTTCTCTTCCTGCCCACTGCATCCCCCTCTGAGGTTCTCTCTGAGGTATGCCACACCAAGGCAAAACCTTATGTGGGTACCATCGACTTGATACATTTGGATATTTTCTCTGGAATTAGCCTAAATCCTGGCTGCCTGAGCCGGGAGAGACTTCCGTGCTAGTGAGGATGCATAGACTTTGGAAATATTTAACTTGGAATTCCAAAACAAAGCGAAGATCCCATCGGCAGTCATCATTAGAGTTGTGTCTGTTGCAGTTACATCACAAACCATGCCAAGTTCATTGGCTAAAACCAGAAAGCACGTATCACTGCCCGGCTGCCCCATTTAGTTGACATAGGACAGACATGTGGGCTTGTTCAAGGCTTACTTCTACATCTATAGTCATGGGGTGTGGGTTGGGACTAATCTGGAATAGCCTTGGCCACAGGCCTGGCAGCTGTCTAGCTGACATCTGGGATGGCAAAAATGATTTGGCTGTGTGGTTGCCCTGGCTTATTCTCAAGGTAGTGGCAAATTCCATAATGCCATATTTAAACCTCTTGAGGACTTCGGTCAACTGCTATTAGTTCAAGCCAGCCACAGAGGTAGCCCAAATCCAAGGGTGGGAAATAGATTCTTCCTCTTACAGGGGGAGTCACAAAGCCACACAATAGATAAGATGGACACAGGATGAGTGAAGAAGAGAGTCTACATTTCCCACAATCTACCCGAGTAGAGTCTTGGAAATGGGCATGTGTTCCTGGCACCCTCACCTCCTCCTCATTAGGGAATGCGTGGGCAGCACTGCCTGATAGAAAAGGAAAAAGAAGTCCAGGATGTCACGTGATGAAAGGACTATGTCCTCTTTGCCACGTGGACATCAGTGACCTGTGTCAACTTCACACTCACATTCTTCTTTTGCGTTATTGTCTGATTGTTTTCATTCATGCTCTTATCACTTGGTGGTTCTACACTTAAAGCCAATTACTCCTTCTGGACCTTTCTTATAACACACCTACATAAAGCATTGTGTTGCAGGTAAAGATACATGTTTCAGAATCCTGATGAATAGAGATTGGATTGTCTGATTGATTGATTGACTGATTCTAGGTCTATCTCTTCCCCTGAGATTACGTGATTGAAAGCGAGACCTTGGAATGAATGGGATATTTGGGGAGCACTTTTTTTTTTGAATCTCCTCAGGATGTGCCCATACCAGAAGGGCAAGAGTCTGCTCCCATGTCCTGAAGGAGGTGGAGGATATGCCCCCGAGAGAAGCCAGCACCCGCCCTCTGTTCATGGCTTGCATCTCGCCTCACTCCATTTTCTGAACTCTAACTTGTGAAGATGTTTTGAGAATAACTGACACATAATTGTCAATGGCATAATTACTATACTGAATTTGTGGATTTAAGAAGTGAGGAAAAAAATGAATATTTGCTGTTTGCCCCAAACACTCAACACATTTTTAATAAAAGCAGAAACATCTTCATGTTGCCTCCTGGCTTACTAAACCTTTGCATTCTCTTAAATGTGCTACTGTATCTGGCACGTAGTATGTGCTCATTAAATACTTTATAAATTTAAGTCTATTCAGCATGGGGAGAGGAGATCTACTTACTATATTAAGGTTGTGTTTGCAAGTTGCCAAAATAGCCAGCTGAGAAATGAAAACTCCAGTCATTTTGATGCCTAATTATGCCACACATTCAGACATCTGGGAAACATTTGGAGCATTTTGCTTTACTCTTGAAGGTTTGGGTATCCTGTGGAGGCAAGCCTCAGGAAATGGCTGTGGGTGTTTGTGGTGAAGGGAGTGTGCGATGTGGGAGGTAATATTTTGAAAGTGGCTTCTGAGAGGGAATGCACCAGTAAAGTTGAATTGAAAATTAGTCCACTTCTTCATGCTGACTGCTATGGAAATGTAGGCTAGATTTAAAAAGAAAATCACAATGTCAGTTAATAGCAAGAGTCACCAGTGCCCATTCCCCTTTGCTTGACAATCCTGTATCAGTAATCCAACAGGACATATAGTTTAAGAAAATCATCCTAGATCAACTCAGTAGAATAGTAGCTAATTTTGAAAAGTAAATAGCGTGAAGGCTTTGAAACCATAAGACCAAATATTGATAAGTGGATAACTAGGAAAAAAAACAGAAAATAAAATATCCCAAACAGAAGATAAATTTCCAACATATTAGCAATACATGGTTAAAATAATGGCTAGCTTCTTCTAGGGATGAATCTTGTCTGATCAAGAACATGTGTACTGACCCCACTCCACCCAAGCCTTGTAACTGCAGAGGTGGGCAATTTTATCAGGTCCATGTATGGTTCCTTTAAAGCCAAGTCTTTTCTGAGTTCACTTAACCTTTGGTTGTGAATGTGTTCCATGCTGAATATCAGCTCATATGTCTACCTTTGAAGGACTCTCAGAATAATAGAGTAGAGAGATGTAACAGTAATAATTCTTAAATATAAATTAAGTATTTTTGTAGATAATTTTTGGACTTTTGCTAGATCGTTGCAGAAAATGTCAATGGTCTTTTCAACAATTTTAGTTCACTTACAACACATTGGTCCTTTCATGTCCAATCCTTCTGTGGTAGGCAGGGCAAAAGGGAATATTTGAAAAGAGGGAGTGGAAAGAACTATAGAGATCGAAGTCCTTGTGTTGCAGTTACCTTCTTGTTGCTGGGCAACCAACCAACCACAGGCAAGCTTATGGGAGGAGGGCTGAAGAGATGGCTTAGCGGTTAGAGTCATTTGCCTGTAAGGCCAAAGGATCCCAGTTCAATTCTCCAGGAGCCACGTAAGCCAGATGCATAAGGGGGTGCATGCATCTGGAGTTCATTTTCAGCAGCTGGAGACACTGGCGTGTCTATTCTCTCTCTCTCTCTCTCCCTCTTTCTCTCTCTCAAACAAATAAATAAAATATATTGGGGAAAAAAAGCTTATGGGAGGAAAGGGTTTATTTCAGGCTTGCAAATTCCAGGGGAAGCTTCCTAAAGGGAAAGGAAGCTGGCTCACTTCATCATACCACCAGAGCAGAAAGGCAGAACCAACAGCCAAGGCTCAAGCTGGCTCAAAAAGAAAAAAACCTTAGGGCTGGACCCCAATGATGACATGCCTCCCCTAGCAAGGCTCTGCCTATTGGAGACTTATGTAGGAAGCTGAATCTGAATTGGAAATAACTGAGTCTATGGGGAACATTTATATTCAAACCACCAACCACCACACCTTGTTTCCTAAGAGGACAGCACTTTTGACCTCATTCTTCCTCAAAATGTATCCTTGTCAGGCTGGAGGGATGGCTTAGTGGTTAAGGCATTTGCCTGCAAAGCCAAAGGACCCAGGTTCAGTTCCCCAGGACCCATGTTAGCCAGACGCACAAGGGTGTGCACATGTCTGGAGATCATTTTCAGTGACTGGAGGCCCTGGCATGCCCATTCTTTTTTTTCTCTCTCTCTCTCCATCTTTCTCTGTTAAATAAATAAATAAAAATAAAATATTAAAAAATGCATCTTTATCATTTGAAATGATCAAGGTAGGAGAGGTTCCTCAGAATCATATATCTTTTGACAAGTTGATATATTTCTGATTCTGGATCCAGGAAGCTAATTCCACTCCACCAAGTCCATATCTAAATCTTTGCAATTCTTTTATTCTCCATAATTCTAACCAATGTTTCTTTATTCTCAGTTTGTAGTTTCCATAATATTTGCTAATTTCTTTTCAATATCAATTATTGTAATATAAAATCATTGGCATACATTGTTCCAACCTAGTGGTCCATCATATATTCATTCTCCACCCACTGAAAGTTAAAAAAGAAAAAGACTTAAAAACCCAAGCTCTTCACTCAGGGAGCCTATTACATGCCATATTTGGGAAAGGCAAACTCTTCATGGCTGGAGATGACAGAAGATTAATAGGACTCACCCTCCGTGGTGCTATCAGGCACACACAGCTACACACGGGCGTTGGATTTTCACCTTCCATCAGGTCTCCAGATGTCATTGATAAGAGCTCACCTTTCAGAAATTAAAGAGTCAGTAAGTTGGGTATTCATACTCAAGGACAATTCTGTCTCTCCTCCATTTTGTTTTTAAAATGAATTTTCTATAAACTACATCTAGTTAAATTGTTTAACACGGCCCTTATAAAGGAGTCAGCAAGAAGATTGTATGAAATGATTCTAAAACTATAGGTTATAGTAGACTGAATTTTTTTATTTTGTTTACACATAAGCCCAAATACTATTTATCGCCAGCTGTCCTGGTCAACCCCTGCCCCTCCTTGCACATGCCTGGTTAAGGCACAGAAAATTCCAAAATCCAGGATCCATTTACATCATCTTGTCTTGTTATATCCCAAGTTAACTTGGATGGCAATGAGACACTAATCTCTTTGATAAATTTGTCAGCTGGTAGTTTTATTCCCCACTTTAGGTCATGGTATAGAAATTATGTAATAACAACATGCTCACTCATAAAATATAAAAGTTGTTGAGAGACAAAAAAGAAGGCAAGAAGAGCATGTGAGCAATCAATAGATCACAGGCAGGAAAAACCTGGCACATTTTGAACTGGATAACAAAAGAGTATTGATGAAAAGTGGAATTTTCCATAACTTCCATTGTACCTCATTTTCCAAATGTATGCTCTTTAAAATGATTAGGGCTCTTAACAACCAGAATAAAAGGAGCAAAGAGTAAAGAAAATAAATCTCTCCCTATTCAAAATTTGTAATATTGAAGCTAGCCAACAAAAACATAGGATCACTTGGACCCAGCTCTTGGCCATAATTAAATTAGAATGTGCTTAAATTCTTAATGGCATGGTATTTTACACTGGGTTTGAAACATACACCTAAACACTCAAGCCATCATGAGTTATTAACATAAAGTGCCCAATAACAGGAGAAGTACAGCAGCGTATTATCACTCCTCCCTGGCTAATGAAACCAGCCATCCTTTCCAGTGTTTCAGCCGCACAAACCAAAATTACTCTCCTTGTAGCTTGAAAGGTTTCAGAAAGCATGGAAGCCGCTAAAAGGCAGCCTTTTGCCTGATGAAGTGACCCTGAAATAAATGCAGGGTTGTGTTTACTGAAGTGTATATGTGTATTTTCTCTTCAAGCTTTCTACCTGTCCGCCTCTCTGCACCCAGTGAAAGAAAATCTGTGCAAATCCCAAGAGAGCCACACAACATGACCACGGTTTAATAATTGTTTCTGAGCAGCTTCTACATGACAGCAATATTGTGGTTGAGACAATTGAGGATATTTGTTTATTTATTGAGATTATTTTGAAAAGGATTCGAATTGCATACGTTAAATAAGCCTTGGCATTAGTTCAGGAGAGATGGTAGAATTCAAGCTATTACAAAATAGTAGAGGTATCACTGCACATAATCCCAGCATTGAGCCTTAACACACTATAATAGCAGCACTTAGGAGGTTTAGATGGGAGGCTCAAGAGTTCAAGACCAGTCTGACTACATAATAAAAGCATGTTTCAAAAACAAAACACAAAAAAAAAGGAAAAGAAAAAGAAAAGAAGCCATGTAGGTAGAAAACAACTCACTATATAATCGAACTTCTAATTAAAATTAAGTCTGCCTAAAGCCCTTAACCAGCAGTCTTCATGGGCCAGCATTGGGACTTGGGGCTTGGCAAAAGCCATGGTCTCTCTTCTCCAGACATTCTGGCAGGGACCCAGGGCACTTGTGCCAAAGGTGTCTCGCTGAACTCTGCCCATTGGGCTAATGATCCCCCTCATCATTAGACCAGGCCTCGTAAAACTATCTTCATAAAAGAAGGTGCCAGAGATTGACAGAGTCAGAGTGGGCATGACTGCTCGTTCTCTAAAAGCAAGTGACAGCTGGCCACCTCCATGCCATAGGACAAAATGATCTGAATTGATCTTTGAATCCTCCTCCCAGCCAAATAAACTAGCAGGAAGTAAGGGCCATTGTCACCTAAAGAAAAGAAGCTAACATCCAAGTTGGAACTGGTGCCACATACACATTTTGAGATAATAAGATTTAAAAAAATAAAATCAATTTTACTAAGTCAGGAGCTTCCCATGATCAAAGTCACACTGTGTCTAAATTTGTCTAAGCCAAATTTGGGAAGCCCACAGCTACCAGGGAAAGAGCAGAAGTTTGTGACAATGAGAGGATGAGGTGAGCTATGGACAGAAAGTCACCATGTGGACCAGGATGGCCATGGATGCACATGCTTTAGGAAGAACAGACCTGGGAGGACATGAGCAAGCTGGGAAGTCACACAACAGAAGGCAATGGGCAAACAAAATAGATGGTGGAAATAAGCCAGGGGTGTGGGTTTGAAGCCTTTCGTTTCTCATGTCTGGCTGCTGCTTGGGGTTAGGGTCCTTAAAACAAAGGGCTGATTGGAAGATATACATTGACTTATGAACAGGTCCTTGCTGACCATGCCAAAGGCCACTCCTGCTGTGGTCATGATAATTCATACAGGTATAGAGAGCTTTTAAAGGGAGGCAACTCTGAATTAGACATGGGCTCATGACCACGTATGGACCCTGTTAACATCCGTCTTATAACCGGCTCATCCAAATTTTGCATGGGTCATTTTAGTAGCAAATGGTCTGGGCTGGAGAGATGGCTCAGCACTTAAAGGCTCTTGCTTGCAAAGCATATGACCTGAGTTGGATTCTTTTTAACACCCACATAAAACCTGAAGTTCAAAGTGGCACAAGCATCTTCGTGTTCATTTGCACTGAGCAATAAGAGACCCTGGTGTGCCCATACATACATACACACAAAAGTGTAAATAAATATATTTTTCTAACAAAAATCAACTTATCAATATATCTCTGAACCCAGCCCAGAGAAGTAACGCCTACACTCCTGACCTATGAATAAGCGTGTAGAATCCAAGCAGAGCCTATGGGAAGGCAACTGAGGTTCTCCTGGCCTTCAGTAACCCAAGCGCCTACTCACACTGATGCTTCTTCCCCACAATGTCTTTTTCATTTTTTTTCTTTCTTTTTTTTTTTTTTTTCGGTTTTTCAAGGTAGGGTCTCACTCTAGCCCAGGCTGACCTGGAATTCACTATGTAATCTCAGGGTGGCCTCAAACTCATGGCCAACATCCTACCTTTGCCTCCCGAATGCTGGGATTAAAGGCATGCACCACCACGCCCAGCTTGTCTTTTTCTTTTCCTTATATTCAGGCTGTGTCAGGGAACAGAGGTGCTAATCCCTCTTGAACAGATTGTGACTGGACCTTGGTTGCTTCAGCAGGTGGTGCTTCTGTCCATCTCAGCTACAAAATGTGTCTGGAAGTGGGCTTCTTCCATAGCTAGTACAGGGAAAGTGGGGACCAATAGAAACACACACACGCATTGCAAGAACAGAGAATCAACAAGGCACGTGGTTGCTTTTATTGCATTTTCACCCAAATTTACATAGGCAAAGAGAAGAAGCTATTACTCTTAAAGAAAGTGAGCTTGAATCACAGGAATGTTCAGAGGAAGCCTGGTGGTCTACAAAGGCTTATCAAATGCACTAAACAGCCCTCTGAAGCAGCACTGAAGTCATTACAGACGATGCTCATTACAAAAGGAAAACCACATCTTTTCTTGTGTGTGTGACTTAGCACAAATGTAGCGACTAGCTATTTCAGCATATGGCGGAAATGAGATAACTCTACCCAAACTTCCATTACCATTACCTGAGTTCCTCAAACCAGATGTCCTCTTAGAATGTAATGGGCCGAATTGTACCCCATCCTTAAAAGAATGCTCCAGAATGTGACAAGCTTAAGACAGAGTGTTTAAAGATGCAATTAAGTTAAAATGCTGTCACTAAGTTAGGCCCCGATCCAACATGACTGATGTTCAGCAGAAGACGAAGTTGGACTCAGGCGCATACAGAGCAAAGACCCAGCGAGGAGAAGATGGACCAAGCGAGACCATTTACCCTGGCACCTTGACTCAGACCTACAGCCTCCTGAGTGATGAAAAACTACATTTCTGTTGTCCAAAGCATCAGCTCTGAGGAACTTTGTGGAAGACAGGCCTCGCAGACAAACATAGAATCCAAAATTGTCGATGTGTGACACAGATGAGTCTGCGACAGCTGAAATAACTCCACACTGTTGTCACTTACTTCCCCGGTTGTTGCAGTGCAGCTATCCACACGACCGGCACCTAGTGATGCCATCCTGGGACCCAGGGGAACGTCACTTCCTCCACCAAAGCCCTGAGTCATGGGGGTGAGGGAAGGCCCAGTCAGGGAAGAGTGATTGTCTGCTCTTCTGCTTAACAAACACCATCGGTCATAGTTAAATATTTTCTCCTCTCAGCAAGCGCAACAGCCAACTGAAGTGGATTCCACACTTCCGCCCTCACCCCTTTCCATTTCCTTCCCAGAGCAGTCAGGTGACCTTCTCAACAGTCTCGGGATCAAAAGCCTCAGGGGCCCTGCGCTGCACTTTGGTATCTAAACTCCTCAGTAGGGCCCAGGCAGCTGTCTATGGTCCAGCGATCGGCCCACCATTTTTGCCACTATGGGGCAAGAATACCAGTTGCGGGTACTGCACCTGCTCAGAGCTTTCTACTATTTCCTGCCACAGGACCTCTTGGCATGTGGATTGTTTCGAAGGATCATTTTTCCCAATGCTGTCCACGGCCAAGTCCTGCTAAGCCTATTCAAATGGGAGCTTGGAGCTGCTTTACAGGGACATTCTCAGCCACACCCCTAACGTGCCCTCTCTGCGCAGCACCTTCATCCCTCCTTCCCAGAAGATACTGAAGGTTGTTAAGTGCTTCCTTCACTCTCAGTGTCCTTGCTTGTCTCTAACCAGAAAGTCAAGGGCTTTGTCTGATTTATCACCACTGAAGTTCCATGGCTGAATGGGTGAACCAGTAAATAATACAGAAGGTGAGAACACTTTGTAAATCCAACAGTTTTACATAAATGCTAATTATGCTTGTTAAAAATTTTGAGGCCTGTTAAAGCAGAACCTGTGTCTTCTTCTTTGTTTTTCCCCCATGCCTCATTTCCTCAGAAAGTGGTGACAAAGTTGATTAATGTATTCATTATTTGAAAACCATATTATGAATGGACTGTCATAGCAAACAGGTTGTGATTTATGGCAATGAGTGAGCTTTGAAATAGTTTCACATATCTTGTCTCATGTTAATCTTTACAATGGAACTCTTATTCCCATTTTGCAGAGGAAGAAACTGAGACCAAGGGGTCAATATATATGTATCACCCTTTTTCATTGTCCATCAAGCTGTTTAGTAATTACTCTTCCTGGAGCCAATGGGGACCAATGAAACAATAGGAATGAAGAACCATACACCTGGAAATAACAGATTGTCCTGTAAATTAGTTTGGTAGCGGAAAGGAAGGCTTTCCTGGAATAAGGCCTCATTGAGCCACTAAGTAATGATTTTTGCCATATATTCTAGTTTTCACTTCATGCAGCAAATGCCAAAATTGAACATTTTCTTGTATTTCAATTGAATATACTACCCGCACTTTAATTTGAGGAAAATTTCCATGGAAATTGCTTCGTTATTTGTAGTACAGTATTATGCTTTTGCTTAATGAAAAAATTATATTGATCTCTTGTAAGGTTAGCTTCTCATTGACTAAATTAGACATCAACTTCCAGAATATTATACCAACACTCACAATAGATTTACATAATCTTTTGAGATGATATTTACAAAATAATTTTGACAGGAAAATAATTTCTGTGGTCCAGGTTGAAAAACAAATTATAATATGTAAAAATATTAGTAATATATATAATGATATGGTTAATATCTACATTACTAAAAGAGTGCCCTAAAATGAATCAGAAAAAAATGTAACAATAAGCAAAAATATGAATAAGAGTACACAAAAAATATATAGCTAATAAACAACAAAAAGATGCAAAACAACACTAATAAATTAATACATACATAAAGAAGCATTAGTCTGCAAGTGGTAAAAACTTTACAAGTTGAAAGTATGTTGAGGAATAAATTAGGACTATTCCAAGGGTAATTTTACAATATCCATTTGATTTTAAAATGTGCATAATTGTAGTTCTAGTTCTGTTGCCATATCTTC
The DNA here is from genome assembly GCA_036365145.1 of Orientallactaga sibirica. Taxonomy (NCBI): domain Eukaryota; kingdom Metazoa; phylum Chordata; class Mammalia; order Rodentia; family Dipodidae; genus Orientallactaga; species Orientallactaga sibirica. The sequence goes on along the minus strand of JAEOAD010000044.1, from coordinate 1,923,989 downwards.
TAGAAGTGCTAGTATAATATGAGCATAATAAGTTGTTATTACATTTGAAATGTTTTACACGTCATTCAACAAATAGGTTCAATTTGCGTCTATATATTTGGTCTTAGGTGTCTGCCCAAGGTAGACACAGATTTTCAGATGGAAAATTTACTCAGTAATAATTTAGCAGAGCATAAAGAACATGTTCATTGAATGGAATTAAAAAGATCACTGCACAAATGAAGCCATAAGAACTGTTAGACAACCACTAACAACCATAGTCTACAGAAATGATATGGAGAAGACCAGCCAGTTTGGAGACAGTCACGTGGGAACTCTAATGCTTGCTGGGAAGTTAAGATGGTTTCTTCACTTTTCTAAGCCTTGGCTTCCATATCAATAAAACGAATGAAAAATATCTTTAAAAAATAAGGCATATCTCATTTGGTTACTGTTTAGAATAAACAAGAAACAGCAGAATTTATGGCACATACTCTGTGCAGTAAATATCAGTCCCCCGTGAGGTTGGACTTAAGGATCTGTACAGGAGAGGAGGCTGAGTTTGGATCAGCTCTGTTGCTCAAGCAGACATCCATGTTCCACACCCCTGTGGGGCTTGGTCTTGTGCTGGAGCAAGATGGCATGTGATTCTAGACATACAATATGCAGAAGATGAACTTGCTGTTGAAGGACTTCTTGAATGTATGTGGCATAGCATATCCTGTCATTCAGAATGGAACAAAGGAAGTCTTCCTGAGCCCATTTTGGGGAAAAAAAAAAAAATGACTCTTGAGGTGGAAAGATGGCTCAGTGGTTAAAGGTGCATGCTTGCAAAACCTGACTGCCCAGGTTTGATTCCTCCATACCCATGTAAAGTCAGGTGCACAAAGTGGCACATTCATCTGGAGTTCATTTGCAGTGGCTGGAGGCCCCTGGCATGCTCATGCTCTCTCTTCTCCTCACATGTCCTCCTCCTTCTTCTTCCTTTGCTTCCTTTGCTGGGTAGCAAAAACAGTAACTGCTACTAGCACTATTTATAAGAGTGCTATTGAGAGTTAGCACCTGCCAGACACTGTCTTGTTCTAGTGTGGATCAGTCCCTCGAGTCCTTTCAAACCAAGCCATAGGCTCTAATACTACTCTACATGACTCAATGGCCTGTGAGGAAGAAAGTTGCATTTCAAGGTAACAGACTGACCCAAAGCTTTACTTATGTCTGGAAAATCTGGTGTCCCACTTAACGGCAGGCAGCTTTAACATAGACTTATGCCGGGTCCTATAAAGATAGAGTATAAATCAGCATGATTCAGGAGGAATGCTTGATCAAGAAGAATAAAAACCATTACCTTGGTCAAAGCCAATAATTCAAACAATTCACCATGTTTATTGACAACACCTGGCTTAGATCCCAGCCTCCCCAACTGGATGGTTGACTTAATTTCTCAAAAAAAGAAAAAAAAAACAAATAATAATAAAAAGTAAAAGCCTGAGCCACACAAGCTAGTGAATACCCTGGTCTAGAGTTTAACATCTGTTCATTTAGCAAATGTTGGTGAACAACTTGTGTGGGTCAGTTACTTCAGTCGACAGAGCGCACACGGAAGTGAAGAAAAGAGGTAGAAGTGTCTACACAGAGCTTTCTCATTGCACGGGTATGAAAATACACATACAAGTAAACTGTGAATACTGCCTGCTGAAACTGATATGAAGAAAAATAAATCAGGGATAGGTGCCTCAGGCTGTTTGTGGTGATATAACAAAATACCACACACTGGCTGATTTATAAACGCTGGTAATTGATTTCTTACAGTTCTAGAAGCACAGAAATCCAAGACAAAGTATCAATATCTGGTGACAGCTTATTCTCCGTAGATGTTATCATCTGAGTGTGAAGAGAACAAACCCACCCCTCAAGTCCTGTTAAAGGCTTTCCTCTCATCAACGGTAGTTCTCACCTCTGCACAAAGTCACTTTCCGAAGGTACCACCTCCCTGTGAGTTGATTTCAGTTGACATGGAATGACTACATATCTGGAGGGTAATGCTATAACATTGTCCACTCCACTGTAAACATGATAATGAGGAGGCTTTGCATTCAAGCAGAGAAATCGAAATGGGGAACTCCGAGCTGGAGAGATGTCTCTGTGGTTAAGTGTGATTCCGGAGGGACCCTAAGACCACCCGAATCCAATCTCCAGAACCCACATAAATATCTGGGCATTGTCATGCACATCTGTAACCCCAGTGCTGTGGGGAGCTGAGACCACAAGCTCTGGAATCAATAATAGACTCCGTCACAAAGAAAAAAAATATACATGGAGGCAGGTAGGTGATGGAGGGGACTACCCAATATTGTCCTCCAAATGCCACAAGGTGAGCCCACTGGGTACCAGAGCCAAGCACATGGAGTGCCACATGAGCACACACACACACACACACACACACACACACGCACATAGCACACATAACACACATAAATTAGAAAAAAAAATGAGGTGCTCTGTTTGGTGTCAGAGGCACAAAAGATATTGATCTGTATCCACAACCTCAGTGAGGCGGGTGGTCAGTCCAGAGAGCTAAGTTCATCAAATCCTTCTCCCAGATACAAAGTGGATAAGAATGGAAATCATGAGTAAATGGACAGGTATATTACCACTTTTGCACTAAAGCGTGGTCTGAGTCCTCCTTAGTGCCATTTGCATATTAGCATGAGTACTGTCTGCTTAATAGCATCTTAAACATTTACAAGAATATGGTTAAGTAAGACTTGTAATTTTAATGAAATATTTAGAAATTTTAGTTTTAGCCAACAATCATTATTTACATGTTGGGGAAATAAACTTGTTAAATTCATAGCTATTGGATTTATTTGCGATATAAATGATATATAAATAATTAGAAGAATGTTAAGCTTTCATACTTCTAAGAGTATTCAATGATTAAAAAATTAATAATACATTTGGCACTGAAAAAAGCACAGAGAATTAAATGTGTGTCTCTCCAGAAACAAAGGACCTTAATCCTGTTAGGCATGATAAAACTAAGGCACAGTGAAGTAACTTTGCCTCATGGTACAGGTACCAAGAATTTCACTGCAACTGCTAAGAGCTTCCCAACTAGGGCAGTCAATGTTGAAAGCGTGTATCACAAACACCTGGCAAAGATGAACATTTAACATTCCTCTCCTTACCTGTGCCTAAATCAAACTGCAAGTGTTATCAGGATTAATTGAGAACACCATCCAAACATGAGCGCGCACGCACGCGCACACACACACACACACACACACACACACAATCACTTAAACAATGAGTGCTTTTTTTTTTTCTCCCTTCTTTCATAATATAAACGCACATGGGATTGGGATATCATGCATTAAAATGATCTGAGGAGGGAAATGATCCCTAGATGGTCCTCCAATGACCCATACTTCCATGGGTAATTATCTCCCAGTGAACCTGAGCTGTCCTTATGACTCATTCACAAGCAAGAGAAAAAAGGCAGAAGTGAAACTGAGGTCATTAAAAGCCAGGTTAGTGGAAGCTTCATAGGCCTCCAGTTGGTCGCTTGGAGCCCTCACTCTGGGAGTAGACAAGCTGTCAGGAGAGCAGGGAGCACGGCTGTCAGGACTAGTCCACTGTGCAGGAGCTTAGCCCAGCTTGGCATGGAGAAGTGGCCACCAGCCCTCAGGTAGCCTGCCCCAAGACAGTGAAGCCTTCTGGGTGTCTCCCATCTCAGCTGGCCAGTGACTAATCTCAAGAAGGTCTCCAGCAAACAAGAACTGCACAGCCTAGCTCCTCAGTCCCAGAGCTCTGAGCCATCACGGGGAATCGCTGTTTTTAAACCATTATGCTTTGGAGTGGTCTTTATGCTGCAATGGATAAACAGTGATTGCCCTGACAGCACTCCATTTGGCATGTGCTCAATGTATTTTTAGTTAATAAACACCGTATCCCTAGATATTAACTCTCCATCCCTAAATGATCAGCCATACTCATTTTTATTCTGCCCATTCTCGGACTAGCAATAACATACACTTTATCTAATATTTCAAAATTATCACCTATTAAGATATCCAGACAAAGAATATTTTCTTTCTCCTTTTTCAGGAAATAGTTGGAAACTAACTTAATAATGAACATTTTCCAAGTAGCATTCCATTCTAGAACTCCTGGGAGTTATAAAACAATCCAAAATGAAGAGGGTGGAATGGCTCACCCTTTAAATTCTTTATATCTTGAAGTCTTTGATTTAAATCATTATTTTAAAAAAGAAAAACGAATCACACAGTGCTCTTAATAAAGCATTATTATTTCAAGGGAAAGGATAAAACTTTCCAAATGCAAATGTTTAGCTGGGGTAGAGTAGTAAAAGATTCCAAGGCATTAGCCAGGAGATGGATTGCTTTGCTATTACAAGACTGGGTTACACTATCACTGGAACCAAATTCCCGTCAGATTAGTCTTGACTCAAAATGAATGTTTGTAATTATGAAATGAAATAAGTTTTAATTTGAATTGCCTAAAAAGGGGAAACCAAATATTGTGTAATTACAGGAGAAGAAATTTGAGATGGAAAACAAGATAGTGTTATTTACAAGTAAAAAGGCTTTTATGGGATTATGGGGCTTTAATGTGCATATTTGTAGGATTTGGGGTGGCAGAATTTGGAACTGAAATATTTTTCATCAGCGTTTATTTACAGTGTGCATGCAAGAAATGGAATCCCAGACACATCTGATATTGGGCTTACTTAAACCTTTTATATCCCTACTAAATCTGAAAAGACTCAATGTTAGCCACACATAATGGAAGTAATCGTGGAGTGTGATAAAATAAGTATTTGAAAACCACATGCAACTTTTAGGCTCAAATCCAGAGCTATAAAATCCACCTAGAGACATAATGAGCCTCCCTTCTCCTTCTTGGAGGAGTGAGAGCAGGAAGGACGAAGCGTGTCCTTTACTCTCTCCACAGTTCACGGCACCTGAGTGCAGGCCTGAACAGCTTGGCACTGCTGTATTGCAGAGCCTTCCCGCAAGTGTCATTTTGCTCCTGTGGAGGGCAGCCATTTCTTATCCTTGGCAAAGTATGACTAAAGTGACTTTTTGTCTCTGTTTTCCATTGCTCCTGTCCTCTTTCCTATGGCCCCATACCTCACCTCCAGGACTATAGAATCATAGGAGACAGGCCTCCCTCGATTATCTTTCCTACTAGCTACACTGCTCAGCTCTAAAAATCTCTGAACCTTTTGCCTCAACCTTTCCTGAGATAAAAACTTTCCCATTAGGAATCTTCTTCCTCTGAGAAGAGCAAACCAACTTACGCTAGACACTCTGGAGAGGAATTGTCTGCTTTCAAGATATGGCATTCTTCACTCATTGTGCAATTGTCATAAGGAAGTGGTGATGGCCCACAAAGCCAGGCACAGTGGTACAAGCATGTGATCCATGAGCCTGAAGCAGGAGAATCGCCATGAGTTTGAGGACTTCTTCACTTATGTAGTAAGTTCCAGAAAAGTTCTCTCTCAGAAAGAGAAGGGGGAGGCCACAACCCAGCCCAGTACTACATTTCCCAGAGGTCCTGCGGTCTGGTAGCCATGTTACTAAATTCTAGCTAGGACATCTGGACAGAAACGATAGACACAACTTTCCATGCAGCTCATCCACACTCCGCTTTCCCCATACAGCAGACTGGAAGAGATCATTGCTGCCCAGACCCTTTGGCAAGCTTGCCTTAACCTGGATCCCTGAATGATCTGATGGAAGATTGGCTCTCCAGCACCACATGTCCCCTACCAATGTGGCAAAAGAGCAGGAAATGCACATTGGGGCCTTTGTTTTGTTCTCTTTGTTAGTTTTATGTTTGTTTTAAAATTGCAATTATACTCCCCTAAACAGTAGTGAGGCCAAAAGGATCCCTCTCTAGTGCTAGGAACAAAGACGACTTGGTGAGGTTGCAAAATAACTACTGTTTTGTTAGTCTGTTTCTCAGCACTGCAGTGAACTATGTGAGGCAGGCAAACATTGCAAAGAAAAGAGGATCATTTAGCTCTTAATTCTGGAGATTTAAAAGCGTGATGCTGGGATCTCTACTCTATACTGCTAGCAGGGTTCGGATTTGATACAAAGTTCTATGTGATTCCAGACTCATTTATTCACTGGATGAATTTGGGAAATTTTGCTAAATGCCATTTGTAATCTGAAACTCCATTCCAGTCCCAAGGAAAATAACTTCTATAAGAAACAAGAGTTAATTTGCAGGGCCTACATGTTACTCACTATCAGTGAGTTTATATATGCTGTCCTCATACAGTACTTTCATATAATATGCGTAAAACAAAATCTGAGCTCTTAAATGGTTTTATTATTTGGAAAATGGCATTGTAGAAGCAGAAATGTAAATAGTGTGTGTTGAACACCAGTGGTCACATGACTTAGTGGCTTCCTGTTTCACCAGCCTCTGTATGTCTCTGGAAGGCCCCAGAAAATAACACCTCCTCTTAAGCTTCTGGGCTGTGGGATGTATTCTGTCAAGAACCCACTTGTGAGGTCAGACTTTGTGTCACAGGCCACTTGATTGAACCACTGGACTCTACGTGCTTATCTGGGCTTAGCCATGGACTAAGAGTCAGGCATCCCCTGAGAAAAACACTTTAGGATGAGACTGTGAGACTCTGCTAAAAAGAACAGAGGAAGGCAGAGGACCATCCAGGGACAAAGCTGCTCCGCAGGAATGGGTGCAGCCAGCTTCTGCTGGGAGAAATGCACCAAAGGCAGCCTCCACTTAGAAATAGTTTAAAAAAAAAAAAAAACAGGGTGGGAGAGATGGCTTAGCACTTAAGGTGCTTGCCTGCAAAGCCTAAGGATCCAGGTTGGATGCCCCAGGACCCACAAAAATCAGATGCACAAGGTGGCACATGCATGTGGAATTTGTTTGTAGTGGCTAGAGGTTCTGGCACTCCCATTCTCTCCCTCAAACAAATAAAATAAACCTAAAAACAAATTAATAAATCAATAACGCCATTGCTCTCTATGAAAAATGGAACATACTATTTTTAATCTCTTTCTTCCAGTTGAAATAATTTGTAATATTTTTAAGAGTGAATCTTCAGATACCTGAATTAGAATCGTTACTAGTTATGAAATGCTGGACCAGTTCTGTAAATCTCAGCTCTTTTTACTATAAATGTGAATAACAATGACACTCACCTTCCAGGGTAAACAAAAAACTGTCCCATGTAAAACACTTAACAAGGTGTCTTAAATGTAGTCTCTACTTAAGCAACGTCAGACATTTTTATAGCACATCTAAAATAGGAATCAAAGAGAACTGAATGCTACAGGCTAAAGGGGGAAAAATGGACACAAAGGACTCTCTCTCTCTCTCTCTCTCTCTCTCTCTCTCTCTCTCTCTCTCGTGGAGAGATACAAAGAATTGGAAGAGAAAGAATTAGACATGTATGGGACACTAAAGGTGATAATGAACTTGGCCTTCACACCTTTGGTTCCCTTTCCCCTTCTCCCACCACTTTGACATTCCAGGAATCCAAATATCTTGTGATCTTTCTCACTTGCAAACCTGCACCTAGGAAGACACTAGTTGTCATTTATACTGCAGTGTGGCAAACTGTTCTGATGTTCTTTCAGGGACATTGCCAGTTTAAGCCACACTGTCATCTGGAGCATGTTTTGCTTTAGGGGTTGGGGAAGGTTATTGTGAGAAGGGTCATTATCATTGTATGATATGATAGAGGGTGAGACAATGGCAGGTAAGTAGAGGAGGCCTGGGATTTAAAGCTAGAATATAGCAGAGAGTTCCTTATCAATAGACTTCAAATTAATCATGAAAATAACATAGTAATAATGGTTAGCCACTACTATGGTCTGAATTTTGGGTGCCTGCTCCCACCTAACTTCATATGTTGAATGTATTTATTTATTTATTTATTTGTTTGTTTGTTTGTTTACTTATTTATTTATTTGAGAAATATATAAATAGGCAGGGAGAGAGTGAGAGAGAGAGGATGGGCGCCAAATGAACTCCAGATGCATGTGCTCCCTTAGGCATCTGGCTTACGTGGGTCCTGGAGAATGGAGCCTCAAACCAGGCTCCTTAGGCTTCACAGGCAAGCGTTTATCCAGTAAGCCATCTCTCCAGCCCCATATGTTGAAATTTTAACCCCCAAGTTGATAATGTTTGGAGGTCAGACCTTCAAGGAGTAAGTCATAAGGAGTGAACCCTCATGAGTGGGATTAGGGCCCTTATGAAAGAGGCCCCTGAGAATGACCTTGGCCCTCCATCATGTGAGGACATGAGGAGAAAGGCTCCATCCACCAACCAGGAAACAGGATGTCACCAGGCGCTGACTCTGCCAGCACCTCAGTCATAGCCTTCCGGTGAGAACCATGAGAAATAAATTTCTCTTGTTTATAAGATGTCCAGTCCATAGTATTTTGTTATAGCAGTGTAAGTGCTATACAAGTGCTGGGTACTTAGTGTGTGGCAGTGTCCTCACTGATTTACTTTCTGTACCATTTATTTAACCATCACAACAGAACTTTGAAGTAATTACTACCATTGTTCTCCCCTTTTCATAAATGAGGAAACACAAAGAAAATTCTTTCAAAGATCCACTCAGAGCCCACCAACAACACAGTCTGACTGCAGAAAAGAATATGGGGTTCCAGCTACCCTATTTTACTGACTCTCGTCCAATAGAAAGAACTCTGCCTACACTGTACTGTGAGAAGTCAATCTGCAATTTGGTTATGGTTTCCTTCTTTATGAAGTGATGCGATTAAGCTAAACATTCAAGTCCCAATCTTGTGGACTAGATATAAAATTTCAAAGTAAGCAGATTTCATGTTCCTTTAACGTCATTTCTTCTGAGCAAGGTGTTGGGTAGTCAGCATCCTCTTATGAAAATCTTGTGGCTGGGAAAATAGATACAGGTTCTTATTTTTTATTCTTTTAAATTACAGTTTTTGAGGCAAGCCCAATAGACTGACCTTTATTTTTTATTTTTTTGTATGAGAGAGAGTGAGCAAGATAAAATGGGTACACAAGGCTTCCAGCCTGTGTAATAGAACTCCAGACACATGCACCACTGTGTGCACATGTGCAACCTTGTACACTTGCATCACATTGTGCATTTGGCTTAGGTGGAACCTAGAGAGTCAAACTTGAGTCCTTAAGCTTTACAGATAAGTGCCTTAATGACTAAGCAATCTCCCCAGGCCCCCTTTTTATGTAAGAGAGCAAAAGAGAGAGAGAGAAAGAGGATTGGTGCACCAGGTCTTCTAACTACTACATATGTGACCTGGCATTTGTGTCACCTTGTGCATCTGGCTTACATGGGATCTGGAGAGTGGAACATGGATCCTTAGGCTTCACAGGCAAGTGCCTTAACCTTAAGCCATGTCTCCAGCCCAGATACACTTATTTTATAGAGTTGTGTGCTAGTCTTTACAAACTTGCAACCAAGGACGATACTTCAGAAAACAAAAATGGAAACTCCACACATTGAATAATTAAGTAAGGCCTAAAAGAAAGAATATTTGTCAAACCAGTAGGCCCTGTGTGAGAGATGGGACACAGTGGAAGATCATAAATTGAGATTTTTAGACTTTAAAAGGGTTTTACAAAGCAAAATGTTTTAAAAATATTTTATTTATTTATTTATTTATTTATTTATTTATTTATTTATTTGAGCTGGGGTAGGCAGAGAGAACAGGCTTGACAGGGCTTCCAGCCACTGCCCCCTTGTGCATCTGGCTTACATGGGTCCTTGGGAATCGAACCAAGGTCCTTAGGCTTCAAAGGCAAGCGCCCTTAACTGCTAAGCCATTTCCCCAGCCCAACCCCCCTCCCCCCGCGCTTTTTTTTACAAAGCAACATTTTTAAAGAAGAAAAAATAGTTAAGCTCCTAGGTCACAAAGATTTAACCATTATTTGTCTGTGGCTTCCACAGGCACTTTAGATTCTCAGTGGGAGCTGATCTTACTCTATGAGAAGATTTATGGAAAAATAAATCAAACAGACCAACAAACAAACAACAAAAAGAAAGAAGCATGCTAAGGGTGGTGGCACACGCCTTTAATCCCAGCACTCAGGAGGCAGAGGTAGGAGGATCGCTGTGAGTTTGAGGCCATCCTGAGACCACATAGTGAATTCAAGGTCAGTCTGGGCTAGAGTGAGACCCTACCTCAAAAAATAAAACAAACAAACAAAATTATCTCCACGTCAGGATCTTAGTTTCTATCACTGCCCTGATTTGTACATGTTGATTTCATTTGTTCAGGTAGATTCTAGAAAGCACATCCATTGGTTCTACTTCCACGTGGATCTCATACTGGACAAGAAGCCTCCACAAACCCTTCTTGGGCTCTAGGGAATGAAGTCCTGGAGGAATGGGAACTAGAAAACGACGTGCCTTTGGTAATCTATGGTTGTAGAAGAGTGAATACATTCCTTATCAAGTGTAGCAAATGTCCAGGGGCATGACTTGTTGTAGTATCAATCCAAATAAGGGGTCCATGACACAGTTCCCCACACAAACAAGACCCTGTAAGGAAAGTAAAAGAGAAAGGCAAAGGAAAACTCTGGACTTGGTCGCAACAGAGACTATTTATTGAAGCAAAGTGAGGGGCTACAACCTTCCCCCAGGATGGATGTTGAAGCACTGAGCTAGGCTGGGGCTCAAGCTTACAAAGAGGATCCTAAGAAAAACAGACTGGACCAGGTGCAGGTCCAAGGGAAGTAGATACGGAACTGTAGTCATTGGTGTTCTTGCTTAGAATAAGCATCTTCAGCAAAATTGTCTAGGAAGTATACCCCACATGGTTTCTGTTCATTCAAGGCTTTCTGAGTTGAGGGAAGTTTTTATCCATCAGAGGCGTCAGGCTAGTCTGAGACTGAATGCCTCTGATGTTTCCTCAAGACATTCTAGTCTTAAGGAACCCTTTAGTTCCCTCTGGTTTCCAGGGAGCGTCATTAACCCTTCAGACCTACATACTTCTACCATCAGCATTAGCCATTCACATGAACTTAAGACTCTTCAACAGTCAGAACTGGCTGTGGATGGATGATAATATGCTTAAATTTCTCTAGATTTACTCCTGAGAAGTTAATGAAGTCTCAGTTAGTATTTTTAATGTCAGATCACCAAAAACCTGCCCAGAGTATCCCTAGAAATAGTTTAGTAAGAAAACAGAAAGGCTGGGTGACAAGCACAGCACGCTCTGAAGAAGCATAGGAGATGCAAAGAAAGAGGACGGGGGGGAGGGGGGGGACCGTGACAACTCTCCTAAGTTTTTATCACTGGTACCATGAGGACGTCTTTTCCTCCCATGGTCTCACCTTTCTACTCCAGGAAAGTGCTTGCAGTAGCTGCAAGATTAGGTTAACTTTCCTATTTGATAAAAGGGAAGAAAAAGGAAAAGGCAAGGAGAAACAGCAAATGTGTAACAATGATGACCTTCAAACTGCTGAGCTCAGGGGTCCAGACTGCTGGTGCTAGCAGCAATCTCTCAACAATTGATTAAAGGATTAACCATCCAATTTGTTCCAAAGAACACAAGATTCATACACTTACAAGGTCTGGGAAGACATACACCTACATTAGCATAACAATAACCTACACCAGAGGAGTCAGACAGAAAAGTCATTCACATTCATAGCCTGAATGTTAAAACTAGCAACAAAGTTGAAAATAGGGTCTACCTTGCCATTAGCCCCACGAGCATTCAGAGTTCATGTTGATATAGTCTCCACTTCAGGTCTAATTAGAGGTAAAATGTGTGCATCAATAGAAATGTAGGTTAATAGCTAACATATCTCTGCAGGCTTATCCGGACATCTTAAAAGAGATTCCATCGCATTCTAACTGGCAGGCAAAAGAGGCGAAATGTCAGTTACAGCAGAGTCCGGAGAAGGGTCAGCACCACCCTGGCTGTATTGCACCGCAGGTGGATCAGACTGGACGGGCATAATAGTGAGTAGTGAGCCCAGTGCGGGGAGGCAGGTGCTGGGCAAACAACATAATCCCACCTCTACTGAGCACAACTGTTGACTTACAAGGACAAGAACCTCATTGCCTGTGTCAGTGCAAGGAAAACACACCCATCTGGGGAGGATCGGATGACATAGTTCAGGTATGGAAATAGGTTTGTTGGTCACAAGCGAAGTCTCTCCAAGCAAGTCAATGCAGGCAGATGTGCCTCTGGGAACCGGCAGTGAATGTCAAGCTAATCTGTTTGCTGAGATGTGACAGTCCTCACAGGGCAATCAAAGGGCAAGGAGATGCCCATAACTCCCACGACTTCTGATCGAAAACCCAAGTCTACCTTATAAGGACAGGCCTCCACTGAAGATTCCAACCCCTGAGCAAGATTTAGTAAAAGAGGGGCTGGAGAGATAGTTTAGAGGTTAAGCACTCGTAAAGCCCAAGGACCCCTGTTCAAGGCTCAATTCCCCAGGACCCACATAAGCCAGATGCACAAGGTGGCCCATGCATCTGGAGTTCGTTTGCAGTGGCTGGCAGCCCTGGCACGCCCATTCTCTCTCTATCTATCTGCCTCTTTCTCTGTCTGTCGCTCTCAAATAAATAAGTAAATAAATAAATAAATAAACAAAAAAAAGATTTAGTAAAGGAGAAAGGAAGAAAAGAAATTGAGATTTTAGTATCACAAAGCAAAAAGAAAACCCTCATTTTATCAGGTGTGTTGACTTTCCTCCAGGTTGGACTGTCTATCCATTCTCCCACCCTCCCTCCATTTTTTTTTTTCAGTTAAGAAGGTAATTTAACCAGTTCTTAGTTGATCTTAAGTTTTAATTCCTCAAGTATGTATCTGGCATAGGATTTCATCATCTTCGGCTGTTCACCCTGATGTTGCATGCCCTCCCTCCTTCAGAATGCAAGTCCACTTTGCTCCTCCAAACTGCTGTCTCTGTGTGGACTTCTCTCTCCCTGGATATGTCCTCATGGCTCCACTGTGCAGTTTTTCTTGCCTTAAGATCTCTTTCAAGTAGAAGACAGAAGAGACCTTTCAAGAAATGTCTGCTGTGCCGTACTACAGTAACTAACTCCTTTGAGCAGTAACGGAATCCTCAGGCTCCTGGCTTAGTTGGTTTGTCCATGGTGTCTTTCTTAGTGATGATCACATTCTTTATCATGGGTGGAGAACATACCCCACTCACCTTAACAAGGCAGGGCCCATCTCTCTGGGCTTGAAGCTTCCTGAGTTTCCAGTACTAAACCCCACCTATGTTTAGATCACTATAAGCCTATAAAGGCCCTGCTTATGTGTCTGGGCTGAAGTGGGTAGATGAAGGACACACAGCAAGGAACTAATGCAATTAGCATCAAGATCCACAAACAACCAAGCAAATGCATCCTCTAGTTTCAGCCATTGCTCCATACAAGAGGAGAGAGCACCAGTGACTCAGCTTTTGTTTTTCATGGTTTGGTTCTGGTGAAATATATAGCTCATGTGGGTAAACCACCAAACCATTTTTGTTTTTAAGTTGGTAGCTCTTGTTTCATCAGCATTGTTATTACTATTTTTATTTTTATTAGCTGTGTATATAGCATATATACAGCCATGATGGTGCCATCATTAGCCTTCTCCCTGTCCTCCCCCCATGGGTAATATGGGTCTTGCCTTATGGGGATAGCCATCAGTTATGCAGGAGAGGCAATGACTCTGTATAATGACCCAACTCACGGCTCTAACAATCTTTCTGCCCCCTCTTCTGTGAATTTCCCTGAGCCATGTTGGGTTCATTTTAGGTCTATTTCAGTGACAAGGTTTTGTGAGTCTCTGTGTCTTTGGATATCTGAGTTGGTAGGGGTTGAGTGTTCTTTGTGTCTTTCTCCTTCAACCTTGTGCTGGTACCAGGTTCACCGATAAAGCATCACTCTTGCTCATTTCCCCTATAACTCTATGGCTTCAGCTGGTGCCCTGGTGAGGTGTGATGGGATGATTCTCTCCTCAGGTTCTGCATCCATCTGAAAGAGAAAAGCAGATTCTCCAACAGAGAGTGAGGTCAGTGCAAGATACATGGATAACCATTATTATTTTAGAGAGAATTTAATAGGTGTGGGCCCTCTTGTATCCCACTATTGGTGGGAGCTTGATATGGAGAGTGGGCTCATTTTTGGATATGGTTCTGAATTGTTTCCTGGTTCCAGATATGGGTTCTGTTCCACTGAGTGGATCCATTAGCCACATCTAGAGCAGCTGGTAGCCCACCATGGCTGTGTGCCACTGCTGCACTTGTGTCAGCTATTTTTTCATCTCCAATTCTGAGGCCAGCTAGTAAAAGGCTATCACTCAATATCTTTAGAGAATCCCCAATCCACATGATTCCAAGTTTACATTGGCCAAAGGCTGGACTATCAGGGCAAATGGTTCAGGATGCCAGTGTGTGATGTAATAGGAAGAAAAGCATAGCAGCTCCCCTCAGTGCATCGCTCTGAGTAAAGACCTCAGCATCATCCAGATTTCTTTTTTGTTTTTGTGTTTGTTTCAATTTATTTATCTTTTAAAGTTATACTCATAACTCCCTCACCCCCATTTCACTGAGGACCCTGCTCAATGGGGTTCTTGCTATTCACTATGGGGTCATGAATTCATAAGTCAGTCCCTTTGAAGTGGAACATACTTCAGGATATTCCTGCCCACACTGTGGCTCAAACAATCTTTCTGCCCCTTCTTCCACAATGTTCCCTGTGCCTTGGCAGGCATGGCAGAAGTCTGATTTAGTGTTGAGTTCTCTATAGCCAATAGAATTCTGCCTTTGATTAGTTTTGAGTGACCACAATGTCTGTCACCATCTCCCAGGAGCTGGTTGTCAGGGTAGCTGTGAGACCAGTACATATGTGCCCTTCCTTTGCAATGTCTCCTGGGCCCCAGTGTGGTAGAGGGGACCTGTCTTGAGACAGGCAATCAGCTATCTTTTCTTGTCATACTTATGGATCTCAGATTTCCCCAATATTTTCTGCCATCTGTAAAATAAAACAGCTTCTCCAACCAACAGTGAGAGCAGCTTGTGTTAGATAGAGGGGCTAAGCATAGTTATTTGAGAGACTTTTTTGATGGGTATATCCACTCTTCTTCACCAAAAGCAGTGAGGGCTTTTCTCTGGAGTCTATGAATTTTCTGTCCATGGGATTCTGACTTGGTTTCCAGTACCAGGTATAAATTCCCTCCAACGAAGAGAGTCTCATGTCCAATCCAAGAACACGTCCTTCATAGGTGTGTGCCACTATTGCACAGGTGTGTACTTCTTGCCCACCTGATTGAATTTGTAGCGTGAAGGATGCCCTGCTTGGTCATACTGTTTTTTATTGTACACTTTCTTTTTTTTTTTAATACTACATCTTATTCAGATCTTGCAAAGGAGTGCAGAAAGGGGAAGGCTGAGAGGTCAGGGGAAATAGAGTGAGGCAAGGAGAAGTTCACCACGTGAAGCCTATGTGGATCTGGGGGGAGGGGAAAGCTTGGAAAGAAAAGAAAAAAGAAAGTTCAAGGAGCTCCTGCCATGTGGGGAGCTTAAGGGGATAAAGAACTCATGTGGAATATAAGGGCTAGGGGCCCTCCCAGCTGAGCCAGCCCAGGGTAAAACTCACCCACAGCTGACGTTTCCAAGTGATCAGAGAGAGCGAGAGCTACACTTTTTTTTTTTTTTTTTTTTTGCAATCCAAACATAGGTCTACAGTCACCAGAATCCAGAGGCATAGCCTGACATGAACACGATCATTAGAAATATAGTGTCCTGATAAAAATTAAGCACCTGCAGATACAGTTCTCAGTTGTAGCCTAGCATTCAGGACACCAAAGGTCAGTCTCATGTAATCTCAGCACTTGGGAGTGAAGGTAGGAAGGAGGATCAGAAGTTCAAGGTCATGACTCACTATGTAGCAACTTTTAGAGCACCCTGGGCTACATAGCATCCTATCTCAAAATTTAAAAAAAGAAAGAAAGAAAGGAAAGAAAGTGTATAAAGTTAAGTCATCATTATTTTCACATTACCAAACATCTATTAGCTTTATGATAGATGATTTAGAGATGTTGGCAGTTAGAAACATGTGATCGTATCTAGTAGAGCAAAGAAATCCTATGTAATTCCTATCATTCTTTTCCACAGTCATTTAGAAAATGAGCCTGGCCACTGGAGAACAGTATTCTGAGGTCAATGAGGGTAGCACTCACAGATTTGTTTATTCTGTGTCTGACCCAACTTCTTTTCCACAGAAGAAAAACATGACAACATGTGAGACTTTGGAATGAATTGCTGGCACCCTTTCAAAACCAGCTCAAACCCCAAGGAGGTTTGATGCTGTAGGAGTGGACCAGAGCCAGCTGATGAGATGAACAGCATAAAGTTCAGAGCTTCTATGAATGGGGAAATAAACACCAGTGTCATGGGCAAGAACAGAGACAGTAAGGGTCGCTCAGACAAAGCCAGCAGCTCTGGCTCTCACAGATGTCACAGCACCACTCAGCTTCACAGTGGAAGAATAGACAACATGTGATCCTTTTCTGTTCTGATCAAAATGGTATCCCAGCAGGGCTACTTTGAAAAGCACCTTGTAAGAGTCAAAGGTTCTCAAGGTCTTCTCCTCTGCACGCTCCCTAGCCTGTTCGTAATGTGTGAGACCAGGTAATGTGTTCAGTGTATTTGTTTTCTGCACATGCTTTAGACACAACTGATTTTGGTTTTTATAAGTCAGATGGGGAGGAATTCCAAAGGAACATATTCGTGATTTTCCACTAAAGGGAGGAAAGAGATTAATTGGCCTGAAGCAATTTTCAAGGTTGACTCAGTGACTTTTCACTATGGGTAAACCATATTCCTAGCATCATAGAATTTTAAAGCCAGACAGGACCTTGGAGATCTGCTCACCAAACTCCACATTTTCCACATGGGTTACTAAAATCAGGGAGAATCAGCAACTTTCACAAGGTGACATGGCATGATTGGCAAAGGCTGGATTAAAACCAAGAGTCCTAAACTCAATGTGTGTGAATTTGGTTTTGTACCATTGGCTTCTCTCTATTAGCTCAGAAACCATTTTAAGCTGTCTTGGGAGACTATGCAATAGCCACTCAGATACAGGATGACTGAATTCTACCTCAGTCTTACAAAAAACCCACCATCCCAGATAGTCCCAGCCAAATCAGTGATTAAACTGCTTCTGCTCATGTCGGTATTTTTTTATTATACATGGAAGTGTGTTCATGTGTTTGCAGGTGTGTGTTATATACATGTGTATGTGGAAGCCGGAAGCTAACCTTGGGTTATTCCTCTAAGAACACTGTCCACTTCTTTTGAAACAAGGTCTCACACTGACCTGGAGCTTACCAATTAGGCTAGACTAGCTGGCCAGGGAACCCCAGGGTCCACCTGTCTCTACCTCCCTAATGCTGGGATTATACTTGGCACCTCCCCTGGCATTTTTACGTTGGTATTGTGGATCAAACTTGGGTCTTCATGCTTGTAAGACAAGCACTTTACTGACTGAACCATCTGTGTAACCCAGGGTGTGTTTTAATATGTGAAGTTACACATTTCTGCCAAGAACACAGCAGACCCATTATTATTCTAAATAATAACATGAAAGAGCCCATAAATGGATCTCATTCTTCCCCTGTGGAATGCTCCCAGACTTCTGGAGAGCCATCTGCTCATACCCACTGAGTGTTTTCTGAATAGGCTACCTGAAGAATATGTGTGTGTGTGTGTGTGTGTGTGTGTGTGTGTGTGTGTGTGTTTAAGCATTGAAAATCAATTTTTTACAAACACTGATCAATTCAAATCAAGCATGCCCACAAAATCATCTGACCATGGTGATCCTAGATAGAGCACTTGTTGAACAAGTTTTCAACATTTAAGTAATGCTACCTATTATGAAAGAACAACGCTATTATTTAAATGAAGACAGACCTCTGAAGAACCATGACTGTAAGGCATTCTGGCTGTCCTGCTGCTGAACTCCAGTCCCTCTATACTCAACTGGAGTTCCAATGCCCCTCACACATTTCCTGACCCTGGACATGAAACAGCTGCCACTTAACCCTGCCTTAAACATTGGTGGCAAAGGCTAAAACTTCAGGCCTCTCCCTTTCATGTTGTCATTTGAGAGAAAAGACAGCTGCTCCCCTTACATTCAAGGCAGCCTTCATCCACATGGAGAATGTGTTGAAGTCATTCCCTGTGGCTTCATCTGATTCCCTCCAGCTTGTACTAGCATTTGGCTTTCATAGGTGATAGGGAGCTAAAATTCCACTCAGTGAACCACGATCATGTAGGTCAATCGCCTTTCTTTTCACATGTTTCCATGATCTCTGGTTCCCTTTCCCCAATCCAGGTTCCCTGAAGCTTTATCTTCTCTCTGTTTTATTTTATTTTTAACTGGATCAGTCTGAGGTCTCTCTAATGCTCACCAAACGGGGGTTGCATAGTGTAGATCTTTTGGACCTGTGGCTGCAAAAGTGTTAAGATGCGTTTGGTGCATGTTAATTGTTCTGAACAGTTGACACAGAATATAATAGAAAAATATTATTTAATCAAAGAGAAGTCAGTAGCATTTACATTCATTTATTTTGGGCTAACATAACCAGATAGATCCTTGGCAGTCTATACTAATACATACTTCTCCAGACTTTTAGGTGACTCTCTCAAGAAATTATTTCTTGGCAGGGCATGGTGGCTCACGCCTTTAATCCCAGCACTAGGGAGGCAGAGGTAGGAGGATCACCAAGAGTTTGAAGCCACCCTGTGACTATATAGAGAATTCCAGTCAGCCTGAGCTAGAGTGAGACCCTACCTCAGAAAACCAAAATAAATAAATAAATAAATAAATAAATAAATAAATAAATAAATTCTTCATTTTGTTCATGGGCTGCTTATCCAGGTTGGATGATAGAGAAAAGAAAATCAGAAGAAAAAAAAAAAAAGAAGAAAAAAAGCTAGAGAAAAGCCAAAGTAGGAAGATGCAAGATATATGACAGAAAAAAATGAATCTCAAGTCAAGATAGCTGTTTTCAATAGAGATTCAACTTTCTCTTTGACTCAATTACTTTACTCTTTAAAATAAAGAACATAGCTTTTCTATTGTTGCTGTAGAGTGCACATGGTGTAGACTATTAAAAAATGCACTCAGGGGCTAGAGAGATGGCTCAGCAGTTAAGGTGCTTACCTGAAAAGCCTAAAGACCTGGGTTTAATTCTCCAGTACCCATATAAAGCCAGATGCACAAAGTGGTGCAGCATTTGGAGTTCATTTGCAGTATCTGGAGGCCATGGCATGACCATTCTTTCTCTGTTTCTCTTATATCTATCTCTCTGTGCTTGCAAATGAATGCATATTTTTTAAAAGTGCACTCAGGGACTGGAGAGATTGCTTAGTGGTTAAGGTGCTTGTGTGTAAAGCCTAAGGATCCAGGTTTGATTCCTCAGCACCCACATAAGCCAGATGCACAAGGTGGCACTTGTGTCTGTAGTTTGTTTGCAATGGTTGGAGGCCCTGACACACTCAACTCTCTCTGCCTCTCTCTGACTCTCTCAAATAAGTAATTAAATAAATTTTCTAACTATTTAGTAGGATTATTCCTCTATACCTCTGCCTCCTTAATATCAGATTTCATCACATCACTTGCTTTGGCCAATGATGACTAAATGTGTCATGTGAATCTTCTAGAAAAACAAAGGTAATAAATCAATAGCCTTCCTGTTTACTAACAACAAACATGCTACAAATGAAATCAGGGAATCAATCCCATGAACATTGCCTAAAATAAATAAATAAATAAATAAAGTACCTTGGAATAAACCTAACCAAGGAAATGAAGGATCTCTAAACTTAAAACTTTAAAACTCTCAAGAGAGAAGTTGCAGAAGACACTAGGAAATGGAAAAACATCCCATTTTCTTGAATCGAAAGAATCAATGTTGTGAAAATGTCAATATTATCAAAAGCAATATACACATCTAATGAAATCCCCATCAAAATTCCAATTGAATTCTTCAAGGAGATAGTAAAAATACTCCTACATTTCATTTGGAAGCACCAAAAACCTGAAATTGACAAAAAAAAAAAAAAATTGAGCAACAAAAATAAGTCTGGCAATATCACCATACCTGATTTTAAGTTATATTACAGAACCATAGTAACAAAAACAGCATAATACTGGCACAAAAACAGACACATAGAGCAATGGAACAGAATAAAGGAACTAGATGTAAATTCAGGCAGCTATAGTCATCTGATTTACAACAAAAAATCCCAAAAAGGACTTCCAGGTAAGATGGCAGCATAGGAGCCATGCCAAACCAGCCTAGGGAGGGATTTAAGCAAAACCACAGCAAAATACACTCTTCTTCTGAAAAGTACAAGTTATTCTTAGACACAGCAGAGAAACAAGAGAGACCAAGATCCACCAGAAAGGAGTAAAATGGCCAGAATCCTACTGAGGCACTTGGGGCCCACCAATCAGCACAATCCAATCCACGCATCCACCAGGTACCACCCACAAGGCGTGGCCAAGGGGAGGCAGCAGCAGAGACCAAAAAAAGGGGGCTTTCCAACATAGTCAGCCAACTTGCAAAGTCAAAATCTGAATGAAATACAGCTGAGATCAACTAAGAAGGTACTGAAAGGGATACAGACAGGACTGGGTGAGAAACTCCAGGCATCCTTCACTCTCCCATCCCCCAACCATCAGAACCACGAACCTAAAGCCCCCCATGTGGCAATACATCCAGCACAGCTGATCAGAACTCCAGCTCCATAGAACAACATGGAGGGATCGAGGTGGGCACTCACCATTGGTGAGACTGGAAGCCACCCAAAAGGTAACAAAGCCAAATGACAAAATCATAGAATAAAAATTTCCCCAAACTGGGAAGGAAATGCCAATGAAGATACAAGAAGCTTTTAGAACACCAAATAGACAAAACCTGGAAAGAACCTCTCCTCGCCATGTTATAATCAAATTACTAAACACACAAACCAAAGAAAATATCTTGAAAGCAGTTGGAGAGAAAAAGCAAGTCACCTACAAAGACAAGCCCATCAGCATAATAGCAGATTACTCAACATGAACTTTAAAGGCCAGAGGGCTTGGAATGATGTATTCCAAGTTCTGAAAGATAACAACTGTCAATCAAGATTATTTTATCCTGCAAAGCTATCTATCCAAATTGATGGAGAAGTAAGGATATCCCACAACAAAAACAGGCTAGAGGAATTTATGACAACTTAATCAGCCCTACAAAAAATACTTGAAGGAATCTTTCATGCTGAAGAGAAAGCAAAACACACACAGGAGGTAATAGGAAAAAAATAAACCATACTCAAATAACAGTTAAAACAAGTGAGTAAAGAGAAAACAGGAAGCACTACTGTGGTATTTTTAATCGACAGCCCCCAATATATCCAATGTTTTACTACTTTGTAATTTGCATCTGCAGCCACCTTGCTGGAAGCAGTATCTCTGGGTGGATCTTAAGGTGTGGTGGTGGGTTTAGGATTTCAATCTAAAGATATGCAAATTGTGCCTAGCTGGAGTTCCTAAAGTGTGCTGTGCTCTGTGGCTTTTGGCTTTTGGCTTTCTCTCTCTCTTGCCTGGTCCTGTAAGAGCAGGCCAGCTTCTTCTGCCATTATGGAACTTCCCCTGGATCCTTTCCTCCATAACTGTACCTAATCTGGAAGTTCGTCTCAGCGAACCTAAAGCTGAAGTTGGTACCAGGAGTGGGATGAGATGTACCTAACCATGTGGATTTTTGTCTTTTGGAACCTTTGTTTTGGAGAAACAGGCAAGGACTTGGTGCTTGCAACTGAAGATTCCTTCTGAAGTGGTAAGTCAAGTTTAATGGACTATTCTGATGAGAGTTTGAGAATGCTAAGTGCATACAGTATTGAGCTTCAAGGATTTGTTTATGAGCTTTCTAAGGGGAAGGAAAGATTGCAGAGGACTTTGTTGGAACTGAGCTACTGGCATAAGGGATGACTGTGTCCTGCTGTCCAGGCCCGGAGAGTTTGATCAAGGTTAAGTTTGTAATGGACTGATGTGCTTGGCTAAAGATATTGTACTGAGAGATTTAAGATTTTAAATTGGAAAACCTCAAGCGAGTTAAAATTAGAGGCACTGAGACTGGTTTTATGTTACTGAAGTTGCTATTGTCAAACACATTAGCAATCTTAGGGAAGATGGTCCAAGTGCTTTACATTAAAACAATGGAGAGGATGCCTGAGGAAAGACTGTTAGAAATGCAAACTCTTTTGGGAAGGAGTTAAATGGAGAAGGAAACTGCTTTTCAAGGTTATGATTTATTTTGTCCCTGAATTAAGAATATGGCTGTGTCCTGCACACCTGATATTAATTTTGAAAGCATGGAAAATGCATGGAATGGTCATGGATTGCACACGGTTCCAGGAGCCATTGCTGAGATGTGGCATGAGGCAGGGCATGATGCCCTGATAGGCTGAGAAAGACACAAGGAAATGGAAAGACATCCCATGTTCTTGAATTGGAAGAATCCATATTGTGAAAATGTTAATCTTACCAATTAAAATTCCAATGGCATTTTTCACAGAAGTAGAAAAAAATCCTAAAATTCATCTGGAAGTACAAAAAAAGCCTCAAAAAAACAAAATAATTTTGAGCAACAAGCATCAGGCTGGTGGTATCATCATACCCAATTTTAAGCTACATTACAAAGCCATAGTAACAATAACAGCATGGTACTGGCATAAAGACAGACATGTAGAACAATGGAACAGAATAGAGGGCCCAGATGTTAATACAGGCAACTACAGCCATCTTATTTTTGACAAAAATACCAAAAATATTCATTGGAGAAAAGATAGCCTCTTCAACAAGTGATACTGGGAAAATTGGATATCTATATTTAGAAGTATAAAAATAGATCCTTGTCTTTCTCCATGCACAAGAATGAAGTCCAAGTGGATCAGGGATCTTAATATCAGACCTGAAACTCTGAAATTGCTAGGGGAAAAGGTAGGGGAAAACATTCAACATATTGGCATAGGCAATGACTTTCTGAATATAACCCCAATTGCACAGGAAATAAAACCACTGATCAACCACTGGGATCTCATGAAATTACAAAGCTTTTGTACAGCAAAAGATACTGTGAATAGAGCAGAGAGACAACCTACAGAATAGGAGAAAATCTGACAGAGGATTAATATCCAGAATATACAAAGAACTCAAAAAACAGAACAATAAGAAATCAAACAATCCAATTTTTAAAAGTGGGCTATGGAACTAAATAGAGAATTCTCATCATAAGAAATACAGATGGCATATAAACATCTAAAAAAGTGTTCTACACCCTTATCCATCAGGGAAATTCAAATTAAAACTACTTTGAGATTCCATCTCACCCCTGACAGAATGGCTATCATCAACAAACAAATGTTGGCAAGGATGCAGAAAAAGGGGAACCTTTCTACACTGTTGGTGGGAATGTAACCTGGAATAGCCATTGTGGAAATCAGTGTGGAGGTTCTTGAGACAGCTAAAAATAGATTTACCATATGATCCAGCTATAGCACTCCTAAGCTTATATCCTAATGACTCTTCTCACTACCATAGTGATACTTGCACAACCATGTTTATTGCTGCTCTATTCATGATAGCTAGGAAATGGAACCAGCCTAGATGTCCATCCACAGTTGAACGGATAATAAATTTGTGGTACATTTACACAATGGTGTTCTATTCAGCAGTAAAGAAAATTGAAATTATGAACTTTGTAGGGCAATGGATGGATCTGGAAAGGATTATACTAAATGAGGTAACCCAGGCCCAGAAAGGCAAAATGTCACATGTGCTCTCTCATATATGGATCCTAGCTACAAATATATAGACTTGTGTGTAAGCTGGAACCAAAAATCAGTAGCAGAGGCCAATAAGCTAGATAAGGTAGGGAGTAGAGGGAAGGATTTAAGGGGATGGTATTGTATATATGTAAGTAGAAGAATATATTACATGTAAGGGAAAGGCCTATGTGAGGCCAGGGGAAGAGATTGTGTAAACAAAAAGGGCAGGGGGGAGGGTCAATAAAAATTCAAGATATTCTCAATGAGACATATGAAAACTTACGTTTCTGAATAATGGCACATCCAGAAGCTATAGATTATTACTAGAAAATTTTCAGCACCAGGGATGGGATACTTGCCAGTGAGTTGTTAGACAGGGAGGTCCCTGTTGCCTCCAAATCATCACAGGCTATTACCAAGGCCCTTGGTTTCCCTTGAGAAACATATGGTAAGACCCTATTGCTGAAGACTTCACATGCCTGAGCAGCAAGGTCACTGAGAAATCAAGCTGGTGCTAAGCAGAAAACTTTCTCCCTATAGGCCAGCCAACCAAACACTGGAAAAAGCTGCACTGCATGTAGCCGTATGGAAAACCAAAGTCATCAGTGGTGAAAACAGTGGACACTGGAAGCCTCAAGTTTGGCCAGACAAGCCAAATGACTGAATGAGTGCAATAGTGGCATGTCTGCTCTGGGGGAAACCAACTTGCTCTCTAATTGAATAGAAGGCCAACTCTATGGGAGGGAATACATGCCTGGTACTGAAAACCTAATCAAAAGCCTATGGCAGGGGAGATCATGAGCCTTAGGGATATAAAGCCTACTCTTGTCTGGCTAAATGTATATATTATTCTTACCAAACTGCCCTAAAAGCACTATACCTAATGTTCATATTCTTATATTAATGCTACTCTCACTTCTGGTTAGAGAAGCTTCACTTTCAGATGGCAATGACCATTGGGATGACCCAAAAGGCAACATAGTGCTGAGAAGAAGGTACGGAGGAGTGTCCAGCACTGAAACATCTCTATCAACACCTTCCAAGGCTCAGGGTCCATTGTGGAAGAGGGGGTGGATAGAATGTAAGAGCCAAAGGAAGGGTACAACTCCCTACAATGCAAAAGTCCAGACAGAAATTGGCCTCAATATCCATGACCTCACAGTGCCTAGCAATACCTTCACAAGACCCTCATAATAGGAGAAAAAGATGATGACATCAAAATAAAAGAGATTAATAGAGAGAGGGAAGGGATATGATGGATAGTAGAGTTGTGAAGGGGAAAGTGGGGGAGGGGAGGGAATCATATGGTTTATTGTTTATAAGTATAGATGTTGTCAATAAAAACATAAAAATTTTAAAAATGTTTAAAATTCCAAAAATATTCACTGGAGAAAAGACAGCCTCTTTAACAAAAGGTGCTGGGAAACTGAATATCTATATGTATAAGGAGGAAAATAGAACCTTATATCTCTCCATGAATAAGAATCAAGTCCAAATGGATCAAAGACCTCAATATCTGACCTGAAACTCTGAAACTGCTAGAAGAAAAAGTAGAGGAAACCCTTCCACATATTGGTATAGGCCATGACTTTCTGAATATAACCTCAGTTGCTCAGTAAATAAAACCAAATAACCAACCACTGGGTACTCATGAAATTACAAAGCTTTTGTACAGCAAAGGACACTGTGAAAAGAGCAAAGAGACAACCTACAGAATGGGAGAAAATCTTTGCCAGCTACACATCTGACAGAGGGTTAATATCCAGGATATACAGAGAACTCAAAAAAAAAAAAAAATAAATAAATAAAAAGAAATCAAACAACCTAATTTTAAAAATGGGCTATGGAACTAAATATAGAGTTCTCAAAAGAAGAAATACAAATGGCATATAAACATCTAAAAAATATTCTAGATCCTTATCCATCAGAGAAATGCAAATTAAAACTACTTTGAGATTCCATCTCACTTCTGTCAGAATGGCTATCATCAAGAAAACAAATGACAATAAATGCTGGCAAGGATGTGGAAAAAGAGGAACCCTTCTACACTGTTGGTGAGAATGTAATCTGGTACAGCCATCATGGAAATCAGTGTGAAGGTTCCTGAGACAGCTAAAAATAGATTTACCATATGACCCAGCTATAGCACTCCTAGAAATACATCCTAAGGACTCTTCTCACTACCTTAGAGATTCTTGCACAACCAAGTTTATTGCTGCTCTCTTCACAATAGCAAGGAAATGAAATCAGCCTAGATGTCCCTCTACTGATGAGTGGATAATGAAGATGTTGTACATTTATACAATGGAGTTCTATTCAGTGGTAAAGAAAAATGGAATTATGAAATTTGCAGGGAAATGTATGGATCTGGAAAGGATTATACTAAGCGAGATAACCCAGGCCCAGAAAGCCAAACACCACATGTTCTCTCTTATATGTGGATCCTAGCTACAAATGTTTAGACTTTTATGTGAGTTGGAGTAAAAATCAGTAGCAGAGGCCAGTAAGCTACAAAAGGGTATGAGGGAGGGTGGAGAGGGGAGTACTTAAGGGAATGTCATTGTATATATATAAGTAGATGAACAGATTTCTAGGGATGGAATGGCCTAAGTGAGGTCAGGGGAAGAGATTGAATAAAGGAAGTATAGACGAAGGCTAATCAAAATTTAAGATGTTATGAATAAGCCATATGGAAGGAAACCTGGTTTTTTGTTTTGTTTTGTTTTGGTTTTGGTTTTGGTTTTGGTTTTGGTTTTGGTTTTTTGTTTTTGTTTTTGTTTTTGTTTTTGTTTGTTTTTGTTTTTGTTTTTTTGGATAATGGCACACCCGGAAGCCATAGATTGTTACTAGAAAAATTTCAGTGCCAGGTTTGGGATAGCTTCCATTGAATTGTTGACCAGGGAGGTCCCTGAAGCCTCTAAAACGTTACAAGTCATTGACAAGGCTCTTGGTTTTCCACAAGAAAAAGATGGTATTGCTGAAGAATCCACATGCTTTGGCTGCAAGGCTGAGAAATCAAGCTGGAACTGAGCTGAAAACCTTCTCCCTGGAGACCAGCTGACAGAAAGATGGAAAAAGCTATGCTGCATGCAGCCCTATGGGAGAGAGAAGTCATCAGCCGAGATAAACAACAGTGGACACTGCAAGCCTTAAGGTTAGCCAGCCAGATCAAATGACCCAAGGGGTAGCAACAGTTGCATGTCTGTTATGGGAGAAACCAACCACTCTCTAATTGGACAGGAGGGCTGCTCTATGGGAGGGAATGCTTGCCTGGTACTGAAAACCTAGTCAAAAGCCCATGGTCGGAGGGGGGGAGGTTATAAGTCTTAGGGATGTAATGTCTGCCATTGTCTGGCTAAATTCATATATTATGATCACCAAGCAGCCCTGTAAGCACTTTTCTTAATGTTCATACCCATATATTAATGTTACTCTCATTTTGGTTAGAGAAGCTTCTCTTTTCAGATGGTAGTGACCACTGGGATGACTCAAAAAGCACCGTAGTTCTGAGAAGAAGTGACCGAGGAGTGTTCTGCACTGAAACATCTCTATCACACCTTCTAAGACTCAGGGTCCATCATGGAAGACTTGGCAAAAAGAATGTAAGAGCCAAAGGAAGTGTAGGACTGCTTACAATGCACTCTTCCAGACACAATTTGGCCTCAATATCCATGACCTTTCAATGCCTAGTACTACCTAAACAAGACCCTCATAATAGGAGAAAAAGTTGATGGCATCAAAATAAAAGAGATACTAATTGAGATGGGAAGGGGATATGAAGAGTAGATTTGTGAAGGGGAGAGTGGGGAAGGGGAGAGAATTATCATGGTTTATTGTCTATAATTATGGAAGTTGTCAATAAAAAAAGTTTTAAAATTTTTTTTCAAAAGGTATCGTGGAAGCTGACATGACATGTTCCAATTGGTGAGGCAAATGTAGAAGCTGTTGAGATGTAGTCTCTATCATAGTTTATCCCCTCATGTGCTGGGAATGACAGAGCTCATCTTATGATACAAAGTAGACATGTGGGGATAGAGAGATGGCTTAGCAGTTAAGGCCCTTGCCTGTGAAGCCTAGGGACCCATGTTCTATCTCTCTCCAGATCCCATATAAGCCACACACACAAAGGTGAGGCAAGCACAAGGTTGAAAATGCCCACTAGGTGGTGCAAGCATCTGGAATTTGATTTCAGTGGCTGAGGCCCTGGCATGCCAGTTCTCTCTCTCTATCTCTATCTCTCTATCTCTCTGTAAAATAAAAACAAAGTAGACAAGAGACAAAGCACAGATGAATGAACCTATGACATTGTCAGTTAAAGAATTCAACTACCTACTATTCTCCATATTAATGTGGCTCTTGTGTCTCTCTCTTCATTCTCTCATTCAGCCAGAGAGAGATACCACCACCTCCGTGGGCTGAGCCCATCCTAGAAATCTACTCTTTTCAAGAATGTGAAGTGGGGAATCTTTCAATACTCAGAAACTCCCCACTCCTCACTCAATGCTTCTTCCACTTGTGTGGGGAAAACAAGCCTCAGTAGTTTAGAAAGATTCATGCCTTATTTTATTGAAAAGGGAAATCAGTGCATTCACATTATAGATGGTGTGGCTGAATAATTCATTGAAAGCTTCATTATCTATAATTGTGATAACACACACTTTAAAATAAAGTATTGCACAGATAAAATATCCCTGATACATTTCCTAGCAAATATGTGCACATATGTAATCAGCTGTGGTAATCAACCACACATCAACAAAGGATCAGAGTGTTTCAGGGGCGAAAAGATGCCGTTACAGTGAACAATCATTTGGCAGTGTGGCTTATTTTAATAGACACATCACTTTAAAATAAGTCTTCACCATCTGCCACAGCCTCTAATTACAAATGCAACAAGAACATAATTCACAATTGCATCATTAAAAAGTAAGACATAAGGGATTTAATGCATGCTATGTCCTTTTTTAATGTAACAGACGTCTGTTCATCTTGTATTTCCGGCACAAATTGGCGGTAAAACTTTCTTTCCCTCCATGCTGAAATTTCCCAGAGAGTAAAGCACTGCAGAAGTCAGTAGGAAAGCTATAGGAGGGAGCTTAAGTGCCATACATATTCATGGGCTATCGTCCTATCGATACCAGATTTACTTGCCAACACTGTTTTTCATATACAAAAAAAAACATATTTAAACAATGTGTGCATGAAGATTTTTAAGTGTATATTCAGCAAGAACAAGAAGACAGATAAGACAACGTCATCTAATGTCAGCAGCATAGAAATTCACATTTTTACATGTCTTACAATAGTCTAACCTTTTTGCAGCCCACTTTCCAAATGTCGCACAAAACTTCTTTGATGAGCCAGGCTTCTGTGAGTGCCAGAATTAGTGTAAGAATATGGTGTAAGAATAGTACTAAAACATCTTGTTTAAGGTCAATTTTCTGTTTTTTTTTTTTTCCTTCCAGATGAAATCCTAATTATTCAGAGTACTGAAGAAAAGAGCTTCCATGACATAAACTGTCAGTTTAGAAATTTGTGTGTTTCAAGATTGTCCTGCCTGGATAATTTGTCTGAAATAATGGCACCCTCTTCTAGAAAGGTAAGAGTCATTCTCAGAACCTTGAAGTCTAGATAGGACTGTTAAAGGGAATCTAAAAACTGATTTTGCTTTTAAAAATGAAAATAAGCGCAATCACACCTTATTTTTTAAATCACAAAAATACATACTCAACTACATTACTAATCAGTGCAAGAGGCTTAGTAGAACTATATAAAAAGAGTAAGCACATATAAGCATGAACACATACACTCTCCCTCTGTATCTAAGAAAATGAGTTCTAGGACCTCTTACAAATCCAAACTCTGCAGATATCCAAGCCTTTATTATTAAATGGCATAATATTTGCATAGAACTTATGCATATCCTACTACATACTTTAAATTATCTGTGGATTACTTAAAATGCAATGTGAATGCTAGGTAAGTAGTTGTTATAATGTGTTGCTTAGGGAATAATAAAAATACATTCCATGCAGACAAATTTTTAATACTTCTGTTTGAGGTTGGTTGAATCCTCAGGTGTGGAGGACCAAGTTGTATAAATGTTCACATGTTTCTTCAGTAATCCCAGGATGATCCTAAAGAGCAATAATAGCTTTTCCCAGTGCTGGTAGGTTTCCCTTGTCTAATATTGCTATCCTCATGGTTTTAAAAAATGAAATACATGTTTGTTTTCTAACCTAAGTAGAGAAAGAAATAGTAATTGCCTCCCTGGATTGATATTACACATGTGTAAAGCTTCGTGATTTCTCCCAAATAGTCTGTGTCTTAGAATATAGACAGGTGGCATGTGTTCTATTCTCTTGCACTCTATTTGAAATACAAGACAAATATTCTTACCACAAAGTTCTACTAACAAAATATGCTATATAATCCCTCTGTACCTAATGGTTCAAGAGATGGCCAACAGTAGCTTAAAAGTCCTGTTTCTTGGATCTGAAAAATCCATTAACCTCATCCACAACCATGAATGGTTTATTATTTTTCTGAGAAGTTAGTTTGGTGTGCACTTTCTGCTATATTCAATCTCATAGCATTTTCCAGGATTTATAAAAATGCAATGACTTGGAAAACCACCTGAAATTCTCTTCCAGTTTCTTCCTGTTTAGTTCTTTCTTTCTCTCTCTCTTTCTTTTTTCTTTCATTCCTTCTTTCTCATAGTTTTCAAAAAAGGGTCTCACTCTAGCCCAGGCTGAACTGGAATTCACTATGTAGACTCACAGCAATCCTCCTACCTCTGCCTCTCAAGTGCTGAGATGAAAGGCATGGGCCACGATGTCCAGCAGTTCAGTCTCTTTCTACTTACAAGATGCCTTAGCTTATCTCTCCATGGCTGCTCCATTGGTGCTATGGTCCCTTCATCACAATTGCTACTTCTTACATACTGTAGGAACAGAGAAGGCAAAGTAACTTTTCCAGCCACACCACGAGAGGGAAGATATTTCTATTGGTGCAATCTTGTTCCTATTGTGATTAATCTTTTCCTGTCATGACAGATCATCTACTGTCTTCTAAGGTGCTTAGGGTCTTCCAGTCTCCCAAGCAATCACAACTGGTTAAATAATTTTCTGCATTTTCACATATATGTATATATACATGTATGCCTATGAGTGGATGTGTAAATACATTATACATATGTATAATATGGCCTATGTGTTTTATCTCATAAAACAAATAGCCACATTTTCCTATTGCACATATAAAAGAACTAATTCCTAGAAGATGTTATAGCTGCAAAACCTAGGTCATTAGTACATAAAAGTTTTTTTTTAAGCTATTTAAACAAAACCACAAGTTTTAATACTGGAATGTAAAACATCATTTCAACAAGACCTTCTCATTCTGTTTTCCAATTAGCATAATTTCATTTTCATACCAAAGCATTTTCAGAATGTAAAAATCATGAGATCATAGGAATATGGGCCTCAAGGAACCCTCAAGGGGACAAAAGCTCCTGATGCATCTTTGCGTCTTCACTCAGAAAGCAAAGTCCTTAAACCACTTCAAAAATCATAGCTTCTACTGTACTTTCTTTTTCTAAAACTTTCAGAGATGCTCTCTGACACCCCAATTTCTCATAATGCTTCTGGAGTTTCTCACCCCCTGTGGACCAGAAGTTCTCCCTAAGCTTCCTGCTGCCCTCTCAGACTTCTCCTTTTATCAGTGGAAAAGAGCAGCCATCCATTCTTCACTACAACAAATAGCTTTTTCTGTGCTAGAAGATTCATTGGCTGAGTTTTTTTTTTTTTTTGTCTTACCTTGTCTTGATTAAATCATGTATTTTTTATCCTTTTATTATTTTCATTTTATTGATATGATTCAGTCAGCATCCATCTTTTTCCTCAGAAATTTTATTTAAAAATTTTTTCAATCATGTTTTTCAGCCATTTTGAGCTTTAAGTTACGGCTTTTGCCATTTTGAGTTTTCTTTATTTCCACGAACTCCACGTTTTTCCCAGATCAAATTTTGCACGTTGAAATTTTGTCAAGGAGATTTAATTTTGCCATCAATTTTCCAGCCAATAACAAATTCCACCGTGAGTCATTTAGTTATTGTCAGTTTCATTTTGTTGCCATCAGTTCTACTAGTAATAGCCATTATGAATTTGACAAAAGAAAGATGGCTTGTGTTTATTTCTTAGCCAAACCCATGAGAAAATGGTCAGCAGTTTTCTGTGAGGCAAAAAAAAAATAAAGGCAAGAGTCAAAGTATGTGAGAGAACGAGGGCAAGAGAAAAAGAAGAGGCAGAAAATATAGAACCAAACAATGACACCAACCAATAGAAGAAGCCACAGCACTTTATTTATTTATTTATTTATTTATTTATTTATTTATTTAAGAGCAACAGACAGAGAGAGAAAGAGGCAGATAGAGAGATAATACGCGCACCAGGGCCTCCAGACACTGCAAACAAACTCCAGATGTATGTGCTCCCTTGTGCATCTGGCTTACATGGGTCCTGGGGAATTGATCCTCAAACCAGGGTCCTTAGGCTTCACAGGCAAGCGCTTAACTGCTAAGCCATCTCTCCAGGCCCCACAGCATTTTTATTGTATTGACAGTTCAGCGACCAAAAATAAGGTGCTGTCAAAATGTTCTCCAGGAAAAATGGTGGAATCCATACACACAGTTTCAGCTTAAGTAGGTTGGAAATTACAGGAAATGAGGCTGAATTCCACCCCCACACACACATAGGGCTCGATCAGTGCTCTATGGAAAGAGATGGCTTGGCCAGGCTTTGGTCAGTTGTCCGTGTGTTCATCTTCTACCAAGCAGGTGTGAGACGTTCAGAATGTGACCAGTACTGTGCTAACTAAGCCTGGAGGATACGGAGGATAGAGATCACCCTAGCCCCTGACTGTTCTCATTGGAAAATCGGACCATGCAGTGTGACAGATGAATAAAGTATACACACATTGTGTGAAGGCATTAATAGAGGGGCGTGGCAGAGGCAACAAGAAGCAAAGCCTCTGGGGTGGGGAAATGGTCCTGAACGAAAGACACACAGGAAGTGACAATCGAATAGAAAGCAAGCTCCTCTCCTCCACACCCCCTACCCCAACCCCCCCCCCAAATACTCACACAGGGCAGGGCTGGGGCAGCTCAGGGAACAGGAGGGAGGTGTCTGGAAATTAGTGAGCAAAAAAGTACTCCAAAATAAGGCAGCTCCTTCTAACAAGTGTGAATTGGTAAATAAAAATGTATATTTTCAAGAAATTTTAAATCTCCATGTTCAAGAATGTTAGTGTACGAAGTCAGAAAAATTAATTCCCCTTTATTTTCTACCAAACTAGCTTTCTGTTCAAACCCACCCCCACTTGTAAGCATGCAAGTCATCTTTCATATTAACGAATATAAGAAAGCATTTTAATCTGCTGGGGAGGGGGATAATTGGACGTCTGCTCTTTCTTGAAGTTCCTGAAACAGAATTTTCCCTCTTGGTTTAACCCAGTATGTGAAACCCCAAGGAATATTTCAGCAACAAAGACCTTCCCCCCATCAAACACAGGAAGAAAACTAACTTCATTTCCTCCTGTTCCTTCCTGCCACAAATCTACCTTCATATCAGAAGATAAACTGACCCCCAAACACAGGTGTAATTCAATATTCCACTTCAAATGCCATCAGATTTGAAGCCCAAGTAATTAACAGCTCACTAGGGACCCTACTGAAATAAAACCAACTTTGATCCTATCCCCAAATCCCTGACAAAATGGATAGGCAGCTCAACCCCCTCTTCTTCCGCATTAGTTGAAATGAATATCCATATTAGAACATGGTGTGCAGGAAAGCAGGAAACAAGGGGTGTGTGCTTTTCGGCTTCGTTATTAAAGGCGCTAATTTGAGTATTGGGATGGGATAAATATTGATGTGAACCGTTATTCTCTATCCTGAGCCTCGGCTCTCTAGCATCTGTGAAGAAGAGGCGCACGAAATGTGACACATCTTTGCTTTAAAGGTGCAAACCTCTGGTTGCTTTATTATACCCCAGAGAAGGGCTTTTACTTATTTCTAACATTTTAACATAGAGAAAATGACCTTCTAGCCCTGTAAGGAACTATGACCAAACCATACAACAGAGTAATTTCTAGAAATGTGTTCCTTTTTGTGCCCATGCCTTGATTATCCATAGTTGTTTACATAGCATGGTTCCAAAACATACCAGCTTTCTTTGCAGGTGTGATTTCGATGAGGCTGATGGGACGGGTCCCTGATGATGAAGTCACTTTGAACTCCTTGAATGAGGAGCCATGAGTAGTGGTGAGTCATGGCTGTACAGTAATAGACATCACTGGTTGCACCCTGCCTTTTACCACACACTGTACCCTGGAACTCAGGTTGCTTTCTTCCCATTCTGCTTGCAACCACCACGTCGCCCTTGCTCCCAGCTGTTGCACCAAGATGATAGTCACAAATCACTGTGTCCTCAATATACTTCACTTTCTGCAACCAAAAGTAAAGAGCAGAAGGAGAAATAAGACCTACCCCCGAGCAGGGTGTGGTGATGTGGTGGCGCATGCCTTTAATTCCAGCACTCAGGAAGCAGAGGTAGGAGGATCGCCATGAATTCGAGGCAACCCTATGAATTCCATACAGGTCAACCTGAGCTAGAGTGAGACCCTACCTTTAAAAAACCTTTAAAAAAAGATAAACAAATGGAAAACAACCTACCCCAAATAACCATTGTGAGACCCAACTATAATTTAAAAATAAAGTATTTTTTATTAATATTTTTTTTTAATTGACAACTTCTATACTTACATACAAAAAGTGCATGGTATTTCCCTCCCCTCCCCCCCATTCCCCTTTAGAACTCCAATCTCCATCATATCCCCTCCCTCTCTCCATTAGTCTCTCTTTTAATTTGATGTCATCATCTTTTACTTCTATTATGAGGGTCTTGCAAAGGTATTGCCAGGCACAGCAAGGTCATGGATATGGAGGCCAATTTCTGTCTGGGCAGTTGCATTTTAAGGAGTCGTACCCTTCCTTTGGCTCTTCCATTCTATCCGCCCACTCTTCCGCAATGGTCCCTGAGCCTTGGAGGGTGTGACAGAGATGTTTCAGTGCTGGGCACTCCTCCATCCCTTCTTCTCAGCACTGTTTTCTTTTGGGTCATCCCAGTGGTCATCGCCATCTGAAAAGAGAAGCTTCTCTAACCAGAAGTGAGAGTAGTGTTAATATGTGAATATGAGCATTAAGTATAGTATTTTCAGGGTAGCTTGGTGGAAATAGTATATACATTTAGTCAGACAAGAGCAGGCTTTATACCCCTAAGGCTCATGACCTCACCTACCATAGACTTTTGCTTAGGTTTTTTAGTACCAGGTATGTATTCCCTCCCGTAGAGTGGGCCTTCAGTCCAATTATGGAGCAGTTGGTTACCCCAAGAGTAGACATGCCACTATTGCACCCGTTCAGTCCTTGGGCCTGTCTGGCCAAATTTGAATATTCAGTGTCCACTGTTTTCACTGCTGATAACTTCTGTCTCCCATACACTGCATGCAGTGCAGCTTTTTCCAGCTTTCAGTTGGCTGGTCTACAGGGAGAAGGGTTTCTGCTCAGCACCAGCTTGCTTTCTCAGTGACCTTGCCTCTCAGGCAAGAGA
Organism: Orientallactaga sibirica; assembly: GCA_036365145.1. Lineage (NCBI taxonomy): Eukaryota > Metazoa > Chordata > Mammalia > Rodentia > Dipodidae > Orientallactaga > Orientallactaga sibirica. Next base: position 1,888,488 of record JAEOAD010000044.1, on the reverse strand, counting down.
TGTCTTCAGCAATAGGGTCTTACTATCTGCTTCTCAAGGGAAAACAAGGGCTTTGGCAAAAACCTTTAATGTTTTGGAGGCTACCAGGACCTCCTTAGCCAACAACTCACTGGAAGGTATCCCATCCCAGGCACTGAAAATTTTCTAGTAACAGTCTACAGCTTCTAGATGTGCCATTATTCAAAAAAGTAATTTTACATAAGTCTTATTCACAATATCTTGAATTTAGTATTTTTAAAACAAAGTTCTACCTAAGTGCATTATTGTTACCAAAATTTCAAATACCTACAAATTGCCAAGTAAAGAGGTAGATACTTGACTAACATCTCATCAATCCCCCCATGGCCTGAAAAGTAAAGTTTTAAACCCACTTTCTAGAGAGGGAAATGGGTGTGCAGAAAGAAGACATTTTTGGTCTGCGGTGTCACTAGAATGGGGATGATCTGCATTCTAAAGGAAGAGGGCCTTTTCGGAAAAGGGGCAGGGAGGAGGGAAAGGATGGTGCCAACATCTGTTGTTTACATGCTAAGTATTTCCATAACTAATAGAAGTAAATTTTAAAAACGCTACCAATGACACTAAAATACTCTGTGATTGTACTGGCAAAGAGAAATTCAGTTTGAAACCCTCTACCGTATTCCTAGTTTTTGCAAAGTTCTTAAACATAACCTGCAAAGGGTGTGTTATGTCACCATAGTGTGTATGTACAAGATAAATGCATACCTGTAATCAATGCATTAAGCTGTCAATCATATGTGAGTATATTGCATAGGGAGTGAAAAGTCATTGAATCAAAAGATATCTCCCTGAACTCCCCAGAGCCCAGTTAAGTAAAATTAACATGTGGCAAAGTGAAGAAGGGGTACCATGGGGTGGTAAATTCCCTCAGAGTGTCAAAGACACAGCAAATCCTGGCCAACATGTCCTCCCATCTGCTGAGATAGCCATTGCTTTCCAAGTGGCCTTTGTCCATTCAGGACACAGTTGAATTGGGTGATGGTTCCTGGTCACATGTTTCCATGGTTCCTGTGGAGTTTAATGACTTGTACTCTCTCCTCCAGAATTCTCAAGGTTTAACGGAGGTTACATCAAGTAAGAAAATGTAAGGTACAGACAAATTACACAATTCTAAAAGATGCATCTGCAGGTCTGCAGGCCATCTGTGCAATTCTGTGAATCCTTGATCATCTGTATTAGTCAACAAAGACCGTAGTGGGCTCAGGAAACAACCCCTAAAGCACTGATGGCTGAGCTCAGCAAAAGTGTATGGCCTGCTCATGCAAAGTTCTACTGAATGTAGCAATTCAACCAGACATCTGTTTTATTCTCTGCCATCTCAAAAGTGGGACCTCCAAAGGAGAGATGAAAAAGGTAGAAGTTCACACAAGACCTTTAAGCTTTAGCTTAGATATGACATATGACTGTTGTCCTTTCATTAGCTGATCCTAGTCACGTGGCCCTGCCTACATGCAAGGGACAAGGAAGCCCCCCTATGTTACATTACCCAAAGAGGAAGCAAGAACCAGACACCGCATTCTCTCTCACTACCACCTTCATTCCCTGTATAAAGGCACTTTGCTAGGTGCTGGGCCTCAAGGACAAGTCAGACTTAGTTCCTTTGTAGAAATGACACGCATCCGTACAGAAGAAACAGAAAGAGTCAGTTGTCATAAAACTAGGCGCCCTGTGTTTTCTCCCACAACCCAGCAGCAAATGTGAGGCCCTGGAAATATACAGAAACAAATATCACTTACAACATCAGTGAGAGAGAAGATTTCAAAGAACGAGTAGAATTTGAGTGACAAATAAACCATTCATACATGCCAATCAAAAATAAAGTATATTGGGGCTGGGTGTGGTGGCACACACCTTTCATGCCAGCACTTGGTAGGCAGAGGTAGGAGAATCACAGTGAGTTCAATGCCATTCTGGGACTACAGAGTGAGTGCCAGGTTAGCCTGGGCTACAGTGAAATCCTACCTTGAAAACAAACAAACAAATAAAAAGTGTATTAGGGTGACATCTAAGAAAAGAAAAACATTGTGATTTTCTATGGGACTGTGGTAGTTTGAATATATGTCCCCCAATATATTCAGTGTTTTATTAGTTTATAGTTTGCATCTGCAATCACCTTGCTAGAGGCAATGTCACTGGGGGCCAGTCTTAAGGTGTGGTGATGGTTTGAGATTCCATTGTAAAGATATATAAAGTGTGCCAAGCAGGAGTTCCTGAAGTGTGCTATGGCATTTTGGGCTGTTGCTTTGCTCTGTGTGCTGCGTGCCTGGTTGGCTTTTCTCTCTCTGCTTGGCCCTGTGAAGGCAGGCCAACTTCTTCTGCCATTATGGAACTTCTCCTGGATCTGTAAGCTTCAATAAATAATATCCCTTCCTCCATAACTGTGCCTGGTCTGGAAGTTCATCCCAGTGAATCTGAAGCTGTCTGCTACAGGGACTTTTCCATCTCTTTCCAAGAATGGTCTTTGAAGCAGAGGGGAGTAAGGAGTCACTATAAGGAAATCCTGAAAGTGTCCGCCCTACCCATCTTACCCTCACTGTATATCTCATGTTTATAGCATAGGTGTGCATATATAACACACTGTTTTGTTTCAGTATTTCCAATACCTGCTGCTACATAACTAAATGTACAAGTGAAGTTAATAGTGAGTGGCCTCATATAGCTATGATCTCTGGGAGTCCACCTACCTGCAGCCCCATGGACTCACATAGGCAAAATGTCAAATTAAAATTAGCTGTAGAGGCCTGGGGGGATGGTTTAGTCAGTGCATTGTTTGCTATGCAAGCATGAGTTTAGATCCTCATCACCCATGTAAAATCTAGGCATGGTGGTATGTACCTGTAATCCCAGAACTGGGAGACAGGAGGATCCTTAAGACTTACTGGCTAGCTAGTTCAGACAGATCCGTGAGCTCCAGGTCCATTGAGAGACCTTATATGAAAAAGTAAGGTGGGGCTGGAGAGATGGCTTAGCAGTTAAGGCACTTGCCTACGAAGCCTAAGGCCCCAGATAATATTCCCCAGAACCCACGTGAGCTAGTTGCACATGGTAGCACATGCTTCTAGGGTTTGTCTACAGTGGCTAGAGGCTCTGGCATGCCCATTCTCTATCTCTCTCATTCTCTATCTCATAAATAAATAAAATATTAAAAAATAGGAAGGATAGTGATTGAGGAAGACACCTGATGTTCACCTCTGACTTCAGCATGCATGCACACAGATGTTCATCCACCCATCTCCCTATATAAACGCACATACACATGGCAGAGAGGGGAGAGAGAAGAAATGATCTAGAGCCTAGAAATCATCCTGGCTTTGCTAAGAATGAGCTGTGTGATTAGAGAGGAGTTACATTACTTCTCTGCATCTCACTTTGTCCACCTGTTAAAAAGAGAGAGAGAGAGAGAGATTAAGTACACATGCCTCTTCAAAGCCTCTTTGTGTAATGTGTTTTTCTACAGTGGCAGCATAGCTTTGAAAAGGCATGCATTCGGCACAGCAAAGGCCATGAAGAGTGCAGATGGATGCTCCATGTCGGCTCCCTGGGTGCCTCTCTCTCCCTCCATTAGAGAGGTTGAAAATGAACAGCTCCACTTCCCAGACACCCCTGCAGTGAAGCTTCGGCCTGAAGTGTCGATGGTGTCTCTGAGATTTCAAAGGCATGGGTGAGGCAGTGACCACCTGCTTGTTCCCCTTGGCTGCTTTCCTCCTGGCAAGCGCAGCCCAGGAAAGCAGAGGCTTTTCTGCAGCCATGTTCCAGGTCCTTCCTCCAGATTCCTGGGCAGTGCACAGTGGTAGCAGTGATGATAGCTTCCTGATTCCCAGATCACATGTTTGGGTTGTCCTCTCGAATATACCAGTAATAGTAGCTTCAGGGTGGTAACTCCTGTGGAAATTATTCCTGAGAATCTAGCCTAATAGTTCCTATTCAATGGATTTTACAAGCACTTTATTCCATCTATAAAATGCCCCTCTGTTTAAAATACTAGCAGTGGCCTCTGTTTAATCCCTTAATTAAGTAGTCTTCCATCCTTCTGGCTCTTCTTGACCCCAAAGTTCCCAGTCTGTGGAGGACAATAAACTTGAAAATGAATGAGCCCTTGGTATGAGTCTAGGCCACCTCAGGAGCCAACCTCGAGTTTCAGAGATCTGTTATTATTTCATGAAACGAATGAATAAGGAAAGGCCTCAGTTATATAAAGGTGAGGCCAAGACAGTCCCTCTGCAGAATTCCAGGTAAGAAACCATTCAAGATGAAAGGGAAAATGCCAATGGCCAGGGTGAGACCAAATGAGAGCATGCATCATACACCACCCTTCCCAGCTCTTTGTCTGTATTGGGCAGTCACTGGGCAATCATCAAAAATCAAATGACAACAAATGCTGGCAGAGACTTGAGGAAAGAGGAACCCCTCATCCACTTCTGGTGGGAGTGCAAATTTGTACAGCCACTACAGAAAACAGTATGGAGACTCCTCAAAAAGCTGAAAACAGATCTATCATTAGATCAAGAAAATGGGTAGACTGGGGCGGGGTGACCTTACTAAGCGAGGTCACACAGGCTCAGAAAGACAAATGCCACGTGTTCTTTCTCGTATGTGGTTCCTAACCTGGAATGGTTTCGGTTGGTTGTAAGAGGTAGTAACCATCAGTAGTATTGACATGGAACTAGAATGAAGCTAGAAGAAAGAGGAAATAGGAAGGGAGGAGAGGAGGAACTGAAAAAAGGAGAAAAAAAGAAAGAAAACAGGGGGAGGAAGGATCTTCAGAGAGTAGGGAGAAAGGGAGTGGGGGGGATTACAAAACTAATGATAACATTAATCAGCACCATGTTAACATTCCCCCTGGGTGGCATTCTAAAGAGATAACTCTCCATGAGAAGTGGACTAGGGGAAGGAATGGCCCAGACAGAAGTGCCCTATAGAAAGCCGTAAAAGCTTGATCCTAAAACCTTGGGCTCTTGCTGGTAAATCCCAGGGCCAGAATTGAGTTTCCCCACCCTCTGCAATGAGCTGTTGATCAGGAAGACCCATGTGGTCCCCAAAACAATGCAGGTCATTACCCAAGCACTTGGTTACCTGCCAGAGGTAAAATGAAATAATCATATTGCTGAGGACACCTCAAGGTGCAGTCACAGAACATGTAGAGACCACGCTGCAAATGAGAGGGAAAAGTAGTTCACTCAGCAAGTTCAATCCTGTCTAGCCCTTGTAGTACTAAAAAGTGTTATGGGAGCTGCTGGGGGGTAATGGTCACCAACAGCAAGCACAAGCAAGGGAGCCTTCAGCTGAGCAAAAAGTGCACACCCATGCAACAGTGGCACACAGCCTATCTGGATAACCAGCTATTCTTGGATTGGACATGAGGCCTGCTTAGTGGGAGAGAACTTATACCTAATATTGCGAACCAAGTCAGAATCCCATGGATAGGAAACTGAAAGACTCCAGAGACTCCAGATGAGTGGATATATACATTAAAAGTCTCTCAAATAACTACCTGTTGCAGTCAGGTTCGCATTGCTCACAGAAATTACCCAACCAAGAGCAGCTTGTGGGAAAAAAAGAGATTTATTTTGGCTTACAGACTCAAGGGGGAAGCTCCATGATGGCAGGGAAAATGATGGCAAGAGCAGAGGGTGGACATCACCCCTTGGCCAGCATAAGGTGGACAATAGCAACAGGAGAGTGTGCCAAACACTGGCAAGGGGACACTGGCTATAATACCCCCATCAGCCTGGCCCCAACAATACACTGCCTCCAGGAGGTGTTAATTCCCAAATCTCCATCAGCTGGGAACCTAGCATTCTGAACACGTAAGTTTATGGGGAACACCTGAATCAAACCACCACATTCCACCCCTGGCCCCATAAACTGTTAATCATCCATGATGTAAAATACAGTACATTCAGTCCACCAACTTTCAAAGTCCCTACATTTTTTATCAATCCTAATGATGTTCAAACATCCCCATAATCCAAGGTCTTTTAACTGAGCCATAATACCAAAAAAATCCCCCCAAAACCCATAATGGCACAGAATCCATGGGGCAATAAAGCAGACTTTGAAGAACAGGACACTCCTTGAGCACTCAGACCCCTTCAAAAGAGTCTACATTCTCCCTGTTGTGCCAGTGCAGGTCATTTAGCCAATCTCAAAGGTTGTAATCTCTCATATAACTGCAGCTGAACAGGCCTAAACTTCAGCCCAAAGATTTTATTCTGTGCTATATCCCTCTGCACACACCAGTCCATTTCTACACAATGCAACCCTGCACAAATTCTCAGGACATGAGCATAACAGCAGGCCTCTTTCTCACTCTGATAAGCCAAACCTCACAGTCCATAGTTCTTACTACATTCAGGTCTTTTAAATCTGACCAGAACAGTCCATCAGGCTGTACCCACAGCACTACAAGATGTCTCTTAGGCTGAGGTTTCAAATCCTTCTAGATTCCTCTTGAAAATCAGCTCCAAAAGGCCAAAGCCACATAGTCGGGTGTCTAGCAGCAACCCCATGCCTCAGTACCACTTTACTGTTGCAGTCAGGTTCACACTGCTGGCAGAAATCAAACCAGCACACTACGCTTATCCATTTCAGTCCTAGCTACTCTCATTCTTGGTTGGTGAATCTGTTTTATTTTACACATAGCAGAGAATATTGGGGACATCCAAGATCCCTCAATAAGACAAGAAAAGATAGGTTAATATCTACCATGAGACATGTTACCACTACCATATCTGTTGGGGCCCAGGAGACATGGCAGAGAAAGTAGGGACATGAGTACTACTCTCATTGCTAACCTGACAACCAGCTTCAAGGAGATGGTGACAGACACTGTGATCACTCAGAACTCATAAAGCAAGAAATCCTTAGGCTACAGAGAATTCAACACTAAATCAGACATGTTACATGCCAGCCAAGGCTCAGGGAATGTTGTATAAGAAGGGTGGAAAGATTGTAAGAGTCACAGGGTGAGTGGAAATATCCCTAGGTGAGGCTTCTCTCCACAGAGACTGACTGAGGCCTTCAGTATGCCACACGAATACCAGTATTCACAGTGAATACCATTGAGAAGGGCCCTCAGTGCAATGGGAGTGGGGGAGAGGGGATAAGATTATAACCTCAAAAAAATAAATTCAGTTTTTAAAATGTATTTATTTATTTAGATATTTTCTCATACAGGGTCTCTCTGTGTGTGTGTGTGTGTGTGTGTGTGTGTGTGTGTGTGTGTGTGTGTGTGTCTCCTCTTCCACTGCCATTATCTCTACCTCTTCCATTCCCCCTTCTTCCTTCACTTTTCTCTCCTAAGGAGCAGATGAGACTGTGTTAAGCCAGGTGGCATTAACGAGGATCAGATACTAAAAAAAACAAAATAATTTGCAGAAGCAGCAGTTGCTTTCCATGGGACTCTCTTGTTTATTTCTGCTTAACCATACTCAGCTAGTGGATTATGCACTGGCTTTGCTATTTTTCTTCTTACAGAAATGTTTAAATAAGATTATTCATGATACACACTTACTTATTCACTGTTATTTATCTGGTATTTGTTCTACAGATTTCCTCCATAATTGACTCATTAAAACTCTTCTGCATTCTCTTCTCATAATACAAGTCCAGGCCTCCGTGTCTTGATAGAAATATCTTTTACATATGTGTGTAAATTGGAAATTATTTTTCTAATGCATCCACACATTTCTCTTTATAAACTGCTTTCAGAGCCTTGGGCTTATCTGAGCAAGAAGCTGTGTAAAAAGACAGTTTTTTCTTTTTCTTTCTTTCTTTTTTCTTTTTTGTTCTCAGCACTTTTCTGACATTGAGGTTTTAATTAGCTATTCTGGAACTACTTTGCAAAAATCACCCACGGGAAAAAAGGCAGCGAGCCCTGGTGGATCACAGTGGGCACATCATCAGGAGTAGTGGCACCAGAGCAGTTCTGTAATACATCAGTAGGACTGAGAGCCAGCATTAACTCTGTGAAGTTTTGAATCTGAACATCATATCCCTGCCCAAACCTTGCTGTCCCAGGTTGACTGGGGATGGCCGGTCATGCATGGCTAAAAACTGGTATGATTGACCTCCTGGCCATGGGGAGTGTCAGTCTTTATGAAACAGACAGTGTTAACCCACATGCTATGCAGATGCTGAGATGATTCCTAATGATCCTCACTGATAACACAGAAGCCAAAATGCTCTAGTGATTTGCATTTTGCAAAAAAAAAAAAAAAGTGTGTGTGTGTGTGCATGTGTGCATGTGCATGTGTGCGTGCGCTTATAGTCTACTGATTGCAAAGAAGGAAAGCTGTATTCCATCTACTGCCCTGGGAAAGCTTTAAGCAGAGGTGCAATGACCAACAGAGCTAAAAGTTTCTCCATGTCAACGCTGATTTTTTTGAAAGCATCTAATCTCAATCAACAATTCTGAATGTGCCACACTAGTGATGCAGATTACAAAGTGTGTGTGTACAAACAGCAGTGAACTTCACTGCCCACAACTGTGCACAATGAATGCACAGGCTGTCTTAGCTACTGGTTTTATCACTAGCATAGGCATGAAAGTTTTCATTAAAAAAACAAACGCACACACACATTTTTTTGGGTTTCTATTTCATTAATTTCTACCCTAATCTTTATTATTTCTTCCTGTCTATAGATTTTTGGTTTGCCTTGTTCTTTTTCCAAGGCCTTGAGGTGAAGCATTAAATTGCTTACTTGTGAACTCTCTAATTTCTTAATATAGGTACTTAGAGCTGTAAATTTCCCTCTTAGGACTACCTTCATTGTGTCCCAAAGGTTTTGGTGTGTTGTGCTCTCATCATTATTTGATTCTATGAATTTATTGATTTCCTTTTAAATTTCTTCAATGACTCATTCATCATTCAATAGTGTACTGTTTAGTCGCCATGAATTTTTGTATATTCTGTAGTTTTTCCTGTTGCTTATTTGCAGTTTAATCCCATTGTGGTCAGATAGAGTACAAGGGATTATTTCAATTTTCCTGTATTTGTTAAGATTTGATCTGTGTCCTAATATATGGTCTATTTTAGAGAATGTTCCATGTGCTGCTGAGAAAAAATTATATTCTGTAGTATTTGGATGGAATGTTCTGTATATATCTGTTTGGTCCATTTGTTCCACAACATCATTTAATCCAGATATCTCTCTGCTTATTTTTTGCTGGGATGACCTGTCAATTGATGAGAGTGGGGTATTGAAGTCACCCACTACAATTTTGTTTGGTGTTATCTGTGACCTTAAGTCTAAGAGTGTTTGATGAAATTGGGATCCCCATGTTAGGTGCATATACATTTAAGATTGTAATGTCCTCCTGTTGGAGTGTTCCTTTAATCAGTATAAAGTGACCTTCTTTATCTTTCCTCACTAATGCTGGTTTGAAGTCTATCTTGTCAGATATTAGGATAGCAACAACTGCTTGTTTTCTAGGCCCATTGCTTGAAATACCATTTTCCATCCTTTCACCCTAAGAAGGTTTCTATCTTTTATTGAGAGATGAGTTTCCTAGAGGCAACAGATGGCAGGATCCTGCCTTTTAAACCAGTCTGTAAGCCTGTGTCTTTTGGTGTGAGCTGGAACCAAAAATTGGTAGCAGAGACCAGTAAGCTAGAAAAAGTTTATAAGGGAGGGAGGGAGGAGAGGAAAGGACTTAAGGGGATGGTATTGTATATATGAAATAGAAGAACAGATTACAGGCAGGGGAAAAGCCTAAGAAAGGCCAGGGGAAGAGAATGTGTAAAAGAAGGGCAGGGGGAGGGTCAATCAAAATTCAAAATTTTCTGAATAGGACTTACATAAACCTACTTTTCTGAATAATGACACATCCAGAAGCTATAGATTGTTACTAGAAAATTTTCAGTGCCAGGGATGGGATATCTTCCAGTGAGTTGTTGGCCAGGGCAGTCCCTGTTGCCTCCAAAACATTACAGGCTATTGCCAAGGCCCTTGGTTTCCCTTGAGAAACAGATGGTAAGACCCTATTGCTGAAGACCTCACATGCCTGAGTGGCAAGGTCACTGAGATATCAAGCTGGTGCTGAGCAGAAACCCTTCTCCCTGTAGACCAGCCAACTGAAAGCTGGAAAAAGCTGCACTGCATGCAGCCCTATGGGAGACAGAAGTCATCAGTGGTGAAAACAGTAGACACTGGAAACCTCAAGTTTGGCCAGACAGGCCAAATGACCGAACAGGTGCAATAGTGGCAAGTTTGCTCTGGGGGTAACAAACTGCTCTCTAATTGGATGGAAGGCCCACTCTATGGGAGGGAACACATGCCTGGTACTAAAAAACCTAATCAAAAATCTATGGCGGGGAGGTCATGAGCCTTAGGGGTATAAAGCCACTCTTGTCTGGCTAAATGTATATATTATTCCTACCAAACTGCCCTGAAAGCACTACACTTAATGTTCATATTAATATATTAATGTTACTCTCACTTCTAGTTAGAGAAGCTTCTCTTTTCAGATGGTGATGACCACTGGGATGACCCAAAAGGCAACACAGTGCTGAGAAGAAGGGATGGAGGGGTGTCCAGCACTGAAACATCTCTATCTACACCCTCCAAAGCTCAGGGTCCATTGAGGAAGAGGGGGCAGATAGAATGTAAGAGCCAAAGGAAGGGTACGACTCCTTACAATGCAAAAGTCCAGACAGAAATTGGTCTTGATATCCATAACCTTGCAGTGCCTAGCAATATCTTCACAAGACCCTCATAATAGGAGAAAAAGATGATGACATCAAATTAAAAGAGAGACTAATGGAGAGATGGAGGGGATATAATGAAGAGTGTAGTCTGAAGGGGAATGGGGGGAGGGAAGGGAAATATCATGGTTTATTGTCATGCCCTGGTTCTCAGTGCTCCTAAGAGCAAAATTAAATTGCCCAGCCAAGGTTCTCTGACTTAAAGGATTCAGTCTAATCTGCCACCTTCTGCCCCCATGGCACATGTGTCAGAAGTTCATTTGCAGTAGCTAGAGGCCCTGGTGTGTCCATTCTCCCTCTCCCATAAAAAAATTAAAATAAAAAAAAATTTAAATTTTTATAAGAAATCAAATAAGTAATTGTTGAAGTTGCCTAAAGAAAAAAACAAAAGGAATGGGGAAGACCTATCCTAAAGGATTCAAGAACATTAGGGTGTCAGTTGACATGAATCTTCAGTCTAAGATTTCTATGTAATTATAGCTCCTAACTCTCCCCCTGGCAGATTAAATCCCAAAGCCATTCTACCATCTCTGAAGCCCTGTCTCTCCCAAGAATCTGAGACTTCTTGGTACTCTATAGTCAAAATTGCAGTAATTGTTGATTATATCAAGTGTATATATTAAGCTGAGCCTATCAAGTTGCAGGTGATAGAAAATTAACTCAAAACTAGCAGAAATCGGGCTGGAGAGATGGCTTAGCAGTTAAGGCACCTGCCTCCTAAGCCTAAGAACGCTGGTTTCAATCTCCAGCAGTTCCAATCTCCAGGTCCCACGTTTAGCCAGATGCAAAGTGACACAAGGGCGCAATGCTGCACTTGACCACAAGGGGGCGCACGCATCTGGATTTCTTTCGCAACAGCTGAGACACTGCTGGCGCGTCCATCTCTGTCTGTCTCCCTCTCCCTCTCTATCTCTCTCTGTGTCCCCCCCCACAAAAAAAAAAACCTTTAAAAAAAACAGCAGAAATCTCCTGGGCACAGGCGGCAAGGGAATCCACAGACAGAGATGGATTCAAGGAACAGTGGAATGGAGGTGCTTGGATATTCTCTTTAGCTTTCTCCCAACTTCTCTACCCCTTTCCTCATGTATCCTACTGCTTCCCTTGGTGTGAGATACTTGTTCTGTCCTTCGTACAGTGTCCTCCATGAACTGGAGGGTCCTATGAAAAGCACAGTTAGACACTTCTAGGTCTGTGGCATTCCTAAAGGAAAGAGAGAATGCATATGAGTCTGCAACTTCGATGGGAAAACATCTTATGGACTGCATTTGAGTCTAGTGCAAATCCCTTGGCCAATGCACTATGATAAACAGGATCTTAGTCATGTGACCACATCTGTGCATTGTGCTTATGATAGCTGTCTACACCAATGTGTCAACTAAAATAGTGGGAGGGCACAACCTTTCTGCTCCCTTCTCCTTACTAAAGCGGAGGAGTAACAATTTCAGAACCAGAGTTGGATGGAGGAATTCAGGGGAAAACATCCTTCAAAAGGCACAGGGCACGCTTGGGTCATCCTAGCTTTCCGATGTATACTTACAAACAGAAAATGAAAGAAAGACTGGAAAATGTATGCATGTGACTTGAACCGTGCATGACATTTTATGTAATCCATGTCCACTGTCCCTTAAAAAAAAAAATCCAAGATACTGTCCAATTAGGCTTCTGTTAAAAACTGAGAGTTGTCAAATTTGATGTATGTATGGGAATCAAACTACACTGTGACCTACAACTCTGTTTAAATGTCAGTGGTGGGTGCACTCTGAATCTACCATTAAGATGCATTTTTCTGTTTGGAATAATGTATGTGAGCCCCTATAATTAAGGCAATGTTGCTGATCCCAGTACATTACAACCAGACCAAGCAGAGCTGGCGGTCACAGGGGCAGAGGAGGAGTGGGAGAGCACATGACTTTTAAACCCACATTCTTCAAGAGTTGCCTTTTATGACAATTTTTAAAGTAATAAATTTGTTATAAGACTATGGTAAAAATAAAAAAGCCAAAGCAAGGCCCTAGAAGTGGAAAGAAAGGAATGAAAGGGCGCCACCAAACTTGTACACTGCTTCTCCAGGAACTGATAGGTCCAATTCTGTGTCTTGGGCCTGGCTGCAGGCCTCAACTCCTGCCTTTATTAGAAGCTGTGTTTTCCTCTGAACAGACTTGTTGATACTACATAAGTGAAATGGAGCATTAAAACCATTACTTAAGATATCGGAGGTAGAATACACACAGAAAGGAAAATCTAGGGAAAGTTCAATTCACTTGAATTAATTGAGATGAGCATTTGTTTTTTTTTTTTTTTTTTTTGCTTAAATTGACCCTGGAATCGTTTCTGCTCTTGTCCTCTTGAGACATGTGGAGACAGAACCTCCAGGGCTAGTCCATTTACAACAAGAAAGAACTCACTGTGGCTCAGGTGTCCCTTACCATTCACCCATGCAGGACATACAATTGATTCTCTCTCAGAGGCCGGCCATATGGATTGATTTAGCAGCATTTTGCCAGCTGCCTAGAGACAGGGCTTGAGTCATCCTGTATAAATTACTTAACTCTCTACCACAAAGAGGAAAAAAAAAAATGTTCCTTGCACAGCAGCAGCAATTAATGTTCAAAATGTTTATGGAGTTTAATAATATACAGCCCAGCACCAGTGTCTGCATGCAACACCATTATGCTGAGAGAGACATAGGTGGTGCCCTCAGTATACAAGACATGGTGATTGATTCATCAATAACTGGGCCTGGCCTTATTACAGCAAACAAATTAGACGTCTTAGGATATATGGCCATATAGACAGGACTTCCTTCTCCTCCTGTATATGTCATAATTGATAGTGGTGACCTTTCAGCAGCACTGAAAAACAGCTTGCAATTAAGCAGCTCCCTTTTCCTTGAGTGCTTGCACCCATCAGTGGATGCTCAAAGCTTGGCCCATCTGGGTGGAATGGAACAAGGTCTAAACAACATCTTTCTGGAAGTAGTTGCCAGTGGGATCACCCACCACTTCTCTATGTCTCCTGTGTTTCTGCTATATAACTGCAGAGTTAGGCAAAAGGAACAACAGTGACTCAACTCACAAGTATTTAGTGAGACTCTCTGTATGTCAGGGGCTATTCTGGGCACTGGGACTAGAATAGAAAGTAAGACAAAGAGTGGAAAAAAATAAAACAAAAAAACCCTAAACAGATAACACTTTTCCAGTTCTGATAAGTGACATGCTAAAGATAAAATAGACACCCTAGAATCTATGTATTTTTAAAGGCCAAATAAGGAAGCTAACAATAGGAAGGAATTTAGGTACTCAGCATCCACATGATTGGATAATTGCCAATGCAAGCAAGATTGGTTACTTTCATGTTTTTTTTTTCCTCTCCCCCATTTGCTTCATTTTTGAAGCAGCCCCACTTGTAGCCCAGGCTTGCCTCAAATTTGTTACTTCCCTGCCTCAGACTCCTGAGTGTGAAATTGAAGACATGTGCAAGCACACCTGATCCCCTCCAATTGTAAAAATACAGATGTCAGTTATGAATGCAGATGAGTATTAGTCATGATTTAATAATTTTTACATGTAACTATTGTAAAATAATCGTTGTAGGACTTACATAGCCCACATTAACCAAAAATAAGACTCTTGCCAAGTGCTAAAAACAAAAATAAGCATGAAATTTGTTGTCCCATGTGCTTAAAATGTAGAGCGATCCTGTGTGTCAAGAACAATTGCGATTTTTAAAGACGTTCCAGGACACATGAGAACCATAGGCACAGCCAGCTGTTGAATCTGTGTTGGATGAACTGCTCAAGGAAGGCAGAGTCTACCTGGTATTTTATTCTCGTGGGACTTTTCATTTTTGTGCTATGGTGCAGATGATGATATATATATAGACAAGTTGAAATTCTGAGTCAAGGCATTGTTCAAATAATTTGATTCCCTAACAGTTCCTTAAGCTGAAATACCTGATGAGTTGATGTTAAAAGTTCTTCTCAAATGAAGTCTGTGGAACATTCTTCTGATTTTTTTAAAAATAATTGTAGACATTGCCTTGGTCTATTTTCATATGAAGACTCTTCTAAATATGCCTTGTTTCTGCTCCTCTGTGGAAGTATATTGGCTCAGAGTTGGTTATAAAAACTTAGGTCAGATGTATATATACAGGTACTGTCTCTCTTTAGGATCTCATCGCAATGCCAGTCTGGCTGCTGGGAGCCCCAATGTCCATCTTATATGAAGACTGAGACTATGTGTGCATTCATTGGCAGTGGCTAATAAGCCTGGACACATCAGTGACATTTGTGGGGAGTCTTCTGTAAGCCACTTTCTATGGCTGCCACAGCCCAATGAACAGTCATGAACAACTGCACCAAGTAAATTCTGGTTGAAGGAATACATGACCACATGTATGGCACAATGCAGGTCTGGTCCGAGCCAGATCACATGGCAGAAGAAACCAGGAAGTGGCTTCTGTGAACATGGCATCTTGCGCAGGCTTGGCGTGACAACAGCTGCAGTCCCATGCTCCCGAGAAACCTGCTACAAGGTGACCTGTCCATAGACAGGCTGTCATTGGTCACGAAAAGGGGACCACCCCATACAATGATTGGCCAGCCAAGCCCCTTAAAGCCCACGTGCACTTCCTCAATAAACGAGTTTGCGGCAGCTCGCTTCCTGCTTTCACTCAACTCCCGGAGTCTGTGTCGTGATTCCGCGCTGCTCACTCCAACTCAGCAGAGACCCTGCTGTCCTTCCTGGGCTGGCCTTAGGGGGGACCACAACATAACATAGTCCGTCATGTACTTTTCCTGCCCATACTTCCTTTATTACCCACACTGGCTCGGTGCAACCACCCTCTCACCCTCAGAACCCTGTCATCACAGGGAGACTGATGCCCACAGCCTCCTCACTGCACCAACAGAATGTGGGACTGTGAGCTGGGAGAAACCACGGCATTTCTCCTCCGGACTCAGCTTCAGACGTCATCTTTGGTGAGCCTGCCGCCCTGTGCACTTTGGCTCTCTCTGCTTGCTCCTTCCTATTGTATTGCTAGTTCCTGCTGTTGCTGGTCTCTGGTTACTTTGGTGTCCCCTGCTTGACTTCTCAGCTCTTTTCAACATCTGTGAAAAAAAAAGACCTCTGTGTGAAACTCTTCTGTGTTCAATGCTCAGTGATTTCTGTGTTTTTGGTGATACACGGATACAGAGTTTACAAGGGAAATGCAGTTCAGTTCCTGGCCAGCATCAACACGCAGCACTTTGTTATCGCCTGGGAAACCACAATGCTTCAGACATTGTATCTGCTTCTGAGTAGGACGAAATCTACTGAATAATCTTTTTTTAAAAAAAAAATTTATATTTATTTATTTGTAAGTAGAGAGAGATAGAGACAAGAGAGACAGACAGAGAGAATGAGAATTGGCACACCCGGGCCTCCAGCCACTGCAAATAAATTCCAGATGCATATGCCACCTCATGCCTCTGGCTTACGTGGGTACTGGAGAATTGAATCTGGGTCCTTGGGCTTTGCAGGCAAACTCCTTAAACACTAATCCACCTCTCCAGGCCCTGAACCATCATTTTGAAGTTGGTAGCAAGTAGTATAACAAAGATGAGGTCAGGCAGCTCTGAAAGCACCAACACTGGCCCTTCAGCTGGACCCGGGGATCTGGGAGACAGCGTAGAGGAGACAGTGGTAGAGCAGAATTAGCCAGGTAACGGGATGCTGGAAGACAGAGGGGCAGCATGCGTGAACGCATGGAAGCATTAGCCTGGATGCCTGGTTTTCCATTTATTTATTTGTTTGTTTATTTATTTATTTATTTAAGAGAGAGAGAGGAAGAGGCAAATAGAGAGAAAGAGGAAAGAGAGAATGGGCATGCCAGGACCTCCAGGCACTACAAACAAATTCCAGATGCCTGAGCCCCTTTATGCATCTGGCTTACCTGAGTCCTGGGGAATCAAACCCAGGTCCTTAGACTTTGCAAACAAATGCCTTAATCTCTAAGCCATTTCCTCAGCCCGGATGCCTGGTTTTCTAGAGTTGGTGTCAAGGTGAGGAATGACAGGACAAGCACAGTTTGGAAGCAGGACAACATCACAAGGCCGTAGAGTATGAGGCTGAGGACAGGCAAGGAGGCCAGGCACACGAGTCAGTTCTCCTCAGAGCGCAATTAGGAGTAATTAATGATTTTTAAATCATTGAAATAACATAGCCACATTCACAATTTGTAATTTAGATGGATCACTTAGGCCAGACCATATTAAATGGTGACTCTGTGAGAGATAGGATAGGAAAGACCAAAAGAATGACTTACAACATTTCATCAGGAGCAGAGATGCATTCAGGCAGCCACACTTGCGCCCACGTTGGAGAATCACTTTTGGGCTTTTATGTGCAAGCATGCAGACTCCACCTCTCTGTCATAAATAAACACACTATCGTCGCAGAGGAAGTGGATGTTGAGATGGTCCCTGAACGGTAGCACTTGCCCCTGAACCACATGAGTCAGGAGGTTATCCATATAAATGAGATTCCAACCAACAGGAAGCCCTCTAAGTAGAGCGACTTCATGTACCCCACTCACTACTACATCATTGGCATCTAGTACAGTTCCTGGCACATAATTGGCACTTAATAAATGATAACAGCTAATATTTATTGCGCCCATATTATACATGTGTATGAGCTCTAATTATTTTGCGCATATAAGTTCATTTCATCCTTATCACAAAAGGAGTTAGGTACTGTGGTTTTCACTGTGAAATATGGAATGCAGATTAGTCCTGCCTCTGACAATATTGATCCCTTCTCCCAAGAGCATACTAATACAGCAGAGTAAAGCACAGATCCGTTATGTACATTTCCCTATGATACACAGATCAGAAACAAAGTAGTTGGGATTTGAACCAGGCAGTCTGGCCCAAGATCTAGCACCAATGCCGTCAGGTTATTTGGCCTGTAGTTGATTATGTGGCTAAGCTTCTAGGCCTATAAGGAAGGATGTGTTTATCTTCCTCCTGTCAGAATCCTCTCCTGCGCCTCTGAAGGAGTTAAAGGCACTGATTCAATATCGCATTCTGTCCAGGTAACAACCCATCTTCAAAGGGATGTTACTCTCCTGCTTCAGTAGCTCAGGCAGCTGCACTTTCTCTTGTCTGAACCTGTGGTTTGCTCTGCGTTCAGTCCCTCAGCTATGCACAGTGGCCCTAAGATTTCGGAAGTAAATCAAGGGTGCTAGATGGGAATTTTTCTCCTTCAGCAAAGCCAGCATTGTTTTTAAGGGTGGGTATGCATTTCACTAGTCTTCTGGTAATGATGTTTAAGCAGGATTCTGATGGAGGGATATGAGACATGAGATTTCCTCCTCTACAAATATCTGTTCTCATTGCTCGTCAGGAAAAAATTAAGTGCTCTCAGCTTGTACTGATTACCCTGCAGTTTCACATCTTAGGAGCGCCTTAGTGTTTGAATGCATCTGTGTTTTATAATGGTTACCCAGGTAGTTTTAGCCTCTCCAGAATGTTCTCCTTCTGATCCAGACTGAAAAGAGATGACACCATGAAAAAGCTGCTTGAAACTTGAAAGCAGACACTCAGTGCTCTGAGGAAATGCTTATGCGGAAGAGAGATGTTTTGACCTTTATTGGAACATTCAAGATTAAAGTGGATATTACTCTCAAGAGATCTGCAAATAGACACTTTTCTGGAATTGAAGGGAAAATTCAGCGACATTCTTACTGAATTCCGGACAATTCCATTTTCTTTTTCTAGTTAAATAAACAGTAAAGAAAACATGCTTGTGTCTGCAGTTTGATGTTGCAACTTCTCCAAGCTCAAGCCAGCCAGCCAGGGTCACATGAACCCAGCGGGGGGCCTTCACAGACCACCTTGCTGTAGGGTGGCACATGCCTCAGTCTGGAAGAAACCATGCAAGAAGAAACAGCGTTGCTCCACCTCTAAGATTCTCTTTTTCCTTTGTCTCCATCCACTCTATCAGCAGGTTTTAACAACTCTACCACCTAACACAACAGCCCTGAATCTATCTGTATCGCTCTCCATCTCCATTCCCAAATCCAAGGGAAGCAGTGAGTCATCTTTTGTGACTGGTTAGAACACAGCATGCTTTGCGGTGCACCAAGTTCTTGCACACTTCAATACCATTCCTTTCCATCGTTCAGGGACGCCTGCTGTATGGATGACCTCCATTCTGCTGCTCTATTTGCAAGATGATAGGCATTTATGTTGTACCCACTTTGGGGCTATTATAAATAATATTGCCACAAACATTTGCATACAAGTTTTTGTGTAGGTGTGGGTATCCATTTATCTCGGAGAGATATCTCAGAGTCGAATTGCTGGTCCACATGACGACTCTGTTTAACAGTTTAGGAAGTGTTAAGTTGTCTTCCCAAAATGGCTGCTCCATTTTATATTCCCAACCAGACAAATGTCGTACTTACAACTTCTCCACATTCTCAGTGACACTTGTTAATGTCTGTCATTTTGATTATAGCCATGCTAATGGGTGTGAAGTGGTATCGTATAGTGATTTTGATTTGCATTTTCCTAATGGCTAATGAGGTAGAGCGTCTTTTCGTGTGTTTGCTGTTCATTTGCATATCTTCTTTGCAAAAATATTTGTCCAGGTTCTTTGCCCATTTCATGGGCTCATTAGTCTTTTTAATATCGAGTTGTAATTTTAATATTCTGGATGCTCATCTCTTGCCAGATACTTGATACAAATATTTTTCTCCATTCTATAGGTTTGCCAGTTCACATTCTTGAAGGCATCATTAACACACCTAACTTTTTCATTTTGATAAAGTCTGACCTTAGTTGAGGAACAATTGATTCTTCTTTTAGTGTCACATGTAAGAGATCTTTACCTAACTGGAAGTCAGGAAGACATTCTCCTATGATTTCTTTTAGGAATTTTAGTAAGTGCTCCTATGTAGATTGGCAACTATAAGCAAGTGTTTTTAACCATGTTTTTATGTTTTTTTAAATTATTTATTTATTTGTATTCAAAGAGAGAGAGAACCAGGGCATCCTGCCACTGCAAACAAAGTCCATGCACAACTTTGAACATCTGGCTTTACATGGGTACTAGGGAATTAAACTTAAGCCATCAGGCTTTACAAACAAGTACCTTTAACCACTGAGCAATCTCTCCAGCCCCTAGATTGGCAATTGTTATGGTTAATATTGTCAACTTGGTAGGATCTAGAATCGCCTAGGAAACAAATCTCTAGACAAATCTGAAAGGGAGTCTCTTGGTTATATTAATGAGATGCGAAGGCCCAACCACACTGTGGGCAGCACCATTACATGGGCGGGGGTCCCAGACTGAATGGAAAGGCGAGAGCTGGCTGAGCACCAGCATTCGCCCCGCCCTGCTTCCTGACTGCAGGATGAATGGGACCAGCTGCCTCGTGCTTCTGCTGCCATGTCTTCCCTGGCATGATAGACAGCATCTCTTCTCTTCAAACTGTAAGCAGAAATAAACTCTGAGGTTGCTCTTTGCCAGGTATTTTGTCACAGAAACAAGAAAGGTAACGAATGCAATTGTCCTTGAGCTTGGTACAACATTGCTCTCAGCAGGTGGAGATCTGTTCTTTTCCCCCTTTGCCCTGTGGAATTGTTTGGGGACCTCTATGGAAAATCAGTGGTGACACATGGAACGATCTGCTCTGGCTTCCAAAATTCTATTCACAGATCTCTATGGCTGTCTTTATCCCAATTCTCGACTGCCCTGGGTACTACAATTTTGCCATAATTTTGAAGTGAGTCTTAACTTTGCTCTTCTGTTTTTGCCATGCCATAGTAAATGATATGTGTACATTGATGATATTGATAGATGATAGATACATCACTGGAGCTTAATATTTAATGTGTTCGTACATTTTTTTATTACTTGGTTTTTTGTTTTTGGGGTTTTTTTTTTTTTTTTTTTTTTTTTTTTTTTTTTTTTTTTTTGAGGTAGGGTCTCACTCTAGCCTAGACTGACCTGGAATTCTATGTAGACTATGTAGACTCAGGGCAGCCTTGAACTCATGGTAATCTTTCTACCTCTGCCTCCCAAGTGCTGGGATTAAAGGCGTGCACCACCATGCCTGGCTATTTTATCATTTTTTTTTTAGAGAAAGCAACAGAGACACACACAGAGAGAGAGAAAATTGGTGTACCAGTACCTCAGCCACTATAATCAAACTCCAGATGTTTGTACCACCTAGTGGGTATATACAACCTTGCACTTGCCTCACCTTTGTGCTTCTGGCTTACATGGGATCTGGAGAGTCAAACATGGGTCCTTAGGTTCCGCAGGCAAGCACCTTAACTGCTAAGCCATCTCTCCATCCCATGTTAATACATTTGAAATAAAAATTTAAAACTATATGTTGACAACTCTATCCTAACATCATTATATTTCATAATTCCCCTTATGCCTAGAATGTTGTGGGAGTTTTCATCCCAAATCTGTTTTTATTCCCCAGGCATAATCATGTGGCTCCCTGCTGACCCTGTCCCCCATTGTTCCAATCACACTGAGTAAAATTCACACTCCTACCTGGGTTCCTGGCCACTAACTGCCCCCATCTACTTCCACTTTCCTAACTTCCCTACCTTTCTCTCTCTGGCTTCTTTCTGTTCTTAAAATATCCATTGCCACCAAAGTCTTTGGCTTCAATTCTCCTTCAGGCCAGCATCTTCTTCCACCTGGCCAATAAAGAGTGGGGACAGCTTATCAGTCAGGTCTCAGCCTCTGAGCAGGTTTTTAACCATGCTATGACAAGCACCCCTATAGAATTCAGGCAAAGCCTATGGATGCTTTCACGGAATAATGTATTTTGCTACATAACAAAATACGTAAAACTACAGAGAAAACCAGAACTGGAAGACAATTATCAAGATGTAGAAGAAATAGATGATATAATTAACTATATTTATAATTAACTACATTTGATCATTTTTACTACTGTACTAAGTAACAAAATATAGTTGTTGGCCTTATAACTATTATGACCGTGAAGTAACATGGAGCAGAAAAGTCATTTCAAAACATCCATAATTACCATGATAGGATGTGAAACTCTCTGAGTTCTCTACAATGACAAGTCTCAGGCATTGCTATTATTGCCATAGTATGCTGCCTATTATCATAATTGACTAAAAGGCTGTACTCAATTAGAGATTAGAGAAAATAAAAAGGTTTTCTTTTTGTGGATATTTTTCATCTTTGTCTTACTATCAAATTTTAAAAAAACACCCTGATTTCACTTTTTTCTTCTTTTAATATTTATATATTTATTTCTTTGACAGAGAAAGAGCAAGAGGAGAGAATGATAAAGTGAATGAGTATGGGTACACCAGGGCTTCTTGCCTCTGCAAACAAACTCCAGATGCATGTACGACTTTGTGCATCTGGCTTTATGTGGATACTAAGGAATCAATCCCTGTCCTGCAGGCTTTGCAAGTAAATACCTTTAACCACTGAGCCATGTCTCCTAATTTCTTTCTTATAAGACAAGCCCAACAGACTGGCCTTTGTGTGTGTGAGAGAGAGAGAAAGAAAGAGAAAGAGAGAGAACATTGGTGCAACAGGGCCTTCAGCCACTGCAACCAAACTCCAGCTGTGTGTGCCACCTTGTGCACATGTGCGGCCTTGCATGCTTATGTCACTTTGTGCATCTGTCTTACATGGGACCTGGAGAGTCAAACATGGATCCTTGGGCTTTGCAAGCAAGCGCCTTAACCACTAATCCATCTCTCTAGCCCCATCACCCTAATTTCTAACCTGTCTGAAAGCTCAAGGAAGGATGCTGAAAACAAGTCCTCCAGGAAATTGGGCTGCTAATGTTACTCTTCCTGGCACTCAGAGAAATGGCAACATAATAAATGCCATGTATCAGAAAGCCATTTTCCTTCTGCCAAGATCTCCATTGTTATTTCATGGACTTGGTCTCAGGGACCTATTGAGAGAGCTAGATTCAAAAACCAGTCTGGCTGGATACCTTCAGCTACCACCTGAGATGAGATATGAAAACCACCAAAACCTACAGCAAGCAACCCAGCAACCATCTAACCAGAAATCTTCCAGACCTCAGATGTTGTGGGCCTGTGCTTCGTTGTAAGTCAGAAAAGTCAGGCTCACATGCCTGCCTCAAGCCTGAAAGAACACTGAGCACTGGAAACAATGCATTAATTAAATTTTAAAAATCTAAAATGAATTCATGGTTTAATTAAAAATCTACAGTGAAAAATTTAGTAAACTGGTCAAGTGCAACTAAAAAATAAATTATATTAAAAGAGAAATTGACACTTCTAAAAGTGAACGTGCCTATGGAAAAGTTTTAAATGTGTCCGAAACCCTAGACCATCTCTCTCTCATCTTTCAACCTCAGCTCCCTCTGAGCTAGGAGGGGATATGCAAGCAAGGCCCAGGCTTTTATTTAAGAAAATCTCAATGCTCAAAACCAAGATCAGGAAGCCACACTGCTTGTCCTACCCCACATCAATGACCTCTCTCTGTGCCATGCAAGGACATGGCCTGTCTTCCAAAAACTCTCTTCAAAATTCCACACTGATCCTAGTCAGGGATGACTTGATTCCTTAAACAGTACATAGACAGTATCTTGGGCTTATACTTTTTAATGGTCCAACATAATGACTGAAAATGAAAGGTAAGAAATGAAAAGGAACTATATAGTCAGCCTTGGTATCACTGGAGGATGGGTTACAAGACATTCTAGATACGAAATCCTGCAGCCTCTTAAGTCCTTCATAAAATAATGCAGCATGTGCCTAAAACATCCACAAATCCCCACATCTTTCCCAAATAATCTCTAAAGTAACTATGATTCCAAGGATGATGTACACAATGTATACATAAGTGCCATGTGCTCTATCTTTTAAGGGAATAAGGACAGCAAGAAAGAGGGGCTGTACATGGTCCATACAGATGAACTTTTTTTTTTTCATGATAAACCTCAAAAGTTTGATTAGCTCATTGTATTATTGAAGAAGCAGAAACACATTCAGAGAAGTGAGAAAATTTCCTAGGAGTCATATAAGTGATATACCTGGCTCTAGACATTATGCCACAATAATGCATTATCAAAATGATTTACTTACTTAATTTGTTTATTTAGTTGCTTTACCAGGTGAACCTTTTTTTGTCCAAATATTTTCAATCCAGGACTGTTTGAAACCAGGGTCATGGAACCCCATAGATGTGGAGGGCAGGCAAAATATCATGGCATGCAAACACTCTACCACCTCTCCATTGCAAGTATTCTAAAATATTAAAAATAGGAAAGTGGGAAAATTAAAATTCTTTTTCAGAACTGAAATTATAAAGTCCTTATTTTAAATTCTTTATAGCCAAAAACATTCCATATTTAATATGGGACATGGGTTTAATATACTGGTTATAATGTGAAATGAAACTTCTTAAAGTAAGAATGCCTTAAGCCAATGAATTCTTTAAAAGCCTTAGGACCAGGAGGGAAATAAAAGAATTGGGGAAAATATATGAAATATTGGTTAGCAAAGGACACCTAGCTCCCCTGTTGGTTGTGAAAAAGTGGCAAGTGCACACTCCTATGAAAGGTGCCCTTGTTACTTAGCTCAAGGTCATTGTCATGTCCTGGGTGAAAGGTTCCAACATTAACAGATAGTCAAGTCTCTGAGAAATGTGGAAACTGAGATAGTTATGCAAATTCTCTAATTTCTAAATGTTGACTACTGATTCAAAGTTTTAGCAGTGTTAGGCCACACAGGATTTAGAAGCTTAGGTACAGAGCAAGGATTTAGACTCAGGAGAGAAAATGTAAGGAATTTACCTCCGGGTCATTGGGACATGCAAGTTCACCAATATGAGTTGGAAGAATGAACAGGAAAACATATTATTAATGATTTAAACCTTTACTTATAGGTTCAGAATAAGGTTCCCCATGAATATTATAAAGTTATTTGAAGAATAATTAGTTGGATAATGAGTGTGCAGGTGAGAAGCAGCTGTTTCGCCCCTGGGCTCAGGGTCACTATCTCTGCTGTGTGAAGAGTCAGCAATAATTAGAAGAACCCACGGTGCCAAACTAAATTAAAATTTTTCAAACCGTTACTCACTGTATGATATAATTTTGTTTCGTGTTCCCAGGATGAGGAAACCAGAATGAAGTCTGTATTCATTACAAAAATAGGCTAACTCGTTTAAGGCTATGAACTATCTGTTTGTCGATGGCATTGAATGGTTTCTCTCTTCTGTTCACTGATCATTCTCCACTAAAATAAATGGCAGTTGCTTATATGCCAATGGTTTATTTAATAGCACTCAATTCTGCTGAGCTCCAAAATGTAATGGGTCTCTGTGGACCTTCCTGCATGCTATTTTTTCTGAAAATAAAATATTGATGTAATTGGATTTCCCACCCACATTGATCCTTGAAGGCACAGATGGGATCAGTTTAAGAAAAAAAATTTAGGAAATGAAGAAATTGTGATAATCATTGAATAAAGCTATTCATTTCAGGACACTTGGGGTATGTTCAATTAAGTTGCCCTGAGATCCACAGAAACCTTTGAGCAATGTTTCCATAGTCCTGGGGTTGTTGTAAAATTTCAGACAGATGTCAAGACAAAAACAAAATCTTGAAATAGACATTAAAATACAAAAGAAGGGACTTTCAAAGGGCTTCATGGACCATATCCTGGTGATACCAGACCGACAGGCTGGTTCTGCCACCACAATGACAAAAATGCCACCAAACCTGTTCCCAACATCTTTTTTGGAGAAAAAAAAAAAAACATGTATTAATTGAACCTTCCTCTTTTCACCCTGATGTGTTGCTATTCTACAGATGTAGCTTTGATCATCCTACAAGCAGTCAATCTCGGTGCTTTGACGGCTACCTGAGACCACAGGGTTAAGCTTCTAATAGGATGGGCTTACTCTATGAAGGGCTCTTTTGGTCTTGCCTTTTAGTTTTTCTGAATTTTTTTTCTCTTTTTATTAGACATCGTCCTCTACACTAATCCTTTTAATTGAATGAACTGATCTGGCTTTTTATGTACCTTCTCTGTTCCATCCAACTTGAGCAATTGCATTGCCTCCTTTCATCAGCCTGTGAACAGTAGCATTAGCAACAGTAATAAAAAGGCTGAATACCTACTGATTTTTCCCATCAGCCCTAAAACAAGAGAAACAGCTCCCTGGAATGTTTAAGTTCTCAGCATCTGCATGATGGCTTTTTTTATGCTTGAACACAAGCCACACCTTTACAAGAAGGGTCAAAGGATATTACCCAATGGTTATTTCAAGTTCTGCCCCACACCTTCTTTTCTGCCATCGAAGAAAACAAAAATGGCTCCCTTCCCCAACCATCTTCTATAAACAAATCTGGTTGAGTTGTTTTCCTAAGAGATAGGACTGGTGGCTTGTAAATTACATAACACTGGAACCAGTATTTGATGGTACAAATCTGTAAGTCTAGCACTTGAGAGGTGGAGGAAGGAGGGGTTCAATGCAACCTCAGCTACATAGTGAGTTCAAGACCAACCTGGGTTACATGAGACCTACCTTAAAAAAAAAAAAGTACATCATAGGGCTGGAGAGATGGCTCAACAGTTAAGTCACTTGCCTATGAAACTCAAGGACTCATATTCAACTCTCTAGATCCTACGTAAGCCAGAAACACAAAGTGATGCAAGCACACAAGGCCATACATGCACACAAGGGGTCAAGCATCTGGAGTTTGATTGCAGTGGCTGGAGGCCCTAGTGAGCCAATTCTCTCTTACTCTCTGACATAAAAAAGAGGCCAGTCTATTGGGCTTATCTCAAAAACAATGGCATCATAGTTTAAGCACACCAGAGATTCCAGTAACTTAAAGGACGTTGTGTAAACCATTTAATAAAGTGAATAATGACTCATTATTTGTGTTTTGTTTTGTTTTTGGTGAGTTTGGACTAGGTTTTCTTCAAGCCAATATATCTAAAATGTTCACTTCTATGTCCCACTAACAGATGAAATGTAATCAAGAAAGCAAGGTGCACGTTTGAAAGAACCCAAGCTTCACTCTACCTCTTTCAGATCCACCAGGCAGCACTGGGAACATGGTTATGCCTCCCTGCACCTGAGCTGTCTATCCACACAAGAAGGAGAGTCAGCATTTCTATTTTTCAGAGTCTTCAAAGAATTGAGTAGTATAGTTTAAGTATTGAGGTATTTTGTACACTGTCATAGACTTAATGCTATACAATATCATTGTTGTTAATGATTATTATGTTCCTGGTGTGAACGAGAATAGTCAATGGTCATCAAAGAAACCATGAGAAAGCTAAAATAGTCACCTGGTCCTCCAGACAATACTGTGAATAGCCTTCTAGTTTAATCAGAGTGGTAAGGGTCACTCTCCTGACCCCCCAGCATTTCCTTAAGTGTCTTATCAAAACCCCCAAGAAAAATCTCTCTGAAAGTACACAGAGACTTTGAATATGCACAAGTGCAGACCTTTGCCATATTATTAAATTAGTCTGTGAAGGAGTCCCTTGGGTATCTTGGGGCAAATTAAAGAAAGTCTAGCTTTGTGTTTTCAACATTTTAGTAGTTCATTTCTCCTTCTCTGGGGAATCATATGCATATTTTCGATAGTAAAGAGGTAATTGGTAAATATTTTAGATTTTATTTTTCCCCCTTGATCTGTGGATAAATGAGAGTGTGGTGAGCAGGTAGGCATCCAAATGGCTGCCAGGGTAGATGAGGGAGCTTATACCAATTAATACACCAAGAGTCTAATATTAGTGTTAACGGGCAAGCCAGATTTATTCTTCCAATTGTATTCTGAAGAAAAAAATGTACCAACACCTTGTAAAAGTCTGAATCAAGGCTGTGTCAGGGCGTTTTTTTGAACCTATTTCATGGGAGAACAATGACCAGTAAAAGAAGTCTAAAATTAGTTTTTTATGCCAGGCCTCCCCAAGAAGAGGTAAAATCAAGCACTCAGGCACTCTACTAAGCCACACTTCTGAAATTATTTGACCTATCTTTGTCTCTCTTCTCCATAATCAAAAAAGAGCAGTAGAGCTTAAGTTCACAAGCCTAGACAATTCAAAAGTTTAGTTGCATGTTGTAATCCAAAACTAAGTCGCAGACAAAATGCATTAGGTTATAGGATACAGATGATCACAAATCAAAGGATCTTAGTATATGAATTCTGGGGGGCCGGGTAGAAAGGCTGCTTAGTTGGTAAACTATGTGCTGTACAAGCACGGGGACCTGAGTTCAGGACCCCAGCACCCACAGAAAACTCAGACACTGCAACAAGCACCTAACCCCAGGGCTGGGGAGGCAGATCTCCATAATCTGCCAGTTAGCTAGCCAAGCATAACCAGTAAGCATCAGGTTCAATGAGTGAAAGACACCCTATGTCAACCTCTGGCCTCTGTAGGCATGGGCACCTGCATACATGGTGTACCCACATACATACCAACACACACACACACACACACACACACATGCACACACACACACATGCACATGCATGCATCATACACATGCACTTGCAAAGGAAAGAATATTGACTTTGATTCTGGAAGGGCATTCTAATAAACCATTGGTAGTATGGTCTATAATAGTCTCTTGTTGCATTTTAGTATCATGAATCCATCCTTGAGGTCTTGGTTATTCTGAAGTCGTTGACAAGAACCAATCTGCAGAGTAACAACATTCAACTTTCAATGACGGAGTGTCATAGAGTTCCTGCTATTCATTCAGGCTCTGACCTGGAGGTAGCATACATGTTGTGCTTTGCACAGCCACTCATCATTTCTATAGTATAATTGTTCCTCCCTACAACAGAGTTTTGCATGTGCTGCACTTTTGATGGTTTATAATATACCCATATGTACATTATGAAATGGGAGTTATTCATTGTTTGTAGAGGAAGAAGTCATTTCTGAATCACCATGTCTTACATTACAAATAAGTGACAAAACAGTAGAAAATACTTCTAGACAGGAATTCAAACAATTATTTGATCACATAGCCTTTTCAGTCTCTGAAATTATGAGATCCTTCCTTACAGTACCCCAAAATATGCTCTGCCCACACAATGCCTCACACAATAAGCCAATGCTGTCTGAAGTCCTTAGGCTGTTCTGAAAGCCTTCACATACTCAACTAAACAATCTCACCCCATCCTCCTGTTTGCTCGGAATGACTCAGTCTAACTTGGTAGAGACCCAAAGCTTCCCTCATAAAGAGCTCTATGCAGTAACTGAGCCAACAACCTCCCCACCCACGACCAAGGCAGCAGAAGCCCCATTTAGAGGGCATGTGGCAATAATGCTATGGTCCAGTTGATCCAACTCCTTCACTTCCTCTCACCCCACTGTTAGGGTCAGCAGTGCTATCTGTTCTTCCTGCTTCTGACTTATCCACTGCATAAAATCTTCCATTATACCTTAATGTTTGGGTAGGCATAAGAATGTTGTCTAGTCATTCACTAATTTGGCTTTCATCCACCATTATACACAGAGAGACAGAGAAAGAGAGAGAGAGAGCGCGTGCGCACAAGACAGTCTCTGCTGAACTCAACTGCAATTACCATTTGAAGATATTGTAAGAGCCCTCACTTCACACACCTCCACAGCTCAGGGTTTCATGACATACACCAGCAGATAGTTGCTGCATATACCCTGCGGCTTTTGATGTAAGAACTGAGCCAGTAAGAAGTGACTTGATATTTGGGGGATGGTGGGTCCAGGAGGATTCTGCACCTGAGGCCTGTAAAGTCAGGGTCAATGTTCTAGAGTCTGAGGAAGCCGTGGACAGAATTTGTCACAGCTTTAATTCACAAATTTCTCCCACAAACTCTGAATTATCAAGTGGGTATTCAAATAGATGTACACCATTGTCCTACATCTTCATTTGCCTGACTTCTCAGGACTCTGGTCCCTAGTCTGAAAGCCTCTGAAAGAGATTTACAAAACAGTCAGAGAATACAACCTGGCACACTTCGCCTCTGCCTATGTCATTCCCTAGCTTGTTGCTGTGATTGTTTGCTTGCCCACACAGATAACTCTGAATTTTTCATGTGTTTTCTTTTTGGTTGTCTTTCTTCATGTTATAGTGTAAGCACCATGATGACAAAGCATTCAGAGTTACAAAAACATCTCTTGATATAGGCCAGGCTTCTAATAAATAGCTGTTAAAATTAATGAACAAATGAGTGGACAAAGGAATGGATAAGTTGCCTATGAATGAACAAATTTGCCATAATTTAAGCTGCTATATATATATACCAAATACTATGTTAAGCATTTTTCTACAGAGATAGAAAGAGAGAGAGAATGGGCATGCCAGGGCCTCTCAGCCACTGTGAACGAACTCCAGACATGTGTGCCCCCTTGTGCACATGTGTGACATTGCACACTTGTGTCACTTTTGCTTCTGGCTAAACATGGGATCTGGAGATTCGATCAGGCGTTCTTAGACTTTGCAGGCAGGTGCCTTAACTGCTAAGCCATCTCTCCAGCCCTATCACAATGATTTTTAAAATTTTGGGGGGGGGATGGGGAGATTTCTCAGTGGTTAAAGGCACTTGCTTGCAAAGACTGCAAGCCTGGGTTTGGTTCACTAGTACCCACGTAAAGCCAGATGCACAATGTGCTACATGTGTCTAGAGTTCAGTTACAGTGTCAAATGGTCCTGCTGTGCCTATACCTTCTCTCTCACTCTCTCTCAAATAAATCTTTTTTATATATTTAATTTATTTATTAGAGAGAGAAAGAGGTAGACACACACACAGAGAGAGAGAGAGAGAATTGGTGTGCCAGGGCCTCCAGACACTTAAAATAAACTCCACATGCATGCGCCACTTTGTGCACCTGGCTTACTAGGGAACTGGGAAATTGAACCTGGGTCCTTAGGCTTTACAGCAAACACCTTAACCACTTAGCCATCTCTCCAGCCCAAAATAATTTATTTGATATATGTAAGATATGTATAATTATACTTTTTCATTGAAGTAAAGTCAAACAGGAAATGAGCTATGTGGGCCAGGAAATGAAACAAACAAAAGGCCAAGGGAGCAGTGGTACCTTCAGCCCTTTGTCTCCTTTGGAGTTTGTTATTGCCTCCGATTCTCCCACCAGTTCAATTGGATATGATTTAACATCAGTCTTATTTTACAAATTAGGAAACCTAGACTCAGGACAACCAAGGGACTTCCCAAGATCATATCAGGTAACAAATCATATGATGAGGTTATAAACCAACTTTGTCTAACACTAAAGCCCACTCCAAACCAAAATCCCAAAGGCTAAACTTTCTCTGAAATGCTAAAGAATTCCTTCCAGAAGACATTAACATGAGGTTAGTATTTTCAGAGCATATTTGAATAAGATTGGAATAGCTTATTGTAGCGTTTAATAATTAATTGCTTTAGGTATATGAAGAATGACTTTTTCTTAATGAAAAATTTCAGGATCATATTATAATGTTAATATTCTTGGAAAGTACTCTCATGTGACATGGACTTCAATGTTAATAGGAAAAAAAGTATATTCATAGTTTTTCACAGATAAGTCCTGAAAGCCCAAGTATTTAAAGAATCTTCATTGAGGCAGATTCTATTATATGAAAAGTAGCTGTTGGCAGTTTCTAAGAACTTAATAAATCTCTCCAGGAAATGCTGGTTTAAAAGGGAAATTGCAAAAGGGATTCTAGAATACTGTTTCCTTGTATTCTCATTTCAAGCAAAGGATCTTTAGGGGTCTGGCTGTGAGAAGCCATTGAAAACAAGGAAGTCCCTTTGGCAATGTTTGGTAAGCAACATCGTGTTACCTTTTCCCCTTTAAAAAATGGCAGACGCTCATAGGTTCCATGGTGCAGATTCATAGCTACAGAGTCCTGGCTATGAGGTCTGTAGAATTTCACGTTCGCCTCTTGTTGTAGTTACCTTCTTGTCGCTGGCGCAAAGCGCCTGACCAAAAGCAGCCAATGGATGGAACGTTGATTATTTTGGTTTACAATCTCAAGGGGAAGCTCCATGATGGCAGGGGACGGCGTGGCATCAGCTGGACATCACCTATGCCTTAGCAGGTGGTAACAGAAGCAGGGGAAGGAGACAACCAACACTGACAAACTAGGTGGTAATGAACGTGGAGATCCACCCCTAGCAACACACCTCCTCCAGCAAAGCTCCACCTCCCAAGCTGCCAGAAGCTGGAGAGAAAGCATTCAGAACACATAAGTTTAAGGGGGACACCTGATTCAATCCGCCACGCCTGGGAATTATGTCGCAGATATGACCTCGGTAATAAAGAAGATAACCACAGGAAACATGGCTTTGGGAACCTTTCCTGTGTGTTTACACTCTTCTGCCTTTTATTTCTGCCTCCAGCCATGCAATCGACTTCAGAGGATAGGGTGTAAAATAAACCTAACAAGATTTTCCATTTTCACCACTTTTTCAGTTCATAATTCAGTGACATTAAATGACTTTGTATTGTTGTGCAATCACCATCACCCACCTCCAGGTGCCCAGGTTCTCATTCAGTTACTTGGTCCCTTTTTGGTTTTCTTGGAGGCTGAACCAGGCCTCCGTGTGCTAGCTCCAACTGGAGAACTCTCCTGATCCTTTGGCATTGCCCTACATGCCTAGATGTTGAGGCTAACACAGTTTCAGGGAATGACTCAGCTCCATGCCCAGCCAAGCTCCCTTCTCTGCCATGGTCACTGCCATGGGTCCATCCACAGGACTAGCTCTTTCTTGGACCAACATTCCTAGAGGCTTCCTTCATCCTCCCCTTACTCCATCCAAAACTGGCCTCCACTATTTTTCAGGCCTGGCACATACAACCAGATCACTCGCATTCCTAAAGCAAATTGCTCTCCTTTGTTTTTAATGCACTTAAATAGTGATCATGTCAGTTATGTTGATTTCTACCTAGATTTCTACCTCATGCAGTTGTCATTCAGCTATAAGCATTTGCCTATAGCCTTTGAATTGATTTTGAGAAGTAGGATAAATTACTTAACTCAGGACACCCTCATAAATAAAATAATTCATACTAGAAGATGGATCAATTATGAGAAATACATTAATTTCTTCAGAAGTCAAATGCATTTGGCTCAGGATTGTACTAATTAAACATAATGGATGGTTGCAGTAATTTTTCAGATTTAAAAATCCATCTTTGCTACAAAATATTTGATTGTAAATGTTACTGTTGATTTTTATTTATTTTACCTTAATTATATTAATCTTTCACTTACGATGCATTGTACAGCAAATTCCTCCAAATTGAAATATTCCCACCTGAAGGGAGGAGGGAGTCAAGATTCAACAAGTGTGGGAAAACTGAAACTTGCAAGGTCACACAACCAATCCCCAAGATTATAGGAATGAACATGACTAACTACTGTTGAGTGGCAGACTTTGGTCCATGTATAACAATTGGAACATTCCCTCTTAGGGGGGAGAAAAGATGCTCAGATGAATGAGGAGGTCAACAAATCTGGGCAGAAGGTTGCAAGACCCCTCTCTAAAGGTGTATACAGAAAAAACAACTACTTGGGACGAGACTTCAACCAGCCAAGCTGCCTGCAGGTTGTGCAGTGTGCTCCAGATGCAGCTTCCTCAAGCTGTCACCTATGCTGGGGTGGGCTTTTTGGTGAAGTTGCTGCCTGTGAGTCGTCATTGCTCCTGTAAGTCACCCCTCACTCCGCTCGGTAAGTAATCCCAATAGACTCACTGGTTCACCACAATGGGTTTTGGTGCAGTCATACTTTGTTCTGTCATCTGAGCACTAGCTGCTGTGAACAGACATGCATTCATGTCCCCCCAAGAGGAGGAGAGTTTCCTGTGACACCATGATTCTACAGAACTCAGTTAAACACAGACCAACATGAAGAAGTGGCCAGAACACATGTAACAACCCATTAACCCTATGTAACCACTAATGCCTGGTCAGCTTATGAAGACTGGGTGATATCTCTGTCTCTCTCTCTCTCTCTCTCTCTCTCTCTCTCTCTCTATAAAAAGGCATTTTTCTAATCAGACACAATTTCCATTCCTCCAATGCAGAGAAATAGCCAGTGGTGGGATTAAACATGCTGAAGTTGCTAAGATCCATGCCATAATATAACTGCAAAATATCCCGTAGCTCACAATTTACAAAAAGATTAACAGCTTGGCCATGCTTACAGTCTACAAGCATAAAGTTAATGACCTCATTAGACTCTTCCAACAGGCCACATACATGAACCCAAAGAAGAAAGCTAACAATTTTCCCTCTACCAGTCATTCAGTTATTGGTATGTATGTGCACGCTCTCCTCAGCCGCCTCGTGGTCCTCCCTTGTGAAATGCTAAAATGAATCATCCTCATTAAAAGGAAAGTAGAACTGACCAGCGCATTTCTGTTGCTGTCCAAATTCAGCCAAGTCTCCAGCAGCTATTTCTGCTCCTGAGGCCACCAGAGACTGAATGGACTATTTCCATCGCCTGCCAGGAACACATGCCAGTGTTTACTAGTACTTATGCAAAATTATTTTCCAGAATCATTTTTCAAAAGCTGAATGCTCAGTTGACTTATAAAGACTAAAATGGATTAATAGGAAAGAAATAGACAGTCCCAAATGCACAAGTTATCAATTTTATGCACAGGATGAGTAAGCCTTATATATTTCAACTAAGCTGGAATTACAATCACCCTGTTCCTCTCCAGAGAAATGGTGGCTGCTATAAAAATGAAGATGTGCTTTGTTTTACTTGCAAAACAGGAAGTAGTCTTGAGTGGATTAAAATGATTGGCACGACAGCTTAAAGACACAGTCTTATCTACTGGGGTGTCACCAATCCTAAACCACGTCTTTATGACCACTTTGTAAGATGATGTGTGTGCTCATTTTTTTTTCTTTTAACCAACGTTCCTTGAGCACTTACCATGAGTAAGACATTGAACTAGATTGTTTGGATTTAACAATAAAAAGGAAATGTACCTTCTTACAATGAACCTTTAATATCATAAATATACTGCCTTTGTTTCTGTCAGCAAAGATTTTGGGAGCCAGATCCCTTATAGATTTCTAGGTGGTTAAACAATTTTTGCTGCTCTTTAAATGACTGTTTCTTGGTTATCTGCTGTCCTTATTGTATCACTTGGGATTATAGTTAGTTTATATTAGATCACATAATGATCCCTTTACTGGATGTGAATTAGGTACCTTCCCAGATAGACTCACCAAGATTGGGTCAAAAAGAAGAGATGCCATTTCCCAGGATTAGTAAGTCCTGGAAAAGCAGAATAACTCTCCCTAGCTTCATCCCTTCCATACTCCAGAGTGTACTTTCCCTGTGGCTAAGACCACCTGATCTTCCACTAATGGCTAATCTCACCCTACTCTCTGAGAGAGACAGTTGAATAGCCCAGGAAATCAACATTCGTCTACCCTTGCCTGAAGGCTCTCTCAACTCTGGTAACTAACTCTAATAATAAGATTCGATATTGATGGTGAGGCCCCAAGTTCCAGGACCAAGGCATTGATCATCTCCAGAGCCCATCATTGTACCTACTGCAGAAGGATTCCAGAACTGCTAATGTCTGATACAGATCCTATACCAGGTCATGTCTCCTATGTCTGTATTGCCCTGATCAACTGCCCCAATAATCTAGAAGTGTGTTCTCAGGTCTCACATCCCTCCTTACTCCCATAAGCTTGAATGCTTTACTTGAATCTGGGATTTATCACTAGACAGTTAAAAAGAAATACTTTTGGAGACTGGGGAGATGGTTTAGTGGGTAAAATACTTGTAACAAACATGGGGACCCGAATTAGAATCCCCAGCACCGACATAAAAGTCAGGCATGTAATCCTAGTGCTTGGGAGGCAGAGCAGGAGGATCTCTAGAGCTTTTTCATTCATTCACACCAAAACATCTTCAGGTCTCCACTGCAAACCACTGTCCATCTCTCTGCTCCATACAATGGTCTTATTTGGCCTGCGATACAGGGATTTAACTCTGTTTCCCATTGTCACATCTCAGCAGCCACTGGGACCTGTTCACACACCTACACACACACACACACACACACACATGCCCACACAGGTGAACACACACAAACACAACAGAAGCAACACTTTTGACTCAGAAAAGCTATGTGATTTTTGAATGAATTGCATCTTAATGAATTTCTGCTACTCATATGTAAAATGGGTACAATAATAAACACTTCATTAGGTTAAATTAAGTTAAATGAGGTTCCATAGTTTATAATGACTTGACATAGTAACTGCACATAGTAAAATGCTTAATAACTCATCCTTGATCCTTCAGTCAAATATGATTAAGAATTTTGCTTACTAATGTCACATTATTGCTATATGACTCCTGATTTCAAATGCATGCTTCTATCAACAAACAACCAGGTCCTAACTGTGCCTATGTTTTGACCTTTCCTGTATGTTAGATTGGCCCCAGACTCCTCCTCTTCAGCTGCCGCCACCCTTCCAGCACTGCATCCCTTTGGTCCACCTAAGCTCCTTCAGACCGATGCCTTCATCCACAGCAAGTGAACTCAAGCACAGGCTCTCTCTGTCTTCTCCTGCCTACAGCCTGACAGCCACCACCAGCACCTGACCCTTCTGATTTACTTTTGTTCTTTTGGATTGTCGTGAAAACCCTGTGTCTTCTAGAAAGCCAGTTTTCCTGATGCCATTCAATACCCACCAGATTACTAAGTAAATCCTAGTTTTGTTTTGTTTGTTTGTTCTCTGATTATCTGGATGAATCCTTACCTACTTAAATCCAGGAAATACATTTTCCTTCTTCAGAAATAGTTTCGCTAAACATATTGATCACCTTGTATGTGCCAGGCACTGAGGTGAGCACCAGATGTGGAGAGGAACCTGTGACACCATCCTGCATCCTACTAGGGTTTGTACCAAGATAAGAAGAAGCCTCACAACACAGGCCACATTGCCAGCCATCTCTTCTATGCTAACTGCTATGCAGTGACTGTAGCAGTAGCTTCAAACAGTATTAACTAGTAGTAATGAAGACATCCCTTAGGCTGAGTTCTAGAATTCCCTAGGTCATTTACATTTGCAAAAAAAAAAAAAAATGCCCCTGAGGTAACTGTAGAGTTCAATGAATCCTCGCATCCAACATCCAGATCAAGGTAGACCGCTTTACAAGTGCTCCTATTGACCCGATGGAGAAAAGATTCCTGTGCCATGCACTCGGATCATTGGCATCCTTCCTTCATCATTACCGCTGTAGAAGCAAGGTGGACCCAGGTGAATGCAAATAGCTTGAATGAGCTTATTCTTGTTTCTCAGTAACAGGTCTTTGCATGCATGCTTAGCACTTCATTTTTCTATACTCTCTAGATGCGCATTCTGGTTTCAGTTTATGGTTTATGAATAGTGTTGCTGTGAACATTCTCATTTTGGTGAACCATAGGCATTGTTATCTATTGAGTTTATACCTAGGAGTGAAGTTGTTTGGTCATAAGGCATGTGTCTGCTCAACTTCAATAGACATTTCTGGGTGGTTCTCCTCCTCTGCGTGGGTTCCTAAGAAGGTGCTTTAGTCACCTGGAGAAACAGCAGTTTTGTGGGAGGGGGCCCTAACCCCGCGGATCTCATAAGTTGACTCTGCAGAATGCACTTAATACCCAAAGGAGACTTTTTTTTTTTTTTACTTGCTGGATAGATGCAAAATGCTGTCATTAATCAAGAGCTTCTACACTGTCCTGAAAGTCTGGTGGCCACTCCCTAGGGCAGGGGTTTAGTCCCTCCCCACTCCACACAGGCTTAGGAGACTTCTGGAGTCCAGTGAGAGGGGATTTGATCAAAGATCAAAAGGATGAGAAACCAGATGCAGAATTCACAAACAGATCCCCAAGGATGCCCTGGGAAGATGCCAAGGAATGATTTAAGAGGAAGCTAGTAAGAAGGAACAACAGATGGTCACTGAGGAGGGTCTGGGGCAAATTCTGAGTCTATAAGGATTGCCTCTTCAATAGTTACCTGGTCTGTTTTCTACAGTGTGGTAACAGTGGGGACATAGTCATTAAGAAGGGGAATGAAGCTGATCTCACTTTTGAATTTCTTGGCTCACCAACTCCTCAAAGTGACAGTTTAAAAGACTGGAACCTGGGCTGGAGAGATGGCTTAGCGGTTAAGGTGCCTGCCTCCTAAGCCTAAGAACGCTGGTTCAAATCTCCAGGTCCCACGTTCAGCCAGATGCAGTGACGCAAGGGCGCAATGCTGCACTTGCCCACAAGGGGGCGCACGCATCTGGATTTCGTCCACAGCAGCTGAGAGACTGCTGGCGCCCCCATCTCTATCTGTCCTCCCTCTCTCTCTGTCTGTCTCTCTCTGTGTCTCTCTCCAAAAATAAATTTAAATTTTTTTTTTAAAAAGGACCAGAACCTTTAGATTCATTGCCAAAACTTTTCTCCATGTAGCCAAACCTTTGAAATACAAATGTCTGCTAGTGGAATCCATGGGAATGCAACATAGCCATAAATGGTGATCCAGAAAATATCTACACCCAGGAATGTATTGATCCATTGATCTGGATCCATTGATTCAGAAAACGGAGGAAAGAAAACCAAATATATTAAGCTGTTAATTGTAGGTATAGCTATAATACCTTGTTATAAATGAGGAATAGCTTAAAGTTCCAACTACAGCAGATGGTATATCAGTTTGAATAACTCACATAAAATGATTACAACTAGTTAACATCAAATTGCGCAAATTTGTTTAAATTAAAATATCAGGACACAAGTTATGTAGATGTTAAGATTACAGTGAAATAAACATGTACATAGACAAAATTAGTGACAAAATGTGAACTAACATTCATGTCAACAGTACACTGATGCCATTTTGAATGTTTAGTACAAATTAGTACATAGACCTTATGAAGTAGGAACTCCATTTTATGGATAAGGAAATCAAGCCATACAGAGCTAAATGGTGTCCAAGTTAGTCATGGAGCTCAAGTATTTCAATCCCAACTCCTAACCTTAAAGCATTATTATGAAAATACAAGTCATATTATGGTATGACACTATTAAGTAGGTCCATCTTTATATATCATTTAGTATCTTTTTAACTAAATTAGATGCAGCATTTACTGAGCATCTATTATAACTCTTGTTTAGAGTTAAATTCTTCCACAGGCATAATTTCATCCGACATTCTCAAGAATCTAATGCCACCAAGATTATTGTCTTTATTCAGGAGATCAAAAGTAAGAGTTATGTTGCCTAATTAATGATATAATGAAACCTCAATTACAAAGACAAGAAAGCAAACTCTACAAGTTTCCATAAATTATCAATGTCCCCCAGTGGGAAGAAGTGGCTGTATAGCACAAAAAAATTATACCTCCTGCTGACAGATGGGCAAAAGTGTCAGAAAGTTCATGGAATAAAATTTGGTAACATGAGGCTGGAAAGATGCTAAGTGGACAAAAGTGTTTCCAGCCTAAGCATGAAGACCCCAGAGGGCCTAGACTGCATGGTTGGATTCCCCAACATGCCCTTATGGACAATGCCCAGAGCAGGCAGAATATCAAATGCCACAGGCCAGACCCGGGAAGTATAAAATCAGAAGAAGTGGGTATGAGAATTCACCTATGAACTGTTAGCCCAATAGGAGGAAGGGGCAATAGAAAGATATCTTTGTTATACATTCTACTCAAACCTGGTGAAAATATCAAAGTAATCTCATTAAAGTGTAACACACTTACTCAAGACAGACACAAAGGAGTCCACAGCAGTCTTAAAAAAACCTGTTTATGAATTTTACTTAATTCTCTCTTCCAAGAGACTTTTTTTTTCTTTAAAATTTGCCTGGAAACTAATATTTATATCATTTTATTTAGAGCAAGAGCCTATGCCTGCAAACACTTATTTAAATAAATGTCCTTTCCATGACCCCAAAGGACCAATTGTTATTAATAAAAATTTTAATATTATATTTATATTATTATAAAGATAATATTAATAACAAGCCTCTCTAGTTTATCTGGTGACAACCCTTTCTGAAAGCCTCAAGAGGTGACCCATCATCTCATTCTTTAATAAGCAATAGTTTTCGACTCAGAGGTGATAAACAAGGTCACTTTTAACACCAAATAAGCATTTACATAAACCAACAGCATCCAGAATATGCAATTAAGGAAGCGAATAGTTAACGAGCCTGCAAAATCATATGCACCCCTTTCCAGAGCAAATCTTACTGGATGATGAGTGATGGAGTTTTCTACGGTTGACTCTCTTTTTTAATTGAGTAAATAAGCTAAGGTAAGAATTAAAGCATAAATTAAAGCATAAAAAAATGCACACAATCTGGGTGTCTAGGAGATGTAGGCATTCCAGTAAAACAGAAGGAAGATTAATTTGGCTGTTTTTAAAGTGTCTGTGTCTCCTTTTCATTTAACATTGGTGTGTGCGTGTGTGTATGTGCACACACATGCATGTATGTTCATATGCACATGTGTATACAAAAGCATACAAAATAAACTAACATTGGCCTTGTAGGCCACTTCTATTTTGCCTGTATCTCTTCATTCTCCACGTCTATTCCATTCCATTCCATCTATTCCATTCCATTCTATTCCATGAGCTAATGAGCTTACTGTCCACTAGTGTGGGTGTGGGAGGATGCCTTAATAGCTTCAATTCCTCACCTTCAATTCTTGCACTCTTGATTGACGACATCCAGAGGTGGCACTTACTTTGGCAATTAGAGTAAGGTAGATATGTCACTTCCATGTCAGGGCCTGAAGATCTCTTCCTTGCCCTGGCTGAGCTGCTAGACCAAGAGGAGCATGAGGGGTATGCAAAGCAGAAGAAATCAGGTTCAGGTCCATCCTAGAACAACCAAGTCAGTAGTGCCCCTCAGCCACATGGAGTCCAGCTCTATGGACCCACTGCTGCCAATAGACTCCTGAACTGGAATTTTTTTAACTGTGTTGTGATGCTTAGTTTCATTGTCCACTTGATTGGATTTAGAATCACTTGAAGAGTGTAGCATATCCGTGAGAGAGAGAGAGAGAGAAAAGAGAGAGAGGGCTTTTATGAAGGCATTTCTGAACTACCCTGAATGTGGGTGGCACTATTTCATGAACTGAGGCCTTGGATGGAATAAAAAGAAAAAAGAGAGAGAGAGAAAGTAAGAGCATTCTCTTTTCCAGTTGGAACCATGGAAGGAGAAGAAAAAGAAGGCTCCTGCTATGCCAGAAACTCTTAAGAAAAAAGAGTTGAAGGTGAAGCGCCCGAGGAAGAAGTTTGCCCAGAAGATGCTTTGAAGGGCAAGGAGGAAGCGCATCCTTGAAAAGGCTAAGCACCACCCCAAGGAATACAGGCAGATGCACACAACTGGCAACAGAGAAGACCAGATCAAAAGGCTTATTAGAAGAATGAACCAAGGTATCTACCACAGTATTTTTATACTCTGGTCAGTTAATAAACACTGACTGCTGGCAAATTGAAATAAAAAAGAGAGAGAGAAAGTAAGATGATCATTGATATTCACTTTCTCTTCCTGGTCACCATGATGTGAACTGTTCTGCTGGATCTACCACACCCGCTCAGCCATGATGGACTGATGCTCTGAAACCTTGAGCAATACAAACCCTTCCTCCATTAAATTTATCTGTGCCATGAATTTGGTCACAGTGATGCAAACTTAACTAATATGTATACCATATAACCTCATAGCTATAATGATTATTTTATAATTACATAATAATTTACGTTTTAGGTCCCTGCCAATAGATACAGTAGATGTGCTCAGAAATATAACAATTGTCCGACATATTTCCAGTGATAGAAAAGACATTTTCCTGTCAGTGCTATACTTCTTCTATTTGTACACAAACGTTAACGCCAGCTGCACTTTCTAACTCAAGACACTGGGAGATTAAAGGCACCCCAGAAAACTCCTGCAGCTGAACACAAAGAGTCATGCTCTGATATACGGAATGGGAAGGAGAGAGAGAAGGGGTGAGTCGGATCACTCTCAGGTAGGTTGATAACGATGGCAACTCTTATTAAGTGATAAATAATGCTTGGCATAAGAAGATATAGACAGGAAAGCTCCTGGAGTGTTCCAGTGAGGTTATGAGTATTACCCTAGAAATAGAATGTGGCATCTGCTCAATGAAGGCCAAACTTCTTTGCTAGACTACAGCTGTGATGCGGTAGTTTGAATGAAATGTCCCCTATAGCCTCATGTGTTTGTGATTAAGCCTCATATTCAATATCCAGCTACTGGCAATTTGGGAGGCAGAGCCTTGCTGGAGGAAGTATGTCAGTTGGGGTAGGCTTTTAGATGTTATAGTCCAAGCCCCCATTTGCGGGAGGAAGCTCGCTTTTACTGCTACCTCCCTGCTGCTGTGACAGGATGTGATGTCCAGCCTCTTCTCTGCGATACCATGATGAAACTTGCCCTCAAGACTGTCAGCTGAAGTAAACCCTTTCCTTCCATAGCTGCTTTTGGTTGGGTATTTTGTCCCAGTCATGAGAACATAACTTCTATTGGAGCCTTACCCAGGATACCTCCTATAGAATTTTAGTGGCAACCTCAGGCTGACGTACAATCCAGTGAGTTGTAGAGGCTCTGGCACCTGTGTTCAGATGTGACCGGCACTGTAGAGCCACTCTGTACCTCTGCACTTCACATCATGTGAGTGAGCTGGGACTGAACTGTTAGGTAATAACTGTTGGTCTGCCTCTACCTAAGGCCTTCGTGCCCAAACTGCCCACAAGATAACTGTTGGCTGAAACTCCATCCAGCATTACCCAAGTACAGAAAAAGACAAGGCCAGAAGTATCTTAAGCAATCAGAACTCAGCACCAACGCATCAAGGTAGAAACAGCACAGGGAGAATTTGGGAGTGGGTTATCCGGAGACATCTAACCTAGGATGAAACATGCTTGCCGACATCACGGAGGACAGTTCATGAACCAGGAAGTGATCTCTAGCCATCGGCCACAGAACGCACTAACTGCTTCCGTCCTTAAACTGGACTCCCTTGACTTCCAGCTACTCACAGTTCTTTCTATGCAGAAGACAACCACTGATATTATACTCAGTCTGGACCTGGCTTTTTAAAAAAATGGGTTATGTTCATCCACATGCAAATGGGGACAAGGTACCAGATCTATTTTCCATCACCATCGTTCCTTTATGCACATTAATCGTTCCCTATGCAATAATTCAGCAATTAAGAGAGCGTAGGTAAGCCGGGCGTGGTGGTGCATGCCTTTAATCCCAGCACTTGGGAGGCAGAGGTAGGAGGATTGCCATAAGTTCAAGGCCACCCTGAGACTACATAGTGAATTCCAGGTCAATCTGGGCTAGAGTGAGACCCTACCTCCAAGAAACAAAAACAAAGAGAGAATGAGAGAGAGAGAGAGAGTGCCTAGGTACCAGTCATCGCTCTAGGGTTCCCAGACAGAAAAGCACAAGTCAGAGTCCTAAAAATTAACCTAGTCTGGATTTATGGGGCCATACCACCCATTGCAGCTGAACGGAGAGGCAATAGTGCTAACATTATTAGCTAAAGGATACTTGTTTCCCAAGTGTCCTCATGTGATTAATGGAAGAATGTGGAATGTGATTTCTTTTACCCAGCAATGTCTCTATTTCTCTTGGATTTATAAGGTTTACTTCCTTTAGTTAATTAATTCTTCCTTCACAAGGTAATTCCTCTCACCATCATAGGAGAGGATGGGGCATATCAGTCCTTTACAACTTAGTATAAGTGTGATGATTCTCTGTACAACAGAAAAGGGTTGATGGTCAAACAATGGCCACTTAGCTAGATTATAAAGTTATATTTGGAGGATGAAAGGGGTTAGTGGTGAAAGGTAACTCCTCTGTATGCATCACAAGCTTCCAGAGATCCATATGGACCTCTACACTGGAGGTGCATGTGATGGGGCTAGGATGGAAGAGGCAGCAACATCTGGAAACATGGAATGGATGGTGCCCATGGAAGCCAGTCACAGTGCATCCATGATGGACCCTGGGGATCAGATCTTCTCCCCAAATGATAAGTACTAGGAAAGAACACAGAGGCCCAGACAACTAGACATAAGCTGCTGCCTCACTGTAACCTACATTCACCATCTAAACCTTATCAATTTCTATGTGGACCATGATGTGAAACGGGTTAGAGGCCTAATGGCATTTCAGAGTAAGTAGTCTTAAAAAAAAAGAATAGAGGGCTGGAGAGATGGCTTAACCATTAAGGCACTTGCCTGCAAAGCCAAAGGACCTAGGTTTGATTCTCTAGGACCTACGTAAGCCAGATATCAAAGTGGCAAATGCATCTGGGGTTCATTTGCAGCAGCTGGAGGCCCTGGCACTCCCTCTTTATCTGTCTTTCCTCCCACCCCAACTCTTTCTCTCTCTCTCTCCCAAAGAAATACATACATACATATATATATATATTTGGATTTTCAAGGTAGGGTCTCACTCTAGCTCAGGC
Source organism: Orientallactaga sibirica (assembly GCA_036365145.1). Taxonomy (NCBI): domain Eukaryota; kingdom Metazoa; phylum Chordata; class Mammalia; order Rodentia; family Dipodidae; genus Orientallactaga; species Orientallactaga sibirica. The sequence goes on along the minus strand of JAEOAD010000044.1, from coordinate 1,844,249 downwards.
TGACCTTGAATTCACTATGTAGTCTCAGGGTGGCCTCAAACTCATGGCGATCCTCCCACCTCTGCCTCCCGAGTGCTGGGATTAAAGGCATGCACCTCCATGCCTGGCTTTCAAATAAAATATTTTTAAATGTTTTTTTAAAAACTAAAAAATTGGAGAGATGGCTTAGAGGTTAAGGTGCCTGCCTGCTAAGCCTAAGAATGCTGGTTCCAATCTCCAGGTCCCACGTTTAGCCAGATGCAGTGACGCAAGGGCGCAATGCCACACTTGACCACAAAGGGGCACACACATCTGGATTTCGTTCACAGCAGCTGAGAGGCTGCTGGCATGCCCATCTCTATCTGTCTTCCTCTCCCTCTCTCTCTGTGTGTCTCTCCAAAAAAAAAAAAAAAAAAAAAAAAAAAAATTCTCAGGCTGAGGGTATGATTCAGTGGTAGAACATTCACCTAGCATTTAAAAGACCCTGAATTTGATTCCCATCAGCACACACACACACACACACACACACACACACACACACCCTATTTTTTTCTACAGAAAGCCATTTTAGGACCTTCCAGAAGCTAGAAATCTGTGTGTTCATTTCAGCTTTGAAATCACCTGTGCCCTCATCTCCTTATCAAATCTATACAAGATGGCTTTAAAGGGGGCTGGGTAGATGGCTCATCAGTTAAGCTTAACAAGTCAGGTTTGATTCCCCAGTACCCACATAAAGCCAGAAGCATAAAGTGGAGCATCTGGAGTTTGTTTGCAGCAGCTAGATGCTCCGGTGCTCCCATTCTCTTTCCCTTCCTCTCTCCCTCTCTTTCAAAACAAATAAAATATATTTTTTAAAGATGTCTTTGAAGGTTTCTTCTGGCTCAAGATCTCTGCTGCCTTCCTGACCTCCACATTCTTGAACGTTCTACCACTTTCACCTATGGTTCTGCTCTCAAACTCAGTTTCATGCCTCTTTCTCAGATGTCCCGCCCCCATTAAACTAATTAGACGAAGCTGCCTTGCTGGAATGGGCCTCCTCAACACACTAACAGGAATTCCATCCATGCAGGAAAGATCTAGAAACAGACTGAGGGATTTGAGTCCCATTGCCCCTGCCTCCCCTGGGTGACCTTGGACAAATGACTATCTCCACGTCCCTTACTTTCTTCAGAGAGAAAATGAAATTAATCCCCCTGTGTAAATCTCAGGGTGGTTATAAGGGCTGAGTCAATGTTTGTAGAGCACAGGGCCTGGAATATAGGAAGCACTCCATAAGACATCAATTCTGATTTCTTTTTGTGTTTGCTTTTGCCTTTTGACATAGGGTCCCATTATTTAGTCCAGGCTAATCTAAAATTCACTATATAGACCACACTGGCCTCAGAAAAACATCTCTGTTCTTCTGATCTGCTTCCTGAAGCAATTATGATTTTGACAAAGCTTTATGTGGGCCAGTAGTAGGTTCTAATCATTTTCCTGCCAGGTTATGGTTGATGGTTGATTTTTCTATATTGTAATGGTCACTGCTTAGCACTGTACTGCCATGTATTCATATAAGAGTTTCAGAATAGGGGCTGGAGAGATGGCTTAGCGGTTAAACGCTTGCCTGTGGAGCCTAAGGATCCCGGTTCGAGGCTCGATTCTCCAGGACCCACGTAAGCCAGATGCACAAGGGGGTGCACGATCTGGAGTTCGTTTGCAGTGGCTGGAGGCCCTGGCGCACCCATTCTCTCTCTCTCTCTCTCTCTATCTGCCTATTTCTGTATCTCTCTCTCTCAAATAAATAAATAAATAATAAAATATTTTTAAAAAAAAGAGTTTCAGAATATTGTTTGAGAGAATTTATGGACACAAGTAATATGCTTTGTTTTCAGTTCCATCAATTTTTTTTTCTTTGCCCTTATTTTCAGAGTTATAATTTTCCACCTCTTCAGTTTAAACTGGAGTTTTACTTGTTCTCAATATCTAGAGAGATTGTGACCAAATGTAAATTTCTGTGTTTACAATAAAAATATTGCTATTTTGAGAAGTAGCAGGAATACCCTTCTCAAAACTTCTTCCTCTAAGTTCCCCAATCTGATTGCCTCTTTAAAGAATAACAGTTTTGGGTAGCCAGAGATCATGACCAACTAAAAGGAATAATAACTAAAAGTTCAATATTTTATTTATTAAAAAAAGTATTCAAGCATTGGATTTCCAGATGTGGGCAAGTCTTATTTTGGCCTAAATTATATTGACAATTTATGGTTGTCTTTGTAAAATTATTTGATAGTGATCCAACTATCTAGAACCTTTTTAGTTTATGCCTGTTTTTTTAAAAATAAAAAAGAAAGTTATTGCCCAGGAAAATTTCCAGACTGCCATAAAAGAAACCCAATTGCTGCCAAGAACCACCTGCCATAAAATCTCCCTAACAGCTTCTTACCTTTATGTATCCATAAAGCGCCTTTGTAAAAATGAGGAGAGCCCATCAATCATTTATTTTTAAGGCTAATTGCAAATGTTTAGTATAGAAATTAAATATTATAAGATATGAAATAGGGCATGTGGCATGCCAGAATTAAGTGTGAGCATCTTTCAGAGAGTACTGGGAACCAGCTGTGCCACTAACATATCATGGGGCCTTCAGTGGCTCCTCCTTGGTCACCTCGCCCCCTCGGCCCCCACATCTGCCTAAATAGCATGACTGGCAGAAGTCCACTGGCCTTAAAGGATTCTCTGTGCGGATAAATGAGATAGAAGTTGCGTGAGCACTTTGAGAAATTAAACATGAAATGAAAATCAGGCATGGGAGTCCATCTTAGCAATGCCAACAGTTGGGTGGATGAGACCAAAAGGTGGCAAGTTCAAGGCCAGCCCTGGCCACAGTGGTGAGTTACAAGCTATATTGGCCTATAAAGTAATACTCTGTTGCAAACAAACAAAGGAATTAAGTGTGGCATGAAATGAAAATGTGTAACCTGGGTTTTTTTTAATGAAAAGAAATGTGCAGAAAGTTCCATACCTATATGGCACTCTAAGCTGTTGTAAAGATGATGTAAACTTGGGAGGTTGGACATTAGGTCCATGGATGCTAAATCTGAATCCTCAGAAGCCTACTTGGTAAAATAGAGCTACCCACCCGAACACAGGTCTGCTGACTCAGAATTGTGTGATGGACCCATGAATCTATTTCAGGAAATGTCCCAGGAAATGCTGCTGGACAGGGTGAATGGGGAAATCCCTGGCCAGATGATTTTTAGGGTCCTCGACAACGAGAGAAAAAAGAAGAACCCCAGCTATCTGTATGACCATCTCCATTAATGCCTGCCACCAAACTAATGATGACTGAGACAAACTGCACTTAGTCATGGGCTCTGCTCCATCCTTACCCAGTCCTATAAGTCAGAGAATGTACGCTATACAGTGTCACTGACATCAGTATTGTCTCCCACTACCATAGCAGGGATGTGACGAGATGCCAGTAGAAGTGGGAACATATGCATCTCTTCCCTCTGCCTATTCCTGTGGCTCCGACCTAAGAGTGTCCTGGAGATGGGGCACATTATCTTCACTACTTCAAAGATGTGTGTGGAAAATGGACCTCTGACCTGGATAACTGAGTGACTTAGTATCCCTTCCTTATTCTCTCACTCCCTACTTCTTTCCCTTTCTTCTTTTAACATTTATCTGTCACGTACCAACTACGTGCTAGACACTGTAAAATTCTGCGGTTTCCGTGCTGGGCTTCATGCCGCTCAAAGTCTGGTAGGGAGGCCAGACCCAAATAATGACCCCCTCCCATGTCCAGTATGACACTATGAGCAAATAATGGCACTCAGCTGTGGAGTTGCTAACAGAGGAATCTGACAAAGATGAGGAAGAACTGAGCAGAAGGTAAAGATGAGGAGGGACGGGGCATCAGTTAGTTAGCTGACCATATAATCCAGGCAGACGAAACAGCGTACACTGGGGTCCTATTGCACTAAGGTTAGAGTGGCTGTCCAGAGAATGAGGGAAGGCTACCCCCTTGTGGGTCATCCATTCAACACTTGGGACTTTCTCACATGAGCAATAGGAAAGCATCAATGGCGATGCAGAGAAAGGAGCTGACAGAGCACATGGCTGCAGGGTGGGACCAGGTGTGAAGTCCAGGAGACAGTCAGGCCACTGAGTCATGGCTATGACAGCGGTGTTACAGATGCAAGGGCATGGGCAGTCTTGATGATGAAATTAGCATGGATGAATTACAGTGTTTATTGTGCAATGAATATATTCCAATTTATCCCATTTCGTAGGAGAAGAGGCACCGCTGGTGTTAAACAGAGGTGTGTTACACTGAGAAGCTTGAGGAAGCAGGGTCTAAGCACCTTCTTTTTTTTTTTTTTTTTTTTTTTTTTTTTTCGAGGTAGGGTCTCACTCTAGCTCGGGCTGACCTGGAATTCACTATGTAGTCTCACGGTGGCCTCGATCTCACGGTGATCCTCCTAACTCTGCCTCCCAAGTGCTGGGATTAAAGGCGTGCGCCACCACACCCGGCCTTAAACACCTTCTTATAAAGAAGTCCTGACCCATGCCGGGCGTGGTGGTGCACGCCTTACATCACAGCTATCAGGAGGCAGAGGTAGGAGGATCGCTGTGAGTTTGAGGCCACCCTGAGACTACGTAGTGAATTCCAGGTCAGCCTGGGCTAGGTAGAGACCCTACCTTGAAAAAAAAAAAAAAAAAAAAAAAAAGGAAAGTCTTGACCCAAAGATGTTAGCATCCTATTTAATGAAGATCACAGGTTGGTTTAATGGCAGAAAAAAGGCTAGAAAAGTCCTGGTACCTAGTGTCCTAGCAACCAAGGCCATATTCAGAGTCGGGCTGAAACCAGGCTCTGCAACACCATGAGAGAGAAGAGAAGCCCAGTAGCCCTGGAACTCTTGACTGACCTGGACTTGATAAAGCTCAAAGCTCCTGCACAGTAGTATGAAAATGAAGACAGGGCTGGAGAGACAGCTCAGCAGTTAAGGCGCTTGCCTGCGAAGCCTAAGGACCTGGGTTCGATTCCCCAGTATATATGTAAACCAGTTGCACATGGTAGTGCATGCATCTGGAGGAAAAAAAAGAGAATTAAAAAAAACAATAGGGGCTGAAGGGATGGCTTAGTGGTTAAGGCATTTGCCTGCAAAGCCAAAGGACCCAGGTTCGATTCCCCAGGACCCACTTTAGCCAGATGCACAAGGGGCGCATGCATCTAGAGTTCGTTTGCAGTGGCTGGAGGCCCTGACACACCTATTCTCCTCTCTCTCTCCCTCTTTCTCTGACAAACAAAATAAAATAAAAAGAAAGAAACAGTAGAGGCCATCTCACCTTTTAAAAAGAAGAAAAAAACAAAAGAAATAGAAAATGGTCCTAAGAAGGGATTCGGGTGGCAATGGTGCAATATGCCAGGAAAGCAGTCCTTCCCTTGTCCCCCAGCCAGAGTCCAACAGCACCACGTCTCAGACAAAAGCAAGACAACCAGGTGTTGCTTATAGTCTCTCCCCACCCAACCCAGGCAGGTCTCTCCCACCTACTTTCCCAGATGTGTTTCTAGGGCTGACAGAGCACAGCTGGATCACAGTACCCTTACCCCCACCCCATGCAAGCCTTGTGCTTCACAGGCGAGTCACAAATGAAGGCAAGAGGCTGCTTTTGGTGAACATTACACTCACCCTCAGCCAAAAGAGATGAGCCCAGACAAAGGAGTTAGAGACTCTGAGTGACATCTGAAACAACTTGCTTCCACAAGATAAATTGTATTTTTCCTGGAACAAAGCTAGAAATCACTCAAAGGGCAATAAATGCTGAAATCTGTCTATGCGCTGCCAAAATTTCAGACAAAAAGCCAATAAGGCAATTTTTACCTTACATGCTTGAAACACATCTATACCAAAAGCAATGGGCTACAAGGGCTCAAAAGAGACCATTTACTTTAGCTTGAGACATGAATTCCCTGGGGTCAGCCACACTTCAAGCCATATGTTGGCATATACACCCAAGAGATTCCATAGCCTGCATCTCCTCGTAAAGCCCGTGAAAAAAATAATGGTTTGCCAGGTGCATGGACGACACAACGTCTTCCCAGGTCATCTCTTCAACAGTAGAGAAGCCAAGAATATGAAGAGAACAGTAACCAGAAACCAGTGAGCCACAGCCACGTTTGAATTTTCCAAACATTTCAAAGATTGATGTTACAAAACCTCACCCTGGAATGAAACCAAAGCTTTAGGAGGCAAACTCAGAATAGAATAATTTTAAGAGGTTTTGATGTTATTTTAATAGTGAGGATTAAACCCAGAGCCTTATGCATGTACCACTGAGCCATCTCTCCAGCCCTCAAGAGGTTTTTATAAGATACTATTCATAGGGTGAGGGACAGGTTTAGAAAGAACGCAGAGGATATACTGGTACTCAGGAATTAGCGGTGTGGCTATTTCATTCTGAGGCCTAAATGGATGAAGAAGAACTGAGTGTCAGGCCCTGGGAAGTAGGTGTCAGATCCTGAGGAGTGGGTGTCAGGTCCTGGGGTGTGGTTATCGCATCCATAAGATAAAGAATTCCTTGAAAGGCTCTGACCTTCAGTCAAAGCAGGCAGTGAGCTGGGAAAACAGGCACAACAATCACTCCAGTTCCTGTGTCAGCCAGCTTTCTGTTACTATAACAAATACCTGAGATGATCAACTTATAAAGGGAGATGGTTTGTTATGGTTCGCAGCATTAGAGATTTGGGTTCAGCAGCTGGCACCATTATTTTTGGGCGTATGGAAAGGCAGCACCTCATGGTGGAGCAAACCTCCCATCTCATGATGGCCTAAGAGCAAAAGACAGAGAGGAAGAGACCAGGCTCCCATAATTCTCTTTGAGCGCATGCTCCTCATGACCTAAAGACTGCCCGCCATGCTCTCCACCTCTTACAGATTCTACTGCCCTCAAACGGCGTCATCCTGGGGAGCAGGTGTTAACATGTAGAGTTCTAGGGCACACCTTGGGGAGGTGATAGCTGGATGGGCAGTCGTCACCCAAGCAAGAGCACCTGATCTGGATCCCCGGCACCCATGTGAATACCGGGGAGCACAGCAGTCTACAGTCAGTGCTCCAGGAGTGGTGACAGGATCCCGGGGCGAGCTGCCTGCCTAGACTAGCCAAATCTGGGTTCAAATGAGAAAACTTGCCTGAGCCAATAAGGTGGAAACTGATCTAGAAAGACACTCAACATCAACCTCTGGCCTACACACACACATACATAAACACACACACACACACACACACACCACTGCATGATCACATACACACACACATTCACCACCACCACCACCCCCCCACACACAAAAAAAATCCAGGGGCTTAGGAGATGGCTCAGTGGAGAAAGTGCCACATAAACAAATGTGAGGACCCGAGTCTGGATCCCCAAATCCCATATCAAGGTAAAAGTGTGAGCATCTGTAATCTGTAATCCCAACACACTCAGGGCAAGAAGGCAGACAGAGACATGAGAATCACCCAGAAGTCTGTGGGTCAGATAGCCTGCCAAACACAGTGGCAAGCAACAAAAAGAGCCTGCCTCAGACGAAGTGAAAAGCAAGGAATGATGCGTGAAAGTTGTCCCCTCTAAAACTCACACACAGAAACAAACACACACATACCAAGAAAAAAAAGGGGGGGAAGAAAAGAATCCAAAGTAGAGAAATCCTAAATTGATCACCACCAAGCTGCAGAGAGGACAAAGGAGTAATTGCGTAATCATGTATCCCAGAAGAAAGCAGATGGGAGAAGGTGGAAGACGCGGAAGGATCAACACACCATGGACTGTGATAGCTCCAGCCGCTCTGGCCATGGCGGTGCTCCCCGGAGCTCTGGAACACACTATGCCGTCAGGACTGTGGAGAATTATACTCCAGCAGACACTACCCAAGCACCTTACTGGGCATCCTGAGCTACCGACAACGATGGAGACATTCCAGGGAGCACAAAAGAACAAGTCCTGGTTTGGTATTCCTCTCACAAACTCCTCAGGAGCAGACATTTGCTGACCTCAATATAATACAGAAAGATTTACTTTTTTTGGCTTGTTTGAGGACAGGATCTCATATAGCCCAGCTTGACCTTGAACTTGCTATTTAGCAAAGGATGGCCTCAAACTTCTAGTCCTCCTGTCTCTACTCCTTAGTGCTGGAATGACAAAAGCATGCCACGCCCATTTTTATGGGGTGCAAGGGATCAAAACCAGGGCTTCATGGATGCTAGGAAAGCACTCCACCAATTTAGCTACATCCTCGGCCCCGGAAAGATTTAGTGAGCACTGACTGCAGGCACTGAGCCATATGCTCTTATCCTCATCTCATTTCATCCTCACAACCTTCTGGGGCAAGTCTATTACTACCCCTGTCTTAAACAGGAAGACATCAAGTCCCAGAGAATTTAAGTAACTTGCCCAAGATCAAACAACCAAATAAGTGGTAGACTAGAATGTGAATGTAGATTTGACTCTTCGAGCTTATTAAAGGGATTTGGGAAACCAGTTATGCCTATTTGAGAAAGTGACACTATAATAAATACTGGTCCTTATTAATACTTAAGAATGATGTTCCTGCTGAGTTTTTATGCTACTCAAAATCTCATAACAAGGATTTCCTTCTACTGTGTACTTCCTACCTGTACGTGGGCTAGGGGCCACTTCTCAATGTGATACTGCAGTGTAGACGTTGCTCAGATGCCCAAGCCAGAGAAGGACATAGTTACTAGTGAACATTTCTAGTTGCTTCCAGAGAGAAAGCTATCTCTTCCTGAGTCCTCCATCCCAGGGTTCGTCCCTAGGTATTGGGAGGGGAAGTTCCTAAAATAGTCCAGCAATTCATCTGAATGAGCCTCTACTCAGTCGCTCATTCTCCTCTCAACAAAACTGAAGAATAGCCCCAAATGTAATCTGTTTCCGGTTGCTATGGACAACTTAGCTCAGAACAGCTCATGGAAACGTCTCCCAGAACCCGTCTCCAGATTCTCGGTGTTGCTTACCACCATTTCAGGTGTGCACAGGAATGAACAAGTCAATATCGTTTCTGCCCTTATTGCATCTACATCCAGGGAATGGTCATGTAGTTTGAAGGAAATGTCTCTTAAGTGTTGAAGGCTTGCTGGCCATCTGGTGGTGCTATTTTGGGAGGTATGGAGACTAGGAGATGGACCTGGTTGCAAGAAGTACTTCACTGAGGGCGGGGGGAATGTCTTTGAACCATCTATCTATCTATCTATCTATCTATCTATCTATCTATCTATCTATCTACACATATCATGTATCTATCTCTCCTTCCTAGTCACTATGAGGTGAACAGCCTCATGCACCCACCACCAAAGCAATGGAGGCAGCCAAGCATGGCCTGAAACTTTTGAAAAACATGAGCAATAACAGGCTTTCCTCCTTCCAAGTCTCTTGTTTGATATCCTGTCACAGCCATGAAAAATGACTAGCACAGGCAGCAAGGCCACCTCAAAGCAGATCTCCTTCCAGCCTCCCACGATCCGACTCCACTCCCAGAGCTTCCATTTCTCCTTGTCAGGCCTGCTGTACATTAAGATTCCATTTCACAGTGGGGCAGAAGGATAAGATGTATCTTAATTTACCTGGTGTTCTGCCTACCCAGCTTATTTAGACTTCCAGCCTGCTGAGAAGGAATTGGGCTTTCTTAATGATCAGTTCAAGTCTTAATCTGTTGCTGACACTTGAATGTATTCTAATCCTGGTTAAAATTCAGGGACAGCATTTAGCCAGGTAGCCTGGGGGCATGAGATCCTCTCTGGCCCTCTGTCATTACTTAATTTTTCTGCCCAGTGAAGTCAAGAAAATAGGACTCATAATGAGATTAGCTTTGAACTTGGGAAATGTCACTCCTTGAATTCCAGCTTCTGGTTTTTAATGCTTTTTTTGGCATGGGTGAGGCTCTATAGTTCTAACCTGACACCCAAACGTTGCAGCTCCTACAGTTTCCAGAGCTCCCTGGTTCTTGGCTGCCTACTTTCTACAAATTATTAGAAATTAATTTGAGTTGGTTCAGCATTGTCTGACAATTGCACTGATTCCGCCCCTCCCCCCATGAACCTTTCTGGCTAATTTACATCCCCACCATGAGGCTTAATGTCTCCAATGCTGGTACACATTATTTTAAGCCCTGCCAATTATAATTTTTAATACAGTCTGAGTGTCATGCTGTTACTTAGCAACAAAGGTCACTCAATAAATAATAATATGCTGTGAGTCTATTGATAGGGTCAATTGTTTTTCACAAGGATTGGCGTTAGTTGGGAGATTGCTAATGTTTGAACGATTATTGACAAGCAACCACTGCCTTCCATTCCGCTATGATGCGCAAGCGCACTTCCGCAACAACCCCGCACACCTTCCTTCTCCTCACCTCAGCCCCTCTAGGTCACTGACTAAAGGGACTGTCTGAATATTCCTCATCCCATCCATGCTCCCCAGTATCCCTTATATCTGGGGCCACAACAGAAAACCCAGTGTATGTGAAGATTCAAAAGGCCATGGTGGTCAGCAATATCAAGGTTACATGGTAGGAAAATTTCACTTCAGCGGTCAAGAGTTGGAACACCCTATAGATACTCACTGTCCCACAGGCAAAGAGATTAGCTGCAGATACAATGCATGGGTGCCCCTGCAGTGGACAGCCTCAGAGGTCACTTTCACAGCACAGCTTGACCCCAGACTTCACCCTGAGGTGAAGTCTCCCAGCTTCCTGGGCTACTCACTGCCATGTCTTCTCAGTGGAAGTAAAGATTCCCCCTAGATCACAGGGGATCCAAAGTCACCTGAGGGGGCACTGAAGAGATGGCTTAGTGGTTAAGTGTTTGCCTGTGAAGCCTAAGGACCCCGGTTCGAGGCTTGATTCCCCAGTACCCATGTAAGCCAGATGTACAAAGTGGCCCATGCATCTGGAGTTCATTTCACCATTCTCTCTCTCTCTCTCTGTCTGTCTTTCTCTCTCCCTCCCTCTTTCTCTCTCTGTCTGTCACTCTCAAATAAATAAAAATTAAAAATAAGTCAATAAAATTCACCTGAGGAAGATCAACGGGCAGGGCTGTTTAGAAGAAAATCATTCCAGTATAAATAATGAGATCTTTTGTTATGAGCACTCAAAAAAAGTGCAAACACATGGTCACAATGCTTAGCAGAGTCTCAAGGCCAGGAAAAGTGAAGCCACTCTGTCTAGGCTGTCCTGGAATTCAGTCTCAGATGCAAGATGAATGAACACTGGCTGGCTGTCAGGAGCTTGCATGCTAACACAACCAGGCAAGGACTTTCTTCCTAGGGTTTGACCCAGGAGCCTAGGCAAAAGGGAAGGCACCCCACAACTGCAGTCCATATTCTCTGTTCCGGAGAAATCAAGAAGTAAAGTTACAACAATTCACTGGCAAGCATCAAGTCAGACATTTTGCATGCCATCTATTTAATATGAAGAATGGGACCAAGGTTGTCCCCATCTTTCAAACGAGGAACTGAGCCCAGAAGTTTATATTATTTGCTTAGGATGCATGAGAGACAAGATTTGTAAACAAAGATTCTGGCTTCAAAACCCCCATGTACTTGGGTTGGAGAGATGGCTTATCAGTTAAGGTGCTTGCTTATGAAGCCTAAGGACCCAGGTTCAACTCCCCAGTACCCACATGAGCCAGATGCACATGGTGTCACATGTGTCTGGAGTTCATTTGCAGTGGCGAGAGGCCCTGGTGTACCCATTCTCTCTCTATCTTCCTCTCTCTCTCTCTCTCAAATAAATAAATAAAACTAATATAAAATAAAATAAAAACTCCATGTACTTAATTATTTCCCTTAGCTTCTGGTACATTATATGAGAGTATTTTCATTCCCTTGCATGGACAATGAAATCAACTGAAACTGGACAATCTTAAGTGGTCTTGAATTCCAGAGCCAAACTATGAGACAAACTTACAGAAGCTCTTGCCCTTTCATTCTTGTTATCCAAGGTATACCCCAGCAAACTACTCTGCCTGGGTGTTTCACTCCTTGGCCAGTTTTCCTATAGTTTTAAAGACCCAGCCTTATCACATTTCATTACACGCTGTCCCCATTTGCAAGGCACTGAACTGGGTGTCAGAAGCAACATGGACACATACGATAAGGTAGGATTGGAACCCATGCTGCGGTCAGGAAACCTCCCCGCAGGGGGAAGGATAGAGCAGAGCCTGGCATCGGCACCGCTGAACTTACCTTTCCTGTAATTATTATGTCACTTCATTTCTAGGGACTGCAGGAAAATGCAGCTACCCAATAAGCTGGTTTCCTTCCAGACCAGCACCTTTCATATTCAGACAGAAGGTCAAGAGAAAGGACCCAAGTTGTATCCTTTCAACGAACCCCAGCAGGCCCTGCTCAGATTCGCATTCAACACTGAAAGATTGGCCTGAGCGGCTGATGAGGCTGGCACAAATGGAAGTATGAAGCCATTGATGCCAGACCAGGAGGTACCACTCTGCAGGGGAATTTTCCTTCATTATTTCCCATGAATTAAAAATCATCTCAGATTCTCTTCCTAAGCTAGTGTGGCCTGGGGCCTCAAAAATGACATCTGTTAGAAGCTGACTGCCATCCCAGGGCTTCTGTCGCGCATCACTCAGAATCAGGATAGAGTCCCACCGGCCTCTAGTCCACTCTCCAGCAGGAAATTAGGTCCTTCGCTCATCCATGGGACAAAAGCCAGCCAGGCCATTAGCCACCATGAAGAGGCCTAAAGGCAAGGAGCCATCCTCTTGGATCTAATTCATTTCAGAATCTTTGGTTCCCAGTCTCTCTCTCTCTCTCTCTCTGAAATGTGTTTGTTTCACTATGCCTCAGTGACTTGCATATTTTCTTAATTTTTACCATATCCTTGATCACTGACATAGGAGAGCTATCTTGACCCAGTCTGCCTGACCTCCGTTTGTCCATTCATTTACTCACTCCTTCATTCTCTATTTGCTGACAGCTATTAGATGTCAGAGTGTGTCCTGTGTGGAAGACATAAGTGCATTAAAAAAAACTTTCATATGTGAGAAATTTAAGGTGTAGTAAAGGAATCAGATGTGTAAATCAAACGCTGTAATGCACCCAATGAAGTTTTACAAAACTTAGAAACAGCACAGAGGAGGCTGGACAGACTGCTAAGCAGTTCAGACACTTGCCTGCAAAGCCTAAGGACCCATGTTAACTCTCCAGGTCCTATATAAGCCAGATGCACAAGGTGACACAAGTGCACAAGGTCACCCATGTGCACAAGATGGCACTCGCATCTGGTGTTTGATTGCAGTAGCTGGAGGCCCTGGTGCACCACTTCTCTCTTTCTCTCTCTCTTTCTCTCTCTCTCTTTCTCTCTCTCTCTCTCTCTCTCTCTCTCTCATGCTCTCACTCTCATAAAATTAATTAATTAATTAATAGGTTCCCAAAAAGAGAAAGAAATAGCACAGAGGAAGGTGAGACAGACTTTTGAGAATGGAGACACCTCCACAGAGGAGGGAGAGAAGGGGGACTATTGTGCTAGGCCCTAAGGACAAGGAGAGGGAGAATTCCAGAAAGAAGGCTCAGCAGAATCAAGCACAAAAGAACGAGAAATAGTCAGAGGGCTTTAAGGATCGAGACCAGGTTCTTCCTTCTCAAGTGTGAAGTGTGAAGAAGCAATGCAAAGAGACCCAGGAAAGAGGGACCAGGTTTTTTTAGAGGGCCTTGTGTGACCACTGGGGACTCAGACACTGTAAGCAGCATTCCTTTTTTAAGGCTTCCAATGAACCAAGTGCCTCACAATACATCACACATGCATCACACCAACTGGGCCTTGTTCAATCCTATGAAGGTAATGGTAGATTGAACCATAAGAAATTTAACAGTATTATAGCATTTTGACTTAGAGATTTGGAAACCCCATGGCCCAGCCTAACAGTTATTGTCATCACCATTTAAGAGCTGGAGTGGAATTAAATTGACTGAACGAAATTAAAGCATCTTCATTTCTTGCCAGGGCCACACAGCTACTAAGGGAAGGGGCAATGATTCAAACCCAGACAGTCCGACAAGCACTGTCAGAGGATAAGTCAAATTTTACATAAGGAACCAGAAGATCTCAAACATGGAAGAGGGAACTATGTGGTTCCCTAAAGCATCATGGGAAGAGGAGAAACTCCCTTCAGCAAAAGGGTAGCCGGCAGATCCTAAGACTATCCAGGCAGACAGCCAGTGCAGTTGGATGAGAGAGAAGGGCAAGGACATAAGTGGAAGATGAAATTTGAGATGGGACATAGGACAAGATTATGACAGGCTTTGTGGCCCGGTGAGAAAGGAGAATGAAAACAGATATTTATCTGGCTCCTTATTAAAGAACTACCTTGAAATGGATTTAAAATGTTTACATATGCCCAGAAACTAGAAGAAAATGGTAAAAACACCATGCCATAGGCTGGCAGCACTTTCTTGAATATGAACCCCATAACGGGCTTCTCAAGGAAAAAGATATGCTAAGGTGGTTGCATTGGGCTAAACATCTTCACAGCAAAGGAAATAATAGAGGAATGAAGAGACAGACTGGGAGGAAATATTTTTAGACAGTACATTGGACAAGGGGCTAATATCTAAAACACATAAGGAATTCCAACTACTCAACAACAATAAAACAACCACAGTAATAACTGAGCAAAGAGGCTGAAGACATGGCTCAGCAGTTAAGGCGCTTGCCTGGAAAGCCTAATGATCTGGGTTCAGTTCTGCAGTGCCCATGTAAAGCCAGATGCACAAGGTAGCACATGCATCTGAAATTCATTTGCAGTGGCTGGAGGCCCTGGTGTGTCCATTCTCTGTGTCTCTATTCTATCTCTGCTTGCAAACCAATCAATCAATCAATAGATAAAATACTTAAATTAAAAAACTGGGGCTAGAGAGATAGTTTAGTGGTTAAGGGGCTTGCCTGCAAAGTCTTAGGACACAGATTTGACACCCCAGAACTCACATAAGCCAGACACACAAGGTCAAGGATGGGCACGAGGTGGCATGTGCATCTGGAGTTCAATTACAGTGACTAGAGGCCCTGGCATGCCAATTCTCTCTCTCTCTGTCTCTCTCACTCACTCTCTCACCCTCTTTCTCTCACTCTTGCTCTCTCTCATTAAAAAAATCTGAGGGTTGGAGAGGTGGCTTAGCAGTAAAGGCACTTGCCTGCAAAGCCCAAGGACCCAGGTTCAATTCCCCAGTACCAAGTAAGCCAGATGCAGAAGGTGGTGCATGCATCTGCAGCTCATTGCAGTGTCTGGAGGCCCTGGCGTGCCCATTCTCTCTTTGTCTCTCTCTCAAATAAATTAATTAATTAAATATCTTTAAAAAAACTGAGCAAAGGATTTGAATATATGTTTCCCAAAAGAAAATATACAATTAGTCAACAGATACATGAAAAAATGCTTAATATCTTGATTCATAAGAGTAGGAACTTCCCTGAGAAATCACATCATAACTGTTAAATCACTATTATCAGAAATAGGAAAGATAAAAAGTGTTGGTCAGAGTGTGAAGAGAGGGGTACTTATACATGAATAGATATATTATAAATTAGTACAACCATTTTGCAAAAGATTAGGGAGGTGCCTAAAAAAAAAAAAAGAAAGAAAGAAAGAATGAACGAAAACAGCCCATAAAATTAGAAATATCACTTAATGGGCTGGGAAGATGGCTCCAGGGCTAAGAATGCTTGAATAAAGGCCCAAGAGAGCCTGGTTTTCCCTGATTTTGATGTCCTAGCACCCACATAATCAGCTGGGCATGACCACACATAGCTGTAACCCCAGTCCAGTGTGTAGTTGCTTGTGTCCCAGATGTGTGTGCCGAGAACAGAGTAGCACATTGGGTATCTTCCGCCGTCAATCATCTCAGTGTCTCTCACTGAACCTGGAGCTACTATGTTTGTTCAGACTGGCGGCCTAGCAAGCCCCAGCAATCCTCAAATTGCCCCTCCTCACTGGACTGGGGTCACAGGATTGCTGGGGCTTGCTAGGCTGCCAGTCTGAACAAACATAGTAGCTCCAGGTTCAGTGAGAGACACTGAGATGATTGACGGCGGAAGATACCCAATGTGCTACTCTGTTCTCGGCACACACATCTGGGACACAAGCAACTACACACACACACACACACACACACACACACACACACACACACACACAACCTAAGTGTCCTCTTTGGTTACATCCACAAGCCAATGAGTTAACAAGGCCAGTAACTACTTCACACCCATTAATCTGCCCCAATAGATACCAAAATAGCAAGAGAACTTCAGACTGGCAGCCCAGCCCCGAGACTATCATATGACAAACAGAGAAATCCCATCTCGAAAATTTACCCCTTGCCTTCCAGCTTTTATTGGTTTTCTTTCCAACATGGAAATGGCTTTCCCTTGATTCACGAGCACACACTTTCATTTCCTTTCCCATTTATAACATTCTGCTCTGAGCAGCATTTTCTCTTCCGAATCTGTTGTAAAAGAAATTATGACATTTCACTGAACACAAAGTCAAACATCTATATGTTTGACTGTGAACACACAGATACGTGTAATACAAGCATGAATGGCTTCCATATGTTTTTTGAAAGACTAAGTTTCTAGAACAAGAGGGCATCCAATATTAATCACACACACGAATTGCACTTAACAGTCTGCCAGTGGCTTTGATTTTTGAGAAAATTAACATTTTAGTCTATGTAAATAATCTCTGCCTTTGAAGGAAACAGAAAGTGATTTTTCCCCCTGAGACAGAATTTTCTCCTTCTGCTTTGTATACACTAGCTAAGGTCAAGGGAAAATATCTGCGGCTGCCTTGCTCCAGTCACCTTCACTCGACCTTAGTATCCAGAACAGCTGACAGATGATGCTTTGCGAGCCAAGCCTTACTCTGTATCTAAAGGAGATCAGGCAGCCTTTCTGGACAATGCCATGTGGATTCTGTGTTCATTTTCAGCGACACATGAGATCAGTCACAAAGCAGTTGCTACAGCAGGTGGCTCTTTCCTGCCAATCCCCAGAAAACACAGATCTGCTGAGCTTTTATTTGATCTTCTGGAGGCTTTAAAGCATCATTATATGATTGCGTTGCCTCTTACATGTGTTAACGTGTGTGATATACTTTCAAATAGCAGCACTGTGGTGAATCTGCCCCCACCCTCCGAGATAAGGAAAAAAAAAAAAGACTTTGATGACTCTCTGGATCCACTCTAATGTGGCATGATAATTCCCACTGTGATCTTCAGAAAACTGCAAAGCCCAAGGGATTCAGCTTGTTGCCCACCTTCTCCTAGGAAACAGACTCCCGGACAAAATCAAAATCACTTCTAAGAAATCATGGGCTCTTATAGCATAGCATGTCATTCCAGGAAAAGAAACTTCAGTGGTAAGTTTTTGTTGTTGTTTTGTTTTGTTTTGTTTTGTTTTTTTTTTTTATAAAACTATGCCTATGGCAAGTATTTGGTTAGAAGTGTTCTGATGTGTGATCATGACACCAATTAGCATGACTAGAGGGATCCTGTCCACTGACTTTAGCTTCCCTGAGGAGTCCCACAGGTGGCTTCAGTCACAGCCATAGCAATGAATGAATAGGGCTGTCCTGACACCTGCTCAAGAGCGCTCCCCCTCACTAGCTATGGGACCAATCTTAAGTCCCTCTCTCCATCTGCACGTCCCTCATATGAAAATGAGGTTATTCATTCAAATAACTCTAGCAATATGTACCAAGACAGAGAGACACTAAGTGAGACATGGCATTCTAATTACAGAATGCTCCAAGGTTGAGATAAAGGATGAGGGAGATCTTTCTGTCTCTCTCTCTCTCTCTCTCTCTCTCTCTCTCTCTCCCTCCCTCCCTCCCTCTTTCTCTGTCAAATAAATAAATAAAAATATTAAAAAATTAAAAAAGGGCTGGATGGATGGATGGCTTCGCAGTTAAGGCATTTGCCTGCAAAGCCAAAGGACCCAGGTTTGATTCCCCAGGACCCAAGTTAACCAGATGCACAAGGGGGCACACACATCTGGAGTTCATTTGCAGTGGCTGGAGGCCCTGGTGCACCCATTCTCTCCCTCTCTCTCTCTCTCTCTCTCTCTCTTTCTCTCTCTCTCTCTCTTTCTCTGTCAAATAAATAAATAAATAAATAAATAAATAAATAAATAAATAAATAAATATTTTTTTAAAAGAAAGAGAGTGATCTGTTGGAACTGGCACAGGAAGATTTCCAGCACACACTGACCACTATAAATGAAAACAAAGCAAATCACACAACCAAAATTGAGAAGATAGTTCCACTTGCTAAGAAAAAAAAAAATCCTTTTTACAAGTGAACTGTAAACTACCATATGCTTGTGCGTAAATAAACAGAAATGCATGTGTGGTGTATGCCTGTCCATACATAGACAGATGTGAAAGTGTACTTACTCATGATAGTGTGATAGCAGGAGGCGTTACCAGGGAAGAGAGTATTGCTGAAATGCAGGAAGGAGAGAATGTTATCAACACCTGTGTTCTTTGGCACTCTCGATTTTCTTCTACAATGACAATGAGTTTATATGCTCTGTGTAGGACTTAAAATGAAGCTGAATTGATTCATTTATTTATTTAAAATTCAAATAGTTGCCGCTCTGATATTCCTTTGTTTCAAGTCATTCCTTCCCTTCCCTTCTTGCAATGAAATGTTACCAGCCTTGCTTTCTCAGCCTTTATTAGAGCTCCAAATAGCCAGACCACGTAGCCAATGATGTATGAATGGGTGGGCTGGAAGAACCGTGCAGTGGTACCTTTTATTTCTGCCTTGAGAGGATAAGATACCGAGAGCCACAGCACTTATTTTGCCAGTGTAAAGTGTCAAAGCTAAGAGAATTACAGAGGCCGGGCCACATGTTCTTTAGCCACTAAACCAACATCAACAGCTGCCTGCCTCCAGAATTCTTGCATTAGTAAGAAATATAAATCTCTGTTGGTTTAAGCTACTGTTCATTGAGTTTTTCTTTGTTGCTAATAGCTGCGTGCATTCCCAACTAACATGAATGCTTAGCATGTGCCTGGAAAAACCACGCTGGTCTTAGCAGAGAGAGGAGGGACCATTGGCAGCATAAAAATGCTGAAGAATATAAGATCCAAAGAACAGAGGCTATAAATAGCAATCAAATGGAGTTCCCTGCTTTCTTCAAAAGAATGCTAAGTCCATTACACAAGATCATGTGTGGAAGGGATTTATAAATAGGACAATAGCATACAGATATAAGGAATGTTCTGGCTCATGTGACCAGGGTGTGCCATGTAAGGATTGTGGCTAAGATGTTATACTCTTGCACTTGAAATCTTGGCATAGCACTTACACAAACTATGAGTCTTAGCAAAATTATGTCATTTCTCTGCACCTCTGTTCTGTAATCTGTAAAATCATATCATAATAGTAAATACCTCCAAGGGGATATGGTAAGGATTAAATAATAAATTAAAGTTCAGTAGAGAACCCAGCTCATGAGGAACCTCAGAATGGATCCATCATTGTTATCTTATGATAACTCTAAAGGCCCTGTCATATCAAAATGAACCCCCACTGCCTCCCCACTACTCAGAGAAACCCCCACAACCTTTCCTCTAACTTAAAGCACCCGGGGTCACACAGCACTTGCCTGAGGAAGGCTAAGCCTTGATCTTCCAGAAATGTGTCCAGGGTAACTATGATAAGCAAACCAGGCTACTAGGGGATAAACAGAAGGCAGAAGACTTGCTCTGTGCTCTTGGAAAACTGAAAGAGATAAGACATGAGCCCAGGAAAAGTAAAAGAACATGCAAGAAATGAGTAATGGCTCAGTGCAGGGTAGGAACCATCAGAAGCACATGATTAATTGCCAAACAATTAAGGAAGGATTAGAGAGATCTCAAGACCAGAGAAGACAGAGGGAGAAATGATCCAGGGATCCTTCTAGCAAGAATGTAAATCTACACTGATCATGGCATGGCTTTAGATAAGCAGAGCAGAGGGGCATCCCAGGGAGAAGAAAGGGGAGGATGTTTATCCCTGAAAACAGGATGCTTCCAAGAATATCTGAGTGTGGAGACCCCAAGGGAGGAGTGAAACAAAGGGGTTATAAAAGCACGCTATGTATAAGGAGCAGGAGAGATTCAAAGTCAGCATGGAGACAAGACTGTGGAAGCCCTGAGACAGATGCAGAAGTTCCCAGCACAGCCTGGAGACCATGGATGGTTGTGGAGAAGCCGAGTGAGCTGAAAGACCAAGGTCGTGTGTTCGCCCAAGTCAGTAAGCACCAGATAGGATTTCAGGGGTGGAAGGGTCAGTCTGCATCAGGAACTCAGCCCAATGAATGGGGGCTGTGGCAGTGACGCACTTACATTTGATGATGGTAAGGACCCCTCACTCAGATACACCAGGGGAGAAAACAAAACCAATAGCCAATTAGCACACAAGACACACACACACACACACACACACACACACACACACACGTGGCAAATCCTTTCTGGTTTTATTTCACCTCTGCACACAACAGTTGATCAGCTGAGCTCTCTCATGCTGCAAGACTTGAGGAAAATAGCT
The DNA here is from genome assembly GCA_036365145.1 of Orientallactaga sibirica. Taxonomy (NCBI): domain Eukaryota; kingdom Metazoa; phylum Chordata; class Mammalia; order Rodentia; family Dipodidae; genus Orientallactaga; species Orientallactaga sibirica. The sequence continues at coordinate 1,823,659 of JAEOAD010000044.1, read as the reverse complement.
CACACCGCTGAGTTTGGAGTACGTGAAGGAGAATGAAGTTTAGGAACCAGGCAGGCAGGGGATTTCATGCAATTCGCAATGCACCTAGGAGTGATGGGCTCCAAGAGAGACAGAGAAGCTGAAGACGATCTGTGAGGAGAGCTTTGATCCATCTTGACCAAGGATCATGCAGGCTTCCACTGAGTTCTACTCAGTTTAATCTCCCAAACACTGAGGCAATCTCTCCTGTGTGCACAGCCCCTATGAACAACAGAGTTAGTGTGAGCTAGCAGGTCTCAGGGTTGTGTGCAGATGTCCAAAATGCAGAACGCAGTGATCACAGACATAAGGAGCAATCAAGTGCTTATAAGCTCAAAGTACAGGTGATATACCTGGATGTGCTAAGGCAGGAGAGAGAGAAGGCACAAATGAGGTGATCTCTAAAGATAAACAGGCCATTGGAGAATAGAGAAGAGATCTAGAGAAAGCAACTTACAGTTCTGGTCCTGATTACAGGAAAGCTTTATGCTTGCTTAAGAGCAAAGTCATGCCAGGCATGGTGGTACGTGCCTCTCATCTCTGCATTTGGGAGGCAGAGGTGGGGCTAGAGCGAGACCCTACTTCAAAAAAAAATTAAAATTTAAAAAAAAAAGGAAAGTCATCCAGTCCTGCTGTAAGAAATGGAGGAATAAACATCAGCTTGAGCAGATGAATTTTGAAAGATGCCTGAGAGCGTGGGATGCAGTGTTTTTCTTAACCAAAGGAAGTCACTGAAGGATCTCCGTGGGGAGTGGACAGGCACTGCTGTTTGTGTGTTTAGAAGATAAATCAGACCAAGGTAGGTGGGTCTGCACGGAGAGAAGCATCTCCACAGAAGAGGGCTTGGATGTCAAGCCTCCACCTGTGCCAGTGGCAGCAATAGCGAAAAGGAGGAGCAGACATTGAGCAGTTTCTGGAAAGGACGCTGGGCCTGGCTGTGTATACCCGTAACTTAGGATGCTAAGACAGGAGAAGCACCACATGTGGCAAACCTGAGCTACATAACAAGACCCTGGCTCAATACAAATGAACAAATTCCAGGACCTGGGATGTTGAACGGTTGCTATGAATTGAGCCGGGAAACAAGTGTACAGTAAATGAATGTGTTCACACAGCTCCAGCTGTACCGTAGGTGGAAGATCTCTTGCGATTTTTGTGTTCATTAAAAGTCCCCTACCATCCCCACCAAAAACTCTCCACCAGTTGTAATTATGCTGCCTAAAATGTCTGTTGTGTGTGTCTTTTTTTCTCTCTCTCTCTCTCTGAGGCAAATGCAACAAGGTCTCCCATTAAAATGTTACTGTCATCTGGAAGGCAAAACATATCAAGCTTTTATCTATTGTTAACACCTCAGATAGCATGAGTTTAACAGATTAGCTACCTCAACATTTCACAAGGAAAGCAAAGAGCTGCACCTAACATGTGACGAGGGGTTCAGTGTTCATGCCCGGGAGAGAATGCAGAACAGCCCATCGGTGGGGAAGGGGAGTGTGGTAGTTTGAATATATGTCCCCCAATATATTCAGTATTTTATTAGTTATAGTTTGCATCTGAAATCACCTTGCTAGAGGCAATGTCACTGGGGGCTGGTCTTAAGATGTTGGTGGTGGGTTTGAGATTCCATTGTAAAGATATGCAAAGTGTGCCTAGCAGGAATTCCTGAAGTGTGCTGGGCTTTTGGCAGTAGTTTTTTTTGCTCTGTGTGCTGTGTGCCTGGTTGGTTTTTCTCTCTTGCCTGGTCTTGTGAGAGCAGGCCGCTTCTTCTGCCATTATGGAACTTCCCCTGGATCTGTAAGCTTCAATAAATAATATCCCTTCCTCCATAACTGTGCCTGGTCTGAAAGTTCATCTCAGCGAACCTGAAGCTGTCTGCTACAGTAAAGTGGTACCAAGGAGTGTGGGGTGAGATGAACCAGATCGTGTGGATGTTCATCTTTTGGAACCTTTGTTTTGGAGGAATGAGCATGGACTTGGTGCTTGCAACTGAAGATGCCTTCTGGAGTGGTAAGCCAAGTTTTATGGACTATTCTGATGAGAGTTTGAGAATGCTAAGTGCAGACAGTATTGAACTTCGAGGCTTGGCTTATGAGCTTTCTAAGAGGAAGGAAAGAGTGCAGAGGACTTTGTTGGAACTGGGCTACTGGCATAAGGGATGGCTACGTTCCGCTATCCAGGCCCAGAAAGTTTGATCAAGGTTAAATTTGTAATGGACTGATGTGCTTGGCTAAAGATAATGGACTGAGATTTTAAGATTTTAAGTTGGAAAAACCTCAAGCAAGTTAAAATTATAGAGGCACTGAGACTGGTTTTAGAATACTAGAGCTGCTATTGTCAAACATATTAGCAATCTTAAGGAAGGTGCAAGGAAGGTGGCCTGACTGCTTTACATTAAAACAATGGAGAGGATGCCTGAGGAAAGATTGTTAGAAATGCAAACTCTTGGAAAGAGTTGACTGGAGAAGAAAACTGCTTTTCAAGGCTATGATTTATTTTGTTCCTGGATTAAGAATATGGCTGTGTCCTGCACACCTGGTATTAGTTTTGGAAATATGAAAAATGCATGGAGTGGTCATGAATTGCACATGGTTCCAGGAGCCGCTGCTGAGATGCGGCATGAGGCAGGGCAGGAAGACCCTGAGGAATAGGCTGAAAGAGCCTTTGGAAGATGGGCCGTGGTTTGCATGGAGACATGAAGATGTTTTGGATATACCAGGACTGTGCAAAAGGGCTACCATGGAGTGCAGTGTTGGCATGGGATCAAAGTTTTCCCTGGTGAAACTGCCTAGCTGGAGGGGTGGAAATGAAAAACCTGGAGACTGTCAGTCTCTGGTTATATTGAACTTGAACTGCAGAAGTTTGATGACTGCTGATGGTGGTTCAGTTTGCATTGTTCTAGTTTCTCCTTGCTATGCCTTATACCAGTTTAAAATGTGTACTCTGTGCCTTTACATGTTGAAAGTATTTAACTTGTTTGATTTTACAGGACTCACTATCTTAAGTTGATCAAGACTGTGAGAACCTTTGAAATTGGACTGAGTACAATTTACAATGTGTGATAGTTATAAATCTATTGGGGGCCAGGAGCTAAATCTATTGGGGCCCAGGGGTGGAATGTGGTAGTTTGAATATATGTCCCCCAATATATTCAGTATTTTATTAGTTATAGTTTGCATCTGAAATCACCTTGCTAGAGGCAATGTCACTGGGGGCTGGTCTTAAGATGTTGGTGGTGGGTTTGAGATTCCATTGTAAAGATATGCAAAGTGTGCCTAGCAGGAGTCCTGAAGTGTGCTAGGCTTTTGGCAATAGTTTTTGCTCTGTGTGCTGTGTGGCTGGTTGGTTTTTCTCTCTTGCCTGGTCTTGTGAGAGCAGGCTGCTTCTTCTGCCATTATGGAACTTCCCCTGGATCTGTAAGCTTCAATAAATAATATCCCTTCCTCCATAACTGTGCCTGGTCTGAAAGTTCATCTCAGCGAACCTGAAGCTGTCTGCTACAGGGAGTAAGGCCAGATGTCACTGAACTGAGTCCTAAAGGCAGAGAAATCCATTTGCAGTGGCTGGAGGCCCTAGTGCTCCCATTCTCTCTCTCTCTCTCTCTCTCTCTGCCTCTTTCTCTCTGTGTCTGTCTGTCACTCACAAGTAAATAAATAAAAATAAAATTTTAAAAGTTTTTAAAAAATTCATTTGCCAGGAGTGGTGGCACATGCCTTTAATCCCAGCACTTGGGAGTCAGAGGCAGGAGACTCGCCATGAGTTCAAGGCTGAGACAACAACATACTGAATTCCAGGTCAGCCTGAGCTTTAGTGAGACCCAACCTCAAGTAACATAAAAAATTGACAATAACAACAAAGTAGAGGAGAGGAAAAGGCTTCTGTGGTAGTTTGAATAGATGGCCTCCAAAATATTCAGTGTTTTATTAGTTTATAGTTGGCATCAGCAGCCACCTGGCTGGAGGCAATGTCACTGGGTGGATCTTAAGGTGTGGTGATGGGTTTAGGATTTCAATCTAAAGATATGCAAAGTGTGTCTAGCTGGAGTTCCTGATGTGTGCTGTGCTTTTGTCTTTTGTCTTGTGGCTTCACTCTCTGTGTTTGGTCCTGTGAAGGCAGGCCAGCTTCTTCTGCCATTATGGAACTTGTGCTGGATCTGTAAGCTTCAATAAATCTCTTCCTCCATATCTGTGCCTGGTCTGGAAGTTCATCTCAGCAAACCTGAAGCTGTCTATTACAGCTTCAATTGGTGTAGCAGAGTAGTAAGTTATTAACATTATTAACGTTATTAAAGTTATTAACGTGCCATGGGGTAGAGAAGTCACAAACTGGACGAAGCTGCAGGGCAAAGGATCTCTGCCTCCATCTCACCAACATCTGGAGCATGCCCAGGGTCCACAGACTGTCCCTGAAAAATTTAACCAAAAGAGTCCGCTGTGTTGCTCCCTATTTTAAACACTTCCATTATCCCAGTGGATGGGAAATTCATGGCAATCACTGTGGAAGTGTTTATGATTCAAATATCAGGTAGTAGACAGAAGGTGAACTGAGTCTCACATATTCTGCAATCCCATCATCTCTGTCAAAAATGGGCAGCTAGTGTGTGTCCCAGAAGTTTTACAACCGTCGGCCACCTTTGGTTTTCTGATCCCCATGCAGGACTGGGAAGGGCAGGCACGTCAGTGGGACCCAACACAAGCAGATGGCACCAGCCTCGAGAGGTGACAAAATTGAAGGGAAACTAGAAGTCATTCATAGGTTTCTGGTTCCCTTTACCTGCCATGACAACTGACAGGCTTGTTTTTCCATGCCCCAAATTCTGCAGTGGAAGAGAAAGGTTGATAGGTGTGTTAATCATCAAAATAGATGTTCAGAAACCTCGAGTGGCAGGGGACCATCTGCCCTCCAAGACAGAGAGCTACTCAACATTTCAAATGAAAACCCAACACGCCTCCATTTTAATTGGTTTTTCTCACTTCTTCATAGAACGTATTTATGTATCTTTGGTTTCAGAGTGTGAGGTTCATTTTTCTCACCCACAAAATAAAAATATTGGCTTAGATGACCTCTCAGCTGCCTTTCCCAGTCAAATTCTATCATTTTAAAACTAAACAGATGCATATGTGAGTAAACATATGCCTATATCTGCAAACATATACATAGATAATATATACATACATCCATACACACTCATGATACATAAATATGTAAATATGCTTTTGTATATATAGGTGTACATATGTGTGTATACACCTAAACTGTGAAGAGTATGAGAGTATATTGACAGGCCATCCTAATTGTAAAGCTCAAAGACATGTTCTCTTAACTTCTGACATGTATTTAGCCTCATGGGCTTCATGCTCTGAGTTTAAAATAGTAAAGACTTGGAATCACGGGTGGAAAATGGGTTTCAACTTGCTTGCCAAATCTTATCCTTTGCCAAGATCATTATGTTGAAAAGCACCGGTGAAGCGATGCCTGGGCTCAGCATAAAAGAGTGCTTATATTTATAATGAGTATTTATACATAGTGAGCATTTATAATGAGTAATTAAAATAAGTCATAACATGAGGCAGATCATACATGATACTTCTATTGCCCTCAATAAGCCTATTAAAGTCTAAATCCTGTTCCCTTTGGGGAAGAGCTATCATGGGGACAAAAGAGAAGCTGGAGTTGATGTATCCTTTGGGGCTTCACCGCCAAAGAAACAACATCTGAAGAAATGGCATAATTTGCCTGTGGTCAAAATGTGAACTTCGGCATTGTGAGTCCAGATCCATTAACTACACCACACACCTTTCGTATACCTCATCAAGCCCTATAAAAAGAAATGCCTACCCATGGCTGGCAAGTCAATCATGCAGGATCCCATCAGGAAGCAGGAACCTCCCAACCAGAAAAAAAAATCAGCTAGGGAGGAACTAGTTACCCGAAAACTGATGAGCTTCAAAACAAACCAAGGGGAGCAACCTGGGGGTTAGGAGCAGCAAAACGTTGTTCTCATCCTTTCTTTGAAAAGAACCAGGGAGATTCCGTGATCCCAGAACCACATCAGAAGCCAAAGGTTGGCACTATGGAGGGAGAAACCAACCATGGGAGAGTTAGAAATAGCCTGCTTCCCACTTTCTTTCCAGCCTTTTGGCAAGTGGCAGAGAAAAGGCCCTCCAAAATCCCCACCGACCAAATTCAATTAGAAAACATTGACCAAGAAAACCTGGGAAACAACACTGCGTAATTGTGACAATTACAGGTAGAGATGAAGTAACATATTGTCAGATAAGCAGACGTTGAATTTCAGAGCATAAAGTTAAAATAAAAGGCTACATCCACAGCTTTGGAATAGATCCAATTATCTTCCTAATCCACTATCATATTTTTCTCCTCTCCTCTCTCCTCCTCTCCCATCCTCTCCCTTCCCCTGCCCTCCTCCTCCTCCCCTTCTTCTTCCTCCTCTCTGTCTCTCTCTCTCCTCTTTTTCTCTCACCTCCAGACTTATACCCAAGAGACACAGATACCAAAACCAAATTAACAACTATCTCCAACCCAGATCACTCCAACTCTCCTATGAAGGTTTAAGACAAGAAAGAAGAAAAAAAAGAAGAAGAAGAAGCTGGCAGAAGGGCAGGCCCAGGAGAGGTAGCTCTCCTTAGAGACCTATAAGTTAAATGAGAATGCCTGTAGAGCAATAGACTGGAGATTAGGCTGAAGCTACGAGATCCTTGACTTAATGTGTGCCGATGATCTCATAAAACAATCATTCTTTAAATGTGGTCCTGATCTCTATATCAAAACTAATTTAAGACCTTTAATAAAAACCTAAACTTAATACAGCCACCAAACCTGGGCATAGAACCTGAATATTGTACTTTAAGTAGAGTTTCTAAGATGTGTTCTGAATAAGTTGCTAGAATAAGGAAATCCTTCGCATCAACCTTAAGATCCAGGAATCACTACAGGCATTATTTCTTCCCAGGTAAATCAGTGATAGCCCTTAGTGATCCATGCCATCTACAACTCTCCCGGATGTCCTGCTCTGTTTGATGATCCATGAGAATCCCTGTCCATTTCCCAATCTGTTTCTGGGGCCCATTCCACCTCTGGAGCGTGTGTCTACAGTTCTTTCCTTTGTCCCTGTCCCTCAGGAGATTTCTGATGGTTTGGAAGGCTTGCTTCCTCTCTTCACTACAATCATCCCCCATTCTCACTCCTGCTGTCTCACCCAGAACTCCTCGAGGAGGGTCCTTTCCTGAAGCCGAGGGCCTGAGCTGACAGCTCCTCTCATTTCCTATGTCACTCTAAAGTAGCAGAGGAAGTGGCTGGAGTACACACAGCTGCCCCAGCTGTGAGTCTAGGAGGCTTGCCCATTCCAGGTGGCAGTGGCCCTTTCCCCTCTGGGAATGACTGTGACTAAAGGGTCCTGAGGGCTGGTGCTGTGTGGCAACTGACCCTAGGAGGCCAATTGCTTTCCCACGTCCCCCCACAGGGAAACCTTGACTCCACAGACTGACAGGATCCCGTTCTTCTACTCCACAGGAAAGGGATCAGGATGTGGCATTTTTATCTGTGCCAGGGATAACAGTGTTTCTTTTTCTTTAAACAATCAACAGAGGCCACTTTCCGGGGGATGGAAGATGAAAAGACAGTGAGATTACCTGCCAGGACCATTTAGGCTTTAATGATTTTCACGTGAGCACTTCCAGAACCGCTGTACAGCCACCGAGTCATAGGATGCTGTTCTAATAAAATTAAAATTACTAAAATAAACCACCAGACATCTGGAAAGCACCGAGAACACAACATATTATGTAAACTGACATCCAAATATTGTACACCTACATAGCCCTTGAGTTACAACAAAGGCATTATGCATGCTAAAGCCTTATTTGTTAAATTTTAATTTCCTTGTGAGTAGACTTTAATCACTAGGTAGCCAAATCACATTCAATACCAATTTCCTTTATGCTGTCCAGTGGGCTATAGTTTCTTTGCATCAAATTCTCAAATTCCCATTTGCATACTTTTTTGAGCACAAACACAAAACACAGGCTGTTCAAGTGAGAGGTAAAGTTGTTTACAGGCATCCAAATAAAAGGTTGTCCTCCTTTTCCTATCTAGCTATGTTAGAATCTAACAGAGACGGATTCAAGGTAAGATTGAAGTTTCAATATGAATACTTTGTGACTCTGTGAGAATCGAGCTCTGCACATCACGCTTCAAAAAGAGAGAGAGCAAGAACACTAAGCACCGAATGACATTCAATGTGATCATGAATATTGATAATATTATATTTATTTTAAATATAATGTATTCATCCGTACTCAACCAAAAGTAAAATTAAACTCATCAGGATCAGAATAACTGTTTGGTTTTGCAAAAGTCAAGGACCCTCGTAGTGTGGTTTAATGACTTCTTGTTTGTGCTCTGTTTGCATAAATTATCCATCAAGAGCAGCCATCGCTCCGGATGCAGTGTGCCACTCGCGGAGGAATGAGAGACACATCAGGCCCCTCATTAAGGGAAATGCGCTTGGAATGAAGTTCATTCCGCGTCTGGCAAGGATCTGCTGTCTCCATTCTCCATTGTTTTGCACCAATTCCATTTGAAGTTAGAATTGTGCTAGCGGACCTGGGTTTTTAAAAGCAATGGACGCAGTCACACAATAGAGGTTGTGAGAGACAGCCACAGTTCCCTTAGCCAAATGTGGTAAAGAAAAGGAGAAATCCAGCATCAGGGATTCAAGGCAATCAGAAGAGTCTCTGAGGTTGCAGGGGCTGGGAGAAACACTCTGTCTGTTCATTTAGCTGTTAATGTACCACACACACACACACACACACACACACACACACACACACTCAAATCCTATTTCTTCAATATCTACATAAATTCTTTCTATCTCATGGTGTTACTCTCCAATAAACTGGGTATGGACCAGACCCAAGTCATGCTGTGTAAAATACTAATTAAGTAAGACAGGCAAAAAAATAATAGCATCCTTGTTTCCCATGGCACAATCATCGTGTTCCAGTCTGAACACATCCTGCAGGTATTCCAGTGTAATTGTGTTACTTAACTCAGGAAAGCCTCTTAGAATGTTGTTTTCTAGAAAAAAAAAAATAGATAATACAAAATGAAGTGCTAGAGCATGAGTGGAGCCACACGATAGGAAGAGAGAGAGAGGAGAGAGAGGAGAGGGAGAGGGAGGGAATCTTCCCAACAGAGTGATAAGATGTTATGTTTCTGAGCTATGCAGAGCTGAGCATATGTTGTAGTGGAATAAAAAATGCAGGTGATTCCAAGGGAAGGAAGAAACACTCTTCTTATTGCAATCTTAAATAAAATTTCCTGTGTACCCAGAGACAGCGCAGCTTGGTTCACAGGCATTCTGCTCTGAAATAAGAAACTGAACATTATCAAATGATGATCGTCACCATAAACTGGCCTTGGCTAAACCTGCCCTCAAGGCTGAGACACTATTACCAGCAGCTTAAGCTTGTCACAAATGCTATGTGCAAGACAGCATATTCTTGCAAAAAGCTTCGCAGCTGGGGCCCAGAGTAGGGCTGTAACTGGCTTAGACTGGCCTTTAAGTCTCTAAACTGATACCCAAACCAGCTGAGATGTGATGTGCTTAGTTATAAAGTATATCCCCAGGCCTAGTAATACCCCATAATACCACCTTATTGATAGGTCCAAGTACACGAAGGGACACCATATACACAGGTGATAGGAAACAGCTGAACTCCATTTACACAGAGGACAGGAAAAGAGGGGAAGGAATTGAAATTACAACAGGCAAGTGTGACAGGTATTAAAAGGCAGAAGTAAGAACAATAAAGTGATTAAACAGGGACAACATTGTCAGGAGAGTGCCGAGAGAGTGAACTAAGAGACTGAATGTCAACCCATTCACACGTGGAATACACAGCAAGCAGCCTATACAGAAATCTTTCATAAGACCTTATCTTGAGTAATATGAAATTACCATTTTGGTTGATGCCATATGACCCAAATTAGTAGTTCCATGTGTTTTAATCTAATATTTCTGCCTTACATCAGAATCTTGTAGAGCACCTAAATCATATGAGGCAATTAATAAATATTTGTAGCATGGAAGAGTAAATAAATAAATGAATTTTCAAGTATTTAAAAGAAAGTGTTTAACTTAATGAGCAAGAATTTCCTAGTTTATTAGCATAGAGAACAGTCTTACATAGATTTATTTTTGACAACTCCACTGATCACTCTTCCATCCAACATAACTTCTTTTAGTCCATATTTGGATTTATGCTGCCTATGACCATAAACATTAGCCATCTACAGACATGTCAGTAACCACCCTATTGCTCATGAGAGCACCAGTCATCATGGCTAGTGAAAATAATATGGCCCATGTCCTTTTGTAAACTTGTTGGATTTTAATTGAGAAGGAAATACCACAGGATCCAACAATGATTGCTTACTTTCAAGTCTTTGCACTGGTTGACAAGTGTTCACGGAAATGTCCAACTTTGTTGAAGAAATTTGAGTTTGTTTTGAATATCTAGCTTGTCTGGACAGGTGGTAATCCCTTGGCATGGTAAGATGCCAACGCCATTCTTTCAGTTGTGCAAGCCAAAACCTTTGCAGGGATCCTTCCTTAAGGGTTTTTGGTTTGTTGTTGTTGTTGTTGTTGTTGTTGTTGTTAGTTTCTTCATGCCCCAAATCCAATCTATCAACAAATCTTAAAGTCCCACCTCCATAGATCCCCTACCCAGCCACTACTCACCATGCCTTTTCTACACACACACACACACACACACACACACACACACACACACACACAAAGCATGATCCTTGCCTCCAATTACTCCAAGAACCACTGGTTGTTCTTCTGACTTCTGCTTTCCTTCCCTACACTGTATATTCTGTAGACCATAAAAACCACCACCCCCCAGAAAAACCTTCCATTAGCTTCTGGTTCACTCAGAGAAAGAGCCAAAGACCTTACAATACTCTGCAAGGCCACCCTGTTTTTTGCACAGCCCCTTGTTACCTCCCTGCACCCATCTGCTCTGACACACAGGCCTCCTCGGACTTCCACTTCTCCTCTGAGTGCCCTCTCCAAGTTGCTCTGCCTAAAATGACACCAACTCTTCACCAGCTCTCTGCATCTCATTTCTCTGTTCATTATGTCCTCTTAGCCCTTGTGAGAGTGGAAAGAATGTCAATACAATCTTGATAGTTCTCCCTACAAAAGGCTGGCCCTTACTCTCCTTTTTGCAAATGTAGGCTTTACTTACAGAGTCCATTTTAAGAAAGAGAATGTCCAAAAATGGCTATTGTCATAGAAAGGTGGTGTGACTTTCTCCTTGCTCTGTCTCATTCTTGGAAATCAGCTCTCTGATATCATGAGAAGCCCAAGCAACTCCAAGGACAAGTCCTTGTGGAGCGTACAAATCAAGATAATTTAACTTCGGTCTGAACAACTTACTGTCAACTTATTACAGTCCCAAATATTTTCATTTCAATCTCATGAAAAACACTGAACCAGAAACACTCAGCCAAACTCCTCTCAGACTCCTGACCTGCAAAAACTGTGAGGAAATTCACTGTTACTGTTTTAAGCCTCTCAAGTTTGAGGAAATTAGTGATACAGCAGTAGGTAACTAATACAATCCTATGCCCATCTGGACACATCAAATACTTACTTCTTTATTCTATTTATTAACAATCTCTTGCAAGAACTGAATTCTATGAAGACAAGGATATTTGTCATTTTGTTCATTAATGTACTCACCAACCAAAAGTAGTTAAGTAAATCAATTTACTTTTATTAATGAATGTTATGGGTATCCAGGACACCCATGCATTTCTGGTTTGGCAAACATGTGCCTTTCACACACGTACTTAGAAAGTTAGCAAGAATGTCTATTACTACTTGAGTTCAGATCCTGTGGTCATACACCAGGAACCTGCCATTGGTGTAGTGCTCAAATAATGACAAGTTTAATCCTGAAAATATGTTCTCACAGAAAAAAGAAAAAAACAATTGACGGGCAGATTACTAATGACTCACTGGTTTTCCAGAGAGGCAAACACCAAAACCAGCAGCAGAGCTTCCCACATCACCAGTGCCCAGGTTCAGCATCCCAGTATCCAGATTCAGGAAGTTGAAAAGGAGGCCTCGCAACTTTAGATATAAGATTATTCTGCTGAACAACCAAGACTGGGAACCACTTAGCTGGGTGGAAACTAACCAGAGAAGGTATTTCAACCCCGTTTCGCTGAAAGCATTTCATGTGAATGCAATAACTCATTTATTAATTGTCTAGCAAGTTGTTGGGCCTTGTGCTAGATCACGAGGGAATGTAGAGCTTGGCAGAACTCGAGATGCACGGAGGGAGATCAGACTCTCACCCAGTAAAACATCCAATCCCCAAAGCCCATTATTAACATCAGCCTCATCCCTCCCTTTTGTACCATCCCAGTCTGGAGTCACTCCACACATGCACCCAGGGTTGAAGATGGATTGGACACACACCATCAAAGAGACATGGGCTGGGAAACAACTGACTCCAAGGGAAAGCTGAGGTTACCTAAGGAGAATACAGACACTGTGGGGAAGAAGAGTCCCCAAGAAACCCCAGAATTTAAGGACTTACTGATAAAGAAGATTCTACTGAGATCTAAACATGGGGCTCTCCAGAGCCCAAAGGAAAAGCAGACAGTGTAGAGTCCCTTAACCAAAGCAGAGCATCATCAGGCAGAGGGGAGATGGCTCCTCATGACTTTGTAGTGTGAATTGTTGTCCTGCTTGCTCAGATCTGAAGTTTTATCTAAACAAGTATGCTAGAAGCTGATAGTTTATTTTATCTTTGACTAACAGAAAGAGCACACAGCTAGGTGTTTGCTAATTGTGGTCCAGCCCTAATTTCCTAACTAGTGACTCTGAAATACTGTAGGAATAAGAGTTAGCTTTAGTTATTCCTTTTTCAGCTCTAATATTCCATTAAGCATGTGAGTGTGTGTGTGCATGCGTGTGCGTGCGCGTGCGTGCGTGCGTGTGTGTGCGAAATAGTCCACAACCCAATAATATTCTTCAAGAAATGAAGGATACTGGATACTGAGAAATTATAATGTGGCTTCAGTGTTCTTGGAAGCAAACACAAGCAAGCATATGCTAATTTTCAGAGTAGTAGTTGACAGCACTATCCTTCATTTGGAAAGTATTTCAATACCAATTGGAGGAGTTAGAACAAATATCCTCCGGCATTCTTGAGTACCAGGGAACTGTGAGACCCAGTGATTAGACCCAGGAGTTCATTTGGGTTACACAATGAATGCCCTGGGCTTGTAGGCAGCTAACATGGCGTGCTGGCCATCCCACTCCATTGTTCACAGCTCATCCTTGGTTCAGGGAGGGCGTCTGAAGAGTGTCGACCCACACGGGCAGCACCACACAGAAGCTCCCCTCCTTCGGGTCTGGTGTGGGCTGGGGCATGATTGACGCTGTGGCAGGTGGTGAGCTGACGGCCGTGGGAGGTTGGAACGTCTTGTTCCCTCTGCCAATTAATTCCCAAGAGGCAATCATTCTAAAGAGGGATTTCCAGCCTTCTCTCTACAACTTCTGGGATGGGGAGAGGGTGTTGCTAGAGATATAGAAAAACAAGGGGAAAATAGAGAAGAGAAGCAGTCTTTCATTCTCACCACACATGAGAGCAAGATTTGTCAACCTCACACTTGAGCTGGGTTCTTCTTTTGTTGCAGAGCTGTCTTGTGCCTTTCTACCCTCGTGACTCCAGGAGCACCCCCTTTCCCAGTTTTGATGATCATTAACAAGCGTACCCCCCCACACACACACACACACATTGTCACTCACTAAGAATCACTATTCTGGGCCTAGGGAGATAGCTTAGTCAGTAAATTCCTTGCCTTGCCTTGCAAGCAAAAGGGCCTGAGTTCAGTCCCCAGAGCCCTTGTAAAAATGTCAGGCATGGTGGCATGTGCTTGCAACCCCAGTGCTATGGAGGTACAGACCAGAGTATGCCTGGGGCTTGCTGGCCAGCCAGTCTAGCCTAGTAATCTCTAAGCCAATGAGAGAACTTGTTTCAAAAAAAAAAAGTGGCTAGGAGCTGGACGGATGGATTAGTGGTTAAGGCGCTTGCTTGCAAAGCCAAAGTACACAGGTTCAATTCCCCAGTGTCCACATAAAACCAGTACACAAGATGGTGCATGCGTTTACAGTAGCTGGAGGCCCTAGAGTGCCCATTCTCTCTCTCTGTCTATCCCTCCTTCTCTCTCTCTTTTTCACATACATACATTCTCTCTCTCTCTTTCTCCCTCTTTCTCTTTTCTCTCTTTCTCTTTCTCCCCCTTTCTCTTTTCTCTCTCTCAAAATAAAATACTTTTAAAAAGTGGATGGTACCTGATGCTAAACACCCAAAATTGTTCTCTAGACTCTACACACACATAAACATACATGAATGTGACTTGCACACACGTGCACCTATGTACACACACACGCACACACACACACACATACATACATAAAAAAGTACTGCTCTAAAAAATATCTTTAAACTGAACATGATGGTACATCCCTCATATATATACCAGCACATGGAAGATGGAGGCAGGGGATCAGAAGGTCAAGATCATTCTCAGCTATAGAGCAAATTCAAGGCCAGCCTGGGATACATGAGACTTTTTCAAAAAGAAAAGAATACCTCCCATGAAAAGGCCCAGAGCCCCTGACTTGGTAAAGTGCTACTGGCCACCCTCCACCGTGACACTTCGGCTAATGCCCTCCATGCACATTGTGCTGTTTCTGCAATTATACCCTAAAGAATGAATAACACACCCTCTCCAAACAGCTCCACCCTGCTCATTCTGAAGTCCCATAGGCACCAAGTGAAAGCCACAGCTCACAGTCAGGAGACCTCCCAGCTTATCAGCCTGGTCCCAACCATTCTGCCTTGACTTCCTCTTGTGGATCCCAAGAACAGCTTGCATGTGGATGGAAGGAATTCTGTGAAATAGAGAACAGAGTTGCAATCAGAATTCTAAATGGGAGATGCCTTGATGTCATTTAATAGGTGCGTGACCTCTAGCACACCCCTTGCGCTTCCAAAGCTATCAGCCTTGTCTTTATTTACTTTATTGTTTTGGATGGGAGGGGTGCTGAGTATGCACATGTGTGTGCACCAATGCATGCACCCCATAAGGACATTTAGAAGCCAGAAGAGAATGTAGCATGCCCTCCTCTATGGCTCTTCTGAAATATTTCCTTGAGGTGAAGTCTTTCACTGAACCTAGAGCTGTTTGTTCAGTCACGCTGGCTGACAGTGAGCCCTACTGAGTCTCCTATCGCCACCCCACCCCACTGAGGGTACAGGCATTATAAGCATGGGTGGCCATGCTTTAAAAAATTTTAATTATTTGTTCATTCATTTTGAGAGAGAGAATGGGTGCACCAGGGCCTTTAGCCACTGCAAATGGATTCCAGACGTACGTGCCCCTGCTTTACGTGGTTATTGGGGAATCAAACCTGGGTCCTTAGGCTTTAAGGGCAAATGCCTTGACTGCTAAGCCATCTCTCCAGCCCCACGCTCAGCTTTCCATATGGGTACTAGGAACTGAACTAGGTTCACGTGCTTGCACAGCAAAAGCTCTAACCGGCTGTGGTGGTTTGATTCAGGTGTCCCCCATAAACTTAAGTGTTCTGAATGCTAGTCTCCCCAGCTGATGGCAATTGGAAATTAAAGCCTCCTGGAGGTGGTGTATTGTTGGGGCCGGGCTTATGCGTATTATAGCCAGCTTCCCCTTGCCAATGTTTGGCACACTCTCTGGTTGCTGTTGTCCACCTTATATTGACCAGAAAGTGATGTCCACCCTCTGCTCATGCCATCGTTTTTCCTGCCATCATGGAGCTTCCCCCTCGAGCCTGTAAGCCAAAATAAACCTCTTTTTTCCCACAAGCTGCTCTTAGTCGGGTGATTTCTGCCAGCAATGCGAACCTGACTACAACACCGGCTGAACCATGTCTCCAGCCCCAGCTTTGCCTTTCCTGAAGCATCCCTGTGAAGCTCAAGTGCAAGGCACGGGATTCCTTTGGAACTATGTGTGAGGACTACACTCATCCGGGTCTCTCTCAGTTAACTATGCCTGTCCTCTTTAACCTATGCTGATCTCACTCTCCATTGGAAAATCTGATTTTCTTTTACATAAGCCAAAAACTGAGGACAACCCAAATCTATCAACAAGACAAGGAAAGATAGCTGACTCCCCATTGTGAGATGAGCCTCCCCTCCCACACACACACACATTAGCCAGGGCCCTGGTAAAACCACAGAGGAATTGGCAAGATGAGTAAGAGTGCTGCTTCCATGGTGAGCCTGACAACCTGCACCAGGGTGATGGAGACAGACACTGATAATACTCAAAATGCACCAAACCAGAAATTGAGAAGCCGCTGAAAGCTCAGCACTGAAGTGGACTTAAGACACACCCACCAAACCTCAGGGAATTTTGTGGAAGAGGGGATGGAAAAATGGCACAAGCCACAGGTTGTGAGGGAAGATCCAGAGGCATTGCTTGTCCCCCAGTGACCGACTGCTGCTCTCACACCTCATAACCCACAAACCCATGGTGAACAGCAGCAATCCCACTGAGGAGGGCCCGCCGTGCAGTGGAGGCAGGGAGGAGGGAAACGATAGCAACACATGATGTGCTCACACAAAACTTCTACTGAATAAAAAATAAATAAGTAATAAAAATTCAGAAGTATTCAGCTCAAATGCTAGAGACCTCAACACCAACACCTACAGGAACAAGGCCAGGGTCCGAGGCTGTGGTTTGCACACTGTCTTGACCTGGCCTCTGCTTTCCCTCTCCATCTGCAGGGAGGCTGAGATGTGAGCACATAGTTGGCTTGTGCCTTAGGGAGAGGCAGGGTAAAGCAGCGGGGGATGTGCCTCTCCCAATAAAAATTAATGGAACAAAGCCCCCCTGTGTGCTGCGTGAGCTTTATCTCCCAGGGAGCTTATTTCCATTGCTCTCTCTCACCGAGCCTTCCTCCAGGGCTCTCCTGTCCCCTGGGTGTCTTTGGCATAGGTTAAAGAACCATCATAAAAGGCAAATGGCTCCAGAATAAACCAGGCAGGGGGGGAGCTGCACATATCCAAGACTTGTGTGCAGACGTATGTATGCACATATAAACCCATGCGGACTCACACATGGGCTTGCACATACACTTGCACACAAATGCACCTTTTCTGTTGTTGTGTTTTTAAATACATGAGATCATTAGCAATCTCATGGAGGGGGGGAAGAATGACATCATGAGGGCAGCAGGCAAGAATCACTTGGAAAGACATGAGGACACCCACTGAGGGTTTCAAAACAGTCATGAGCCTCTGGTTTTCTGTTCGCTTTGTTTTTTATACACGGGCACGATGCCTGTGCACCTTTGTTGTGAACGATGCGTGGCACTGTGCTTCTCTGCGGGACGTATCATAACACACTCTCACTCCCTTCCTCGGAGGTGATTATTCCACAGAGTCAAACTTGGTTACTCTGGGAATAGGATTTCCCAGGAATCCCTTCTTCCCTTTATATCTCTGGCTTAGAGAATGCTAAAAGTGACATGTATGAACTTTGGGAAGCAAAAATGAAATGGCCGACATTAAGGTCTACAGATTGTTACTGGTCTAAGGTGACTCCAAACAGAACCCCGAAGTACCAGCCTACAGCTTGAGATGATTCTTCTCTCTTTGACAAGCTTTCCTTCCCAGTGGCCAACTCCTGACTGCCAGGTGACCCCAGGACGTTTCCCTAAAAACACAAGAGAGGGATTCCACTATCAGTTAACAACATGAGGCTGCCCGTGACAGGCAATTTGTATATCAGGAAAGGCGGAATCCCCACACGGCAGTTGGATGATCTAGATACCAACAACCTTGGGAACACAGTGGAAGACAGTATGTGGGATCTCAGTCTAGGATCAGGGATCCCAAGAGACCCCGATGACAGGAACAAAGCACTCCGCAGCCCAGCAAGGGCAAAGGCCGGGCAACACCTTCAGAGATAGGAGTATTAGAGAGTGGGCAACCTGATTTTGTCTACCTTGGCACTGCCCAAAGCCTGAAGTACTGAAACCAAGAGGCAATTGTACTGGAAAGGCCAGCTAGACCCTGTGCTCTGCAGAGGCCTGTACCAAGAGACAGGCAGCTCAGGAAACTGAGAGTTAAAGAAGGCAGTGAGCAGGCTGGGATGTGCCTTAGTTAGGAGAATGCTTGCCTAAGCATGCATGAAACCGTGGGTTTGCGCTTCAATACTGCAGTAACCAGGCAGACATTATGGAACACGGCTTTAATCCCAGCCCTTAGGAGGTAGTGGTAGGGGGTATCATCCTGAATTATATATCAAGTTCAAGGCCAGCTTGGGATACATGAGACCCTATCTCAAAGGAGAAGAGGAGAAGGAGAAGGAAAGAGAAAGGGGAGAAGGAGGAAGAGAAGAAGAAGAGGAGGAAGAGGAGAGAAGAGGAAAAGAAGGGAAAGGGAGGGGAGAATGGAGCCCATAGCTGGGGAAATATTCAAAATCATGCTATCTATTACATTGAAAATTTGAAAATCACTTTACAAAAACAATGTGTGTCTAAGTCATGATACAGCACTGAATGGAATATTAAATAGCAACTCAGGATGATAATCATGAAGATGCAGTAACAATCTAATATGAGACAGGATCATAAGATGCAACATGTACTCTGTAGGTGCACATATGCCCTTGTGTTCATGTATGTAAACTCTAGAAGAAAAAGTCGAAAATTATCAGCCCTCCTAAGAAGGGGGTGGTGTGATCATGACTGAGTTTCCCCCTCTACTTTTAATATTTTCTATCTGCTAATAGACTAATTTACTATAACAGAGGAATTGTGTTCATTGTTCTTCCCCTCACTGTGATAAAATACATGAAAGATATATGGAAGGATTTATTCTGGCTCAGGGTTTGAGAAAGTACAGTCCAATCATGGCAGGGGCAGGGAAGGTGGCAGAAGCCACTTGTAACTATAGCAGCCAAGCTGTAAGGCAGAGGGTTGCTCCATATCCCCAGTGTAGAAGCATAGGTAGATCTGAAGTGAGGCCATCCTCTTACTCTTAAAGGCCTGTCCCAGGCTGGAGAGATGGCTTAGTGGTTAAGGAGCTTGCCTGCAAAGCCCAAGGACCCATGTTCAACTCTCCAGATCCCACATAAGCCACATGCACAAGGTGATGCAAGCACACAACGTCGCACATACACACAAGGTGGCATACATGTCTGGAGTTCTATTGCAGTGGCTGGAGGCCCTGGCATGCTAATATTCTCTCTCTCTCTCTCTCTCTCTGTCTGTCTGTCTTTCTCTCAAAATAATGCATGACCCACATTCCCAAATGAGGAGGGTCCCTTTGGATGGGGGAGGACAGGGAGGAGGCTATCGGAGGCACCAACATGAATCTAAAATTAAAATAAATTTTAAAAAAGAAAAAATAAATAAATAAGTAGAATTTTTTTAATTCAAAAAAAAAAAAAAAAAAAAAAAAGCCCATCCCTGCATCTGCCATCTAGACCTTATCTTCAAACGTTTTCCACAACCTCCACAGACAAAGGACCAAATGTTCAAACACGGAAGCTGTGGGGAACATTGCCCATTCAATCCGTAATATCAGTGATGAAGGAAAGTGGGCTGGCTGTCAAGGTGGTACCAAGGTACCCCTGGATTTTTCTAGGTCCCTACACAGTGTTGATTCAAAAGGAAAATGAGCACTGG
Source organism: Orientallactaga sibirica (assembly GCA_036365145.1). Classification (NCBI taxonomy): domain Eukaryota; kingdom Metazoa; phylum Chordata; class Mammalia; order Rodentia; family Dipodidae; genus Orientallactaga; species Orientallactaga sibirica. The sequence goes on along the minus strand of JAEOAD010000044.1, from coordinate 1,803,858 downwards.
GCCCACTTATGAATCCAACATGAACAAACGTAGCGCACATGCACACACATATACCCTACGGAGGCACACTCATGCATTTTTTCCAGTTTGTACCCTGGGGCTCCTGAGTGAGCAGGGGCTATCTCTCTCTTTTGCCTTCAGGGAACACTGGAGCTTGGTCTCCAACCTGCCAGTGCCATGAACCTACTAGAAACCCTTGAGTTCGTTTCCACTTCAAAGCCTTGATTGACTTGAGTGCAAGGTTGTAAACCTGCTGGTGGATCAGACATGTGGTAAAGATCCCAGGGAGATCCACAGGAGAGCACCCCTGTCTCTCTTGTTCAGCGTGGTGCTGCGGCTTCCTCTGCATGTGTGCTCACACACGTGAAACCAACCCGTAATGGTCGTCTCTCATTTACGATGCTGATATCAGGCTTGCTGAAGTCTTGCAGCACTCAACATTAGGCACGGTACATTGCATGTATATAAATCAAATTAACATACACTGTCACTGCGCGGCTGAGCAGCTGTATTCTTTGTGTTAAATTTCATAGTTAAAATGAAACACTTTTCCATTACTAGGCTGCAGCTCCACTGGGTGACTGCAGTGGTTACCTGCCAGAATGAAGCCTTGTAATGCCAGCTCTGTCTCCACGTGGCGCATGCAAACTGAATTTATAAAGTGACTGAGGAGTTGCTAATTGCCACCAGAATAAAACACGGAGCTTGATTCAGGTCTTTGAACCAAATGTTTGTGAAAACTGAGCAGAGCAAGTAAATACATACCTGACTCGGCTGCTTAAAGAATTCTGTGAAGGCCAAGGTTAAAGTTCAGGTTCTCAGTTAACTGCTGGACTCATGGTCATGTTCTCCCCGCCCTCTCACACCAGCACGCCTTGCTGACTAGTGAGTGCCTACTGAATGCAATGCACGTTACAGGCACTCTGCACATCAGGGTGTGTGTGTGTGTGTGTGTGTGTGTGTGTGTTGTGCCTGTGTCTGCCTGTACATTCATGTGTGTGTGGGCAGACATGTTGGAGGTTGCAGTCACATGTGTTGTGTATGTATACATGTGAAAGCCAGAGGTCTCCACTTTGGTTCTTCAACAAGGTCTCTCACTAAACCCTGATCTCAACAATTCAGCTAGACTTGCTACCCAGTAAGTCCTGACAATTCTCCTGCCTCCACCTCCTCCATGCTGGGATTACAGGCATGCATCACCATGCTCAAGATTTGCATATCCAATTATTTTGAGCCATGAGAGGTACTATTCCTATGACACAAATGGAGACAACGAAGCTCACAAAGACAGTAATTGCATGACACACAAATAAATGATATATACAGGAACTAGGGAAGATAGCTCAGGGAGTAAAGGGCTTGTCTCACAAGCATGAGGATCCTAGTTCAATCCCCAGAATTCACATAAACATATCAGGCATGGGGCTGGAGAGATAGCTTACCAATTAAGGCTAAGGAGGATTGCTAGCGCTCACTGTCCAGCCAAACTAGCCTACTAGGTAAGTTCCAGGCTAATGAGAGATGGGTGGTGTCCCTAATGATGACACCTGAGGTTGTCCTTTGGCCTACACACACACACACACACACACACACTGACACAGCCAGGACTCAAACCAGAATCAGACTGAATACAAAAATCTCCATCCCTTCCCCTTCTTTGCTTGGCTATTGGATGGTTCCGGAAGATCCACAGCTGCTGGGAGAAGTGCATTCACATCCAGCACGTGCTTTGCTGGTGATAGATGAGCAGTGGCATCTCCCTGCAGATCGGACATCTGGCTATTATTATTATTATTGAGACAGAGAGAGAGAGAAAGGAAGAGGCAGAGAGAGACAAAATGGGAGTACCAGAGGCCTCTCGGCCACTGTGAAAGAACTCCAGATGCATGCGCCCCCTTGTTGGCAAGTGCAGCATTGCACCCTTGCGTCACTTTACATCTGGCTAAACGTGGGACCTGGAGATGGAACATGCATTCTTAGGCTTGGCAGGCAGGCACCTTAACCACTAAGCCATCTCTCCAGCCCTTTCTGGCTATTCTTAGTATACTCTGAGGCTGCCCTTGGGACCCCAAATATTCTCTTCTTTGGGTGTGGTGTATTTGTATACAATGCCCAAGGTAACAGGGGACAAGTCTTACACCTCAATGCCCCTACCCCCAAATGCCAGGAATGTCCACTGCCTCTCACTAGCCTGACACTCAACAGCCAGGGCCTTACTTTCATGGCCACCTCAACTCTTGATGTTTCAGCTTTGGTGGGGAGGGTCCCTGGCCTGTGGAAGCAGCCTTGCATACCAGTTGTCTCCTAACAGGAGCCTGGCAGCCCCGACCACAGCATTCACCACCTGGCAAATGTGCTTCAGACTTGAAACTCAGTTCATGATCAGATTACTGTGTTTTGAATCCACATGACAAGACAAAGGCAAGGAGAGTCAGACCAGTCCACACTGAGTCTGAGGGCTCACAGCTCCTTCCTTAAGGAGGGCAGCACACACACTTGTGTTTCCAGGGCCAAGGGTTGTAAATCTCTCCACACACCAACTGCTTGCAGCAATAGAAGACTGCTGTGAGTCATGAAGCTCAAAAGTGGACAGATCTAGGAAAAGCTATTACACAAATATTTGGTGAGCCACAGTGCACAAGAATTATGCATTCTGGGCCCAAGATTCTTTGCTTTGCCAAGTAGCCATTTTGCCTCAAGGTGGGTAATGTGCGTTTTCCATTCCAGATAGATCAAAGTGAAAATTAGAATGTTTAGCATAGAGAGCTGGGGAGATGGCTCAGCAGTTGAAAACACTTGCTTGCAAAGCCTAGTCTGATTCCCCAGCTTCTCACTGGGATTCATTTGCAGGGGCAAGAGACCCTGATGTGCACACACACACACACACATACACACACACACACACACAGATGTAAATAAATGAATAATGTTTAGCAGAGATGGCCATTACAATGTGGTCTAAATTCTATATGTATCTTGTTTACAAAGGATCAGTCTCTTATGTGAAATGGTGAGTTTGTGGCGTGATCACAAAGGCTATTTTTTTTTTTTTTTTTTTGGAGAGAGACACAGAGAGAGAGGGAGGGAGACAGAGAATGGGTGCACCAGCAGCCTCTCAGCCACTGGGAACAAACTCCAGATGCGTGTGCCCCCTTGTGGGAAAGTGCAGCATTGCATTCTTGCATCACTTTGCGTCTGGCTAAATGTGGGACCTGGAGATTGGAAGCGGCATTCTTAAGCTTAGCAGGCAGGTACCTTAACTGCTAAGCCATCTCTCCAGCCCCAAAGGCTAATTTTTGATTCAAGAGCCCCAGCTCCTTCAGGATCATAATTGGGAAGCTCAGTGTGAGTGTCAGCTTAGCAGGAATAGAAAAACCCCACAAATTTGGGGACTATAGCCATCTGGTCCCTGCCACTTGATGGTTGTGAGTGACTCATTCATCCCAGGAGTTATTCTTAGAAGTTGTAGGCAGTATAAAGTGGCAGCAAAGACCTCAAACCCTGACGTCCAAGTGTCTGAGACAGTTGTTTGAGTTGTCTGAGAGCAGTCAAGTTCCACAACCTCCCCTCCCCTGAGGTCCCACGCATAGAAAGTGGTTTGGAAAGCAGCCCCTATGGGCTCAGGAGATAGCTCAGTGGAAGTGCTTGCCTCACAAGCATGGAGACCTGAGGTCAGCCCCCATTGCCTATGTGAAATGCTGGGCAGGGTAGCATACACCTATAATCCCAGCACTAGAGAGGCAGAGATAGAAGCTACCCGGGACTCACTGGTCAGCCAGTCTAGCCTAGTTGGACAGCTCCAGGCCAATAGAAACCGTGTTCCAATGGAAGTGGCTAGCATGCTTTATGACAGTACCTAAGGTTACCCTCTGGCACATGCGTGCGCGCACACACACACATACACATTCTTAAAATAATGGTATCCATAATGAAAATGTTTTAGAATTCATAATATTGTTAATGTGCTAAATACTGCTGAACTGCCCCTTTGAGATGGTTAATTTCATTCTGTGTCCATTTCATATCCATAATTTTTAAGAGGTACTCATATTATTAGGTCATTCTAAGGAAATAAAGGTAGTAAATGTAGTTATATAGTCAGTACTAAGTAAATATCAGCTACTAGTTTGTAAGAGTATGTTGAGCAATTTACACACAGTAAATGCTTACAATCATTTATGGAATAGCACCTGCTTTTATTCCCATTTTGCAGAACAGAAAGCTAAGATACGGAAATAATTCCATGCCAATTCCTGTGCTTGCATAGAAAATTGCTTCAAAGTTGTGATCTAATGAACCTTTTTAATATTGGCCTACTGAGTCTGGGACCCAGAGATTCAGGCAGGGAATGGCACATGAGATGGCAATGACACCATCTGTCATCAATCCCCATGTGACATCCAAGGTGTCCTGACGCCCTTACTGTCTTCCCGATTTCTCTCACAATGGAAGAGCCTCTGTGCTCTCTGATGCCTACACAATGAACTGGAAATGTTCAAGGCTAGGGGCTGGGATCCTCTGATAGCCTGCTCACTCACAGCTCTACTGGTAGATGCCGACTCCCTTCTGGGAGCCTCCATTTCTCTCCACAGGGAATTCTCATGCAGGTCCTCTGTGAAGCCTTCCTCACAGACTGATGGGCAGTTTCAAGGAAGAAGATTCCCAGGGAGGGGGGAACTCCATAGAACCGTGCCGTCTTCACAGCGCATGCTCAGAAGCCATGCAACACCACTCGTGCCACTTGTAGTTGTGGAGGCATCATAAGGTCTTGCCTTGGCTCAAGAGGAGAGAAAATAGACTTTTCCCCTTAAGTAATGGTAAGATTCTGGAAGAGAAAGTTGGAGCAGATACTGTTCTGGGGTTGTTATTGGACAACCCACTCTACCATGAGGTGGTCCGTGATGCCACAACGCTACCAGTCAATTAGAGACAGGCCCGGGATTCGGGAATTTGGCTGGAGAACTCAGTTCTTCACTGTAGGTCAAGTTGAGGTGTGGCATCCATCAAATAAAGACAATAGCAGCACCAACTGAAGAATGACTGTAACTTAACAAATTAGGAGCCCGGCTTCCTAACCTCTAAGCTGAGATTCAGAAGTCTGTCTCCCTCTTCAGATCATTATGAGGAGTCACTTACACCCACTCTGTAATCATTTAAATGTGTGGGCCCACACTCGGGTCTCCAGTGGGTGGAGACTTGCTAGGGAAGAGGTATGTCACTAGGGGCAGATCTTGGAGTCCAGTCCTAAGGTGTGTTTGGGGCTGGATCTTGAATCCAGCCCTGGGGTTTGCGGAAAGCCAGCTTGGAGCTCTGGCTGTTTGAGCTTTTGGGCTGTTTGATGGTGTCTTGGTGCTTGGATTTATGAAAGGGAGCCAGCTTCTTCTGTCAGCGATGGCGCTTCCCCTGGAATCTGTGAGCCTGCAATAAACCCCTTCCTCCCATAAGCTGTTCCTGGATGGGTGTTTGTCCCAGCAATGCAGGACTGACTGTAACTTATCATTTACGTTCAATCAATACAAGTAATGAGCGCATTAGAATCTCCATGCCAAAGGCCATTACATCCTCTTCCCCAGGGACTGGTTTTCTGCAAAATCAAGTGAAGGTGAGAAGCTTCTTTGCTTAGGGTGTGCTGCAAGGACTGAGCTGGCTTATTCAGAGTCAGTCAGACCTGCAGAGAGATGGGTACAACGTTCATCTTTGCCCCACACTCTGCAGACAGGATGCTGACAAACGGCGACGATTCTCTTGTTTTCTTTCAACCTGGTTGCCAAAACATCACCTCATGTGGCAATTAATTGGATTGCTGCTTGCCTTACAATTGTCATTGTCATTATTAACCATGGCACATGAGATCTGCCAAAATTAGATCTGCAAAAAAAAAAAAAAATCCTATTTTAAATTTTAAAACTATTAAGAACTATGAATTTCTAGGAAGATCTTTGCATTCAACGCCTGTTTTCCATGAACTTATGTGAGTTTCCCTCTCAGCCAGGAATGCTTCCAGGTCATGCTCTTAGCTTAGGAGGCTGAACTTTCTTGAATCGCCAGCTCAGTTCATGTGTGGCTGCATCTCAATTCAGCCAGCTCCCTAAATGAAGCAATTGAGTCACTGCCACCGTGGTAATAACACATTCTGACACAAACATGAAAGATAGTGTATCTCTACCTTAACTCATGTGGGTATCAGTAGAGAGGAAGAAAGTAAATTCCTTTAAAATACAGACAGACTCTTTTATCAATGAAAAACTGTCATGCGGTCTTTCTTATCTCTTTGAGCAGTGACAGTGGGATTTATCTTTCTTAGAAGAGAGCCTCCAAATGAATATCATTCCTGTTTTGCCAAGGTGAGCCGTTTTTCATCTTGGGCCAAGCAGACATGTTTTACATAGCTGTTGTGGTACACACATGCCATCTGTCATCAATCCCCATGTGACATCCAAGGTGTCCTGACACCCTTACTGTCTTCCCGATTTCTCTCACAACAGAAGAGCCTCTGTGCACAAAGCCTGCTCCAAAGACTCTAGGTGAGCAGATACATCCTGAAACTAGGAGAGTGAAAATACTACGTGTGGTATTACAATGGGCGATACTGTCCACACCCCTAGAAAATGCACCATCAAAAGGGCCACTCATGGGGATGCTGATAGTTGGGTGGGTGGCTTTCTGTGCAGGGTCAGGGATAAATGGCAAATATTCGTGTGTCATGTTCAACTTTGCTATGAGCTTTGTTAACAAGTTTGCTAAACCTTGTCTCAACCATGGAACCTATGTCAAAAGTGTTTCCTGGGTTGTGGCAATGGCTCAGTCAATAAAGGGCTTGCCATGCAAGCATGAGGACCTGAGTTTGAACACCCAGCATCCATGGGAATGCTGGGTAGGCGTGACAGACTGCCTGTAATTATAGAGGCAGAGAGAAGGCATCCATGGGGTAAACTGGTGAGCTCTGAGTTCAAGTGAGACTGTGTCTCAGGAAATAAAGTGATTAGCAGTCAAAGAAGACAGCTGAGGTCAACCTCTGGCCTCCACGTACTTGTGTGTGCATGTGCACCTGCACAAGTGCCCACACAGATGTGAACACGTGTGCACACAGGTGCACACATACACATGCAAAAACTGTTTCACAGCACTTGGCCATGTGAGATCCATTGTAGCTCTTAGTCTCTTAGCTAGGAGAAAACTTGACTTCTAGAACCCTCTCTGTCATCCGATGGAAGACTGTGAGTGTAATTTGGAGTCAATGTTAGGAAGAAATATTTCCTCCAGCAGAGAATTCTGCCATTGGCACATCTCTGTAGACAACTAGCAAGCATTGTTTCTAGTAATTAGTTTTAAGAGGGCCTTTAATTTTTGTCAATCAAGTTTTAGAATTTTCTCCTATGGATTTGCTGTCTTGGTGGTTATCAAAGTGTTTGAAACAATCATAATAATAATAATAACTAATAATGACAATAGCTACTACTTATTGACATTTGTGTGTCAAGGGCAATCCTGAGCATTTTATGTATCTTATTATTATTATGCATCATTTAATATTTATGACAAAATGTGACATCATACTATAATTTTCCCTATGTTACAGAGGAAGAAAGGGAGACACAGTGGCCTCAAAGGTCTCATAACCAGGAAACAGCAGGGCCATAATATAAATACAAGTAAAATGGTTCCAGAATTTTCCATCTTAACCTCTACCACTGCCTCCTAGAGGCTCCAAGAGGATGCACCATCAATGGCCTATTTTCCAAACATTCCAGAAAAGTTACACCCTGCTAGGAAAGGCATCCACAGAGACCTCTGCCGGGTCTCACTCTGGCTCAAAGTGGGAGGCATGATCACTATTAAACCTAAAGCAACCAAACCAGTGCGGCTGAAGTTCTAGCAGCCTCACCCCAAAGGTAGTTTACAGAAGACCGTTGAGCACTAAAGGAAGATGAAACTGTGGACCTCAGGAAGAAGAGTGGCCAAGGTTCTCTTGAGGCCTGACAGAGAGCTTAGAGACTGTCTCTGTGGGGCAGCCTAGGAGGGCAGCTGAGCTATCACTGCAATCTGTCCTCCTGCAGCTCATAAACTGATCAAGTCTTGGAACGAGGCATCATGGTGGCTTCCCTTGGACCATGTGCTTAATCTTGGGGGTCCATAAGAGGTTGTCTAAAGAATCAATGACACTAATTCTGACCACAGAATTAACCCCTAGAGGATCTGCAGCCCACACTTTGTGAGAAACCACAGCTCGCCCTGTTACTTCTCAGCACAATTTTTAAAATTGTTTTATTTTATTTTATTTTAATTTATTTATTTGAGAGAGAAAAAAAAAATAATGGGCATGCCAGGGTCTTAGGCCACTGCAACAAATTCCAGATGCCTGTGCCACCCTGTGCATCTGGCTTACTTTGGTCCTGGGGAATTAAACCTGGGTTCCTTGGTTTTGCAGGCAAGCACCTTAACCGCTAAGCCATCTTTCTAGCCCCTCAGCACATTTTGTAAACCATGGAACAAGTCTTTGAAAAGGAGAGCTGCCGCTGGAAGCTTCAAAAGATTCTGAAGGGGACACAGGCCAGCATCACTGTCCTTTCTGCAGATCAGGACTCAGAGACACAGAAACTTCCAAAAGACACTGGAATTTCACTGAGCTTCTAGCTCCAGTTGAACCCCAAGCATGTTGAGCCCTGAATATTTTCTCCTACCCCACCAGTTTTTGTATGTGTATGTAGGTAATGTGTGATTCTGCGTGTGTGTGTGTGTGTGTGTGTGTGTGTGTGTGTGTGTACATGCTTGTGCACATCTAGAAACTGGAAGTTGACATAAGACATCTTCCTCAGTTACTCTTTGCCTCACTTTTTGAGATAGGGTTTCTCCGTGCACCTAGAGGTCACCGATTGGCCTAGACTAGCTAACCACTGAGCCACAGGGGTTCTCTGTCTCCAGCTCATGAGCTCTAGGGTTACAGGTGTGTGTGCCACCATGCCCAACTTTTACATAGGTGCAAGAAATCCAAACTCAGTCCTCACGCGTGCACAGCAAGCTCTTGAACTCCTGAGTCACCTCCTCACCCCACTTTTAAGTGCAAACCCAAGATGATTCCAATCTCTTCCTGCATCTGGAGTCTTTGTCTCTCCTCCTTCCTCTCTCCGCCCAACATCCACAGGCAGGCCTGCAAACCCATTCGGTTCACCAGCCCACCCATTGCCAGGGAAGGAGCTGAGCTACATGGTGCAAGGACCCCCTCTGTAGGGTAAGGAGAGAGGAGCAAAGCTGAGCTCTGGTCGTGGCGTCTGCCTTGGCTGCAAGATCTGCTCTCTCTTGGCAGAGATGCCAGGGTGCAGTTGTCCATCTCTTGTGCACATGCCTTCTGCACTCAGGTCTGCTTCCCAAGAGCAGGGCTGGGGAGAGAGCTTTTATTAGATGCAGCAGGGTGCATGGCTCAGGGAACACTTGAGTGGTTCTCAGTCAGGCATGAACCAGTCTACAGCTGAAGGGGTGGGGGAGGGGGGAAGAGTCCTCTCTCCCTTTCACATCTGGGAGAGCACCTGGCTGCACCCTCCAAAATACAAAGCCAAAGGGAGAATCGGCGCTGATTAGGACCCATCAGGGTGAACACAGTAACATTCACTTATGCTAATGGGCATCAAGTGTTCATTCATCATCACTAGTGGAGGGGATTGGCCCGGGACAAGCTGAAGTCATAAAACACACTTAAAAACTGTCTGGAAATAGGCAAGGGAAGAGAATTTATTATTATTGTTTCTCCGTCGGAGAGAGAGAGAGGAAGGAGGGGGAGGAGAGAGGACTAAAAGTAAGTGAAGGTGACCGTTCCCTTTATAGCTGATCGACTTACCTCGCTCTCCCTTTGTTCCTGGGTCTATGTGGTAAATTGCCGCTGGAAACAGGAGCAAACTAGATTACTTTCTGCTGTTATTGTCATTTGGTGCAGGAGAAAGAGGGACAATCTATTTAAAATGGAGCTATTCCATCACAGTATTTCTTGTTTAAAATTCAAATGTCGTCGGAAAGATGTATCAGCAGAACTAACACCAAACGGGACTGTGAGAACCTCCTTAGTGCACCCCCAAGTGTACATGAACTTCAGAAGGACTGGGATTTTCAACATCTATATATACAAAAGTCTAATAGGCATCTACATAGCATATATTCATGCTATATATATATATCTACATTATATATTAAATCATATACACACACACATTTATATATACGTATGATACATGCTTGCATATGTGATATGATATGTATGTTAACTTCCTGGCCAGCACACAAACTCTAGGGGGTGGAGTATGGCTGAAATAGATTCACTTTGCAAATGACTGGCCCCAAGACACAAAGCTTGAAATGACAGTCATTTCACATGGTTTTTTCTGACTTTAAAACCAGGACTCTTTCCTCCACAATACTTCATTATTTTTTCATGTATTAGACCAAGAAATATTAGGGGTGCCAAGGAATGATCCTGTGGCTCCTCTAAATGAGGCATGTGTGTCTAAGTGCTTCAGTGTCAATGAACAGTCCACAGCAAAATGTCTACAATAAACCAGCATGTAAACAAACCCTAGATTGATATAGATCCCTCGGGAGCAGGAAGTTCAGGGTCAATAGCTCTGGAAACATGTCTAAATATCTAAACCAACAGAGGAGTGTAGCCTCTGGGAAGGCACTTAGCTTCAAGAGTGGTGTAGAGTATGCAAGGCTGTGAAGGTGGAAGCCTCGCCGTGCGCCCAGCCTGCCCTTGGGAAGCAGCTTGAGTGGAAGGTCAGAGGAGGTGGGAGAAGCATCAGCCATACCCAGTTCTTCCCTGTGGCTGTATCCAGGTCTGTCCTACATTCCACGAGTGTCATTTCTTCAGTCTCTTCAAGCCTGAGGCCTTCACATTACAGTCCACATTTACAGCTCTCATCTGTTCTCAGAGCACAGCAGCCCTCTCTCAAAGCTCATCTCTCTTATTTTATAGAGGGCCTATGGTCTCCCCAGTGCCTATGAACAAGTCTTCTATGCTCTTCCTGCAGCCTCTAAGGCTTGGGCTGTGCAGTTGGTACACTCACAAAAGTTCAGTGAGCTCAGACACATCCCCAGGGGCTACCTAGTACTTCTCTGGGACCCCTGGTCGTAGAGCTACATGGAGACCTATAAGGACTTAGGAGGAATTCTGAATTCTGTGGGCCCTAAGTGGACCCCATGTATACGCTCTGAGTTTCCCAGAAGTCATTATGGACCCAGCTCTTTCAGCCCTAAGCTCAGCCCATCTTCTGGTTGCTCAGAGAGCATCTCCTCATGAGAAAAGTCCTTCCCCCCTTTCAGCACAGCACCTACCATCCTGTTAACAATGATGGCACTGGGCACTGACAAGGGTTGTTGACCTTCCAGGGCCCAAGCATCCCTGGGCCAGGTGAAGCTGTCCCTCTCTGGCATGACTCTTCTGAGAGGTCTGAGGTCTCTGGGAGGACCTGGATACTCCTGGAGGGCTTTCCTAGTAACTTGGTGCTTTTGATGCTTAAAGGGAAAGTCAGGCTGGGCTGGAGAAATGGCTCAGCAATGAAAGCACTTGCCTGAAAAGGCAAAGGGCTCAGATTTGATTCCCCAGCTTTCCCATGGAAAGCTAGATACACTAGGTGTCACATGTTCTGGAATTCATTTGCAGTGGCTAGAGGCCCTGGCATGCCTATTCTTTCTCAGTTGCTAATAAATAAATAAAATATTTTAACAAAAGAAATGTGAAGTTAAACTAAAACAAACAAACAAAAAAAGATAAAATGGAGCATTTGAGGCCCAAGAACTTGTGCTTGGAAGTGATTTTTTTGTTATTGTTGTTTTGCTTTTTTGGTTTTCAGAGATAGGGTCTTGCTCTAGCTCAGGCTGACCTGGAATTCACTATGGAGTCTCAGGGTGCCCTCGAACTCATGGCAATCCTCCTACCTCTGCCTCCCAAGTGCACCACCATGCCTGGAGTAAATGAGAGTAAATCAATTGTACCCAAACTCTGACACCATGTGTGAGCTAACAGAGGCAAGCCACCAAGAGAAAAGAGAATGTCACTATTGGAAAATCCAGACGCTCTGTACACCAAGCAAGTGGGCATCTTCCTTTGAGCAATGCAATCAGGTTCCTTCATGTGTGTTGGATTCATCTCCATCCAGGCAGCCCCTCTCCTCTGAAACACAAAGCAAACACTAAATCTAATTCAATGTGTTCTTGGCTCCCTTGTGATCCTCCATTTTCCAGCTTTTGATATCAACTTGGAGTGGCAGCATCAGGGTGGAGGGGCTAATGCTTTGGAATATGAGCCTCAAGAAAACCTCCCTTTGGATGAAGAGTCTGCCCCCAGAGTCACCAACCATCTCTGTTCTAACACTGTGAGGTCCCTCCGGAGAGCAGAGATAAGGCAGAATCCGGCATGCTCACCATGCAGGTTGCAATTCCTAAGCCTGGGCTTTCCAAACAGTCCAACCCTTTCTCTGGGCCCCAAACCCACATTCTTACATCTCAAAGCTTCCAATGACTTTAATGCGAGTTCCATGCATGTACAGCCTGCAGGATTGGACCCTCTGGGAGTGTAAAGTGACAGCATAATAGAGAAAAATCACTTTAGCAGGCAGCAGTGACAGCTGGGCAGGCATTAGAAAAAAAAAAAGGAAAAGGCCTTGGTTTAGACAAATTACTGAATGAAATGATCACATGAAAAACCCTTTTTACAGCTGCCACTAAGAAGCCCAGAAAATATAAAACATGTGAAAAAAGTAAATAAAGAAGTTTTTGAACCTTTTTTTCTCATTAAAGTGTGGTAAATGGTTAAAATGCTCCAAAAAGATTCCTCAGTGTTCTAAGTGAAGGGCCCAAATAGAAAAATGTGGCTGTGTGAGTTTTACATGTCAATTATGATACAAGCAATAAAACATAAACAATGAGTGTGCTCCAAAACTCCTGGAAAATTCCAAAGTCCATTTCGGAGCCTCTGTGATTACGCTCCGATCCTCTCATTTCCTCGACTCCTGACATCTCATTACCCCGCATTATAGTTTTACAGACTCATTTTCCAGCATATGTAAAATCGACTTAATGTGTCCTCAGAACCATCTCGATTACCTAATTGATGAGGGCCATCAGCCACTTAAAAATAAAACAGACATTTCCTTAATAAAAGCCCCCGGAGGAGGGGAGGATGGAATAAATCCTGCGTTGGCACAAAATTTTAAAATATAAGAGGAAGCGTGCTCATGGAGGCTGGGGCACCCAAGTGGGCATCAGGAGATTGGGTTTCTGGTATCGATTCTGCTGCTAATTTGCTGTGTGATTTGGGACTAGTATTAGCCCTCCCTGGACCTGGGTTGTCAGATCTTGAAAATGAAGGAGCTGGAAAGTGTGCTCTCAAAGCCCCTTCTTGTACCCACAGCTTAGGATTTTGACAGCTGCCCAGGGGAAGATCCTTCTAGAACATGTGTTCATGGTCTGGACATTTTCAGATTTAAAGACAAAAGTATTTTTATGTTCTCCTTCAGCTTTTGTTTGTTTGCTTGCTTTTGCTTTGTGCTGTGATCTACAGCCCCACAGAATGGAAAGGGATCCAAAGAGAGTCAAATAATACAATGATTTCTCCAGGGTAGAATTCAATTTGATAAAGTAATCCCCAGGACTATTTCAGATGAAGGCCAAAAGTACTTCTAGAAAGCTCCCTTGCCTCCGTTTAGTGGGGGAGGGGGGGGATCGCCTAGTAGGTAAGGTGCTTCTTATGCAAGCGTGAGGTCCTGAGTTCAGATTTCTGACCCCCAAGTAACAGCTGAGCATGGCAGCACATGCCTAGAGCTTGGGGGCAGAGGCAGGGCATCCCCAAGGGCTCACTGGCAAGCTAAGCTGGCCAAATCAGTGAGCTATAGGTTCAGTGAGACATCCTGCCTCAAAAATATGAGATGGGAAGGAGGCTGGGGAGACACCTTAGTGGTTAAGGTGCTTGCCAGCAAACCCAAAGGTCCCAGGTTCTATTCCCCAGGACCCACATAAAGCCAGATTCACGAGGTGGCGCATGCATCTGGAGTTCGTTTGGAGTGGCTAGAGGCCCTGGTATACCCATTCTCTCTCTCTCTCTCTCTCTCTCTCTCTCTCTCTCTCTTTATCTCTCTCTCAAATTAATTGATTGATTAATTAATTAAAAAATACAAGATGGGCCTGGCATGGTGGCACATGCCTTTAATCTCAGCACTCGAGAGGCAGAGGTAAGAGGATCACTATGAGTTGGAGGCCACTCTGAGACTACATAGTAAATTCCAGGTCTGCCTGGGCTAGAGTGAGACCCTACCTCAAAAAAAAAAAAAAAAAAAAAACTAATAAATAAAATAAAATACAAGATGGAAAGCAATTGAGAGAGATACACAAGGACTACCTCTGGCTTCTACACATACACACACACGCTCTCACGCCCACATGCAAACACACATATACATGCACACCATATACACAAACTGATTTAAAGAAAAAAGAAGAAGAAACCCTCCAAAGATCCCTTGGAAAGCATTAAGGTAATTTCTTCATTTCTAGTTTGCCAATGGAAGCCTCAAATCCAAGGTCCCCACTCAGTTTACAAAACCTGTTTACAAAATAAAATAAAATAAAATAAAATAAAATGAAATAAAATGAAATAAAGTAAAATGAAATGAAATGAAATAAAATAAAATAAAATAAAATAAAATAAAATAAAATAAAATAAAATAAAATAAAATAAAATAAAATAATAAAGTATACAAAAACAGCCATGTGACAAATGCCCACACAGGTCCATAGCCTAGCTCGGATGGCACACTTCAAGGAAAGAGGAAATGGGACAAGTGATTATAGATGCACCAGAAATGCTTCAAGAATGGGTGTGTTTAAGGTTCTCTGAAGCAACCTGGTACATAAGATTGCAGAGAGGAGGAGACAGGGAGCAGGGAATGGTGGGTCAGATGCACACGCTCTCAGCTCACTAATGCCCACCATCTCCAGCACCTGAACTCCAATTTTCACTGCACAATAAAATCAGGTGAGGACCTCCAAAACCAAACTATCCAGTCTGGGGCTCACCCTCAGAGATTTCCATTCAAGTGTCTCAGGAGCCACTTGGATATTGGGATTCCTAACTCTCCCCATGGATAACTCACCTGGACAGCCAGCCACTGGTCCAGATGTTCAAATTGTGGGGTGTCAGACGTTCCTGTGCATCAGCTGGAGGACCCATCCCAGAACGGTTTCTAGGTCTCCCCTCACAGTTTCTGACTCGGTGGCTACAAAGTACACCTCCATCCTGACCCAGGTGGTGCCAATGCTCACGCCCAGGGTCCCTGGCCCATACTTCAGGAGCAGCGACTGTTCTAACCTGTCACTTTGGTTCAGACTGGTGACAGGTCTTCTCACACAATTCACCTTCTCTACTCTTGTTGGTCTTCCCCAAACAATGCAACTGTGGTCAAGGGCAGGCCTGTTGCCATGGGCAACTGGCCAGAATCTAAAACTCAAGTATGATGGTATCAAGAGAAAACTCACAGGCTTGACAGCTCTGTTGGATGCTTTCTCCACTCTTGAAAGCCAAAGGGCTTTCCCCTCCTGAGAGTAACATGGCCAATAAACACTGCACAATACGCCAAGTAGAATAGGAGACGACAAGGAAAGAAACCTGGTGCAGAAGCATGGCCCCTAGGCATTGATTGAAGATCCTCCGGTGGAGACCTGGGGAATCTTAATTGTGGGACTTTCAAGCCAGGCATGGTGGGACATGCCTATAATTCCAGCACTCAGGAGCCTAACGTGGGAGGATTGTCATGAGCTTGAGGCCATTCTGGGCTACATAGTAAGTTCCAGGCCAGTGGTCAGGAACTGCTGGCTTCGGGAGGGGTTGCAGAGGGGGTGAACACAGCTGGAGGAAGGCACTGGGAGCAGACATCGGCAGACACCACACTGTAGGGCAGAGAAGGGCACAGTGCCCACCCCCACCCCTGCAGCACCCCTAAGTGCTGTGCCTTTACTGCTATATAGGGAGTGTGAAGCAGGCGCACTTCATATCGTGATGTCATACGATGATCTCAACAACATGTGTGCACACAGGCGCACTTCATCATCAACATGTGAGTGCACAGGCGCACTCTATAAAGGGTACTGAATCATTATGCTTTGCTGGAAGTTAAGTCTATTACCATATTCTCTATATGCCTCTACACCAATAGTGAGATCCCTCTACACTCTACAATACTGAGATCTTGTCTCAGAGAAAGAGTTGGAAGGAGAAGGAGGAAGAGGGAGTGAGGAAGGAAAGGAGGGAGGGAGAAAAGGAGGGAGGGAGGGAAAAGAGGGAGGAAAAGGATAGAAGGGGAAAGGGTTGAAAAGTGGAAAGGAAGAGAAAGGAAAAGAAGAAAGGAAAGAGGAAGGGGATGGAAGAGAGACAAGGAGGGGAAGGAGGAGAGGAGAAAGAGGAGGAGAGAGAGGGAGAAAAAAAGATGAACTGGTGGGGCTGCTGGTGTCTAACCATGAATAAGGACTGCTTGTATCTTCTCCCATAGCCCATGGTAACTTTTCTATGCTTATGATAAAAATTTGCAGCCACTGGACTTCATTGAATGTTTATGTTCACCCCACCTGCGATGATACGATTTCTTCATCTGACCACCTAGCCTGCTACAAGCCAAGCTTCAAGGTCCACCTCGGTCAGAGCAAATGCTAGAGCATCTGGAGAATCACTTTACTTTCACTAGCAACTCAAGAGCAGCGTTGGAGAGAGCAGTGGAGTTGATAGCTCAGTTCTTCCACTGCCCTAAGTCATATACTTCATCCACTCAACAAACTAACCCAGAGGGTCAGCAGCAGTAAGCATAGGTGAGTCCCCAGGAGGAGGGTCTCTGCTCACGTGAGTGTTATGTTCATGTCTGAGTGAGTCTGCATCCAAAAAGATTGGAGCAGGAAGGCCATTCTTAGATGCCAGTTGACTGAATAGACCCTGAGTTCAGAGGAGAAGCCGGAACTAGGGTTTGTCTAAGAACTAATAAAGACAAATTCTCCCAGGCGCTGACCCTCCAGATAGAGGTCTGGGAGAGGAGAACTGTTGAAGGTGAGCTTCTCCAGAGACTGGGCCCCCAAGATTATATCATAGCTCTAACATAAAGGGTTTCATAGTCATCTTCATTCTCTGTTTGGGGCTGTTTGGAAATGTACCTCTTAAGTAGTTTTACTCAGTTAGCACCAGGAATCCAGATGGGACAATAAGAAGCAAGCATATTTTGCATGGGAGTAGAGAGCCCACAGATTTTCTATTTACCGCTGAAGATTTTAGGAGATGGGGTCCTGAGAGGATGCTCAGGACTGGGGAGACTGGAGGGACTGACAAAGAAGAAAGAGCATGGGCTGGGAACGTAGTGGACGATATGCATAGCTGATGCCACACATCCACACCAGGGGCTCGGTACTGGCTTTCAAAGGGCCAGAGATGCTCAGGTCACTAAGCTCTTGGCCAAATGAAAGATAATAAAGAGAAGGGGAAAGGAAGATGAGGAAAGGGAAAAGGTAAAAAAGAGAGAAGTGAATTTTTGAAAATGAATTATATTTCAGTAAGCCAAATGATCTTTTTATGTGCAGATACATCTATTATGGGGACAAATTTATAAGCTGACAATTCTGTGGAAACAAACATCAAAAACAATAATGAGCCTTTGCTATGGCCCCTTTGAGCCACAAGCTAAAGCCATTGGCCTCCCCGTCTTCTCTAAGCATGCCAGCATGATTACCCTCCAGTAAGGGCTATGGTGGGAGTGATCATTCAGCTTGATTGAACTGCTTTGCCCATAAGGACCTTAGAAGTACCTTTTCTTGTTCAAATCCTCTGACCACATCATGAAGACACATTCACACACACATGGCCATGGCTATGACCTGGAATATAGATATAGACAGATCCAGTGATGGTGCCATCTTTGCATGCTCCGCCTGCGGTAAATTTACTTGGATAAAACATCAGATCTCTTAGTCCTTGGATTAAGCTGGTTCCCCACCCCTCAGGGAGAGCCTGGAACATAGACTTACATAATAATAACTTAATATCCCAGGAAAGAGAGGAGAAGGGTTGAAGAATAAACCTGGGAAGGTCAACACAAGCGCAGAGTCTTGGGTTGGGCACCACGGTGGAGATTGGACTCCCTCGGTACAGAACACCTGTTAGAATTCGTGAGGGACAGAAGAAAATAATACTTACCCACTGGCTCCTGTCCCTCTCCCAGCACAGGTCTCCCCATCAGACAATGATCCGTTCTACTTCCCAACAATACATACCTGAGTGTCAGGTGGGCTCCTGCACCTCATTGCCAGAAAAGCAGGCAAGGAGCACGTAATAGAGTGGGGAAGGGTTCTATTCAGATGGGCTACATGAAACTAGTGCCACAGCAGTATAAGAAGGGCAAAGAAGATGGCTTAGGGTATGAGGGTGTCCAATGCTTTTCTTCACCACAATGAAAATGGTGAGCCGATACGTTGCTTCTCCCAAGCGCTTTTGTATTTTTACGTGTGTCTGTATGTATGCCATGTACACATGTTCATGTATGTGTACATATGTGTTTGTATATGGAAGCCAGGGGTCAATGTCAGCTGCCTTCTTCAGGTACTCTACAGTTTATTTTTTGAACCTAGAAATAACTGATTTGGCTGGAGTAGTTAGCCAGCAAGCCCTGTCTTTTTCTTCCCTGTACTGGAATTATGGGTGGGCACCACCACACTCAGCAATTTACATGGGTTCCTGAGATCGAAACTTGGGTCCTCATACTTGCACAGTAAGTACTTTACCCACGGATCCAACCCCCCAGCCCATTTTTTAATTCATTGATGGCAATTTCTCCATCAGCAATTAAGTCTTGAATATATTTAACAAGCAGCCAAGAGCAACTAACATCAGGTTGCCCCTGCTCAGTCTCTGGGTATAAATTTGACAAAGAAGTATAATCAACGTTCTGTAGTAAGCATGGTAGAGTTCAAAGGTGGGGAAGGATGACATAAGATTTCATGTGGGGATGACATTAGCTTAATGCCATCCATAGTTAAGCAATTGAAGTCTGCACACGAAGCCTAACCATGGATATTATTTTATGCCTAGTAAGATGAATTTAAGTGGAGAAGCCCTGCTGAACAGAACTTTCTTGTGAGCCTCAAAAGAAGAAAAGCCTCCATGACACATCAGGAGAAAAGGTTATTTGTCCTCAAGGAGAGGTTGTCCCAGCCTTCTTTGCTGCAAACCACAGATCAGCCCTCCTTACTCCTGACTCCTTTGTAAAGCCTATAAGCCACAGGCTCAACCCTCGCAGAACTCGAAAGTGGCCCCAAACCATGGACAATCGTGACATATTTCAAGGCATGTCAAATGTTTAAAACAACCCAGTACTAAAGTGTAGGCTAATAGGGCAGATTTTGCAGGGCCCTGTCTCCCGAGTCTGCTGACACTTCAGCATGCTAACTTCCTACCCACCCATCCCTGGCCCAACCCAGCCATCCCCAGCCTCTCTCCCTGCCCGTGCACTCGCACACATCAGCCTAGACACAGTGGGCCAGTTACTATTCCAAAGGTGTCTTTTGGATTGTGTCAAGCCCAAGTGAGCACCTTGGGGATTATGTCATTTCCAAGTTCAAATAACACTTGGCATTTCCCCTGGTAGAGAGAGTAGTAAAAAAATATGCCTCAGTCTGGAAGTTGAGACCTTAACCTGACTTTCCAATCTTATTTCCCTTAATTCCACTCCAGAAACCCTAGGGCATAACCTATAAAAACTCACACACACACACACACACACACACACACACACACACACACACACACACACAAACAGCACACAATTTACCACTTAGAGGCCAACTCTTAGCCCTAGTCTCAACTATAGCCATGTTTTTCAACCTAAAGCCCACCTCCTTCTTTACCCAAGAAATGCACACGTGACTCCCCATTCCCAGCCCAGCCTCCTTGCTATGAATACACACTGTAGAAGAACTTGTTTACCACATTCGCTGAGGACCTAAAGGCACAAGTGAACAAGACGGAGCTCGGAACCCCGAGGAGCTCAGCATCCAAGAGAAGAGCCATAAACAAATGATAATAGAACACTGTGATATCATCTAAGGAAGAAACACATGACTCCCAGGAGTGGTAATACAGTGATCAGGGGAGCCAAAAATTCTCTTATCAATCCTGAACAAAAGAGAAGCACTTTTCAGGCAGATGAGGAGAGGATAGGTCCCCTTCCTGTTTCCGAGGAGCAGCAGGCATGAGGGGTGCCCAGCCCAAGACTCTGCTCTCGTGTTGACCTTCCCAGGTTTATTCTTCAATGCTTCTCCCCTATTTCCTGGGATATTAAGTTATTATTATGTAAGTCTATGTCCCAGGCTCCCCCTGTGGGGTGGGGAACCAGCTTAATCCAAGGACTAGGAGGTCTGATGTCTTTTCCAAGTGAATTTACTACAGGCAGAGTATGCAAAGATGGCACCATCACTGGATCTGTCTATATCTATATTCCAGGTCCTCGCCATGGCCATGTGTACGAATGTGTCTTCACGATGTGACGAGCACCTGACATGTACTATCTCTTCCCTTGAGTCCTCCCACTCCTCCTCTCTCTGCGCCTCTTTTCACCTTCCTGTCATCCAGCAGATGAATCCTGCTCCAACTTACATATTTGTCTACAGAGTCAAAGCTAGGGACAAAATTTATCAACAGTCTTTACCAGCAGTGGATCCTGCATGGCATTCACCCACCTGTCAGCCAAGGTGTACAATCGTGGGATGTAAGTTTTGAAGTTACCCTCCGCTCTCCGATTGGATTCAAGGTCTATTCCGCGGAAGGGGATCCGTCCTGGATGAACACGCAGAAACCACTGCTGAGTTATAGGGGAGAGGTGCAATCAGACTCACATTAGCAAACTCATCCGAGGTGGTCACATTATGGATGGTGAACATGGGACAGCGGGTGCTGGGGTGAATGAGGTAAGAGAAAAAATTATATGAGACCAAACAATGGTGAGGGAATGGAGCTGGGGAAATGCCTTCGGACACTATAAGTGCTGGCAAGGTTTAAAGTACAGCTGGATAACTTGGACAACACCATCAGGCAAAGTATGAATTAGCCACTGGTTTTGACTTCAGGTTTTACACTTGACTCCAAAGATCCTTCCCACTCCATCCATGGAAAAGCACCAGTCTTCTAAATAACCCTCTCATGAACAAACGTTTAGGTGCAGCCCGTCCCCAGGCAGAACTGCTTACGCTAATCAAGGTGCCACTTCTATGCCAACAAAACCAACAGATTTCTCCCAACATACACTTTTGTTTGGGGAAATCATGATTAGTACATCATAATGTTGTGAAACTCAGCTGGAACTCTAATTTTGTTTTTTAGCAAATAAAATGGTATTAATTTCTGTGTTTCTGATTGCTCTAGTAAAAGACTAAATAAAATCCTTCTGAATAGCCTTTGGCAGGCTGCAAATCTGAGCAGTGACCAGGCAAGGGGGAGGTAGTGTAGTGAGGGGAGGAGCTTCCAGGTTGAGAGCACAAAGAAGGAAGTCTGCTATTTTCTCATGGCTATGACTTTTTGAGAGGATGAGAAGGGCCATGGAGAATAGATTATACTAAGATGCAAGACAAAGGTGTAAAAGCAATGCTTACTAGTGTGCCCCCACTGCTCAGTGCTATGCGTGGCACATCCAGAACATCAGCGTCCATTAGAAGGGAAGGAGGAAGGCTTACTGTTGTCAAGGAAGAGATCTTGGGGACTCTGTCTCTGTCTTATGGCTGGTGCTCTTGGTCCACTCATACTCTCACCTTGGAACTGGGATGAGAAAAATGAGGTATGTGTACACAAAGAACTGAAGACACTAATTGTATAGCAGAATGTCCTCAGCTCTTCTTGCCTAAGGTGTTCAGTAACTGCTTAATGAGTTATGTGCTTCTCAACACATATGTTTTTTAAAAAGGCTTATTTATTTATTTGAGAGGGAGGGAGAGAGAGAGAAGCAGATAGAGAGTGAGAGTGAGTGAGCCAGCGACTCTAACCACTTTAAACAAACTTCAGACACATGAACCAACATGTGTATCTGGATCTACTTGGGTACTGGGGAATTGAACCTGGGTCCTTGGGCTTTGCAGGTAAGTGCCTGAACTATGAAGCCATCTCTCCAGTCCCACATAAATCTTCTGAAAACACCACACCACTGTACCCTCTGCCTGGAATACTCTCCTACAGGTTACCTGCTAATAACAACCTTGACCAGCCTGGCATCTATTAAGAGATAGATGTGTAGGAAGCAGGCAATCCCCATCTTTATTCTATTTACATTGCTGATCTCCCCCCACCACCACCAAAACAATTATTCAAAGTTGTGTTGTTTAACAACAAAAATGTATTTGGGGAATCTGTTATCAAGTTACCTCATTGTTAGACCAAAATTGTAGAACACTGACACAAACCTAGATGGTACAGGTCACTTGCACATGGCCTCTGGACGCCTATCACAAAATGGATGGAGCTGCTGTCAGAACACGAAACATTTTCATTAGACCTTTCTTAGAGAAGTACAAAAGCACGCTTTAAAGTAATAATTTTTAAACAAGCATTTTAAAACATGAACCCAGGAATATAATTATGCATTATCATGAGCATAACACGCCCTCCATAATTGTATTGCTATACTTTTTTTTCTACGACTGGCAACACAGTGGGTTTGTTAACACCAGCACCACCAGAAACACATGATAATGTGACACTATAACACTGTAAAAGCTTTACCATCCCAAGAAAAAAGGAACTTATCAGGTCCATGTCAATCTCATGGGACCACTGGCATATGTGTGATTCATTGTTGACCAAAGCATCATCATGGGGTACATGTGTGCTTATGTGTTCACACACTTACGTTGTTTCCTCCCAGCAGAATGTGGGGTCCACGTGCGCAGAGATCTTGTCAGTTTTCATCACTGTGTCTTCCAGCTAGGAAGAGAACATAGTGTGTGTGTGTGTGTGTGTGTGTGTGTGTGTGTGTACATATATATGTATATATGTGGCATGTTGCCCATGAAAATTGTTCTCAAGGAATATCAAATAAAAGAGATGAGGATGAAGAATGGGACTGCCATTGCTTCCTGAGTAATAAACAAATGCAAGGAATAGAGTAAGGTCTATATCAAAATGCCACTAACGTGGACTTAGAAATATAAGCCTGAAAAGCGTTCATACATTTTTCAAGGCATTAAAATCATCAACTGTGTTGAAAATGGAAAATGATGGAGGCATTAGAAGGAAAGAAACCACACACATAAAAATAGGCAAATAAGCAATAAGCCACCATAACCATGACTTGAGAAATAAAAAGAGGACAAATCAGGGCTGGAGAGATGGTTTAGTGGTTAAGGCACCTGCCTAAAAAGCCTAAGGACCCAGGCTTGATTCCCCAGCACCCACATAAGCCAGATAGATGCACAAGGTGGCACATGCATCTGGAGTTCATTTGCAGTGACTGGAGGCCCTGGCACACCCATTCTCTTTCTCTCTCATCTACCTCTTCCTCTTTTTCCCTCTCTCTCTCTCTCTCTCAAATAAATAAACTAAAATGAAAGTAAATACATCAAAAGAACAAATCAGTGGTACGTAAGACCATACCCACTATGAGTTAGTAATTTACATATGAAATGTTAGCTCAAATTAACTGGTTAGTGAAGTATTTAGCCCCTGATATGGATTCATTCCATGCACCCTTTGGTTGCTGTGATAAAGGTCTAATCGAAGCTCCTGTTGAACTGTGGAGGAGAAACATGCAAAGTGCTTGGCCAAGTGGGCACTGAAGTCATGACTCTGGCCAGGCCTGAGAACACTCTTCCAATGACACAGTCTCCTCCCACTTTGCCTCTACATCACCTACAGCTCCGTGTCCGGCTCATTCACTTCCCTGCTGAATCACTCAGGCCTGCTTGCTTACTAACCAGCCTATTTCAACCAGTGTGTTTCTACTAACCCCAGAGAGAAATTCAGGAACATGAACCAAAATGGTGCCCAGGGCTTTCTGGGACACATGAAAGGAAGCAGATAAGAGCTGACAACGAGGCTCACCCAATGAAGGCTGGTTGTGCCCAGGCGATAGGAACCACCCCAGATTGAAAGAAAATGGAAGTAAGAGGAGACTTTAAAGCATCCAGATAGACCCTCCTCCCCTGTTTTGTACAGCCCAGGAGAAAGTGTGTCTACACTGAGGAAGTGGCAGTGCCAGGGTCAGAACTATGTTCTGAAACCTTCTCCAGGGTTTTCCCCTGGAGCTTGAGGAAGTCACTGCATTTACAAACAGTTCTGCCACTGACCAGTTCAGAGCAACTCCACTTTGCTGCTTTATAAATACAGGGGAATTTTTTTTCTATTTAAAGTGAATCTTTTGTTTTTGTTTTTTTTTTTTCAGCTATCCCTGGCAACATCCAATATGTTTAATAGTCATGTACATTGGCTTATGTATAGTGAATGTATTTCTTGAAGCCGAGCATGGTGGCGCATGCCTTTAATCCCACCACTCGGGAGATCGAGGTAGGAAGATCACTATGAATTCAAGGCCAGACTGAGACTACATAGTGAATTCCAGATCAGCCTCGGCTAGAGTGAGACCCTATCTCAAAAAATGCCCCCAAAAATGTATTTCTTGGTTCTGCTTTTTTGTTATTCTGAAAGCGCTGATTAGAATTTGTTTTTCAAATTTTCAGTTACAGACAGTTCCACCAGGACTGTAGATTCTAGTAACCGTTGCTTCACATTCTCAACCATCCTTATGACTCAAATACACAGAGGAGGAAGGAAAAGGAAACTTTTAAGATAACTTGTTGGTGACCCTGGCAAGTGACAGCCCAGCAAGACTTCAAGGGACTTGTGAGTTGGAGCTTGAATTTCAGGCAAACATCTCCCTGCATTTCTAATGAAAAACGGATCCTTGCCCCTGCTTTTGAAGTGCTCTTGGGGAATTGAGTGTTCTTTGCAATCTTTTATACCCAGCCTAAGGACTCTGACAAACTCTCTCCTTCCCTTCAAAGGCTCGTTAACCATGTGATGAATACACCTGTCACTCCCAATTCTAACCTTGCTTTCTGTTGTGATGGTTACAGGATCTAGTATCTATGGCAACTTTCCAGCATCTCAACATCGATTAAAAAGTGATTGGCTTATCAGGGTTTCTTGGTTGATTGATGGAAATGATCAGTTACTCAAAATAATCATGACAGATAAAGTCTCTCAATTAGCTGGTATTTGCAAGATTCAGAAATTTTAGATTTCATTACCTTTTTTTTATTATTTCCATGCAAAAAAATAGAATTCAATTCTACAGAAGTACTTATAAGTTTGCTTAAACTGTCTTGATGAAGGAAATTTGATTTAATTCACACATCTTATTTAGAAGCCAAACACCACATTTTGTCTATTCTAGAAAATCCACTCTTTGATTTTCTAATCTTCCAAGGTCACAGAAAAAGTTATGATTTTTTTAAATCAAGTTTGATGCTAGGAAACATTTTAAATGTAGAGTATTTATAAATTAATTAGTAATCTTTTCATTCTAATGTCTTCCTCAAATATGTAAAACCAGGAAAGACAATATTACAAGAGAAATTAAAATAACTGATTTTTGAATAGAACTTGTTAAATCAATGTTTTTAAAAGTGTAGAGACATACCACTGACAGTGTATAAGACCATCAGAGTAGTCCACAGACTTTGTAATTGCCAGGTGTTTATTTTAGTGTGACATTTCTGTGATCAATCTTTTATTTTTAAATATATTTTGTATTAGTTATGTATATAGTGTGTATACAGCCATGATGGTACCATCGTTAGCCTTCTCCCTGCCCTCCCTCCATGGGTAATGTGGGTCTTGCCTTATGGAGGTAGCCATCAGTTATGTGGGAGAGGCAATGACTCTGTGTATAATGACCCAACTCATGGTTCTAACAATCTTTCGGCCCCCTCTTCTGTGAATTTCTTTTTTTTTTAACCTTTAAGAAAATGCTCATCGGAGCTGGAGAGATGGCTTAGCAGTTAAGGTGTTTGCCTGCAAAGCCAAAGATCCCGGTTCAATTCTCCAGGACCCACGTAAGCCAGATGCACAAGTGAGCACTTGCATCTGGAGTTCATTTGCAGTGGCTAGAGGTCCTGGCATGCCTATTCTCTCTCCCTCCTCTTTCTCTTTCTCTTTCTTTCTCTCTCTCTCTCTCCCCCTGTTTCTCTCAAATAAATAAATAAGTAAAATATTTAAAAAAAAAAAAAAAAAAGCTCATGGGCTGGGAATGGTAGTTCAAGACTATAATCCCAGCACTCACGATAGAAGGATCTTTATGAGTTCAAGGCCAGCCTAGGCTAGAGTGAGTAGAGTGAGAACCTGCCTCAAACACATAGGGGTAACTTCACATGGTTTAACTTACATCTTATTTAGTTATTACATTTATTACGGTGCTAACGATTGAGTCTGGGGCTTCACACATGCCAAACACATACTCTGCCTCTCAGCCCTTAACCTTATTTTTATCAAGAAAACTACATTCACTTTGTTTCCTAGGGCTGCCATAACAAAACGCCACCAACTAGGTGGCTCAAGGAGCAGAGATATATCCTTTCATTGTTCTGGATTCTAGAAACTTCGCAATCACAGTGTCACATGATGTCTCCTTTCTCTGAGTTCCACAGAGGAATCCTTCCTCCTTTTCCCAGATCTCGCTGTGCCTGCTAACCCTCCTTTACTTACACCGTTCCAACCTCAGCCTTTGCCATCAGTTGGTGCTCTCTGAGTTCCTATCTTCACATGGAATCTTCTGATAAGAACAGTGATCACGGGCTGGAGAGATGGCTTAGTGGTTAAGACACCTGCTTGCTAAGCCTAAGATTGCCGGTTCCAATCTCCAGGTCCCACATTTAGCCAGATGCAAAGTGATGCAAGGGCGCAATGCCGCACTTGCCCACAGGGGGCGCACACAACTGGAGTTCGTTCACAGCAGCTGAGAGGCTGCTGGTGTGCCCATTCTCTCTCTCTGCCTCTATCTCTCTCTGTGTCTCTCTCCAAAAAAAAGAACATACTGGCTCAGGGGGCATCCTGCTTCAGGACAACCAACCCTTAACAAAGAACATTCTTGGGGCTGGAGAGATGGCTTAGTGGCTAAGGCATTTGCCTGCAAAGCCTAAGGATCCCGGTTTGATTCTCCAGGACCCCCGTAAGCCAGATGCACAAGGGGGGCGCACACATCTGGAGTTCGTTTGCAGTGACTGGAGGCTCTGGCATGCTCATTCTCACTCTCCCTCTCTCGCTTTCCCTCTTTCTCTAATAAATAAATAATAAAATCTTTTTTAAAAGAGAGAGAGAAAGCCGGGTGTGGTGGCACACGCCTTTAATCCCAGCACTCGGGAGGCAGAGGTAGGAGGATTGTCGTGAGTTCAAGGCCACTCTGACACTACATAGTTAATTCCAGGTCAGCCTGGGCCAGAGTGAGACCCTACCTCAAAAAAAAAGAGAGAGAGAGAGAGAGAGAGAGAGAAAGAGCATTCTCATTGACCCTATCTGTAAATACAGTAAAATGGATTTTGAGGGGACACAGCACAGCCCACAGTAATGAAATGTCTGTGATCTCCCAGATCACATTCCTTAGGATGGGGCTAAAATCATTGTCATTGTGGCTTTCAGTTGAAGTTGCTTTTAAAACCCTAATAAGGGGCTGGAGAGTTGACTTAGTGGTTAAAGTGCTTACTTAAGAAGCCTAAGGACCCAGGTTAGACTCCCCAGAACCCACATAAGCCAGATGAACATGGTGATATATGCATATGGAGTTCATTCACAGTGGCTAGAGGCCCTGGCATGCCCATTCTCTCTACTCCTGCCCTCTCTCTCTCTAATAAATAAATAAAAATAAAATAAAAACTCTAGTAAGTACAGTATGTGAACACATAACATTTGTCAAAATTATACAGAGAATGGCTGAAGCTGGAGGATGGAGGGCTTGTTAAGCTGAACACATATGATCTCCCCATCACATCCCTTTCTCATATGACCTTGCAGCAGCTCCAAACAAGAGATGGAGTCTATTTTTTCTTTCACCCCTTAATTCTGGTTGACCTTAGGGTTTACTTTGGCCAAATTAGCAAGTCCGTAGTCAGGACTTGCTTGAAAAGGCTCATTAGGGCCTGCCCTCTAGTCTGGGCTGTCCTGCTGAAAGATGCAAGAGACCACATGAAGTGGACCAAAGGCCAACAGCTGGTGGTCAGCCCCTAAACTGACCCAGCTGCTGACTACAAACACATGACTTGCGCCCCAGGCCAGGCCTACAGATCCTGATGTCCAAACCGGCAGAGCCACCCAGCGGAGCCCAGAACAAACTACCAATGTACAGAATCTTCAGCTACACAATGAAACCAGTTATTAATAGCTGCTGAAAGCAGGACTTGGTGGTGCAATCCTGCAACCCAGCATTTTGGAGATAGAGACAGGGGCTGTCATGAGTTGGAGCCTGTCCTGGGTTGCACAGCCAGAACCTATCTCAAACAATTAAAAATAAATTAATAATAAGTGACTGCTTAGACATCCTCATCAATTTATTGTTGATTTTGCCTAGTGGTTATGATAGCGTTTCAACAAAGCTGACCCAGAAATGTTGGTCTGAGAGGAAATAAACACTGACCTCATTTGGGAGCAGGTAGGAGGGCTGGACAAGGAAGGCAGCTTGTCACAATTGGCTTTGAAGTCCATTTGCTTTCCGCCCCTTCTCTCACTGGCCTGTGAATTTGACTAAAAATAACCTTAGAGGCACAGATGAATTGGGATCCCACCAATGTCCCTATCTTACTGCAGAACACTCTCTGGTACGTTTGATATTGGAAAAGTCAAGAGATTGCCATACGAAGTGGTTTGGATATGAAATGCACCCCCTTCCCCTGCCCATAGCCTCACATGTTGCTGATTGAGCATCATACTTAATCCTTAGCTGGCTGGGCCTTAGGCAGGGTACAGCTTTGCTGAAGGAGGTGTGTCACTGAGGGCAGACCTCCAGCCTTTACAGTCCAGCCCTACTTGCCAGAGCTAGCCCACTCTCACTGCTTCCTCCCTGATGTTGACAGGATGTGAGCCAACTTCCTACTCTTGCCGGGCTTTCCCTGCCATGAAGACACTTCCTCTTGAACCTGCAAGCCAGCACCAACCCTTTTGTTTCATAAACTCTGGTGAGATGATCTGTCCCAGCAAAGAGGAGGTGAATGCTATACCACGTACAGTAACCCCCCTTGTTAGAGACCAAATCATGGGACTTTAAGACCACACATAAGTATTCTTCCAAGAATCCACCCTACATGCAACTGGGTGCTCAAGACCCAACTCTGAACAACATAACAGAAAGAGAGATAGGCTCTGGGGCATTTACCTCCACAGGGATTCACATCTGTTCTTCTTCCCACCCCCAAATGGTTTTCAAACTACCATTTGAGTTGTCTTTCTAAAATGTAAAAGTGATCATGCTAACCCCATTTAAAGATCCCATAGCTGCCAGGCGTGGTGGCACACGCCTTTAATCCCAGCACTTGGAGGCAGAGGTAGGAGGATCGCCGTGAGTTCGAGGCCACCCTGAGACTACATAGTGAATTCCAGGTCAGCCTGGACTAGAGTGAGACCCTACCTCGAAACACACACACACAAAAAAAAAAGATTCCATAGCTTTCAGTTGCTCTTGAAATCACATGAAGATGCTTTATAGAGCTGATAGGACTCTATTAATCAGTTCAGGTTGC
This sequence comes from Orientallactaga sibirica, assembly GCA_036365145.1. NCBI lineage: Eukaryota > Metazoa > Chordata > Mammalia > Rodentia > Dipodidae > Orientallactaga > Orientallactaga sibirica. Next base: position 1,774,086 of record JAEOAD010000044.1, on the reverse strand, counting down.
CCTAACTAATACCACAACTTGGGGACTTAACAGAAATTTACTTTCTCACAGGTCTGGAGACTGGAAGACCAAGATCAAGGTGCTGATGGGGTTGGTGTCCACTAAGGGCTTTCTTCCTGGCTGACAGATGACTGCCTTCTCCCTGTGTCCTCATGAGGCCCTTCCTCTGTGCCTACATATCCCTGGTGTCTCACCCTTTTTGTGTAAGGATACTAATATATTGAATACTTCTGCCTTCACTACCTCACAGAGCCTTAGTTATCTCCTAAAAGGCCCCAGTTCCATACATTGCCACTGTAGGAGTCAGTGCTTCGAAATGTGAGTTTGGAGAAAGAGGCCAAATGCGGTCTGTGCAACAGCCTTGCCTAGCCTGCCCTCTGTAGATGTTTCATGTACTATTGACCAGCATGTGCCTCCTCCCTCCAGCCGCTCTACTGTGCTCCCTCTCATTTATTTATTTAATTATTTGAGAGAGAGAATGGGCCTCCAGCCACTGCAAATGAACTCCAGATGCATGCACCACCTTGTGCTTCTGGCTTACGTGGGTCCTGGGGAATCAAACCTGGGTCCTTTGGTTTTGCAGGCAAATGCCTTCACCACTCAGCCCTATGCTCCCTTTCTTGGACTACACCTCTCTGCTCGTAGTTTTCCAGGTGATGCTCTCTGGAGAATGGAAGTGCCAGCAAGGTAGGGTTGCTCATGGGCTTATCTCTATACTCATTGCTTGGCATGTTTTAGGCACTTGGTGATACTTTGTAGTCGAAATAAAAGGGTTAGCAAAGAGTTTGAGGCTAATTAGAACAATCCAGCTCAATAGGATTTGTAGATAGAGAAATGATTCCTACCTCTTCATGCACTCATGTGATAAAGCACCTACTGTGTGTTGTGTCCAGAGAAATCAAGGACATATAAGTGTCGATCCAGCCCTGCAGCAGGCTGTGATCTTATTCAACCATGTGTTCTGGTCCCTTTTATCTAGCCTTCAATCTACACTGACCTAGGTGTAAACAACCACTGAGATTATTTTTAAGACTATATAATATTTATTCTGCTTTGTTATTGATATTCTCTGCACATATATTATTTGAAAATCTTAATATTCACATAAAAGCCATTCCCCATCATTAAAAGTTTAAAACACAATTCTCAGGTTTTCAAGAGGTCCCAGGAAAATGATTGTCAATCAATTCTTTATGGCTTTATGGTAGCTCAAGAGAGAAAATAAAGTACAGGTAAGAATTTTAAAATATAAAAATAATTTAAAGACAAACACTAATCCTAAAAACCATTCTTCAGAACCAATGTTACAGTTACATGAATGACATATTTTTTATAATGTGAAATTCATATAAAATGAATTAAGGTGAAATAGAAGTAAAATGCATAGCACTATATACCAGTGCTTCTAAAAGTCTTACAAAACATAATAAATTGAATGGGATCAGAGTATAAAAGGTTGCTACTGGTCCTAAAACTTAGCTTTGTAAATTCCTTTAAATTTGAAAATTGTAGCTATTGTGTAATGTTTACCTGAGATCTGACAGGCTCTCTGTTGGATGTTTCACAAAGACTACTTAATCCCCTGTCAACAAACAGAATAGACACCTGCAAGAAGTCTTACAGAAGGTAAAATTTCAAGTCAGAAAGTTTCAAGCACACTTAATAATGAGCAAAGCTGAGATTCAAACCCCAGCCAGTCTGACCCAAATGCTTGTTCTCAGTATGGTCCCATGCTGCTCCCAGGCCCTCAAGAATAGGCACTTGGCAAATCCCTGTCTGGAAAGTCTGGGATAAAAATAAGTAAATTAAATGAATTAAAGTAGGTTTGTATCTCTATTTTGAGACTGGGAATGAAATTCCTAAATGCCTCCCAGAGCCCATGGAGAGAAAGCCCAAATCCTCAGATCTTTCATCCCCTCCATGAAGCAATTCAGACAGCCTCCCCTGCAAGAGGTACATTGACACAGAAATTGGCTTATGTAAAGCCAGATGTCTTCATAGTGAAGCCTGGTCCCTCTGTGACATGACATCAGGAAGGTGAGGTCACTTGGTAGGGTGGCAGTGCTGGGGCAAACTTTCTCCCAGTCTACTGTAGACTGGGATTTTTTCACTGGGGAGAGTTAGTCCTTTTTGTGAAGCTATCCACTCCCCCTCCCTTTAAATTCGTAGGCTCCCAGCAAGATTATTAAATCATGAGTTTCGTAGCATGTCTGGTTTATTTGAAAGCAGTTAGCCAACCATCTAACAGTCCTTAAGGGATGTCAATGAAGAAAAGCAAGCTCAGGATATAACTGACCCTCCCTTTCTTAATAGGCTGGCAGGGACCAGCCCTAGCTGTGATAGATTTTTCCTCATTTCATTCCTAGTAAGAGCTTGGTTTTGGCATTCTCATCTGTAAAATGGGAGTAAAGGTAATCACTACCTCACAGACTTGCTTTGATGTGAAGTGAGTCAAGCAAGCACCAGACCCAGTTTTATATGCTAAAGAAAGTGCCAGAAACCACACCTGGTCCCCAGGGAACCCTCAACATACATGAGTGCTCTAAATCCTCTCGACCTTATAGTATCGTGTTTCTAAAGAGTAGCATGGCTCCAAACTGGAAACACTTGGCTCTCCTTGATGCATCCAACAGGTCTTAACTGAGTGCCTCCTGCCTGACAGGCAGCGTTCAATGGTGACCTTAATATACTCACGTCCTGCACTCACTGATCTTACGTATAGGGGACAGACAAATCAGTGACAATCATCACCCACGGTTCCAGGTTCCAATCCATCATGACAGAGAAGGCCCGACAACAGGAGCTTGAGGCCAAGGTCACATTCAACACACCGAGGAAGCAGAAAGCCGTGAGAGTTGCTGCTCAGCCATCACTCCACTTTTTACATAGCCCAGGCCCCCAGCCCATGGGAGACTGCTGCCCACGCTTAAGGTGAGTCTTCACTTCAGTTAACCTAGTAAAAATACAGAGGCTAACCTAATCTACATAATCCCTCGCTGGTGAGTCAAGGTTCTGGCAAGGTGACAATCAGTGTGAACCATCACAGCTGGAGGAATGTGGAGGTATCTGAGGGACAACGGAGACCAGGCAAATGCAAGGAGAACGACAGTGGGACAGAGGTGATCAGGAGCTACAGGGAAGTGATAACAAAAGTTAATGTTTAGTGAGTTTCTGTTTGGAATGATGAAAGGGCTCTGGAGTTGGATGGCGGTAATGACTTCACTGTGACTGTAGCCAATGCCACTGAGATGTGCACTTAAGAACAGTTGGAATGGTATATTTTGTTAAGTATATTTTGCTAGAATGAAAAGTACAATGATTAATATACATAATTCCATCACAACTGATGTCTAGTGTCAGACACTGGCGGACAAAGGAGGACCCTTTGTTTGTAAGTATACTTTGTAAGTAGCAGCACCAACAGATTAGCATATGTACTGCTCCTTCATGGGACCCCATAAGCAGGATATGAACAAAGTATCTACAGCTCGGGGCCACCCATCCTGCTTAATTGTGTATGCCAATTTGTGTGAACCAAGTAGCAGACTTGTAACAGCCATGGATGAAGAAAAGAGAGAAGGAAGGAATGGTTGCCATGATTTAGCTCCATCTTAAATGTTCCTACTTGAGAGCAATAGCTAAGTGAGTGTTCCCACATTTTTAAAGGATGCAATCGTTTCATTGTTGAGTGCTGGCTGTTTTTCTATGTCAGCGGACTTCTTGGTCACAAATCCCCCAAGGAGAACAAGTCATCTCTGCACATGAGACGAGAATTAAAAACCCAGATGCCCAGACACGTCACGCTTGGCATCTGCACATCATTACCGGAAGCTCATTCTACAAGGCAGAGGGACAACTCTGATTATATTCAGTGTGAGCTCTTTGCAGAGGAAATCAAATAAACACGAACAACCCCATGTCTTGTCATGTTCACTGCTCCTCTGCAAGCATCTGCTGGAATAAAAGAGGGAAGATGTTAATGTTGGGACAGGAAGTCCAGGTCAAAGGTGACAGGAGAAGGGCTCCAGTCCATACACACAGAACCCAGCGCAATAAAGCAAACGTCACTAAGAGAGAGTCCATCATGGTCACAGGTAACCACATATTCTCAGCTTTTGATTTTTACAGGCAGGTGATTTATGTATCACAACAAACAGAGGGATGATCTTTGAGTTAATGTCCACTTAGATGAGGGGATAAACCCCTTTTATTCACTCCCAGCCTTCTTCATACCTTACATGAATCTAGTCAGAGATGTTTGTGAAGAACAAGAAGGAAAGATGCCATATTCTACTGGAACTCGCATCATCTAAATGACCTTGCACTTGAGAAATGCAAAGCAGGAATTTCTTCAGTCTGTAGGAAATGGTAAAAGTCTAAATTAGCAAATTCAAGCTACCCAGAGCATGACTTGAAAAATATAGAACAGAACACTGAGGAAGATGCAAAAATAGCATTTGGCAGGATAAAGGGCCTTAGTGCAGACTTCCCTGAAAGCCTGATGTTGTCTTCCCGAGAACACGGAAGAGCAGAAAGAAAACTACGCTTTCTATGCAAAGGACAGCGTGACTTTGACTCTGAGACTGACCCACACCCCAGAACCAGTACAACCACTGGCTTCCTGGTACTCAGGGCTGGGGAGGCCTCTGTGTGTCCCTCTCAAGGGCTCACTAAGTACAGGATCCATTCTGGATCCATTCCATGTTTTTGGAGCTCACTCCCTCACTTCCTGGGGGCCCCTTCCCCTTTGTGTGCTAACATGAAATCCCTCCCCTTAGTGTTCACACCCACTGCCCTCAGGTCTCCCGCAGTGAATCAACACTAAAGTGGTCTCCCCCATCTCTGGTAATGCTTTAGAGATTAGCAAGCTCTTCTCCAAGGAAAACATCCTGGGGTCCTTGACTGAAGTGACATTTGCAAGCACTAGATCCCTGGCCCCAATATCCTGGTCAACATTTCCAGCCCTTTTAGCTGAGGAGTTTCTTTGAAGCAAAAACTTGAAATAGCAATGCCTCCCTTCTCCCCACTAATACCTCTCTAAGCTGTTAATGATCAATTACCCTTCCTCCCTTTGGCAGAGAGCAAAGGGCCTACAGCACACTTTGAAGAGAAAGGTTAGAGATGGGAGGGGGGCAGCCAGTGGGAAGGCTAGTAGGAAGAAGCACCAAGAATTAACATAAGAAAGGAGGCGGAATGACAAGAAATGGCATAGCCTCCATCACAGGCTTTTCCTAATGTGATATGGTGTGGGCATATGTAGACACACACACACACACACACACACACAGAGAGAGAGAGAGAGAGAGAGAGAGAGAGAGAGAATTCACATTCATTAAGCAACCCAGACAAGTCCTCTTACTAGATCAATGAACCACCTGATATCTTCCTTCTGACCATGAACAAACCCTGCAAATTTCTCCACCTAGAAACTTAATCACTTTTACCCATCATCTTCTCTCCATATGGAAGTAGAGGCAATGTTTGGTTAAAGGGCTTCAGTCTCTTTACAAGCAACCCAATAAAGATAAGTGGGAATATCAAAACTCTCTGTGAGCTAAAACCTCAGTCTGAAGAGATCCTTCCGATATCATGTTTCCTAATTGTGACCAGGAGCCAGATGGAATAACCTAATAAAAGTCAAAACCAGGGGCAGGCCGACCATCATGCACACGGTCAAATGGTCTGCTCTGATATGGAAATTTCTCCTGTGGAATTGAATAGTTCCATAGGCATTTTCCAGACTTTAATCTCATCTGGCTGATATTTCAGCTGTGAGTCTCCATCACCACCCCTCTCCCTCCCTAGCTCCAAATCTGTCCTATAACCCATCCCACCCGCTAATACATTTTGTTTTTTGGTCTTTTGCTTTAATGTTATTAAGAAAAGATAAAACCATCTTCTAACTACAACTATCTACAACTAACTACGTAAGTAAATTGCAGGCTGGTGAGATGGCTTAGCGGTCAAGGCACTGGCCTGTAAAACCAAAGGACCCAGGTTCGATTTTCCAGGACCCATGTAAGGCAGATGCACAGGTGGCAGATGCATCTGGAAGTTGTTTGCACAGGCTGGAGGCCCTGGCATGCCCATTCCCCCCCCCCCCGCCCGTCTCCCTCTTTCTCTCTCTCAAATAAATAAATAAAAATAATTTTTTAAATAAGATAATTGTTTGTGTACCTTTTATCTAATATAATTGAAACAGGAAATTTCCTTCACATGCTGAGTTCTCTATAGACCGCAAAAGTGTATGTTGTGTGTATGTTTATGTTTGTGAGCACAGGCACTCATGTGTCGCAGCACACGCATCGTGGTCAGAGGACAACTTCCAATGTCAGCCTCACCTTCCACCTTGTGGAGGCAGGATCTTTCCTTGTTCACCACATTCCATGCCATACTAACTGGTGCACAAGTTGCCAGAGATTCTCCTGTCTCCCCTCCCACCTCACTCTAGGCACACTGGGATTGCAGATGCACTCAGCTGAGTCAGGCTTTAAGTGGACTCTGAGGATCTGAACTCAGATCATCTTGCTTGTAAAGCAACAGCCGCTACCCACTAAGCCATCTCCCAGACCCTGGACTCTGTCATTCCAAGTGATTCTCTTTGTAGCACTTAGGAGCACAATGCCTCCTCCTCAGGTAGGTGTTGACAAGAAGAATAAATGAGTCAGTCAAAGAATAGTAGAAGGAAAGGAGCTACAGAATATGCCATCATCTATCTCCTTTGATAAGCAAAAATCATAAGCACATTTCACTTTTGTGGCAACTTAAAAGAGCACTTTGATACAAATGACCTTGAATCTCACGTCATACTGCAGAGTAAGCAAGGAAAGTCATTGTCCCCATTTTACACAAAAGAAAACTGAAGATCAGAGAAATCAAAGAACTTGCCCTGTTGTTATGGGGCCTTTAGGTCCATAAACCTGCCACCTCTTTCCCCTATTTTCCAAGTAAACCAGTAAAAAAAGAAAGGGATTTATTTACAGTTTGGCTAAAGTGGGAGATGGAATTTCCTCCCATCCATGCCTGTGGCCATCTTGCAACTTACATAATAACATGAGACCAAGACTAGAACCTGCAAATTTAGCTGTGAGGCAGTTGGGCTTGGAGGAAAGGGCCCTGGGCCCCTGGCTGTCTCTGTGTCTCTGTTCTCTGTTACAAGAACAGCAGGTCTGAGCTGAGTAATTGGAGTCTTACAGATTCCCCATTCTTGAAACAGAACAAAGTCAGGGGTTTTGTGGGACATAAGATCCCCACCCATCCTGGATCTGGCAGAGTTCTTTGTTCCTAGACCCATGCCTTTGATAGATATAGAGTGAAAACACTTTGTTTCCATTTAAAAATATTTTATTACTTATTTATTTGAGAGATAGAGAGAGAAACAGGCAGGTGGAGAGAAAAATGAGTGCTCTAGGGCCTCCAGCCACTGCAAACAAACTCCAGATGCATGTACCCCCTTGTGCATCCAGCTTACGTGGGTCCTGGGGAATTGAACCTGGATCCTTTGGCTTTGCAGGCAAGTGCCTTACCGTTAAGCCATTTCTCCAGCCCACTTTGTATCTTTTCTTTGGAGGTCAGCTTCAGCATCCACTCCCTGACATAATAATTTTGCAAGTAAAAATATGGAATAGATGTCTTTCTTTAGAATATTTTCTCTGCCATTACATCTTCAGCATAGGCTCACTTACAAATCCAAACACATAGCACACCCGTATTTGAGTCCCTCGCCCTTCACTCTAGCTTTCATGTGAAAGAGAAATGCTAGGAAAGTCTTGGGTTCTGCCGGCGCAGGCTCTCCTGACGGCATCTCTTCTGCTGAATACCCACTCTCAGTGCCAGTCTCCTCAGTGTCCACCAGAGTATCTGACTGCGCACCCCCTCTTCACCCAGCCCTCAAATGGACAAGTGACCTGAAAAATCTCTGCCCCCTGAAGAGTTCTCAGTAAAGCTAAAGGAGATAGAGTAACTTGCCAAAATTCACTATTAGTGGAAGCATCTGAATTTAAACCCAAACAGGCATCATTTCAAGTCTCGTAAGTATGGTAAAGTGAGATTCAGAGATACCCAGAAATTTCGTATACCACCCCTTGGGAAGTTACAATCTGTGTGTACATCATGTTTGAGTCATGAATCCTCAACAGAAAAACGTCGCGTGGACCTTATAATATTGCAATTTGGGGGAGGTCAATAGACAAGCCTTTAAAGAGCCTCCTGAAACAAAGAGGCTGGGGAGCTCACTCGGAGTAAAAGGCACTTGCTTGCAAAGCTTGCCAGCCCAGGTTCAACTTCCCCAGTGCTCAAACGAAGCCAGATGCACAAAGGGGCGCAGGTATCTGCAGTTCATTTGCAGCAGCAAGAGGCCATGGCGTACCCCACCCTTCTCTTTCTGTCTCATCAGTAAATTTAAAAGTCACATAAAAAAAGATCTCCAAACAGATGTAACTTTGCACTTTGCATGTTCTCTGTCAAGGGTGTCAAGGGGGAGGAGGGGTCAGCTTCCACAAAGACATCCAAATTCTAGCTTTTTCCAGAATGGATTTCAGAACCTCAATGTAAATGAATGCTTCCCAGTCCCACACCCTGCCCCGCCTCTCGGATTGTGTATTATATCTGAAGCCAGGACAGGACTACAGGTACAGGCCTATTATGTCCCAGGTTCTGCTTCCACCTAGAACCATCAGAAAGAGGCAACTAAGGCTAGAGAGATGGCTTAGTGGTTAAAGCGCTTGCCTGTGAAGCCTAAGGACCCATGTTCTGCTCTCCAAATCCCATGTTAGCCAGACGCACAAAGGTGAGGCAAGATCAAGGTCTCATATGCCCACTCTGTTGACAAGCACCTGGAGTTCAATTTCAGTGGCTGAGGCTCTGGTGCAGCAACTCTCTCTCTCTCTCTCTCTCTCTCTCTCTCTCTCTCTTTCTCTCTCTCTCTCTCTAAGAAAATAAATTAATAAAAAATAAAGCTAACAAAGAAAGAGGTAACTAGGGGCTGAAGAGATGGCTCAGCTGGTAAGTGAAGATCTGAGTTTGGGTCCCAAGCACCCATGCAAACACTCAGCATTCCAGGCACATCTGTCTTGCAGCGCTGGGGAGGTGAGAACAGGAGCATCCCTGGAGCTTTCTCACTAGCTTGTCTACCCAAACCACCGAGCTCCACACTCCGTGAGAGGCACTGTCATTAAAAACTAGGATGGAGAGCTGCAGAGATAGCTTAGTAGTTAGGGCACTTGCCTACAAAGCCAAAGGTTCAATTCCCCAGGACCTACGTAAGCCAGATACGCAAGGTGATGTATGCATCTGGAGTTCGTCTGCAGCAGCTGGAGGCCCTGGCTGCCCATTCTTTCCCTCCATCTATCTATCTCTGTCTCTCCTTCTCTCCTTCTTTCCCTCTTTCTCTCTCTCAAATAAATAAATAAAATATTAAAAAAAAAATAAGAGGGGCTTAGTGGTTAAGGCATTTGCCTGCAAAGCCAATGGATCCTGGTTCGATTCTCCAGGACCTACATAAGCCAAATGCACAAGGGGGCGCATGTATCTGGAGTTCATTTGCAGTGGCTAGAGGCCCTGGTGCACCCATTGCCTCCCTCCCTCTCTCTCTCTGCCTCTTTCTCTCTCTCTCAAATAAATAAATAAAATAAAATAAAATAAAATAAAATAGATGGAAAAAAAGTAAGATGGGCAGCTGGAGAGATGGCTTAGTGGTTAAGCGTTTGCCTGTGAAGCCTAAGGACCCTGATTCGAGGTTCCATTCCCCAGGACCCACATAAGCCAGATGCACAAGATGGCGCATGCATCTGGAGTTCATTTGCAGTGGCTTGAGGCCCTGGCACACCAATTCTCTCCTTCTCTCTATGGTCCCTGCCTCTTTCTCTCTCTCTCTCTCTCTCTCTCTCTCTCTCTCTCTCTCTCTGTTGCTCTTGAAATAAATTGAAATAAAACAAAAAAATTAATAAAAAAATAAGATGGAAGACAGCCATCATTGACCTCTTGCCTCAACATGCACATGCACACACATACACGTGCACCCACACACATATGAACACACATAGCTGCACCCGTGCATCTATACATGTCACTAAAAGAAAGAAAATTTCACCCAATACTTAGAACTATGCCCTCAAGAACACATAGGGAATAGCCTACATCCACTCAACGAAAGCTCACAATTTCGTTAACATTTTCCAAGCACAGTCACATGTCTACCTGATGGGGACGGCAGTCACTACCTTATGAGCCTTCATGATTCCCAGGCACTGTGGCCATCCCGGAACTAACATTGTCTTCTTTACGCCCTCATTAGCCCCCGTTATTATGATCCCAGTTTCCCATGAGGAAAAGTGGAGCCAACAGCGACGAGGATATTTGCCCACGGTTAAACAGGCCATCCAGCAAGGATTCAGTTCCCATCAGCCTGATCAAGTTCTACAGTCACTCTTACCTGAGGCGTTATCTATCATTCAGCTATACAGAGCCAATGAACAATGCTCCAGCTTCTGGGCTTAGCTGGAACCAAACACAAATATCCACACATAGATTTCACATTCCAAGTCCCCACAAGCTCCATCCGAGGATCTTCTGTTGTGGGGCCAATTCTAGATACCACGTAACCTGACTTTCTCGATGTATTTCTGGAACATGTTCATGCATAACAGGAATGAAAAGACTCATCCACTGCAGGGAGAAATGGAGATAAAGTGTGCAAGAAACACAGCAAACAGAGCTGGAGGGATGGCTTAGTGGTTAAAGTGCTTGCCTGCAAAGCCAAAGGACCCAGGTTCAATTCCCCAGGACCCACGTAAGCCAAATGCACGGGTGGCACATGTGTCTGGAGTTTGTTTACAGAGACTAGAAGCCCTAGCAGGCCCATTCTCTCTCGATCTTCCTCTCTCTTTCTCTCTCTCTTTCTCAAATAAATAAATACGTTTAAAAAAAAAAACAACAACAACAAACAGTGCTGGTAAGGGATGGGCCAGGGGAAGGGAGGTAGCTGGGCTTTTCCTCCTGTGTTTAAGGTGGAGTGAGACCTACCCCATCTGGCTCAGCCATCTCTTGGGGCTCCTTATCTAGCTAGTGGACCAATCCTATATATATTCTTTTATTTATCTTTATTGGTAGTTTTAATGAAAAGGTTATACTCTTTATCCCTTCTAGCCAGCCCCCATTCTACCGAATGTCCTCCTTGGTGGGGTTATGAGTATTCATTGTGGAGTCCTATTATAATCTCTTGGCCTCTTCTTCCACAATGTTCCCTGAGTCTTGGTGGATGTGTTTGAAATCTAATTTAGTGCTGAGTTTCCTGTAGCTTCTGGACCTCTGTTTTGATGAGGTTTGAGTGACCACAGTGTCAGCACGTACCAATCCTTCACTTTCCACTTCTGTTTTCTCTTTACTATGCTCCTTGTCCCTCTTGCTCTATAAGAATAGCTTGAGGGCTGGAGAGCTGGCTCAAAGCGCTTGCCTGCATAGCATAATGACCCCGATTTGATTGCCTGGTATCCACATGAAGCCAGATGCAGAAAGCAGTGCATGCGTCTGGTGTTTGTTTGCATCAGCTGGAGGCCCTGACATGCCCATTCTCTCTATCTATCTATCTATCTATCTATCTATCTATCTATCCATCCATCCATCCATCCTTCCATCTATATCTTTCTCCCACTGCTTGCAAATAAGTAAATAAAATTTTTTAAAAGAGTGTATTGAAAGGGAACACAGCAGGGTCCCCAGAAGAGGGAGAAGAGGAGTGTACCAGTGTGTCTCAACTCGTTCATAAGTCTCTATGGAAAAAGCCACAGGCAATGACAAGAGGTAGAAAGTCCACTGGTGTGGAAACAGCTCTGGGTTCTAATCCTGACTGTAGAAGGTTTGGAGTGAAATGTCTCCCCCAGGCTTATGTACCCAGTTCCCAACTTGTGGCGCTATTTGGAAGGCTGTGGAGCTTCCAGTCGGCGCGGGATGGGTGGCAGAAGCAGGTCACCAGGGACAAGAGTTTGGAGGCTATGCTTGCTCCAGTTCCAGACTAGTTCTCTGTTTCCTGGTTGGTCGTGATGGGGAAGTGTCAAGCCCAGGCTGCCATGCTTCCACTGAGGTGACTGCCTTCACGAGGAAATCATTCTATAACCATGAGCCAAAACATACCTTTTCTACTTTGTCACAATGGCTAGAAAAGTAACTAATACACTGACCGGGTGTGTGATCTTGAACTTGTTTCTTTGTCTACAAAATGAAACAGAGTCATCTTTGAAGTTCCTTGTCAGTTTTGACTCCTAGGATTGCATTAGCTGAAACTTGACCTGGCATATGACTTCACAATAATATTTTCTATTCTATTCTATTTTGTATCATATGTCACTCTCTGATGAAGTGACCCCTGGGTGAGCTCCAAATATCACTAATTATCTTTCTCCATGTGAATTGCTGATTCGGTCACTTGTTTCATTTGAGCATTCTAAAACCGGGCTGGATAATTTTAGATCTTTCAACGTAGTTATTTTTTTCCTCTCTTGATATTCCACTTAATCAAATGAATCCCACAATTGCCTAACTTCTGCTTCGAGCAACAGAGACACACCTAACGATTTCTCATTTGAAAATGGTTTCCAAGCAACAAGTCTGAATATCTTTCCCACTGGCGTGGAAAATCCATCCATGCTGGAGGACTGTTTTGGCTTTACACGATTTCCACACGAATGTTGACTTTTGTCAGACTTCTCAGGCAAAGAGACGTAGAGAGACAAGAAGGAAGTCTCCTGCTAGACATTTGTTTTCTTTTCAATACGTCTTGGAGGTGTACAGCCTTCCTTCCCCAGAAGGACAAGTCTTCTCACCTTTTAAGACTTTATCACCAGTCCTGGGGCCAAGTTACAATGTGCTGACAAAGAACCTTTGTAATCAAAGGCCATCCAACAGAAAGGTTTCTATTGCGGTTTGCCTGGGAAAGAAAGTTTTTCTTTCCCTAACTAGTTATTAAAGCACTTATGTTTAAAACAGGGATTTTTCAGTGACATCAGAATATGGACCAGCCCTAAGCCTTTGTGAAAACTTAAATTACCACTTGAAAAAAAAAATTACCTTGCTACATTTTTTTAGAGCGGCTGCCTTGATTCAGTTAACCAATGGGGCCTTATTTATTTAGTTAGTTAGTTATTTTTAGAGAAGGAATATAGAAACAATGATGTTCTTTGAACTTAGTTGAAGGTAGCTGTTTAGAATTTGCTAAATTGGATGGACTGATCATTTCAGTTCTGTTGGGCATACTCATCTGATAAGTCTGTGATGCATATCTCTATCAGCTTGTGGTAAGGGCAGAAATTAAAGGCAGGTGGGGAAAGCAAGCCAAGGGCCTAAGAGGCAAATCCAGAACATGTTCCGACATTGTTGTTACTGGCTGGGGTCAGGACTTTGTGTCCTTCTCCTGAGGCAGGGGTCAGGGTGTGTTTGGCAACACAGAGGGAAGCCGCTTACTAGGCTCATGTTGGGGTGACAGTGAGCTGTGCAAAAAAGGAGTGGAGTTCCAGGGAGCAGAGAGAACGAATGTTTCCTGGTGGCTAGAGGACCAAGAGTCAGAGGGAGGAGGGAAGAGGGAGTGGCTCCCTACTAGAGAAGATGGTGACTTCCTGGCTTGTGTGTACATTTTTACAACTAATTCCCCTCAGCAAACATCATCATGGTTAGTGACCCAGTTGGAAAAATCAGACTAATATACCACCATCTGTGTCTGGCTGACGTGGGCCTGGGGAACCTGGGTCCTCTAGCTTTGCAGGCAAGCACCTTAACCACTAAGCCATCTCTCCAGCCCCCAAATCAGAGATTTATATTTAAAAATAATTATTGGCTCTGCATTTGTATTTGTTTCTGTCTCCCAATTTTTTTTTTCCTGAAAGCAAGAAGATAGATAAAGGGCGGGGGGGAAGGGACTCAGGGAAAGGGGAAAAATAGGTAAGCGTTTTGACAGCAGCCTTCTTCATCCTCTGGCTTCATGCCAGGTCCCAGTCCACCCAGCCTGGCTACGGTATATATATTTTTTTTTCCTTCACAGAAGAAACCCCTCTTATTATACTCTTTAAGTTTAACCCATATTTCCTGGTCATCAGAAGTTACCAGTGAAACAAAACCTTGTGAAAAGTTCAAAAAGGCTCAGTTTGGACCCTGAGACTCAGACACATCTCTAGGGAGAAAGGTCCCCATCTCCAGCAAAGTGCAGAGCTTTGCAAAGAGGGAAAGAATAGGGAGCATTTGCTTCATGTACCTCATGCCTTCATTATTGGTACATGAGCTTTGGTAGCTGGCCTGAAAAAAAAAAAAAAAAGCCTAAGCAATGTGCTGACATAGCCCACTAGACTTCTAGAAGCATGTGAGAGTCATTCTTATAAGAATCCATTTCCAGGAGACAGCAACCAACACCTCAGCATGCCATGTTAAGAACAGCCCAGGACACAGCAATCATAGCCGACCTGGGGACGGTGGCCATGTGGTCCATGATGTTACCAGCGATCCAGACATTTGATGCTACGTCACCTCTATGGTGTGAGGTCTCCTTCTCTTTCAGCTGCCCTACTGAAAGCAAAGAACTTTCATCCAGTGCTTACCTCAACCCAGGGCATCAAACGGGTCAATCCAGTTATCTCTTTTGTAACCCTCTTCATTTTAATAAGGAGGAAATTGACATTGAAAGGTAAGCCACCTGCCCGACCCCACAAATATGGCTGAAACACTGAGCAACTTGGCTGCCTAAGGACAATGCATGACCTTGATCACTCAGGGCTGGTCACAGTTCCACAGAGAGTGAAGGCGGAGAGACGCTGTGTACCACAACACTGTCATCACCCATCTTCCTCAGCGCGGAAATTCCAGATGCTCAGGCTGCAGACCACCCGCTTGCTCCCAGGCTCCACCCCGCATTGCAGCAGGTGGGTGGGGCCCCGGTATCTGCATGTTTATTGAGCTCTGTAGGTGGTTCTTGATAGACGAATACTGGAGAATCACAGATTGGGGAACTCCAAGACGTCTCCCAAATGACCTATGAAGCGGTATTTCTTTCTTTTTTTTTTTTTTTTTTTTTTTTGTTTGTTTGTTTTTTTTGCAAGGTAGGGTCTCACTCTGGCCCAGGCTGACCTGGAATTAACTATGTAATCTCAGGATGGCCTCGAACTCTCAGCGATCCTCCTACCCCTGCCTCCCGAGTGCTGGGATTAAAGGCGTGCGCCACCACGCTGGGCAGAAGCGGTATTTCTTAACTAAGTTTTTAATGGAGAGTTTAAAATATCTTTTTAGGGCTGGAGAGATGGCTTAGCAGTTAAGGCATTTGCCTGCAAAGTCAAAGGATAGAAGTTCGACTCTCCAGGACCCATGTAAGCCAGATGCCCAAGAGGTGCATGCGTCTAGAGTTGGTTTGCAGTGGCTGGAGGCCCTGATGCACCTATACTCTCTGTTTCTCTCTCCCTCTTTCTCCCTCTGTCTCTCTCTCTGCCTCCTTCTCTCAAGTAAATAAATAAAATAAAATGTTTAAAATATCTTTTTCTTGGGAGGGGCAGTGTTGTTTGGTTGGTTTGGATTTTGGTGGTGATGGGGAACTGGGGAGAGACTTTTCAGTGTTGGTCCTTTGAAAGAGTACGGCGTGCAGCATTTAAATAGGATGCAGCATCCGTTCCTTAACAAAGCACTTTATTATTTTATGCATGTGTGTAGGAGTGGTTATGTATGAGAGGGTACACATGTGCCCTTATTCATGTGGAGACCAGAGCACACCCTCCATATCAACCTCCAGGAATAGCATCCACCTCCTTTGAAACAGGCCTAGAGTGCACCAGTTACACTAAGCTAGTTGTCCACTCAGACTCAGGGATCCACCCATCTCCATTTCTCAAGGTTGGGATTAGAGATGCATGCCATCTGACTTTTTAAAAAACTTTATTTATTTACTTAAGAGAGAGAAAGAGATAGAGAGAGAGAATGGGCACATCAGGGCTTTCAGCCACTGCACACAGACTCCAAATGCATGTGCCACCTTGTGCATCTGGCTTATGTGGGTTCTGGGGAATCAAACTGGGTCCTTTGGCTTTGCAAGGCAAGCACCTTAACCACTAAACCATCCTTCCAGCTCCAACACCTGACTTTTTTTTTACATGGGTTCTTGGGGTTCTGAATTCAGGTTCTCATGTTTGGGAGGCAAGCACTTTACCAACTGAGCCTTCTCCCCAAACCCTTCACAAAGCATCCTTTTTTTTTTTTTTTTTTTTTTTTTTTTTTTTTTGTATTTCAAGGTAGGGTCACACTTTAGCACAGGCTGACCTGGAATTAACTATGTAGTCTCAGGGTGGCCTGAGATCCTCATGGAGATCCTCCTACCTCTGCCTCCCAAGTGCTGGGATTAAAGGCGTGCGCCACCACACGTGGCTGGATTTTTTGTTTTGATTCAGATTTTTATCCTCTTGGTGGCGGGTGGGGGCAGGGAGTAAAACAATGTTTTAACTTGCAGGGCCCACATTCTTTAAAATGTTCTTGGCCTGAAATTTGTTTTTTGGAAAACCTGGGGCTAGAAGTCTCACAGGAATGATGCCAGGGTTAGTTCCAGGGAGCTGCCCATGGGGGAAGGGGGAAGGGCGGGCAGTGTGACCTCTGGAGAGTGACCAAATAGAAGCAAGCTCTCCAGAAGAGATTATGTTTTAGATGCTGTTATGGAAAAACATAGAGTTTCAGATCTGGAAAGAATTGTAAAGATTTTCTGGTAGAGACCCTACTGGTTATAGATTAGAGACATAAGGAGCCAGAATGGAGAGGTCGAAATCCTGCTCTGGATTTTGGAAAGGACCCACTAGTGTTTCCTGAAGGTCATTTATTTGTATACCCCTTCAAAATTGAGCTTCTTTTCCACATCCCCTTCCCATCTGTGCCATTATTAATCTTTCTGTAAATCAACTCATATGTTTACTCAAATTTATTGAAGAAGCATTTTTTGGTAGGTGGAGGAAATGGAAAACCAACATTGGTTATTGGAAAGAGAAGTCCCAACCTTCCCTCTGTTAACGTCCTGGAATTTAGGGATCAGAAGGGTTTAGAGAAGGCAGGACACTCATTGGCTAAATTCTAGCAACAGAATGCGGCATTTATCTGGGTCTTTAAGCCTGGGGGCTGCTCAAAAGGGGAGATTAGCACATGTTAGAGAGCTGTTAGAGCCATCTACTGATCAACTGAGATATACCTTGACTTATGTGAGAATCAAAGGAGATGAAATTTAAAATGTAATTTAAAGTCTATCTTATCTCACCTCCCTGGCGAACCAGTGAGGCCCATCCTTTGGTGAAGGCTATGCTGTACTCTTCAGCCATGTCAGGCAGTATGCCATACTCTTATGGCCTCTCCCCATTGTTTGTCTGAGTCTATACTGCACTGAGACCCTAGATCCTGTCATGCAGAACTGGCAATGGTCACCCTTTCCAGCTACAACAAGAATGAAGAGACAGGCTATTCTTTCCCTCGTGGTGGGCATCACCACTAAGGCAATCTAATGTGCTCTGGGGATGTGCCCTAAGTTATTCTTCAGCTCAAATATCTTACATCTCTCCTTCTGCCTATAAAACAAAATATAGGGCTGGAGAGATGGCTTAGCGGTTAAGGCGCCTGCCTGCTAAGCCTAAGAACCAGGTTCCAATCTCCAGGTCCCACATTTAGCCAGATGCAAAGTGACACAAGGGCGCAATGCCGCACTTGCCCACAAGGGGGCGCACGCATCTGGATTTTGTTTCCAGCGGCTGAGAGGCTGCTGGGGCGCCCATTCTCTATCTGTCTTCCTCTCCCTCTCTCTCTGCCTCTCTCTGTGTCTGTCTACAAAAAAAAAAGTATAAATCCATTATTCCAGCATTTAAGGCTCCCCACCACCTGACCACAATATATAGTTCATAGAATTAGAGCCTTTACAGTTACAATTAAATTTAAAATCCTTTCAATCCAGTGAGTCCCTGGCCAGTCCTCCATACCTCATAATCTAGCAGAAGCATCAAATTCTCCAGGGATCAGTGCTTCTCAGCCTGGATAATCACTAAAACCACTAGGGAAGCTTCAGGAGTTCCCAAAGTTGGAGCGTCTAAGACTTTCTCACCTCTGTGACCATAATACTTGACAGCAACCACTTAGGGAAGGAATGGCTTATTTGGATCATGGGTTCAGAGAATTGCCGTCCATTATGGGAGGGAAGACGTGGCAAAATTCTTGGCAATAGGATCATGTGGGGGAAAATCCTCAGAGGATAGTAGACAGGACTCAGAGAAAGCAGGTCCAAAGCAGAGGCAGTCTAACTTTCAAAGGTCTAACCCTACTGCCCTACTTTCTCCAGCCAAGCTCCACCTCCTATAGGCTCCACAGCTTTCAAACTAGTGCTACAAGCTGGGACTGAGAGTTCAAAATGTGAGCCTAATGTGGTGGGGGGCAGCATTTAAAAGTCAAACCATGGGCTGGAGAGATGGCTCAGCAGTTAAAGGCGCTTGCTTACAAAGCCTGACAACCTGAGTTCAATTCCCCAGGACCCACATAAAGCCAGATGCACAAAGTGGCACATGCATCTGGAGTTCATTTGCAGGAGCAGGAGGCCCTAGCGTGCCCACATTTCCTCGCTCTGTCTACCTCTTTCTGTCATTCTTTCTCAAATAAATAAAAGTGTTTAAATTCAAACCATAACACCATAGAATGAGAGTCCCTGGGGTAAAACCCAGGTACCAGGTGAAACCCAGGTTTAAAAACTTCCCTAGATGATTCCTATAGGCAACCAAGAGAACCGCAGCTCCCGGACCTCACCTTGTGCTTTCAAAACATGACTCAAAAGTCACACTCAAAATAATATAAATAAAAATATATATATATATTTTTTAAAAAGTCACACTCAGGGAGCTGTATTTTAAATGATCAGGAAGGAGGATAGGACAAGAGGCTTAGAAACCAGAGCTAATCTACCTCCATCGCCTACAGATAAAGACACAGATGCCCCCAAAAGTGCTCATATTCCCTGTGCCATGCTCACTCCATAGTGCAATCCTGCTTTCCAACCTTTACTCACTCCAACTTCCATTTATGTAGTCTGTCCATCTTATAGACTAATGGCTCCTCTGTACTTGGACCTCAAAATATGTGCAGGTTTTCACCACGTTCATGCCACCACTTCCACCTGAAAGAGCAATGCCAATTCTTCCAGCTTAACTCAGCTCCACAGTCAACTTTTTTTAAGGTTGGTCTCACTGCCTACATAAGCTTACTTAGCTATGCTCCAGCATACTCCCCTTCTGCCTGCTCTCGACCCCTGCTGCAATATGGTCACAGGGTAGCACTGAGTTATTCTTTAACAACACAGGATAGATTCTCTCAGGGGGCAAACACCAAGGCTTAAGCTGACCTCCTATCTGCCCAGTACACTCAGAATAAACACTCAGCAAATGCTCTTCCATCCCAGACAGAAAGCCTTCAAGCTCATTCAAGTGTACCTTCATTGAAAAATCACCTTTTGGGCCACTTTCAGAAATGTGTTGCAGGAGAGAGAGAAAAAAAAAAAAAAAAGAATTACTTTCTATGTTTCCTTTTTCCTATTTCATTTTGAAAGAATGGCCTTGAGGTTTATGTCAGTTGCAATCAAGTGGCCATGAACTTGATGCTTAGAATACCTAGCTTTTGAAGAGATGAGCATGACATATGCATAGATATTATGCGTGTCTCCTTTTGTGTGCTGTCTTTCTTCAAATGTCAATGGCTTTTCAGAATAACAGACAATCCCGGGCTATTGTCATACCTGCACATGTACCGCAAGGAACCACTCAGCCCTAGAAATAAGCAGAAAACCCTCCTCACGCCTCAGGGAATAAAGGGACACACACGGGGCAGCTCTCATTGTTTACCTCTTTAGCACAATTGCTATCTTCAAAATGAAAAGTGCCAAAGCTTTTGAGCCTGAAGGTCCACTTTAAGATTTCTCATTAACAAAACTCTCCAGTTTCTAGGTGGTTTTATCAGAGCGGTGGTAGTTTGAATGGGAAATGTCCCCTCTAGCTTCATGTGATTGTGACGAAGCCTCATACGCAACCCACAGCTGGTGGCAATCTGAGAGGTAGAGCATTTCTGGAAGAGGTACTTCGTTTGGAATGGACCTTGGGCTGTTATAGCCCAAGCCTCCCCTGCCAGAGCTCAGTTCACTCTTGCCGATAACTTTTAGCTGCTGTGGGAAGATGTGATACCCAGCCTCTGCTCTGCCATGCCATGATGAAATTTCACCTTGAAACTCTAAGACTGAAATAAACCCTTTCTTCCTATGAGCTGGTTCTGGTCAAGTTTTTGTCCTGGCAAAAAGAAGGTAATTGCAACAAGGGCTTTTCTAAACTGTAGGAATATTTAAATGTACATATACATGTACATGTGCATTAAGTGGCCAAGGTAAACATTACCTAGTTAGAGGTTAACAGTGAGGACTCCATCCTGGTAGAAATACGTAATGGTACAGCTACTTTGAAGCATAGTTATTCTAGGATCCAGCAAATCTACTTTTAGATACATAGATAGAAGACAAAAACATGTCCCCACACAAAATATCTACATAAATATTCATGACAGCATTATTCATAGTAGCCAAAAAGGTAGTAACAACACAAATGTCCATCAATTGATGAATGGACAACCAAGATGTGGGACATCCATTATATATGGACTGATTAGTCCCCAAACAAGCTAAATACTGATACATGCTATAACACACATAAACTTTGGAAACATGCTAAGTGAAAGAAACAAATCACAGGAGACAAGAAACTATTCCATTCACATGAAACAGATGCTTGCAGAAGGTAGATTTGTGGGTTTCTAGGGCTAACACGGGGAGCAAGAGGCTGGAGAGGTTTGGGAGTGACTAGGAGGGGGTACAGAGTTCCTTTTTTGAGAAGTGAAAATGTTCTAAAATCAGTTATGTTGGTTATATATATACCTGAATATATTAAGAACCATTGAACTGTGTGTTTAAAACAGGTAAATTGTAAGGTATATGAGTTCTATCTGACTATAAAAGTTTTAAAAAAGAAGATTAACAACTCCATCCTTGTCCACTTCTTCTTAGCAATGTAATATTCAGTCACTTATTTAACTACTCTATACTTTAGAATCCTCATCAGTAAAAGAGACTTGCATCATTAAATAATTGACATGGAAGGTTTAAATTTATAAGCTCCCAGTAAAAGGGGCTTTTTTTTTTTTTTTTTTTTTTTTTTTTTATTCCCTAACTTCTGGTGGAAGAGTGCTGATCTGGGAGCCACAAATGGAGCTGGAATCAGTATAAAAAACAAACATCAGTGCTCACATCAGAAAAGAGACTCACAAGCCAGGCTTGGTGGCGCACGCCTTTGATCCCAGCACTTGGGAGGCAGAGGTAGGAGGATTGCCGTGAGTTCAAGGCCACCCTGAGACTACAGAGTGAATTCCAGGTCAGCCTAAGCTAGAGTGAGACCCTACCTCGATAAACCAAAAAGAATAAAAAAGAAATGTAAAGAGACTTAGCAATGGGAAGAACCATTTCCCAGAATGCTTTATTTTGTGCTTTGGCCCTGCCCCACCCTCGCCTTACCTCTGAAAAAAAGATTTCAAAGATCTCTTTCCAGTGTCTGCATAATTTCCACTCTGTAAACCCTCCTCCAGGCTGCCAAAGCAATGTGCCAGAGCTTCTGGAATCTCGGAAGAGCTAACCAAGAGAACCAGAGTGTGTTTAATGAAAGGAATGCATGGAAGGCAAATGGGAGGATGCTCACCTGCCAGGCCCACCTCACACATCTTCACAGGCCGAGAAAAATTCCATTCTGAAGGGCACTGAAACTATTGCTATCTGGAGCAGCCAGCCAGTGAGAAATTATGTCCAGGTTTCAGCCCAGCCAGCTTTCATTACTGTTGAGAAATATCACCACATAATTCAACCCACCTCAAGTCTTCCCTTCTCTCTGAAGACTTTCTGGCCATCTCAGTCCTCAGCAATTACTCCCGCCACTGAGTTCCTGTAGGATTAATGTGATAACATATGAAATCACCAAGGACTGAGGCCAGCACATTAGCAATTGCTCAAAAACGATCTCCTAGCCATCCTATAGCACTTATAATAGGCATGAGTCCTTGGGCTCCCCAAAACTCACCTTGTATTGTTATTTATCTTTAGCATATATCCACTTTCCATGTCACCATCCCATCTATCTGTAAGCCCGGGGAGGACAAGAATCCCATGACACACTTTCCCATTTCCCAGCATCACGGGCTCCGGTGGGATAAACAACCCAATAAACATTTGTTTACAATGATACCTCCTATTCTGCCCTTTTTTTCTTGCAGAAATATCTATGGATGTGTGGGAGAAAGTAGTATAGGAAACATTGAACAATTGAAAGGCTTAGTCTGCCACTAAAACTTCCAGCAAAGTTGTATGAATAGATTAGAGGAGTGGCTTTTAATATTTTGGGGTGTGTGTGTGTGTGTGTGTGTGTGTGTGTGTGTGTGTGTGTGATAGCAGGCACATGATGCCATAGCACACATGTGAAGGTCAGAGGACAGCTATGTTCACCTTGTTTGAGACAGAGTCTTCCATTATTCTCAGATGTGTTAACCAGTCTAGCTGGCCTACAAGCTTCCAGAGGATTCTCTGGTCTCTACCTCCCTTCTCATTATAGGTGTACTGGGATTACAGACACTGGTGCTATAGTGTGTTACTTTAGATGGGTTCTGGGGAATCTGAACTCAAGTATTTACAGTTTTGCAGCAAGCACTTTAGCCTCTGGACCATCACCGCAGTCCCAAGATTGGTTTTTAAAAAAGAGGGAGTAAGGAAGTTATGCTTAATAAAGGATAAAATGTCTTCAGTGATAATTTATAGCTAACCTAATTGACCCAATCATCTCCAACCTCTCTTCAGCTGCCATCATGAATCCAGGGCTGATTCTCCAAAGAGGTGGAGTGGGAAGTGTGACAGAGGGTTGAAAGAAATGAATTCGAATGCACCCTTTGATAGCTCAGCTGAGAGAGTGAAGGACTGTATACCAAACAGAAATGATTCTGAAAGACGTGAGATTGCATTCGAGCTGAGCCTGCTTGCTGGATATATATCAGAGTAACTTTGAAGCTCAATTTCCTTATTTGGCACTTGTGGGATAGGAAGATCTATATCTTATTCTCATTGTAAAATTATAAGACACAGTGATCAATAAAGGCAATTAAAAAGCCTGCAGTGCTCACACCAGGAATGTTTAGAAGGTTCTGGGGCATTCTGTATGTCAAAAATCCCCTCTCTCTGAGTCATCTTGAATAATTTATACCTTCCTTAACTGTAAGAGGATAATAGTTTCTACCATTCAGTATCTGTAACGAATGCCATCAACTTTCCATCAAATGTCCTATTTCCTCTTCCTCTTGACTACTCAGCAAGGCTGTACTGGCCAGACAACTTAGAGGTTGAGGTTGTTCTTGATATCATTGAATCAATTTTTGGCTTAAAGACTCTAAGGTAAGCTCCATGATGGCAAGGGAAACCATGGTATGAGCAGAGGCTGGGCTTCATCTCCTGCCCAACATCAGGTGAGCAACAGCAGCATGAGGGTGTGCCAAACACTGACAAGAGGAAGCTAGCTAGAACACCCCTAAGCCCGCCTTCAACAACACATGTCTGCCAGTAAGTATCCAATTCCAAAATTGTCATCAGCTGGGGAATCAAGTATTCAGAACACATGAGTTTATAGGGGACACCTAATTCAAACCACAACATTCAGCCTCGAGCCCCCATGGACTTATGACCATCCACGATATAAAATGCATACATTCAGTCCCACTGTAACAGTCTTCACAGTTTTATCAATCCCAATACTGTTCAAACATCCCCATAATCCAAAGTCTCTTAACGAAACCATAAAACCAAAAACCCATAATGGCACAGAATAAACATTCACATACAAAAGATGGCATTGGGCATATCAAAGAAAGATTGAACCAATACAAGATTTAAAACAAAAAGGAAAAACGTCAAACTTTGTAACTCTGAGTCCGACAACCAGTGACAAATCTTCAAGTTCAATAATTCTAACCAGTGACTAGTCTCTGGAGTTCAAATTCCACCCTTCACTTGGGCTCCTCACAGCCCAGGGAACAATGTATCCCAAGCCGGCAGCAATCCTTGGTGGCCACCTCACAGCCCTGGCATTTCAAAAAAGTACAAGAAAATAAATACAAGAATGATACCATGTAACTTCTATGCCAGAATCATAAAAACCTCCTACACTTACCTCTCCCTCACTCTGGATGTTGACCTTAAATCATACTTGGTAGGCATATGTTAGAGAGGGCAGAGCTCACATCTGTCTGGGTCTCTCAATATCTGTGTGAAGTTGAGGTCACTACCCATTCACTCACCCCATGATTAACTCCAGAGCCCTAGAACCAAACTGAACTGTTTGCATAGGAAAAAATTATGTGTGTTAAATCACCAAAGTGTGGAGGTTTCACTATTTGCTATAGAAGTTTATGACAAATCCCAATACTTATCCACACAGATTTTGCAAAAGATGAAACAAAGTAACACACGTAAAGCTCCTTTAGAATATATGTAAAGTCAGGGCTGGAGAGATGGCTTAGGGGTTAAGGCGCCTGCCTCCTAAGCCTAAGAACACTGGTTCCAATCGCCAGCGGTTCCAATCTCCAGGTCCCACGTTTAGCCAGATGCTAAGTGACGCAAGGGCGCAATGCCGCACTTGACCACAAGGGGGCACACACATCTGGATTTCATTCTCAGCAGCTGAGACACTGCTGGCGTGCCCATCTCTGTCTTCCTCTCCCTATCTCTCTCTCTCTCTCTCTGTCTCTGTCTCTCTCCAAAAAGAAAATAAAAAATAAAATTAAAAAAAAAGAATATATATAAAGTCATAATAGCTCATTAGTGGTTAACTCCATAAGTCTGCTACTCATGTGAAAATACACCAATATTGTTTTTCCTTTGTAGAAAAGGTTTTTAAGAGTATTTAAATGCACGGGCTGCTACTATACTCCTTCAGCTAATTCTGATGCAATGTCTTTGACAGCATCCTGACCACTTACATCTCTAAAATGCTGTGTGATCTATGATATGATCCGTGGCTTGCTTGGTAGAATTTGATGCTCTAGGCCACTGCCATCTTGAGATCAGAACAGTTGTGATTAGCTTCAGGAGACCCTCACAAAATCCTGCCATCTTGAACTCAGAACAGTTGTGATTACCTGCAGGAGACCCTGACAAAATCAGGATTGCTAACATTCCCTCACCAAAAGAGGGAAAGTCACCTGATACTCACCTGAGATTATAGCCACCATTCTGTCCTACCCCCCACCCCACCCCTGGCTGCACATGGTCTTGGGAGGGGTGGCTTGAATATAAAATCTCTCCCGTAATTTCATGTGTTTTGAATATTTGATCCTCAGCTGATGGTAATTTGGGAAAGTCATGGAGCCTTGCTGGAAGAGGTGCATCACCTGTGGTGAACCTTGAGGTTTATTCGTCCAGCCCATTAGGTGTTGAAAGAGTGAAATCTGGATGCTTCCTCCCAGCTAATGTGACCAGACGTAATGTCCTTCTCTCTGCTCTGCCGTGCTTTCCCCACCATGATGAAGCTTCCCCTCAAACCTGTAAGCTGAACTAAACCCTTTCTTCCTATAAACTGCTTCTGGTCAGGTGTTTGGCCCCAGTGACAAGAGAGTAACTACAATAGAGGCCAGGGTATTGCTGTAGTTGCCTAATTGCCTTCTCTTTGCTGAACAAAACACCTCACCAAGTGCAGCTGATGGAGGCAAAGTACTTTGGCATACAGTCTTGAGGTGAAGCTCTGTGATGACAGGGGAAACATGGCAGGAGCAGGAATAGTCATCACCTCTCCTACAGCAGGTGGAAAACAGCAGCAGAAGAGTGAGCCAAGCAAACACTGGCCAGTTAGGGGCTAATAAACCTCCAGGGCCACCCCCAGTGACACACCTCCTCCCACAAGACTCCACCTCCCAAGTAGCCATCAGCTGGAGACCACGCATTCAAAATACATGAGTTTAAGCAGAGTATGTGATTCAAACCACACATTTCATCCCTGGTCTCATAACTCCTGACTGCCCATAATGTGAAATTCATTCAGTCCAAATTTAAAAGTCCCCATAGTTATAAAATACCAATACTATTCACACATCCCCATATCCCAAGGTTTCTTACCTGTGAGCCAGTAAAACCAAAAACATATGATGCCACAGAACAAGCATTCACACTGGAAAAGATGGCATTGGGTATAGCAAGGAAAGATTGAATCACTGAAAGATCTGAAACAAACAGGGCAAACATCAACTCTTGTAGCTCAAAGTGAAACATCTATAACCGGTAACAAAGTCTCTGGAGTTTCAGTTCTGCCACTCTTGATGCTGTGCTCACAGCCTGGGAAAAGTTACGTACCAACACACAACAATTCTTCTTGGCAGCTGTTCCATAGCCTTGGTATCACCAAAAAAAAAAAAAAAATCTAAGCCAGGCGTGGTGGCACACACCTTTAATCCCAGCACTCAGGAGGCAGAGGTAGGAGGATTGCCATGAGTTCGAGGCCACCCTGAGACTACATAGTTAATTCTAGGTCAGCCTGGGCTAGGGTGAAACCCTACCTCGAAAAATCAAACAAACAAACAAAAAAATGCTGAGTCTTCACTGCAACCCATGGTTCATCCTCCTGACTCCACTGACCCTCCATGAAGGGACTGCAACAACCTCATACCCCTACTTTCAAGAGAAAGTCAGCATTTTTTTCTGTTGCCTTGCTGTTCCAATACAGAACAACTGGCTCAGTCTCGATGGTGGCAATCTCAACTGCATCTGAATGGGCCATGTCTCCAGTCCAAAACTTTCATTTCTTTCTATGCCATATCCATCTGCTCATGCCAGTCTATTTTTCCTAAACATAACCTCACTCGGGGTTCAGGACGTAGGAAGAGCACAACTAGCCACTTATACAAACTGCCTCTAGCCCACCTGGAACAAAGCTCTTTCTTCCCTTCATAAGCCAAACCTCACAATCCATAACCTTACTGTGTTCAGGTCTTTCAACTCTGACCAAGATGGTCCATCAAATTCTGTCTTCAACATTGCAAAGTATCATTTAGACCAAGGTTTCAAATCCTTCCACATTTGTCCTACAAATCAGTTCTAAAAGGCCAAAAGCTACACATCAGGTTTCTAACAGCAATGACCCCACTCTACTGGTACCAATTTTCTGCAATTATCTTCACATGTCTGAGAAAAAATATCTGACCAAAAGAAACTAATGTAATGACAGTATTTATGTTGGCTTGAGGGGAAGCTCCATGATGTCAGGGGAAATCATGGCATGAGTAGAAGATAGACATCACATCTGGTACAGCAGATGGAAAACAGCAGCAGAAGAGTGAACAGAGATCATGTTGGCAAGTTAGAAGCTAATGCACCTCTAGGTCCACCCCCAGTGACACATGTCCTCCAGCAAGTCTCCACCTCCCAAGTTGCCATCAGCTGGCAACCAAGCATTCAAAATACACAAGTTAATGGGGAGAGGCAACTCATTCAAACAGCCACAGGAATATAGACATTTGACTGGGGCGGGGACTCCAGTAACGTAGCTTTTGTGGGACATCACAGGTGCTGAGGTAGGGATCTTCAGTGGTGCAGCTGCCCGAGTTACCCATCCCCTGGATGTCACCCCAACAAAACCAGACTTGGATGAAATTGTTTCTCTAGTCAGTTGGTTCCTATCCATGGTGAACAGGCGTAACTGAAAAACTCCCCAGGAAAAGCCATGCAACTGCTTAAAATCTCACTAGAAGGCAAGAAAGGCAGAGGTGTGGAAACAAGGACCCCCTCAATCGGTGGACAGAAGGCCATTGTGTATTTTCTGGAGGTGGCTAAATGTAGATGTCACTTATCAGACAGGCTATCAACACGTGTAAAGACATGTCATTTTAAATTCTTCTTCTAAACAATTTCGGACTACTTCTTTTCTAAGTTTCTTTTACAATGGGAATTTTTTTTTCATTATATGTATAAAATTCTAGAGTTCCTAATTCCAGAACGAATAATTAAAAGCTATAAATTTCTTTCAACAGTTCTTTATAAAGGTCTATATCTAGACCTTATAGAGCTACACAGGACTGCCCAGCTCACCCTACTCATGGGTGAAGCGTCTGCAGAAGAGGGAACTTGACTGCGGGTTGGGGAGAGTGTAGGAGTGCATCATAGGAATGCTGAGCTGAATCATGGAAAGATGAGAGTAAAGGAGACAGAGGAAGAGGAGCTGGGTAAGGCCAGCACTGTGAACAGAAGACTGTAACTTTGTAAGACAGGAAATCATAGGCAGAGGCAGAAAAGAAATAATGATATTAGTTGTTCTTTCATGGGAAAATCATTTTAGATAAACTAGAATGTCATTTGTGGGAGGCAGAGGTTAGGACTAAGTTAATTTTGGCACTTCCCTCTCCTGTCTGCTCTGGGCTTGCTTGAGTTACTATGGTTTGTGACATGCAGTGGTCAGAGAATGGCCAGGCTCTTTATACATGTGGGCATACCTGGAAGCCCAACAACCTGTAGTCACTTCACACTGGTATCATTTAGCCTTATTTATTATGTTTAAGAAAGCATTAGAGGACTGGAGGAATAGCTTAGCAGTTAAGGCATTTGCCTGCAAAGCCAAAGGACCCAGGTTTGATTCCCCAGGACCCACATTAGCCAGATACACAAGGGGCACACATGTCTGGAGTTCATATGCAGTGGCTGGAGGCCCTGGCATGCCCATTCTCTCTCTCTCTCTCTCTCTCTCTCTCTCTCTCTCTCTCAAATAAATAAATAAAAATAATTTTAAAAAATAAAGCATTAGAGAGAAGTAGCAATTTTGGAGTTCTTTTTGAGAGTGCTGTCTACTCTCTGTTTGCTTGCAGTGGCCTAGATTAGCCATCACATGATTTCAAACTTTCCCATTGAGGTTTCAACCTCTCTGAGCAATTGCCCAGCTGGCATGATCATTATCTGGCCTCCTCTGAGTATCTAAAGAGTATTCTCTTTTGAGGCAATGCCCAAGAGCAAACCTGTAGAATAGACCCATCTTCTAGTGTAACCCAACTTCCCCTTACTCGTTGGACAAGCATCTCCCTTCAGAACTGAGAGTCTTTCATGGCTACTGATGGCTGACTTCAACTCAGCCAAGTGTGGAATCTCACCCTACCTTTCTAATGCTTCACTGAGGGAGAAGTGGGAATGATAAGGCAGAAAGAAATAAAATCCGCACGATTGGGGGAAAATATTTCCAACAGAAGTGTCTGTTAAATTAATGCACCCCTCTCAGGAGAACACTGGAGCAACTCAATATTGAGCTGAGAAAGTGACAAGAAAAAGTTTTACTAATGAGGCAATGTGCCTCTGGGAGGTTTCTCTGGCTTTTGTTCTTCTACTGATCATCAGCTTTCTTGCTGGACATTTGTGTGTGTGTGTGTGTGTGTGTGTGTGTGTGTGTGTGTGTGTGTGTTTTGAATTGTAGTTTCAAAGCTATGGGATCGTTTAGTGTTCTATTCTCCTAGAATGTACAAACCATGAATTCATTTGACAGTGTTTCTATTTCAAGGCTAAATCATACTGAGAGACTGAAAAAGCTATATTTTTTCAGGTGTTTATATCTGATCAGAAATACTGACATTGTACAAAATCAGTGTAGTGAAAAAACATTTTTGTGACAGATCACAAAGACCTGGGAGGTAGAGAAAAACAACTTTAATTTAAGAAATCCACACTGTCTAGACCTCTTTTACAATTTTTAATACTGTGTGTCATTCTATGTAGTTCTTCAATATTGCAGATTTAAGTGGTATTTCTTCCTGGGACTGAAAAATATACATGTAATTGATAAAATTTAATTCTTTACCCTTTCTCTCCCTCAAAAAAAAAATAAATTACTTGACCTTCAAAACATGTCTGTGTCTAACTTCGTTAAGGGTTGCCTTTGTGTTTTCTTTTGGAAGAAGCCTAGTGATTTAGTCCAAGCTGTCACTCAAAGTCTCTGGGTTAAAAGGTCTCCATTTATTTATCTTAGTGTTCATAATAACCAGTTAAATGGATGAATAGCAGTCAATGACTGAGAAAAACAGATATTTGAGAAGTCAAACATTTGGTACTTAAGAAATTACAAAAGTTCTTTGGAGAAGTTTATTAGACAGTAATTATTGAATAAACATAAGAAACTGTATATTTTCCTAACACTGACAATAATAAATCATTTGAAGATATACATACCATTTACAAATAGTAGAAAGAACTTGCTCTGCAGACCTATCAAAACCCAGACGCTCCAAGGAATTTTTAAGTTTTTTTCACTACTGACATGTAGTGATGTGAAACTTATACACAACCTTGTCCCCCCAGCCCCAGTGCACCCCCCACACATAGGACAGAAGAGCCACAAGGAGAACTGGCCTCAGTGATGGTAAGTCACAGTGACTATATGGGTGAAGGGGGAGCTTTCCACACTCAGAAGGCCAGAATCCACCTTTAAAAGCAAATGCCCCAGCCGCCCTCCCAGCACAGGTCACCTTCCCAACTTCCTCCCATCTGTCAGTAACTCTGCCAATCTCCGAAGCAAGAGATCCATCATCATCGTCCACTCTCTGGCCTTCAACCCCTATGTGCAATCTATAAGCAAGCCTGTCATCTCCACTCAGAGCCTCTCCACTCACCTCTCCTCCTCCACAGCAAAGGGCCTTTTTAGCATAAACAAATACAATGCTGTTGTAAGGCCCCCTCTAACCGGAGCCTCCCACCGCCACCCTACGCAATCCTAGTCCGCTGTCCCACCCGTGGAGACAGGATGCACTCTGCAGGTGCATGGGAGGAAGCAGCCCCGACCCGACACTGTGATTCAGACTTCAAGCCTCTAGCCCCACGACAGGGTAACTTCCTGGCATTCCAGCCACCTAGTTTATTCCAGCAGCCACAGGAAACGAATGTGAGGGCAAACAGAATTGTCCAGACAATTAGAAGCTTACCTAAAATAGGTCACCCTGGCTGTCATTAGCTTGAAGCCCTAAGCCATTGCCATGTTCACACCGGCTCCCTCCGGTACTCCGGTTATGCACGAGGTATGTAAGTGCCCCCTTGCTACGGGTTGTAA
This sequence comes from Orientallactaga sibirica, assembly GCA_036365145.1. Lineage (NCBI taxonomy): Eukaryota > Metazoa > Chordata > Mammalia > Rodentia > Dipodidae > Orientallactaga > Orientallactaga sibirica. The sequence continues at coordinate 1,742,929 of JAEOAD010000044.1, read as the reverse complement.
GGACGGCCATTGCTGTTACTTGCCATCAACTCAGCTAAGTGCTGGGTAGGGGGATCAGTTACCTCAGGCTACTCCTGTCATTACCAACACTATCCTGAGGAGGCTATAGAGTGTAAGACAGTGACCTGAAAATAAATTCAGTCTATTCCTGTAGGTAAGTACACTGGAAGTGTCAAACTGACACAAATTCTCCTTTTCTGTCCATTTATTTCTCAAGCCATGACCCCTGAGAGGTCCCCTTGTTCTCCAGAACTTTCTGCTGAAGTATCTATTCTTGCCTTTGGTCCCCATTGAGGAAGCACACGTGCTGCTTCGTCAAAGGACAGCGAGGCCACAGGAACACATGCTATTCGGAGCTGTTGGCTTGCTTTGCTTGTTTTGTTTATGCTTGTTTTGGGCAGGGTCTCGCTGTGTAGCCCAGTGTGACCTCCAACTCGCAGTCCTCCTGCCTCAGCCTCCAAGGTGCTGAGATTACAGACATAAGCCACCACACCTGGCTCAGGGTATTCATTCTTGTGCATTTGTGGGTGGGGGATAGGGGAGTGATGAGGGATATGTACATGCAGGTTCTGATGTGGTGCTCAGTAAACTCTCCTAACACAGCCCGAGGGAAACACTGGGCGTCCCTATCACTTACCTACCTGTTTATTGTTGTTGTTTTCCTGCAACAGAGCATCTTACTGATTCAGGAGCTTGCCTTTTTGTTTGTTTGTTTGTTTTAAGGAGCCCAGCAACTCTCTGGTCTCTACTCCTCACAGGACTAAGGGTACAGATGTGTGTGGCCCAGCTGTTCACATGGGTTCTAAAAACTTGAACACTGCCAGGTGTGGTGGTGCACACCTTTAATTCCATCGGGAGACAGACGTCGGAGGCTCACCATGAGTTCGAGGCCACCCTGAGACTACATAGTGAATTCCAGTTCAGCCTGAGCCAGAGTGAGACCCTACCTCGAGAAAAAAAAAAAAAAAGCCTGAACACAGGTGGTCTCAAACTTCCTCAGGCCCACATGCTTGTGCAGAAAATTCATTTAACCACTAAGCCTTCTTTATAATTTTGGGATCTTCATTTTTAAGAGTCCCAGGGCTCAGCACCCTCTTCCTAGGATCCTTCTCCAGAAATTATCAAAGGAAACATCTGAAAAAAAAAAAAACAGCCATGCCACCCTTGCATGCTACACAGCCAATTCTGCAAATGGCTCTGTTTTGACAGGAAATGACAAACAGATGCCCCTTGACCCTTGGCGCCCTCAAAGAGACCAATCATCAGGTCAGCACGTGGTCTCTTCATTTGAAAACAGCCAAGGCCGTTGTCGTGCGTCACAGCTGCAGTAGATTAGGGACATCTTTTCAAATGAAGCCTTTCTTTTGTTGCTGCTGCCACCATCCCCGTGCCAGCAGTCACGCAAGAGGGAAAGTTGTGGATTTATTAGAGAGTCAGCTAGGAAACAAGATAGCTTTGATGAGTAGATGACAGTAAAAGCTGGCAGTGCTGAACATCTCACCATGCACACAGCATGTTTCCATAACAGCAACAAAAAAAGACCCATGCAGCAATGGGAACCCTCTACCAGAGAGAGCGTCAAGCGAGTGCAAGATGGCGAATGATCTGCTGGAAAACTGACATGCTCTTAGGAGGAATGTGCTGAGGTTTTTGCTAGTAATTTCGTCAGCAAGGGGGAAAAAAAGCACATCATTAGAAAAAGAATTTGGGGGTTGGAGAGATGGCTCAGTGATTAAGATGCTTACCTGTGAGGCCTGAGGACCCAAGTTTGATTCTCCAGTACCCATATAAGCCAGATGCACAAGGGGGCATATGCATCTGGCATTCATCTGTAACTAAAGGCCTTGGCACTCCCATTCTCTCTCTATCTGCCCCCTCTCTCAAATAAATAAATATTTTTAAAGTATTTGAGGGATGGAGGGATGGCTTAGTGGTTAAGGCATCTGCCTGCAAAGCCAAAGGACCCAGGTTCGATTCCCGAGGACCCATGTTAGCCAGATGCACAGGGGGACACATACATCTGGAGTTCATTTGCAGTGGCTGGAGGCCCTGGTGTGCCCATTCTCTCTCTCTCTCCCTCTCTCTCTCTCTCTGTCAAATAAATAAATAAATAAATAAATAAATAAATAAATAAATAAGTAAATGATATTGAAAAAGGACACATAGCTAGGCATGGTGGCTCAAGCCTGTCATACCAGTATTTGGGAGCCTGAGGTAGAAGGATCTCCTATGAGTTCAAGGCCAGCCTGGATCACATTCTTCCAGGTCAGTCTGGGCTAGAGTAAGACTCTGCCTCAGTAAAAAAAAAAAAAAAAAAAAAAAAAAAAAAAAACAGTCTTTTAAAAATTTTTAGAAAGGAGAATTTTCAGGAGCAGACGCCCCTTTGTTATCTCGGCTCACGGTTCCCCCATTTCTACTGCTCAGGGCTGCCCTCTTTGCAAGGCTCCCATCGCCTTGCCCCCCAGGCTAGAGGTTTGGGCTCTTTTCTTTCTTTCTTTCTTTCTTTCTTTCTTTCTTTCTTTCTTTCTTTCTTCCTTCCTTCCTTTCTTTCTTTCTTTCTTGGCATGTGTATGTGTGTGTGAATGTGCATATTACTATATGTATGCACACATACATGTGGTGGCCACAGGGAAGTGTCAAGAGTTTGTCTCCCTCAATAGCACTCCAACTTATCTATTGAAACAGTGTCTCTCAGTTAACCCGGAATTCACTGATTTGGCTAGTCTACGTAGCCGGCATGCGCCAAGGACCCTCATATATCCACCTACCAAGCACAGGGATAACAGGCACACAATGCCATGCTGGGCATTTATGTGGGTACCAAGGATCCAAACACAGGTACTCATGCTCATGTGACAAACACTGCCAACTGAGCCATCACTCTAGCTTCCCTCTGGTTTTCGTTTTCTTTTTTTTTTTTTGGATAGAGACACAGAGAGAGACAGAGAGAGATAGACAGAGAGGGAGAGGGAGACAGAGATGGGCGCGCCAGCAGTGTCTCAGCTGCTGTGAACAAAATCCAGATGCATGCTTCCCCTTGTGGTCAAGTGCAGCATTGCGCCCTTGCATCACTTTGCCTCTGGCTAAACGTGGGACCTGGAGATTGGAACCCGGTTCTTAGGCTTAGGAGGCAGGCGCCTTAACCCCTAAGCCATCTCTCCAGCCCTCGTTTTCTTTTTGAAGCTGCTAAATCTTTTCTCAAGATGAAATTGTTATTATGTACTATTCAATATTAACATCAACAAATTGCAGAACCGATCTGCTTGCAAAAAAAAAAGTAAGCAGGAGGGGCTGGAACCTTCCCAGCTTAGAGATAGCCTTAAGTAGCGCCACCCCTACCTACCACACCATGCCCCTAGGAGTCTAGCGTGTTACCTGGAAACCACTGTCCAGCTGCTGAGTAGGGTGAGGACACCAAGGAACATCAAATGCTGGTGTGCCCATCCACTCCAAAGCCGCCCACACTGACTAAACCTTTCACCCTGACATATATCCTCCTGGAAATGTATCGCTCATTCAATTTATCACCTAGGTACTGGGAACAGCAGCATTGACTGTCATTCCTTGATGACTTCTAGTCTACCTAATTAGAAAATCACTTATGTGAACATCATGCAAGTATAATTTATAAACAGGAGAAGTAACCACAAAGCAGGTAATTAAAAAAAAAAAAAAGCTACCATTTCAGCATGCCTTAGGTACTGCTTCCTCCATCCTGACACCACCTTCAGTGGGTTGAAAATAATGCATGCTTATAAAGCAAGAATTAGAAACTTTGATTTTAATTTACAATTTGGAGTCTAGAAGATACGATGGCTTAAGGCCAATTGTGCATTCTACACTCCCTAATTGTATAGGATGCTCATCTTTCTTGTAAATAGCAAGAAGCTATGAGTCAAAAAGGTGTATATGAAATTGTAAAAAGCATTTGGATTAACATTCCAAAGCATCAAAAGAATTTGTGCCTTTTTAAAAAAGTTTTTTTCAAGTTAAGGTCTCTCTCACTCTAGCCCAAGCTGACCTGGTCCTCACTCTGCAGCCCCAGGCTGACCTCCAACTGACTGGGACTGATTCTCTTACCAAAATCTCCTGAGTGCTGGGATTAAAGGCTTCTGTTACCACACCCAACATAGAATTTGTGTCTTATTCCATTCTAGTTGCTGTAACAAAAAAAAAAAAAAAAAGCACAGATGGGCTGGAGGATGGCATAGCGGTAAAGGCATTTGCCTGCAAAGCCAATGGACCCAGAATCAATTCCCCAGGACCCATGTTGGTCAGAGGCACAAGGTGGCACTTGCTTCTGGAGTTCATTTGCAGTGGCTGGAGCTCCTGGCGTGCCCATTCTCTCCCTCCCTCTCTCTGTCTCTCTCTCTGTCTCTCTTTCTCTCTATCAAATAAATAAATAAAAATAAAAATATTTTTTAAAAATACCACAGATGCTAAACAACTGGAATGCATGTTACAGCCCTAGGGGCTGGAAAGTCTAAGGTTAGGGCAGGTAGTAGACCTGGTGTATAATGACAGCCTGTTCCTCATGCATGGCATTTTCTTGCTGGGTGTCACCACAAAGCCCAAGGGATGAACAGGTCCTCTCAAGCTCTTTTATAAGGGCATTGTAGCAGTCACCTTCTCATTGCTGGGATGCAACACCTGACCAGGAGCAGTTTAGGGAAGGGAAGGGTCTATTCTGGAGTACAGTTTCAAGAGGACATTTCACCATGGCAGGGAAAGCATGGCAGAGCAGACATCTGAGCGTCACATCTTGTCACAGCAGCAAAGGAAGAAGCAGCAAGAGTCAGCTCCTGTGAATACCCACTAGGACTTAACTAATAAATCTCAAGGCCACTTTAGGTGACATAACTTCCTGCAGCAAGACCCCACCTCCCAAATTGCCCCCAGGTGACAACTAAGTATTCAAAACACATGAGCCCATGGGGGCATGTCATTCAAACCACCCCAGAAACTCGTCCCATTCATAAGGACTCTGCCCTCAGTACAGAAGACCCTACCTGGTATGACTGGAGCCTTGGACAGTAGGTTTCAACATATGACTTGGAAGAGTGTCACAAACATTCAGATCATAACAAAAGGGAAAAAAAGCATAGAAGAAAACATTCCAAAATATATCGCAGGCCGTCTGAACTGGAGCCTATCCAGCTAGAAGGTTCTTTTAAAAACTGCTTCCCATTGGGACAAACGGTCTCAATTCTGCCTATGGTGGCCTCCTTCAGAGACAAATTACAATGATCCACCCTCCTGTCATCCTTCCATCCCCCACACACATTGCACCAGGGCTCGGTCTGTGTGACCAGTAGCAAATGGTAGAAGGAATGAATGTGATAAGCTACCTCTTGAGGAGGTCCACACCACAAGGGACCAAAGGGAGTCTCCAGTCAACAGCCTGGAACCTCAAAAGAGTCCAGGCTGCCAACGATCAACAAACCTAGAGAGAATTCTCCCCCAGCTGAGCCTTGAGTGAAGGCCCAGCCAACACTTTCCCTGCTCATGAGACAGCCTCAACCACAACCGTATGAATGAGTCACTTCTGGATTTACAAGCCTCACTCAGTTTCTAAGCACAGTGCACCAGTTTCTGGTAGCGTCTGAGATGTGCAGCTCAGGATTGTTTGTGTCCTTTCATATTAGAAATAGTTATCTCAAAAGAAAACTATCCCTGGTTAAAAAAAAAAAAAAAAAACATGCCATGTACAACGTCACAGAAGATTTAAACATTGTGATAGACCAGAACTACAGCTAATTTGATGTAATTGGAGGGGAAAATATAGCTAGGAGGTTTGGAAACCAGGTGAATAATGAAGTCACTGGAACAAAAATCACAAAAGCATTTATGAAGAATAAAATCATTAACGTTTTTGGTTTTTTGGGTTTTTTTTTGTTTTTTTTGTTTTTTTTTTTTTTTTTTTTGTTTTTTTTTTTTTTTTTTTTGCTGCTGTTCTATTGATTTTTGTTTGTTTTTGAGACAAGGTCTTGCTATGTAGCTCTTTCTGATCTGGAACTTACTATGAGGGTCATTCTGGCTTGGAACTGGTGGCAATTCTCCTGCCCTGACTCTCAGCTTGAGCCACCAGTTTAATCATTATGTTTTAAATTGACAGTTAGAAATCTATGATTAACTATTGAAAACCTTTGAAGGTTTGCATTCCTTCATTCATTCAACAACACATCCAAGAAAAGAAAATACACAGTTAAATTCATCCCTTTAGGAGTTATGTAAGGGATAGAGAGGCGCCACAGGAACAGCGGTGATGGGAGGTTTCACAAACGTGCTTCCAAAGCCATCTTGGTAGTCCACTCTCCTCACGAGCCTCACCTGCTTTCTTACTTGCCAAAGACACTTGAAACATTTCCATTTCTAAATCCAAACTTCTGCCGTAGATACATTTCAAGAACTGCTTGGAGATCTACCTCAGAAGCAAATGAAGATTTGAATATGAAACTTTAAAATAAGGGGAGTCACTGATTTTAATAGAGATTTGCAAAGATGCCAAGTATGGCGGCAGAGGCAGAGAGTCAGGATGCCTTTGAAGGTCGAGCAAGGGTCATTGGCAATTGTCCCGTGAGTCAAACTTTTGTCAGTTGCAAGCCAACATTTACCATGTATGATGCAAAATTCTATTCCTGCTTCTTCACTTAATATAAGGTCTACGTTGACAAATACTGGGAGTTCTTGAAGAGAACACGTGTTCTCTGTAAAGTGCAGTTTGCTCTACATCTAAAGGTTTTTAGTGCAGACTTCTGTGTTCATGTTTACTTAGCCCACTCATTCCTTCATTCATTCATTCATTCATTTTTCCCATAATTTATTTTTATTTATATTATTCTGATTTTACATTCAGAGTGTTGGCGCCCTTATTATTTTTTTATTTGTGTGGAGGGGGCACAGGACACTTGATGTGTGTGAAGATCAGAGGACAACTTCAGTTTCTATGCCCCACCTTCTTTGTAACAAAGCAATGCCAGACTACAAAAGAACATCAGACTAACTGGACCGAGAGAGCCTTGGGTTCTCCTGTCTTCACCTTCCAATGTCATCAGTGCTCTGGGATCACAGATGCATGCCCTACTTTGCATCTGGCTTTACCAACTCGACCCTAGCCAGCAGGCTTTGCAAGCAAGTGCCTTTAACTGCTGAACCATCTTCCCAGCCCCTTGATCCATCCATTTCTAAGTGTGTTAAAATCTGAAATTAAAAAATTCTGTTTCTAGAGTATTCAACTGTGTGTACTTCAAACGAGGGTTTTCCGGGCCTGTTCCCTTTAAACATCTTTCTCTCTTCTTCTCAATAAGACTCATTAGTTGTCAGAACTGCAAGAGTCTGTGGTTCACACAAGCACAGATATGGAAAATGAGATCCAAACAGGGGACAAAGCCATTCCAAGTCAGCAAGACCAGCTGCAGCAGAGCCAGCCAAAGCTCGCGTCTGTGGGTTCCATTCCAGTGCTTTCTCCACTTGTCACTAATGCCATCACCCTTGGACTGCCACGCTTCAGCAGCCAGCAAGAGCAACATGCAGAGATTTTAGCTTCGCTGAAACAGCAGCAATAGCTTCATTCGGCAGCCACCCAAGGTCTCCGTTAAAGCTATTTACCTCAACTCAATTAGACAGAGCATTTGGGGGAAGACAAGACTGAAAAATGCTTTGGGGTCTCATTTGTTAATTGAAGCCACTATCAGATTTTCCACAGTATGACAATAGACTAAAGATTTCTTTTTCTCTCTCTCTTTGTCATTCTCTTGATCTCAAGACATTAGTCCAAATTACAAGAAACTGTACAATCTATTTTAAAATGAAAATAAAGTAGACAAAGGGAACAGATAGGCCTAATCACTTTACATGTGTTCAAAACTTGATGGCAGGTTGCATCCACTTCTCAGGGTGGAAGAGAACCTCCATGGGGACAGTTCCATGGAATGTTCTGAGGCTGGTATTAGCATAGGGGCTCCCTGTCATGTTTCAATCCCCTGGTGCTTAAATGCATGCAGGTCCCAGATCCTTTGGGCACTGGATACACCAGTGGTTGGAAAATAACCAGCCTGTGTCTACATTGACATTCGTGTTCTTGACTTGACAGTTAATTTATTTAATGAGAAGCCTCTGTGCTTGTGATACAGACTGGGATATCAGGAGCGTATTGGACTGGGCAGTATGGTAGACACATGGAGGGGGTTGGGCTCCTCACTCCCAGGACCAACTGTGTACATTTCTCCATTGCATTCATTCCAGAAATACTTGATTTTGAGCATCTGCTATGGTTTGGATAGGGTTTAAGTGCATCCCCCAGAGATTTAGGTACTAAAAACTTAATCCTCAGCACAATGATGCAAAGAGGAAGAGAGCCTGGACTGGGTGTAGTAGCCTATGTCTTTAATCTCAGCACTGGGGAGGCTGAGGTAGAAAGATTGCCATGAGTTCAAAGCAAGCTTGAGTTACAGAGTGAATTCCAAGTCAGCTTGGTCTAGAGTGAGACTCTGCCAAGAAAGAAAGAAAGAAAGAAAGAAAGAAAGAAAGAAAGAAAGAAAGAAAGAAAGAAAGAAAGAAAGAAAGAAAGAAAGAAAGAAAGAAAGAAAGAAAGAAAGAAGAAAGAGAGAAAGAGGAAAGAGAGAGAGAAAGAAAGAGAGAGAGAGAAAGAAAGACAGGGAGAAAGAAAGAAAGAAAGAAAGAAAGAAAGAAAGAAAGAAAGAGAGAGAGAGAGAGAGAAAGAGAGAAAAGAAAAGAGAAAAGAAAAGAAAAAAGAAAAGAAAAAAGAAAAGAAAAGAAAAGAAAAGAAAAGAAAAGAAAAGAAAAGAAAAGAAAAGAAAAGAAAGGAAGAAGGGAACTGTCAGAGACTAAAGGGGAGGTTTGGGGAAGGAGTGGATAGGAACATGACTCAGCTTCTAAAAGCGCTTGCAAAGTTTCTTGACCTGGGTTCAATTCTAAGCCACCCATGTAAACCAGATGCAAAGAGTAGGGCCTAGTGGAAGGTAATTAGGTGATTCAGAAGGTATTAATGTTGGGCCAGAGGGATTGCTCAGTGGTCATGGAACTTTTCCTTAGAGCTTAATTACTCAAGTTCGACCCACATAAAGCCAGATGCACAAAGTGTCACATGCATGCATCTGAAGTCTGATTGCAGTGGCTGGAGGCCTTGGCATGCCCATTCTCCGTTCTCTCTGTCTCTCTTCTATCTTTCTCTCTCTTTCTCTGCGTGCAAATAAATTTTTAAAAAATTAAAGAAGGTATTAATGTCATTCTCTGGAGTCTGGTGAGTTCCTGGGTGAGTGAACTACTGTGTTATATAAAGAAACAGAAAGCAATCCTGGCACCTGATTCTCTCTGGCTTCCTGCCCCCCGATTCTTCCTCTTGGACACACTCCTTCCATGATGTTGTCTTCCATGTTGTGATGTAACTAGAAGGCCCTCAACAAAGCCAAATAGATGCTGGCAACATATTCTTGGACCCCGAAGCCCATAGGCTAAATAAAACCCTTTTAAAATCTGTTTTCTTTTTATACTACCCAGCATCCAATATTTTGTTATGGCAAACGAAAATGGTAATGGACTGATTCAGTTCTTATGCTGTGAGTGTCTGGCTATGTAGTGGACTGGGGTATCCAGCTGAGAGACACACTTCCCACCTCTAAAAACACTCAGTTTCAGTGAGCAAGTGCCATAACCCCATGCATAGTTACCCATCAATGAGTGGAGGGTCCTGAAACTCTCTGAGCTGACTGAAGATAATTGAATAAAGTAACTTCTGGGTTGAAAACAGGAATAATAACCTAAGCATAAATCTATGAAGTTACTGACCATTGATGAGTATTACTGCTAAGTAATAAAAGAAAATTAAGGAGCTGGAGAGATGGCTTAGTGGTTAAGGTGCTCACCTACAAAACCAAAGGAAGGCTGGAGAGATGGCTTAGTGGTTAAGGCACCTGCCTCCTAAGCCTAAGAAACCGGTTCCAATCTCCAGGTCCCACGTTTAGCCAGATGCAGTGACACAAGGGCACAATGCCGCACTTGTGCACAAGGGGGCGCACACATCTGGATTTCATTCACAGCAGCTGAGAGACTGCTGGCACGCCCATCTCTATCTGTCTTCCTCTCCCTCTCTGTCTCTCTCTTTCTCTGTGTCTCTCTCCAAAAATAAAATAATAATAAAAAAATAAAAATAAAAATAAAAAATAAACCAAAGGACCCAGGTTTAATTCCCTAGTACCCACATAAAGCCAGATGCACAAGGTAGCACATGTGTCTGGAGTTTATTTACAGTGGCTAGAGGCCCTGGCATTCCGATTCTCTCTCTATCTGCCTCAATCTCAAATAAATAAATAAATAAATAAAATATTTCAAAGAAAAGTAAATTGAATTGGGGTGAAATTCCAAAATGGGTGATAAGCACCCCCTCCCACACTACCACCACCAATGGCTAGAGCAGTGGCTAAAAGCACTGATCTGGAGTCCAAATACAAATCTGTGGCCCTAAACTACTGCCTTACTGATCCACCCTGGGCATAAGCTGAGGATTGGAATAATGTTTGCCAGCATTGTTGTGAGGTCTGAATTGTAGCGTCCCTCCCGACCAGCAGGAAAGGAACAGCCACAAACGAAGATCCTTTTTGTATCACACTTTATTGGAGAGCCCTTGGTTAACAGGAAAGCTGATGGCGAAGGGGGCCCAAATCTGCAGCTGCTTTTATAGAGTGTACTGCTTGTTTACTGATTGGTTATACCAGCTTGCCATCACCAGGTGCCAATAGGCTTGAGGATTGGAATAATGTTTGCCAGCATTGTTGTGAGGTCTGAATGTACTGATTAATGAAAAAGAATTTATGGAGGTAAAATGAGTGGGAAATTTTGTCCTACCAAGAGGCTAAAATGTCACTGAAAAACTGCTTTCTGTTATAAGTAGATTTGCTATTTCCAGAAAGTTACCCAGCTTGGGATCTGAGCCTCACTGGAGCTGAGTCTCATGAGGTCTCATACTTTAAAATTTTTCCTTTTTTTTTTTTTTTATTAAAGAGAAACTCCAACAAAGACCATTTGTTACAAAGCTCAGTGAATCATATCGTTTAAAACTGAGAATTAGAGCTGGAGATACGGCTTAGCAATTAAGGCACTTGATTTTGAAGCCTAAGGATCCATGTTAGACTCTCCAGATCCCACGTTAGCCAGATGCACAAAGGTGAGGCAAACACAAAGTCACACATGACCACTAGGTGGTTCAAGCATCTGGAGTTCAATCTCAGTAGCTGAGGCCTTGGTGTGCCAATTCTCTCTCTCTCTCTCTCTCTCTCTCTCTCTCTCTCTCTCTCTCTCTCTCTGCCTCTAAAATAAGAAAAGAACAGAAAAAAGAAAAAAATTTAAAAACTGAGAACGAGGGCTTGGGATATGGCTCAGTGTGAAGAGTGCTTGCAGTGTAAGCATAAGGACCTAGAAGGGTCTGTGCAGCAGTTCCCCCAGCACCTATGTAAAAAAGCTGGGTGTGATCATGCACCTCTCTAACCCTAGGCTGCGGGAGGCAGAGACCTGAGAATCTCCGGGATTGGCTGACTTAAAAGCCACAGGACAGATGGCATAGTGGTTAAGCACTTGCTTGTGAAGCCTAAGGACCCCGATTTGAGGCTCGATTCACCAGTACCCACATAAGCCAGATGCACAAGGTGGCACATGCATCTGGAATTCATTTGTAGAGGCTGGAGGCCCTGGGGTGCCCATTCTCTCTCTCTTCCTCTTTCTCTCTGTCGCTCTCAAATAAATAAAAATAAACAAAAGCCACAGGAAGGGGCTGGAGAGATGGCTTAGTGGTTAAGGCACTTGCCTGAAAAGCCTAAGGACCCAGGTTCGATTCCCCAGTGTTGCAGTCAGGTTTGCATTGCTGGCAGAAATCATCCAACTGAGAGCAGCTTATTGGAAAAAAAGAGGTTTATTTTGGCTTTCAGGATCAAACGGGAGCTCTATGATGGCAGGAAAAACAATGGCATGAGCAGAGGGTGGACCTCTCCCCCTGGCCAACATAAGATGGACAACAGCAACCGGAGAGTGTGTCAAACACTGGAAAGGGGGAGCTGGCTTTAATACCCAAAGACTACCTCCAAGAGGCTTTAATTTCCAATTGCCATCAGCTGGAGAGACTAGCATCCAGAACACTTAAGTTTATGGGGGACACCTGAATCAAACCATCACACCCAGTATCCATATAAGCCCCATGCACAAGGACATTGAGTGCCTGCTATGGTTTTACTGCCTTATGTCCCTGAGATAGCCTCTCAATGAACCCAGAGCTCACCATCTTTTAGTTACACAGACTGACCATGGAGTCCCAGCAAGCCTCCTGTCTCTGCTTCCCTGGCACTGAGGTTAAGGCACACATGCCACTCCTGGCTTTTTAGTTAGATGCACTGACCATGGAGCCCCAGCAATCCTCCTGTCTCCGCTTCCCTCACAGTGACGTTAAGGCACACATGCCACTCCTGGCTTTTTCTGTGAGTGTTGGGGACCCAACCCAGGTCCTCATGCTGCACCGGCAAGCACTCTTCCCCACAGAGCCATCTCCAGCCCTACATATCTTCTGAGCCTGTGCTGCCACATGCCTAGGATGCAGAGGCTCAAGTATTTCATGAATAAATAACTCATTCTATTTTGGGACTGTATTCCCCCCCCAACTTGTTTTTGGTGGTGTTGAAGATCAAACCCGAGGCCTTTACATGTACTGGGAAAGAGCTGCACCACTTGGCCACAGTCCAAGACCATATTTTCTTGATACTATAAATAAAGCTATGGATTACATTGATACATGTCTACATGTGTATATAATTGTATATGAGTCTGTACAGAAAGAAAAAAGGCCCAAAGGGGAGCACAGCAGAGGTTGTAGGCGGAGCTGGAAAGATGCTAGGTCCAACTCCATCTGTAACAAAAGCAGCTTTCCATGCGTTACTTGCCTCTGGGCTGAACAAAGAGCTACAGGTTTTGCCACTTAACCTCTACAATGACTTCAAAGTTCCAAAATTATGCATTTTGGAGGGAATAAGAGTATATTCTGTTACAAAATCAATAAATAAATTTTTTAAAATTATGCATTTTGTACACCTAGTACACACCATAGCTATTTCTAGTCTAAAAATAAAAGGAACTAGGATCTCTAAATAAAATTCATCAGGGACCAAATGCCCCCCAAATCTCACATACAGTGTCACAGGCACAGGAAAGAGGTCAAACATGATTGTACCAGATTTCTCTTCCCATAATAACCCTGCCGCACCCTGCCTCTTGGCACCCTCCTTGGCAATCCACATGTTTCCTTTCTCCCTGTGTCCTGAAACCCTGCTGCTGGCAGAGAGCAGATCACATGAGATCACTTCTCTTTATACAAGCAGCAAACACAAATCCAGACTGTGTTCCTTTTATTTCCCATTTCCTGATGTCTCTTGAGTGTTAGCTTTGGTCACCCAGATATCAAAGAAGACAACTGGATGAAATAGCACTGAAGACAGAAATGACCACCAGTCTGCAAATGGTGCTAACTCACAGGAGAGGGTGTTCTGGAAAGAATTTGGAGTGACAAAATACCAAATGAGCTTTAAAAGCACATATATAGAAATTTTAATAGACTTAGCTATCATTTATAATTTCTTCTCTCATCTGAAATTTTTGTGAATAAGGGGGATTTTAGCAAGAAGCTAAAGAGACAAGTTTAAGTTTAGGCCATTTTACTTTAAAAAAATACCCATTTGTCTAGATTATGGGGAGAAGAGAGCTACCCTGTTTGAAGAAAGTAAACAAGAAAAATGACTGTCAAAAACAGTAGCCCCATGAGAAACAGAAAATGGAAAATATAGCTCGGAGGGTGGTGATTCAGTGGTAGAGAGCTTGCCTGGCAGGCCATTAATCCTCATCTCTGAGTGAGGGAAGGAAGAAAGGGAAGAAAGGAAGGAGGGAGGGAGGGAGGGAAAAGGGAAGGAATCAAGGAGAGAGGAACTGAAAAAAAAAATCCCTTTGGTAAGTTTAATATCAAGACCATGTTCTAGTTGCAGTATGCTAAAAAATATATGTAGTTTTTTTAATTTTCTGTACGTTTTATTCAGTTTGCACTGCATTTTTAAGGACACTATTATTATTATTATTATTATTATTTTATTTGGTTAAAGGTTAGTTTGTGAACCCATACTAATTTCAGAGTGAAGGTGTGGGTCTAGAAGCCTCTGAGATTACAACTCTACTGCCCCCTGGTGTCTACATGCAGAAATTGCAGGAGCAGATCTTCAAAAATTCCTAAAACTGAATTTGCATAACAAAGACCTCTTTGTAATTTCACAAAGAATAAACTTTGACTGACACTAATGCAAATGAGAAAATGTAATGACTTTTAAAAAAAAAAAAAAATAAGAGCATAAAGGGGGCAAATCTAGTCTCAGTAAAATTACCAGTGCAAAATTTCACATAAGCAAGGCTTTTTGTTACACTGTTAACAGCATAAAATGTTGTGCCCTTCTTCTGTTTTGACAAACCCTCAAATAATGATTTAAACAATTTCATTGGTCAGGCTACTTGCACATTTGATGTAAGAAAGAGACCCAGAAATCACTGTGAAAGTGACACATATAAGAGAATTTTATTCTTTTACCATGGGGAAAACAAAGATGTAGACATTTGTTAAAATTAAGCAATTATTGTTCATTTTCCTGAGCATGCTAGTGGTATAGTTGTTATGTTTTGTTCTAAATGCTCACGTTTTGAGAGGGTGTAGAACTGGGGTGAACAAGTGAATGTGCGTCCAAGGGCTGGGGTCCTTGCTTCAAGGTCAGAGATTATTTGCCAATCAGTTTCCTGGTCCAAGTTATACACCTGCTACACCCTCAAGTCATTGCCCCACACTGCAAAATCAAGAAAAGAGAAAGCCCATTCTTTTCTTTTTTTAAAAAAATTATTATTATTATTTTTTTTATTTATTTGCAAGCAGAGGGAGAGAAAGAGATAGAAGAGAGGCAGACAGAGAGAGAATGGGCACACCAGGGCCTTCAGCCACTGCAAACAAACTCCAGATGCATGCCCCTTGTGCATCTGGCTTTTGTGGGTCCTGGAGAATCAAACCAGGATCCTTTGCCTTCGCAGGCAAACACCTTAACCGCTAAGCCATCTCTCCAACCCCACCCATTCTTTTCTTTAAGGCCCTGATCCACAGGATGTTCTAGTTACTTCTACTAGTTCTACTTCCTTTCCATTGTTCAAGATTTTAGCCACATGGTCATACTTAGAGATAGTTTGGGAACTGTCGTCTTTAAATAATAGGTGGCCGTATATCCAACTAAAAATTCTATTCGTGTGAAAATTCTATTTGTGAGAATTAAAAGAAAACTGGTGGTCTCAATGATGTTTTGATTCTGTCCTTTAATCGACTTGAGATTCTTCTGAGCAGGAAGGAAGAAAGAGCCAGACACAGCCCCAATGTAAAGCAAAGGAAAGAGACCACAGCGAAACACAGCATGTCATCTGGAGTTTTGTTTTTCTACAATGGCTGTTCTTAGGACAATTGGCAAAATATGAGTCTGGCTTATGGGTCAAATAATTATGTTATGTTAATATTGATTTTTCCTTTTTGATTTGGGTTATTATACTGCGGTTATCTGGTAGAATGACCTTACTTTTTAGGAAACACACCCTGAAAAGAATTTGAAGCACAGAGCTATCATGTCTGCAATTTTACTTAAGCAAGCAAAAAGAGAAGAAACGTGGTGAAATGCTAATGTGTGGAAAGTCAAGATGAAAGATACAGGGAAAGACTCTGCAGTTCTTACAAGCTTGCTGCAACTCTGAGATGATGTCAAAATAAAAAGTTAAAAACAGTACTCTCTTCGTTCTGGCTTAAATTAGCTTACTAAATTTGTTTAAAATGTGGTTCATTTACAGTTTAGTCATTATGTAATACCTTAGTTGAACTCAAATTTCCGAACATTTAGTAGCCTGATGCAGTGGTTTGAAGTAGGTGTCCTCCATAAACTCGTGGTTCTGAATGCTAGGTCCACAGCTATTGGCATTTGGGAATTGGAGCCTTGCTGAAGGAGGTGTTTGTGGTGGTTTGATTCAGGTGTCCCCCATAAACTTCAAGTGTTCTGAATGCTAGGTTCCCAGCTGATGGCAACTTGGGAATTAACACCTCCTGGAGGCAGAGTATTGCTGGGGGCGGGCTTATGGGTATTATAGCCGGCTTCCCCTTGCCAGTGTTTGGCACACTCTCCTGTTGCTGTTGTCCACCTTATGTTGACCAGAGAGTGATGTCCACCCTCTGCTCATGCCATCGTTTTTCCTGCCATCATGGAGCTTCCCCCTCGAGCCTGTAAGCCAAAATAAACCTCTTTTTTCCCACAAGCTGCTCTTAGTCGGGTGATTTCTGCCAGCAATGCGAACCTGACTGCAACAGTGTTGTTGGGGGTGGGCTTACTGGTGTTATAGCCAGCTTCCTCTTGCAGTGTTCAACATGCTCTTCTGCTACTGTTGTCCACCTGATGTTGGCCAGGAGGTGATGTCCAGCCTCTGCTCATGCCACATTTTCCTTGCTGTCATGGAGCTTCCCCTTGAGTCTGTAAGCCAAAATTAACCTTTCCTCCTACAAGCTATTTTTTTGGTCAGGTGCTTTCTGACAACCAGAAGAATGTAACTGTAACACTTTCATTTTTATACTTAGTTTGAGGTGTTGGGAATTGAACTCAGAGCTTTAAGCATCCTGGGCAAGTACTCTACCACTGAGCTATCTTTCCAACCCAAATATTTGGTCTCCTGTAAGCCCTCCCCCCAGTCAACATATTGCAATGAATGGAGTCCAAATGGAAACACTACTTGCAGCATTAAATATGGAGTAAGTCAGGGATAGTGGAGCAGGAAGTGAAGGCAGAAAAGACCTCAGCTATAGACCAGCCTGGGCTATATAATGAGACCCTGTCTCACTTTGAAAACAAAGCAAAATGAGAAAAAGCCATATATGTGTCCAGCTAAGCCCACTGAAGGCTTCCATACTCACCACAGGGGATCATTGGAGGCTTCAAGGAAAGTCCAGGACCAGGAGCAGGTGCAGGCACTCGACCCCAGCTCCTCCCTCAGCCATTTGGGAGAAAACCCAGGATTCCTGCATGTGCTCAGACTCACATTCCCCACGGCCCCAGCACTCTATGAGCCTCCTTTATGAGAATCCCTGGAAACCCTCCCAGTTCTTAAATCAAATTCAGTATCAGCCCAGGCTTTACTCCCACTACAGCCAAGCAACTGATGCTCCAGCATCCCTGAACAACACCTCCACCCGTATCATCCAGCACAGAAAGTCTGTCTTTTCACACATGCTCTCCAGAGAGGAAGAACCTTGAAGCACTCACTCTATGTCATCTTGCTCCCATCCTTGGCCTTGTATCAGTCACAGGCAGACTCAACTGCAGACTCTTTCCAGTCCTTATGATGACACTTAACTTTAGCAGGGGGTGGACACACACTTATCCACAGTCATTCTGGTTCCATTCATTGTCACCCAGGGTTGCCAGTGAGATGTCAGTTAGATCGTCACACCCTCCACTCTCACTCGAGTGGCGACAGACTCTGTGAACATGGGAACCACCATTGAGCGGTCCCGTCTGCTGACCTGGAAACAGGGAGCAAACCCACAGCCCAACAGCCCATTAAGCTTGGCAGCAAGGAGCTCCTCCCTCCCATGCTGATGGGGGAAGCCCACGAGGAAGGCAGAAGACGGCTCTTTCCCTCTTTGTGCATAGCTGTTTTCCAAAGGAAAGGCGAACTTCTTAAATGCTTTGAATTCATTCAGCTAATAATAATGTCCTAAATTTTGCTGGATAAATACACAGCTCAACCTCCAAATTTGAAAAACATGTATTCCCAGACACTCCCATAAATTGTTGTGTGTGTGTGTGTGTGGTTTTTTTTTTCTTTACTAATACAGATGTTCAAATTCTTCAAATGTTGGCTTATTGAATTGTTTGCCTGCTTGGTTGGTTTTTCATGGAGAAATGCTTCACTGGTGAGTAAAGAGTATTTCCTCCCCAGCTGTCTCCTAAGAGACAAGCAGCTAGGTAGGTTGGAACAATCTTCAACACCACCACAGACTGTAATCTGGAAAATGCCAAATCACCCTGAAAGAACAAGGGAAATTCTGCTTGTTCACACCCGAAGATGGGTCATTTCTTCTAATTGAATTCATCATTCGTGCACTGCCTTATCATAGCCATTCGGAAGCCATGACTTGGATTCTACCGAGCCTTCCCTAAGCCAGCACTGGAAGCCTCCCCCAGCTTTAACTGAACACACCTCCCCAAGCTGTTCTGACCAGAAGTGATAGTGTATCTGGGGTGTGAATCTTTCCTTCACCTCTACATTTGCCCGTGGACCTGTATGACCCCTGATCTGATGAAGAAAACCGAAGTGTCTTGGCAGAAAGCATGGGTCCTATTTCCTCACCGTGGCAGTGGAAGCTCTGCCAGACCGACTCACTTGGAGCCTCCCCTGGGCTGATCTCTTCCCTCCACCAGTAATAACTTTGTTGAGAAGGAAGAGAATTCGAGGAACACTTACGATGCTGGTGCTTCCAGCTGCCGAAATCAAGAAAGACAGAATCGCTCTGTGTCATAATCTTAAACCTCTTTCCTTCCCTACTGAAAGCCAGCCTCATTGTAACGCTCCTTGGGCCTGTGAAAGAGCGGCGTCATCTCCTGCACTCCCAGATCACGGAGGTAAAGAAGGGCTTGGAAAGACCGCAGCACATCCTGAGCACACTGCTGATGCAAGTGGAATGTTGTAACTCACATGGAGACCCCTTGTTGGTGAGGCTGTGGTTTGCCGGGCCTTCAGTCCGATGGTTTTCATGGCACACTAGGAAACTGTGAAAGACTTTACACTTGTTCCTGTGGAGCTCTGCTTTTTGTACCATTGTTTTTCCCTCATGTATTTGAAGGAGAGAGAAAGAATGGGCATGCCAGGGTCTCTTTCCACTGCAAACAAACTCCAGACACATGCACCACATTGCTCATTTGGCTTCACGTGTGTGCTGGGCAATCAAACCTGGGCCTGCAGCCTTTGCAAGTAAGCACCTCCAACCACTGAGTCATCTCCCCAGCCAGGCCCTATACTACTTGATTGTCAAGTAGACAGAACCTAGAATCGCCTGTGAGGGATGACGGAGATGAGGTTAGCCTCCTCTGTGCATGTCTGTGAGGAATCATCTTGCTTTTGTGAAGTAAAGCGGGAAGAACCACTTTAACTGTGGGTGGCACCATTCCATGGGCTGGGGTTCTAAACCATATAAAAAGGAGAGAGCCAGCAGCAGCAGCATTCATTACTCTCTCTACTTCTTCACTACCGACGTGATACCAGCCTCCTGCCATTCTTTCCCGGCTGTGATGGACTTCCCCCTCCAGAACTGTAAGCCAAAATAAACTCTTCCCTTCCCTAAGCTGCTTCAGGTCAGGTATTTTGTCCCAGTGATGAGAAAGTAATTGATACAAGTTTCAAACTTGAGGAACATGCCTATAAGCTAAGATGACATTAAAGAGGCCAGGGAAGCAATCCTTGCTAGCATCATTTAATATGTACTCAGTGTTTAGCTGCACCACATGGTGATTAATCTCAAGGATTCTGTTTTGAATCCCAACTCTGAGTTGTGAGAATTTAGCGAATTAATACACCTAGAGGGTTTAGAAATATGCCTTGCACTTAAGACACACAATAAATGCTCTTTGTCATGACAGGCTCATCTGAATACCTATTGCCCAATTTTATTAATTTTTCTCACGTTGACCAGGGTCTAAAAGATTCTGAATGAAGGCTGATTCATTTAGGCTATTATGCTGGGCCATTCTCAAACAAAGCAAGGACATAAGTTAATAAAAAGTTGAACAAGTGTTATCACTTACAACATACCTTATGTACCTCGAGAAATAGAAAGCAGAGAAAGTTCTAACAAGAAGTCACAGGCTGAACTTCTAGTTATATCCACGTTCACTACAGACCTATCTCTTCTGTAGCTTTGGTAAATGACATCTCACCCTGGTCCTCAGTTTCATCATCTGTGAAATGAGAGAGATGGACCAGATTAACTCCAAGTTCCCTCCCAGACAACAGTCACTGAGTTCAAGCGAAGCAGAGACAGAAACTAATCAAAGTCAAGTGGATAAAATATTAAATTGTATAATAACAAAGAAAATGAAAAACAATCAGACATGGTTTATTGATCATGACCCTCTTTCTTCAAACCCAGACGTGTTCTCATAGCCTGCTTTGCTATTAACAACAAATAAGTTGCAATCCATTGTCTTAAGAACGAGCTTTTTAAGACAAATCATTTACAGACAAAGAATCCTAGTGGCAAACAGTTTAATTCTATAAATCTGCTTACTGTCTCAAATGTGTGCATCTATGTGTTGAGATACATGAACATACACACACACACGCATGCACATGCAAACACACACACTTCATTGATCCTTATAGAAGCCAACTCTCAAACAGATAATATAAACAGACTTTGGTGTTTTGGTGTATGGAAAGCTATGTCTTTCATACTTCTCACACTATTAAAACCTTTTTGATAGATAAGAAAACTGAGCTAATTGGAGGATAAAATGAATTCTAGAACATCTGTGGGGTTGGTAGTGACCCACAAGACAGGAAATGTGACCTGAGCTTGTGTTCTGTGCTGAGACCTTTTTAACCTTGACACTGGAATTTGCCCTAACATCCAATTTCTCTTTACCTCCAAACGTTTCCTGTAGCCTGTTGCGGTGGTGTCTACCTGTACTCTAGCACTCCAGCAGAAACACAAGAACCATAAATTCAAGGCCAGCCTGGGCTACACAGTGAGACTTTGCTATTTGACATTGCTAGCTGTTAACTTTCACATGCAAAAACCACATTCTATGACTCCATATACCAGTCATTTGCTCACAAGTCTATGTTTAAATTCCCCTTTAATTAATCCGTAGACATAAATTCAACCTTCAGCTTGTTATTTTAATAATAATTGTGACAATTAACCCATAAGTGTTTTTATCACTAACAATTATTAAATAATAACGTGTGTGTTCATTAACATAACAAGTCTCATTAATTGCACGCTGTCTCACGATGAGATTAACCTATGAAGATCAAACAGAAAACACAGGGTGAAGGAGAATCAGAGAACCTACCTGGAGCTGTCTGGGAAAGTTTTCAAAAATTTAGGCTTCACACAGTGGGGATAGGATTTGAGGCACAGGGAGCTACAGTGTCAAACTGTAGCATAACAACATCAATTAGAGCCACAAATATACTTATAAACAGGTTAATTTGTGACTTTGAAAAATAGTATGTTAGGAAAATAATACTAACTAATCATTTGGGGGATGATCATAGAGCTTTATTTGTTTAATCATTTTAATCCCCCGTGTTTCCCCCTTGGGTTTCCATCTTTGTTTTCTTCCTTTCCCTGCTCCTGGGTTTGCATGGTACAGAGTGGCCCTCGTGTCTAAGCAAAACAAAACTTCTGAGCAAACACTCCAATGGGTGAAGTTGGGCACTATGATAGATTCCCATGTCAGGGTGCATTCTCTTACAAAGATTCTTACTCATTCTATTCTCTGGAGGATGGGAGGCTCAGAGTCATTCACAGTGGGAGTCTGAAGATGTATATGACCATCTCTACTAGTTTTCAAAAGAGATGTTTCTTCAGGGCACTCAGAGTAACTTTCAAACCCCTCAGCCTATCTTTCAGAGCTTTCTACCGTTCATGCCAAAGCTATCTAGCACCTCCCATCCAACAGTGGATTGAATTGACATTGTATTATTATTTTTTAAAATATATTTTATTTTTATTTATTTATTTGAGAGAAAGAGAGAGAGATACAGAAATAGGCAGGTAGAGAGAGAGAATGGGTGCACCAGGGCCTCCAGGCACTGCAAACAAATGCCAGATGCATACGCCACCTTGTGCATCTGGCTTACATGGGTCCTGGAGAATCGAGCCTCAAACCAGGGTCCTTAGGCTTCACAGGCAAGCACTTAACCACTAAGTCATCTCTCCAGCCTCCAATATTGTATATTTTAATTAATTATTTATATTTATTTATTTATTTATTTATTTATTTATTTATTTATTTTGGTTTTTCAAGGTAGGGTCTCACTCTAGCAGGCTGACCTAACTATGTTATCTCAGGGTGGCCTCAAACTCACAGTAACCCACCTACTTCTGCCTCCCAAGTGCTGGGATTAACATGTGGGCCACCATGCCCGGCTGTTAGATATTTTTTGGATACTTGTTTCTAGAAGTTCTATCTCATTCTTTTACAAATCTGTTGATCATTTTAAGCAAGTGCTTTTAGCCACTGAGCCATTTCCACAGGCCCCTGTTTATCATTTTAAATAGACTCTTGATTATCCCTCATACTTTTGATTCATTCTCCTGTTTCTCTACACTTTAAAATGTGGCTCTTCTAGACTCTGTATCCAGTAGTTCCTTTCTCTAAAGTTTGTAGAGGACTGCTTCTGCTAGTTCCTCATACATCTGGCTATGTGTGTGTTTATCTGTGTGGGAGTTGACAGCCATTGGAATGCCAGGTGCAAGAGTTATCTGAGGCATGTGCTGGGGGGGGGCTGCCCACAAGAAGAATGGATATTTCCTGATTCCAGGTATCCAGTTGGCACCACCAGCTTGCAAACTTTGAATTGAACCTAATTCTTGTGGCCTTCATACCCTTCCATGTCCATCCTGGCCCCCAATCTGTAGAGGTCTGGTTTATATCTTGAATTCTCAGAGCAGAACTTTTCCCTTATCCAAACAACAGACTAAGGTAGGACATTTCTTTGTTGCCTTTCTTTTTTGTGACTTTATTTCATAGATCACACTTTCAGTAAAGATGGTGACCTTCTGGAGTCCTGTTATTAATTAGAACCCAACTCTGTGCTGTGCACTGGTCCCAGACTTTGATTCCTGTTCCCTGAAGTAATCACAAAGATCAGAAGACTCCCTGAGGCCATTTTCAGATTGGCCACATTCTCAATCCTCTGTGTGTGTCTTGTTACTGTATTTGAAGCCTCTGAAAACCACCTTTGCTTTCTTTCCAGTATAGTCATGCATTGGCAAAGTTTTTTGTTGTTGTTGCTGTTTTGTTTTATTTTGCTTTTTTTGTTTGTTTTGATGCTTTCTTTTGAAAAAATATTTATTTATTTATTTATTTATTTGAGAAACGGAGAAAGAATAGGTGTATGGGCATACCAGGGCCCGTTGTTGCTACAAACGAACTCCAGATACTTGCACCACTTTGTGCATCTGGCTTTGTGTGGGTACTGGGGAATCAAACTTGGGTCATCAGGCTTTGCAAGCAAGGGCTTTTAAACTGCTGAGCCGTCTTCCCAGCCCTATATATACAATTTAAATAAGTTTATCTAACTCACACCCTTAAAGGCTGAGAATTTGACCAACATGGTGACAGCTGTGGTGAAAGCAACCCTAACTGCATCACACCATAACAGACTGCGTCATGGCAGGCAGGCATGCAACAGGAAGAGATCCCATGGCCAGACAGGAAGTCAGAAACATAAGGAAGGTGCCATTTTGCTCTTTGATAGCAATCCCCTTGCAGAACTAATCAGGGCAGCAAGAGGATTACCTTAATCCCTTCCAAAGACAGTACCCCCATGGCATAGTGACTTCCACTAGGCTACCCCTCTTAAAGGCCCCATCATTACCACGCTGGGAGAAATGCCTGCACACATGAACATTAGGGAGATACACTTAAACTATGTGTGAGACATAGTTGTGGGCGCCATCATTCAGACAGAATTCTCTAGATTCTGTTCATTCTTGGTCTCCAAAGGAATTTCCACCCAACACAGTCAATTGTCTACACTTACCTCATTTCTCTGACTCCAAAGTAAGTCACATAATTTTCTAGTCAGAAATCTACCACCGTGCAAAAATAAATACATGAATAAAACGGACCGAAATTACCTTAGGCCTGCAAAAAACACACACATAAATTTAATATACAATGAAGAAGACATCACAAATCAAAACAGGAGAGGAATCCAGTCAGCAAAAAAATAGTTTTGGAATTTGGAAATAAAAAAATCTTTACATCCATACCTCACATAACACTCTGGAATAAATACCAGACGCACTGAAGAATAACATATAAGAATTAAGCCAAAGGAAGAGACTCAAAGGCAACTGAACTGAATGTTTGTCAAACCTCTGGAGTGAAAAGGAATTTCTCAGCTTAAGAGCTTAGAAAAAGCCACAGAGTGAAGCTACATGGATTTAACTGCCTAAAAATTGTAAACCTCTGGATAATGAGAGGAAGTAACTGATATAAAGTGGCAAATTGAGAAATGAATTTGCACTATTCAGGAAGCACAACTAGTTGACACAACATGGAAACCAGGGAGCTGAGGAGTCATCAAGAAGTTCAAGCTAACCCACACTCGCCATGTGTCAGTTTAGAACGAGTGTGCATGGATGAAAAGACTGACGCTGGCGAGCAAACAAGGAGCATGCTTTTCATATGTGGCTTATGCTTTGCAATCTGGAATGGCAGAAAAATTATACAGGTTTTGATAAAGCTTCAAGCAGAACTTCTCTTGCTGACAGTGCTACCTTTCAAAAGAAGAGAAAAGAAAAGAGAAGAGAAGAGAAGAGAAGAGAAAAGAGAAAAAAGAAAAGAAAAGAAAAGAAAAGAAAAGAAAAGAAAAGAAAAGAAAAGAAAAAAAAAAAGGACAAAAATGGAGGGACACAACCCCATAAATCTGGAAGAAAGGGCTGGTTATAGGAACCACAATATTGTCAATAACAGATCATGAGACTTTTAGGCATTCAGCTTACAAACACCATGAAGTCCATGGATTAACATTCTATTAAGTGAAAAGGGTAGGCTATAAACTTTTATAAATACTAAAGTTGCAATCACATAAGGGCTAAATAGACCTATTCATACAGAGGAAAGGGGGAAAAGAAACACATAACATATGAATGTCTGTGCCACTGGTCAGTCCAGGCTGGTTCTTCTGCTTCAGGCTCCACTTCATATGAATGCATTAATGCATTAACATTTCTTCTTTTTTCTTTCTTTTTTTTTACTTTACTTTTCTTTTCTTTTCTTTTTCTTTTTTTTTTTTTTTTTTTTTTTTTTGTTGTTGTTGTTGGTTTTTCGAGGTAGGGTCTCACTCTAGCCCAGACTGACCTGGAATTCACTATGTAGTCTCAGGGTGGCCTCAAACATGCAGTGATCCACCTACCTCTGCCTCCCAAGTGCTGGGATTAAAGGCGGGCGCCACAACGCCCAACCTTACATTTCTTTTTTAATTAGATTTTTAGAAAGAGAAATCATCCTTTGAAAATTGGAGTGTGGCAGACCAGCAAACAGGAAATAGCAAAGGTTCAAATCCATATTTTGAAACTTTGCTATTGAAAATCCCAACTAAAGTGAATAAGTCACATGGCCAAAACCCAGGAGCACAAAGCTGACCATGATGCACTTCCTCTGCCCTCCACGTTCTGTACACTTGATATATCAATCAGACTGTAAAGAAAATAGCCCCTGTTGTCACTGATAACTAAGTGGGGTCTAATTGTGTGGTTTTTAGTCTCTATTAAAATTGCAAAGGATGTGAAAGGCTTTTTCACAGTCTCGCTGATAAATAACACTTTAAATGCACGGCCTTCAACTGGAAACTGCTTAACACTTCCTGCGCTTTCTGAAAATCTCTGTGTGTACATCTTTAGAGTTTCAGACACTTTCTGGTGCATAACGTACCCTTCTTTGTCTAACCTTGATGCAATGTCCCTGTTTGTCAAAGGACATTTGCATTTCAAGACAATATGCAATTCTTTAAATGACAATGACATCCCAGGAGCCAACCAGCAACTGCCACCAGCCAGAAAGTCGTCCACTAAGTTCCAAAGCACGGTGCCCCTTCCCGTGAGTGGTGAGTGGAAGGAAGGAGGGATTCTAGGCAGAACTGCCAAATCGCAAAATCTCTCCTGAAACATAAAATATAGTCCTCTCTCCATTCACCTAACTAGTTCTTCCAGAACATAGAAAAAATATCTGTCTTACACATGAAGGCATGAAGGGCAACTTTGTTTTGTTTAATTTTTTTGTTTGTTTGTTGGTTTTTTGTTTTCTGGTTTGGGGGTTTTTGAGGTACGGTCTCACTCTAGCTCAGGCTGACCTGGAATTCACTATGTAGTCTCAGGGTGGCCTCAAACTCACAGTGATCCTCCTACCTCTGCCTCCCAAGTGCTGGGATTAAAGGCATGCAACACCATGTGTGGCTTGTTTAATTTTGTTTGTTTGTTTGTTTGTTTCGTTGTTGTTCTTGTTTTTGACAGGCCTCCCTTTGTAGTCCAGGCTGGCCTTGAACTCAGGATCCTTCTGTCTCCACTGGGATGGCCCATCTCAAAGAGCATCTTTTTTTTTTTTTTTCAGGCACAGGCATTCTCTAGCTTCCTGGTCCTGCTGCCAGTGCCACAAAGATCCTCCTTCTAGCATGTGCCTTGGAAGGGATGCTCGTCTCCAGGTGGCCACGATAGAAACCGGCCTGCGTGCAGAGGGGTGAACGCTGGGCGACAAACCTCATGTGGAGTCCCAGTCAACTCTTCCCAGAGATCCTGCTTTAAGGCTTTGCAAAGTGAAGGGCCGTCCATTACAGCTGGGCAGTAATGCCTTCAAAATGCTCATTTCTTCTTATGAGACAATAAAATACTTCCTGCAGCAACAGCAGGTGAGCACAGAATGTGTCTTAAATATCTGACCTGAAGTGCCAAAGATGCTTAATAATCTTTAAAGTTACCAACAATATTGTTTCCTCCCGTTACCAGGATGTTGTAAAATGTCCTAATTAGTCTTTATGATAATGCCGACACCTCCACAGCACATAAAAAGGACTTTTAATTTTTAAAGGGACAACTCTGGTTGGTTTGATTTTTATCTCTAATTGGCCTATAATGTCTATCCCTCTGGCACTCCAGACAGGCAAACATTAATTTAACAAGGAACTCATACACCATGGGAGACCAGAGAATCGAATGTGGAAAAGAAGGCTCCTATATTCTGGACACATAATTGGCTTCATTCTCTTTTACCTCCTGGAAGGTGCGAAACAAGCTTGTCTGTGGCTCCCACAGGGGCCTTCTGAGGCAGCTGCTTCCTGAGGACCGGTTAAGGCAGTTCCATCAAGTCCCTGTTGTGATACCACCAAGCTATAGAGACCGTCTAAGCAAGCGTTCCAGGAGAATCCCCATGGGTGCCCCAGAATGAGTGTGATGGAGGGAACTGAGAAACTGAGGCCAGGGGATCAGAGGTTAGTCCCTGCTTTTACACCAAGGGTTCTGTGGTCTTAAACTGGCCACTCGTTCTTCCCAGCTCCACTGCTCAACAATAAAATGAAAAGCCTTCTCTAAAAGAACCTGCGACATCCTTCCCAGCTTTCACACACCAGGATTCACTAGTGCGCACAGCTCTGCCAACAGCATGGATGATGGGTTCGGGCCTCCTGCCAGCTGGTAATGCTGAGGCTGGCTCTGGTCACTGGGAACTATCAACTCCCCAGCAACATCCAAGCTGACACTAAACACTCTGTCACAGACCGGCTCCCTCCACACTGTCCAGGACATTGCAAAGCAGCATGGAACGGGACCAAGTGAAGGTCACATACACTACAGGTTTGGGGATTGATGCTCCCAGCCTCCGCCTAAAGAAGTAGATTTGGGATTTCAGATTTGGCTCCACAGTGCCAATTGTCTTACAGCTGAATGGGAAGCTGTAACAGCGAAACCCCTATTGTCAAAGGAGTGTCACCTTTAGCCTCAAAGGAGAGAAAAGTCCTTTTCTGTGAGTTAAGAATTGGCTTTTCATATCATAACAGTGCTGGCAGAAGGACATTCTAGAGACACTGTGCCCTTCCCATTGGCTTTCAGAAAATATAAATAATGGACCCCAAGAAATTGGAATTTCCCCAAGAATCTCATGCTGGGAAAAGGAAAGAGCTGACTGTCGGGTGCCAGCCAGAGAAGGAACTTGACCCATTGGAGGGCCTTGGAGGCCACATTAGTAGAGTTGAGGCACCACACCTCTCCCGGGACTGTTTAGCTAGATACCTTTTTGCCTTCTATTTAAATCCAACTTCATATCAGGTGACAATAATGCACCAGGCTGGTCACAGGACTTCTTTGTGCTTACTCCCAAAGTGGTCACCTTGAATAAATCTTTTTCTGCTTTTCACTTATTACTTGTTTGTTTTGTTGGCCTATTGGGGAAATGTGGCCAAACCTTGCTTGAAATTAGGGCTCCGGCTCGGACCTTAACAACTCTGGTAACAATGTCACTCCTTGGGATATGTATGGGGGTCTCAATGTGTCTGTGGGTGGGTCAAGCATTCCTGCCGTGGAGACCTGGTGGGGAGGACACCACATATTGAGCCCAGATGACTCTAGCTGCTGACTAATCTGGCTGCCCCACTTCCATCCCACCATGTCTCAAGTCCTTGTCGCCTCAGTGAGCTGCTGGCAAAGAAAGTCGGAGCTGAATTGAATAACATTGCTGTTGAAAAGCCTTTTTCTTCCCAAACCAAGAAAAAGAAAAAAAAAAAAAAAAACCATGACAATCTTTTATTTATATTTCCAACGCTTCAAGTTGGAGCCCTACAGGTAATGAGGCTGCTGGTTCCCTAGGCACCCCCTCTCATATTGGCGCCACTGCCAGGCCTCACAGCACAGCTCATCAGCACATGGGAGGGGCCAGGAGCCAGCCCACGGAAGTGGTTGTCCTGCACACTGGTGACTTGAAGAGAAATGCACTCCTAGAGCTTCATACCCTGTCACTGAGAGAATAGTCCCCCAGCCCCTCTCACTGAGATCTGGTAAATCAATCATGCTGCTAAACGCATTAACACCACACACATTCATTTTTTTTTTTTTAACTCTGGTATCACCAAGTCTGAAACAAAACACAAATACAGTAAAGAAATTCTGAGCCAAATTTTCACTTAAGCCTCAATGAGGGCTCCACTCGACTTTCATCTGTTCTATTCCATGGATAGTCTCCCCTAAACTCTCCCTCCCCCACCCGATCTCTTAGGCAGGCCCTACTTAATGACAGGGCAGGAGGAAGAGAGGAATACGTATTAGAGAAGTGGTCAAGGCTAAAAATTTGGTTTGTACAACTTTGGATGACATCCTAGCTTAACCTTTTCCTGCTCAAAGGTACGACGTTTTTTCCCCTCTCGGGTCATATGGTTCCCATCAATCTTCACTCAAATTCACTTCCTTTTGTTCTGTGAAGGGTCTGCTCTAATCCCGACTTAAAGCAGAATTTCGGATATGGTGATTTGACTTCCCCTTAGCCACCAGGCTTGGAGAGAAATAATATATCTTATACAGAAATGCTGACGTCTTAAGATGGTACACTCATTATAGTCTTTCATAAAAAGAAATCAAATTATGAGCTATTTGTGGAGGTATGTGGGAATACTTAAATGATGAAAGACTAATTTGCATAACCATCCTCAACTCACCTTTTAAGTCACCACGTTGAAAGGATGCCAAGAATCATGGGTAACATGGTGGTAGACTGAGGGGCCTGGAGCTTTAGACAATCACATCCAGGTTCATTTCCTGTTCCACCACTTACTGTCACCTTAGTCAGCTTTCTGAGCCTTAACTTCCTTTTGGGAGTCACACTTCAATTGTAGGATTTTGTAAGGATTCAAAATATGGGAATACAGGGGCTGGAGAAATGGCTTAGTGTTTAAGGTGCTTGCCTGCGAAGCCAAAGGACCCAGGTTTGATTCCCCAGAACCCACATAAGCCAGATGCAGAAGGGGGCACACACATCTGGAGTTCCTATGCTGTGGCTGGAGGCCCGGGCATGCCCTATTTTCTCTCTCTCTCTCTCTCTCTCCTATTTCTCTCTCAAATAAAGAAAAATAAAATATTTTAAAAATATGTGAATACAGAGAAATATAAAGAGCACTTCTTATAAAATAGAAGAAAAGCAATAAATATTGCTAATATTTGTTGTAGTATCTGTTGTTGTTTTTGCTGCTGAAAGCAAAAGCAAACAAACTGAAGCCAGTAAAAGCACCCTCTCCCAGAAGAGCAATGATGGTTAAAACACATGTCAGACTGAGTTGTGTGAATGACCTCCCAAGGAAACCACACATTACCCTGCTTATTTGCCCACCTTTCCAGAGTCAAGAGCCATCTCTGGAATCATCCCAATAGAAATCATACTAAGAAAGAGAGATGTGAGGCTAGTGAGATAGCTCAGGGGTTAAAGCACTTGCCTGCAAAGCTTAATGACCTGGGTTCAATTCCCCAGTCCCCATGTAAAGCCAGATGCACAAAGGGGCGCATTCATCTGGAGTTCATTTGCAGTGGCTAGAAGCCCCCCCTCCAAACAAATAAAATAAAAAGAAAAAAAAAAAAAACAAGAAAGAAGGGGGGCTGGAGAGATGGCTTAGTGTTAAGCACTTGCTTGTGAAGCCTAAGGACCCTGGTTCGAGGCTCAATTCCCCTGCATGCACGTAAGCCAGATGCACACAGTGGCACATGCATCTGGAGTTCGTTTGCAGTGGCTGGAGGCCCTAGTGTGCCCATTCTCTCTCTTCTCTCTCTCTCTCCCTCTCAAATAAATAAATAATAAAGAGAGATATGAACCAACCCACAAACCTCTATATCATTATGAAGAGGCAGGCAAAAAAAAAAAAAACCCACTGTATGTATAAAAGTATAAAAGTATATAGAGGTCTGCCAGGTGTGGTGGCGCACGTCTTTAATCCCAGCACTTGGGAGGCAGAGGTACGAGGATCACCATGAGTTCGAGGCCACCCTGAGACTACATAGCTAATTCCAGGTCAGCCTGGACCATAGTGAGACCCTACCTTGAAAAACCAAAAAAAAAAAAAAAAAAATATAAAGTATATAGAGGTCTGGATGGCATGGCCCTGCTGACATCAGAAGCAAGACCTAATTTTATCCAATCTCCTCTTCAGAATCATCCTATTAAAACTCATCTGACTCTTCCAATCCCTTACTGTGACACCTTCATCTTTCCTTCCCAAGCTCAACCATGGACCCCAGAATAGCACCCTGAGCTCCCACCCTCTCCACTGTAGTCCCCATTCATAGCCTGGGACCTATCAGGGGACTTTGTTTCAGTCGGTGACCAGTGAGGAGGACCAGGACTCTGTTTTGGTACACATAGCTGAAATTTGCAGTAGGACCCTATTAGGAGAACCTGTAGTTCTCCCTGCTGGATTAAAACACGAGAATCCACTTCTAGAACTGGGTCACAGATGCTTTGGGGGAATCTGCCATAAGAACAGTCCTTTCCTCAGCCAGGCCACGGCTGGATCTGACTGTCCCACCTGCATTCTTTTTTTTAGAGAGAGAGAAAAGAGACAGAGAGAAACAGAGAGAGAGAGGAAGAGGCAGATAGACAGAATGGGCGTGCCAGGGCCATTTCAGCGCCTGTGAACGAACTACAGACGTGTGCGCCCCCTTGAGGGCAAGTGAGGCATTGCACACTTGCATCTGGCTAAACGTGGGACCTGGAGTTTCGAATGGACGTTCTTATGCTTGGCAGGCGCCTTAACCACTAAGCCATCTCTCCAGCCCCCACCTGCATTCTCTAGTGAGAAGGTTCATCAGCTGAGCCAGGTGACAATGACAAAAAATCAGTTCACCACCAACAGATTGTGCAATATCTGCCCCACAAGCAGGAACAACCTTTCCTAGAATGGAATTTCCAAGAACTTCACAAATGGACAATTGGCATTGAGTGTCTTGAATGCACTGGAGGGGAGAAGATGCTGCACCTTCAGTGAGGCAGACATCAAGGTAGGAAGGGTGAGGAGGGCCGGTAGAAAGGTAAGCACATAAAGTAGAAACAGACCACCTGGCAGATCACCCACCCAATTCAAGGGACAGAAGCACCTACAGCAACTGAAAAGGCCTAGAGTCCCCCCATCCTATGATTCGTGCCTCATTTCTCCTTTGCAGAATGTTAGCAACAGCAGCAGCAGACAGATGGGTGATTTCCCTCTTGGATGCTAATGCAATTGAGACTCTTCCTCCAAACCATTCAAGAGCAAAATATGCATCTCCACCAGAGCAATGGTAATCACCAGAGTCAATGATCTGTATGGAGCAAGCTTTTATGCCAGGTATATTTAAGTGCATATAAAAAAAAAAAAGTAAGTCATATCTATCTTCATTTGCAGCTTTGTTTTTCAACGTAGCTTTATTCTTTATTCTTGAGATTTGTTTAGAATTCCTTCCAAATCACCCAGAATTATAATTACTTTCGAGTCAAAGCCTCCTTGGGATTGATCTGGATTTGAAGCCAACTTCCAATCACAAACCCATATTGCTTTTCCCAACTGCCAGCTGTGCTTGCCTCGGTCGAGGAAATCATCATTTCCTCTTTTACAGCTTAATTTTGAAATAACTCCTCACAACTTTCAGCAGTGTTCCCTCAGAGCTCTCCTTTTCTTTTGTATATTTTATGTGAAAGGAGAAAGATGAATCAGAAGTCTCTACCAAGTTCTATGGGGATCTTTCCATCTGAAGGATGTTCCCTGCTGACTCACACTGCAAAAGAATGAGAAGACACGTTCCCACCTCATCTTGCTTTTGCCTCTAATTCATCCTTGCCAATTTTGGTTTCTTTCCATCTGGGGTTCTTATATAAAGCATTTTACACATGATATGTACTTCTCTCAGTAATGAGATAGCCATCATCAACTTCTTTTAGTTACACTGTAAAAAGTCCATTCAGAAAGAGTTCAGCATTGGGTTGTCTACCCAATACATTTATCCATGACTTTTTCCATCCCATCAGAACTCCATTTTTTAGGTATTCACATAATACAGAGAAAGGAATCTTCACTCATAGCTCTGACCGCAGGCCCTGATTCATTTTAATTCATATATGGTGATTCTGTTCGTTGTGAAGTATTGATCTGTGAATGAGCATGTGACCCAATGCTAGTCAATGAGACATGAAGAGAAATCTACATGGGGCTTCAAAGAAAAGTTTTCTCAGTTGTAAGGAGAAGATTCTGGAAAGAAAAATAAGCTGACTTCTTCCTCAGAAGAACATCAATGTCCTGTTTCGATACCTAGAAATGCTATTGCCCTCTTACTACCAGCACAGTGATGAAATCAGCATACAGAGGTCCTAGACAAAAAAAGAGATGTGTATCATGGGCCTTGATAAGCTGATCCTAGAACCTGCCCAACCTCCAGACTCTTCTTCTGAGATAATACATTTTCTTACAGCTAGTCCACATTGAAAGAGGTCTTGAAGCCCAACACATCCTGATACATACAAGTGAGAAGGAGTCAGATAGATCTATTAGGCAGTTTCAAGTGACTAGGCCCTGAATGTAAAAAGCAGAAACATCCTTAAGTCTGCCCTTGCATTCTCCATTTTATTACAGATCAGAGAAGGGTCTCTCTTCTCCTTATCTCTTGAATAAGGAGTTATCTAGATCTGTTTTTCCATAAACAACCTGAACCCCTCCTAAGAGGGAGTTCCTCTTTCCTAGAATGTAAATCTGATCCTGACATTGGTTGGTTAAGCTCAGCCCCAAAACTTGGCTTCATGGTTGGCCTCTTCCTGAGCCAGACTCTATACCAGACTAATCTGCTCTCATTCTGGCTCACCTGAGCCTGAAGATGAAGCCCAACACAGTAAGGTTATAAGTAGCCACTAACCAGGTGGGCTTTTTGATGGCTGTTCATCTCTCCTGAACTTCTAGGTTCCTGTTCTGGTAAGCCTCCTCTACTCCCCCATGGGCTGTCTACCACCTCCTGTCTTCCACGTTGCAGGAGCTCTCTGCACGTTCTCTTCTTTTCTCTCTAACTCCCTTTTCATGCTACATGGCTCATGTTTGTTCTCCCACATGGGCTCACGGACCACATGGGTGTACCATTTTCCCTTTCTCAGTTCGTGGACCCTCCCTATCCCTTGTATATTGCTCAATAAAAATGCAGTATTTCATAAATTATCTTTCTCAGTCTTGTTTCATCCAATGCTTTGGTTAAAAGCAGACACAAGCTCAGGGTTTAGAGTTGAAGGACTATTCCTGAACTCCCAGGCCCCCATTATACAAGCTTCCTATAGCAAATGGGAAGTTTGGGAAAAGTTACACAATGCAGATTTAATTTGGTTACATGACTCTTTCCTTATTCTGACACACAGATGGATGGCCATCAGCACCCTCTCAATGTAATGGGATAATGTATATGTAAAGTGTTTAGTTTGCATCAAACTTTAATCATTGCAATTTATTTTATGAAACTGGCCAGTTGTAGAAGGCTGTTTTTAAAATAAAATATTAAATAAAATTTAAAATAAAAATTTTATAGCTTGAAATATCAGATAAACCTAGAAGTTACAGTAATGGATTCCAAAGAAATACACATGCATTTTCTTGTTCAAGTTTGAGAAAGTGTTGGTGAACCACTACATATAAATTATAGATTTAGGGCTGAAAAAATGGCTCAGTGGGTAAGAGCACTTGTCACACAAGCATGAGGGCCCAAGACTCCATGAGTTTGATCCCCAGCAGCCATGGTCTTTATGCACCTGTAATCCCAGTCCTATGAAGAGCAGACAGGAGAATCACTGGGGCTTGCTAGTCAGCCAGACTGAACTAAAGAATGGAAGCATCAGGTTCAGTGAGAGTTTCAGCTCATGGAAACTGGAGGAATGATAGAGGAGGACAACTGACCTTCTCCTCTGGTCTCTTCAGGTGCAATGGGTGCAGGTATATCTGCAGCCACATACACACACACAATACATATACACACACTCAAGATAGATGATTGATAGATGATAGAAAGATAAGATAGATGATAGATAGATAGATAGATAGATAGATAGATAGATAGATAGATAGATAGATGAGAGAATACAGAGGAAAGAATGCAATATCTTGGGCTGGCGAGATAGATTAGTGGTTAAGGTGTTTGCCTGTGAAGCCTAAGGACCAAGGTTCAATTCTCCAAGACCCAGGGAAGCTAGATGCACAAGGTGGTACATGTGTCTGGAGTTTGTTTGCTGTTGCTGAAGACCCTGGTGTGTCCCTTCTCTCTATATATTTGCACCCTCCTTTTCTCTGCATGTGTGTCAAATAAATAAATATTTTTTTAAAGAAAAAAGGGAATTTAGGGCTTGCTTAGTGGTTAAGACACTTGCCTGTGAAGCCTAAGGACCCACATTCAACTCTCCAGATCCCACGTAAATCACATGCACAAAGGTGAGGCAAGTGCAAGGTTGCACATGCCCACTAGGTGGCGAAAGCATCTGGAGTTTTATTGTAGCAGCTGAGGCCCTGGTGCACCAATTCTCTCTCTCCTCTGTCTCTCTCTCACTCTCTTGCTATCTCTAAAATAAAAAAAAAAAGAATGCAATATTTTGAAATACAGGATTCATGGTAAAATCCTCAATGGAGTAGAGAATTGGTCAACAACAGACATGTTTTCTAGAACCATATGCATTCCTGTTTGTGATTCATATCTGACCCATTCCAGAGCCTTTTTGTTCACTAGGTTTGGGACTTGAACTTGCTAGGATGTTATCCAAATCCTCTCTGTTCTGTCCGCTTCACTCCTGCCTTCCCTGCCTCCCTTTCCCATAGGCCGTAACAAATATGAAGTTATGCTACTGATGAGCAGCAACTGGTTGGAAATAAGAAACCATTGTATTCAAATATAAACATGAATATTTGAAAATTGTTAATTTGGGCCAAATATTGGGCTTAAGATGATTGCCAACTTCTTTTGTATGCATAAATTCCCTTAAACCATTTGTTTTCATGTAACATTTAACTTAAGATGTAATGTACAATACATATATAGTGTTTCCCATGTACAATGTTTTCCAGCTTCTAATTCACTTTAGGTCATCAAAAGAGAACATAAAATAACTCCAGAGCTCTAGACTTCTGCAATTACCTTGTGGAGAGGAAAGGGAAGAGTGGGAAGAGTTTTTACAACTGAGAAAATCCAGATTTCTTATTAGTCATGGTCTAAAAATGACAATCCCCTGCCTATGCAGTAGGCCTCCTTCCACCCCACCCCCTACCCACAAGCTGCAGCTGGCAGCGCCTGCTGGAGAACACATTTTTCTGCTTGGCAAGCTATCTACAGACCTGAGCAGGGAACCCACTTTTGTATAAGCTGGACTGGTTCTTGTGGCCTTGGGGGCAAAGTACCACCCAAGAGGGTTGGAATGAACATTAGAATAGCCAGCTGCAGTTCCAGCCTCTGGCCATGGCACCTGGCCACCCATGGCCCACCAAGAAGTGGAACAAACACCAAGGTCCTTGCACATAATCGAACCTCCTTTCCCTACCAAGAATGAGGGTGCTTGCTCATGAGGGAGCTTAATAAGGTTGCCTTAAACTATCCCACATTGACCACACCCAGTAGCCACTGTTTATTCAAGCTGACCACAATCAGGAAATTCTGGTGAATGAGATGGTCAAATTTACCCAACTATCAGAACTGGAAAAGCATGGCGCAGCCGCATTTTCCAGCTCAAAACAAAATGTATATGTGATTTCTGAGATGCAGGAAGTATTCCTTCCCTGAGATACATTTTCCAACAAATATTCAACTATCTGAATGTAATAACATAAAAAATTCTTGTTACAGATAAAAACTGAAGGGGCCCCAAATTATCCTCCACAGAATTATCTTACTCCCTCTGCCTCCCTCTTACAGTCTGATTTCTTCACATTATCTCATGTTACGAACCCCCTTGACAAGAAGGCACAGTCCAAGTTCTCGCAGCACCCCTGCCTCTCCCTACCCAGTTCCCAAAACCAAGGAGTTTTCCCTTAGGCATATAATAATGATTGCTCACAAATTTAAACCCCCCAACAGAGGCCTGTGCTCCAGATGCAAACAGCTCAGAACAACATGGTTGAAACCTTTTTCTACCCTGTTCTCAAGAGGACAGACACATTCCATTCAATCAGGCTTCTAGGCCTCGGCTTCATGAACAAGCACCAAAGTACTGGTGTCTGCTTCCAGTGTCTTAAATTGGGATATTTGAAAAACAGATTCTGAGATGGTCAGTTGCTCACTGAAGGTTTATTGCAGTGCTATCAGGATGTTAGGAGTTGGGGAGAGTCGGGTTGGATAGATGGCGAAACTACCCCACAGTGTGTCTACAGCAGAGACTTCAGGGGCATGAGAGCTCTGAGACTAAGGTGGCCAATAATAGCTGTGGCAAGGTGACATAAGAAGCCAGGCCCTATTTGGTCAGTAATTGGTCATAGGTTTTCCCCTAGAAGAGGCTGCAGTTCCCTGTGGCTGAAAGCAATCCCAATTGACAGACAAAGCTACGAGCCAATAGCAGCTACTATTCTAGGAGCTGAGGATGGATGCATCAGTTATGAACAAGAATCTAGATGGAAAAATCAAAAAACAGTACCCATGACAGTCACCCTTAAGTACTTAGAGCCTAATTCTGGTAAGAGGTCTGCCCAGTTTGGGGGATAACTTTTCCAGAAGTGGGGTTGAACTGGTTTCCAGAACAAATTTACAAGATAAACCTGTTAAAAAAAAAAAAAAAAAAAAAGGCTGGGCATGGTGGCTTACACCTTTAATCCCAGCACTCGGGAGGCAGAGGTAGGAGGATCAGTATGAGTTCGAAGCCACCCTGAGACTACATAGTGAATTCCAGGTCAGCCTGGGCCAGAGTGAGACCCTCTCTCCAAAAACCAAAAAAAAAAAAAAAAAAAAAAAAAAAAAAAAAGCTCTTGTTGCCACAGTTAACTTCAAGGCTCTAACCACAACTCACCATTTTCCCCTTCCCGACACTCATCTTCCTTGGGCCATCCCT
Source organism: Orientallactaga sibirica (assembly GCA_036365145.1). Lineage (NCBI taxonomy): Eukaryota > Metazoa > Chordata > Mammalia > Rodentia > Dipodidae > Orientallactaga > Orientallactaga sibirica. The sequence continues at coordinate 1,705,046 of JAEOAD010000044.1, read as the reverse complement.
CTGCTGTTGTTCAGGCTGCAATGGCTCAGTGTGGTCATTTCATTCACCTTGATTGAGCCACCAGGCCACTTTTCTTTCAGGATCCTACCACTCTCACTGCCATCAGGGCGGCCTGTTCCGTTAGCCTTCCTGCCATCCCTTTGACGTGTAGGAGCCAATCTCTATGAAAATCTTATCCATACTGGTGCTCCTCTGGGCTTTCCTATTAAAGTCAGTCAACTGGTAAGTTTTCCAGTCTTATAGGATATATCCAATCTAACATGCCCACTTTTGGGGACTTTAAAAAAATATTTGTTTATTCATTTACTTATTTATCTTATAAAGGTTATAGTCATATATCCCGTTCCCCTCTTTTCCTGAGAGTTATCCTCAGTGGGGTTGTTGGTTTTTTGTGTGGGGTAATTAAGGCCTCAGTCAATACTTGTTGGGAAGGAGGCTGTGCTTCAGAAAATTTCTATGCCCCCCCCACTCTGACCTGCTCTTTCAATCTTCCCAACCCCCCTTCCAAAATGTTTCCTGAATCTTGGGAGTCTGTTTTAGGACTGAGTTCGCTGTAGTCTCAGGATTTCTTCTTCCATGTGTTTTGATTAACCACAGTGTCTGTGTTGTTTCACTGGAGCTGGTTGTCAAGGTAGCAGTGGGAGCAACACTGTAATCATTGCTTCCTCTGTAACTTCCTCCTGAGCCCCAGTAGCTGTGGTATAGGTGGCATGTCTCCTAGAAGGCAGTGGTGTTATCTTTACTTGTCTTACTGATGGATCTTGGCTCTCCCAATTATTCTCTGCTATCTGCAAAAAAAAAAAAAAAAAAAAAAAAAAAAACAGAATCTCTGGCCAAGAGTGAGAACAGCTTTGATTTAGGGGATATGCATAGTGATTAGAGAGACTTCTTGATGTGTATGCCCACTCTATTTATCCAGAGAATGCTGGAGGCTTCTCTCTAAGGTCTGTGAGATTCCTGGTGTGGTGGTTTGATTCAGGTGTCCCCCATAAACTTAGGTGTTCGGAATGCTAGGTTCCCCAGCTGATGGCAATTGGAAATTAAAGCCTCCTGGAGGCAGTGTATTGATGGGAGCGGGCTGATGAGTGTTATAGCCAGCTCCCCCTTGCCAGTGTTGGGCACACTCTTCTGTTGCTATTGTCCACCTTATGCTTGCCAGAGGGTGATTTCCACCCTCTACTCATGCCATCGTTTTCCCCTGTCATTGTGGAGTTTCCCCTTGAGTCTGGAAGCCAAAATAAATCCCCCCCTTTTTTATTCCCACAAGCTGCTCTTGGTTGGGTGATTTCTGCCAGCAATGCGAACCTGACTACAACACCTGGCCATGGGGTTTTTACTTGGTTCCCAGTACCAGGTATGATCTCTCACCCATGGAGCAGGTCTCATATGCAATCACAGTTGGTTACCCACACAGGCTGTGCACTACTGTTGGACAGGTGTGTACTTCCTGCACAGCTGGTTGGTTGTGTAGCTTGCAATATCTCTCTCCTGCTTATTCGTGCTCTTGGTGATCTTTATCCTCCAGAAGCTTCCATAGCATTTTCCAGCACCACAAGTGTCTTCCAGGAGAGGACTGGGTTTCCTCTGAGTTTCAACATGGTCAGTGACCTGTGACAGCAGCCTGCAGTGTCTTCAGTAACAGGGTCTTACTATTTAGCTCTGGTGAGTAACACGGTGCTTCGGCAGTGGGCAGCATCATGTAGGGGACCACGTGGACCTCCCTGAATGACAGCTCAGTGTGGGGAGTTACCCAATTCTGGTCCTGAGATTCACCAGCCACAGAGCTAATGGTTTTAGGATTAAGCTTTCTCCACCTACTACTGGACTATTGGGGGTGATCTCTTGTATGGTGGTACCTCGGAGGAAGGTGTCTATTATATTGATTGCTTTTGTTTTTAGTTCTGTGTAATGCTCTTCTCCACTCTCCCTTTCTGATACCCCCTCCTCCCAGCCCTCCCAACTCTTATCTTCTCCCCTTCACTAGTCTGTCAGGAGTCTCCACATAGCAAGAGCAGCCAAGCCAAGCAAGCCTGTTTCTCCCTAGAACCTCTTTATATGTACGCTGCTGCCATCAGAAGGGCTGCTGACTCTTGGTGAAGGACCCATCCTGGACATAACCTCATAGACCCGCCCTAGAGGTGTGTGTCCGACTGGATTCTTGATCTGCTCAAGGTGACAATAGGCATTAACCATCACGAGAGGGTTTACTCACATGGAATTTCATGCTACATGCTACATACGAGCAAGGAGTTCAGGAGATGGTAACAACGCTGCGAAAATGGCTCTAAGAAACTTTGGAGAAAGAGAAGACCCGCCTACCCTGTGAAGCAGATGATGGTGGATGGCAAATGGAAAGAGAGGAAGAGACTCCTGACAGACCAGAGAAGGTTATGAAACGTCAAGGCCCACCCCAGTGACCCACTTCCTCCAGGAAGGCTTCTCTTCTTAAAGACTCCAGAACCTTCCCAAACAGTGCCACCATCTGAGGACAGAGTATGCAAAGTTATGAAGCCTACAGTGGATAGTTCACATTCAAACCACAACAGGTGGCGAACAGTCACATTGGGGTCCCTGCATCAGCCCTGAGGCAAGGATGGGAACCGAACACTACAGCACCCATGATACACAGATGCCACATTATAGCAGGTTCCTTACTCAGCACTGTGAACAAAGCAACTTGGGAAGGAAGGGTTTATTTTGGCTCATATTTTGAGGCCACAGTCCATTACAACAGGGCAGGACTGGTAGCATGAGGTAGTCAGTCACACTGCATCAGAAGTTAGGAAACAGAGATAAATCCAGGCGCACAGCTCACTTTATCCTTTTTATTCAGTCTAGGACCCCAACCATGGTATAGTGCCACCAACATTTAGCTCTCTCACAGATATTCCCAGAGGTTTGTCTCCTACATGATTCTAGATCCTGTCATAGTTGGCAATATTAACTATCATAAGTCTACTTTTTTTGTCAACTTGACACAAAAACATACAACAGTTCAGCTATAACCTTCACCCCTTGTTCCCATAGTTTTATGGCCATTTCAGAATACAAAATGCACTCAAAAGTCCCTTAGTCTGGGCTGAAGAGATGGCTTAGTGGTTAAGGCGCCTGCCCACTAAGCCTAAGAATGCCAGTTCCAATCTCCAGGTCCCACGTTTAGCCAGATGCAAAGTGACGCAAGGGCGCAATGCTGCACTTGACCACAAGGGGGCTCAAGCATCTGGAGTTCGTTCACAACAGCTGAGAGGCTGCTGGTGCGCCCATTCTCCTCTCTCTCTCTGTCTGCCTCTCCTTCTCCCTCTCCCTCTCCATCTCCAAAAAAAAGTCCCTTAGTCTTACTTTTAAATTACTTATTTATTTACTATATATTTATGAGCAGAGAGGGGGAGAAAGAAAAAGAGTATGAGGGGGGCTGGAGAGATGGCTTAGTGGTTAAGGCACTTGCCTGAAAAGCCTAAGGTCCTAGGTTCGATTCTCCAGGACCCACATAAGCCACATGCACATGGTGGCTCATGCATCTGGAGTTTGTTTGGAGTAGCTAGAGGCCCTGGTGTGCCCATTCTCTCTCCCTCTCTCTCTCTCTCTCTTTCTCTCTCTCACACACACTCATCTCTAATAAATAAATAAATAAATAAAAATAAATATCTTTTTTAAAAAAGAAAAAGAGTATGAGCATTCTGGACCTCTTGTCCCTGCAAACAAATTCCAGATGTGTTCACCAGTTTGTGCTTCTAGCTTTATGTGGTACTGGGGAATCAAACCTGGGTTGGCAGGCTTTGTAAGCAAGTGCCTTTAACCACAAAGCCATCTCTCCAACCTCACTCCTCCACTACACAAAGTCTCTTAGTCTCTCACAGTTCCCTCAGTATTCAAAACTGTAAGTATAGTCTCTTCTGAGACTCGGGCAATCTCTTAACTGTGCATACCTATAAAGTTAATAAAGAAGCTACATACTTTCAACATCCAGGAGCACAGCACATCACAATTAAGCAAGACCAAAACTCAGCAGGGCAAACAACAAAATCCTGCAGGTCCATGTTAGACATCTGAGGCTCGTGATGGGAACATCTACTTCCAAATGGCTTAGGAAGCCCCGTTCCTCAAGTTCTGCCACTACAACATACACCAACTCTCTCCCTTGGGTAGTCCTGACCCTCAAATTCTGCCACCTACAACATGTAGGCTCTCTCTTGGGATGGTTCCACTCCACTTTCCTCAGTGGATATCTCACAGTCTCCAACACTCTGAGGTCTCCATTGCAACCTGGGTTTCCACTTCAGAGCATCATGAGCAGCTTCTCAGAGCTTTCTTTCAGAGACTTGAACACCTTTCCAGGCCTCCATAGCCCTCTGGAATTTCAGTTCAAGACTCTATGACCCCCTCAACCTTGCATCTTTCACACCCACAAAACCAGTACCACATGGTTGATATTGCCAAGTTCCGCTACCGCCCAAGATATACGCTGGACCATTTTGATCAAAGCCATGGTTGCCTCTGTGTGCCACGGCAGTTGTTTTTGATCAGGGGACCCTTTCAGTGACATTCCCTGGTTAGTCTTTCTCCTTTCAGATAAGTTGGAATTTTCACAAGATAAAGCCTATAACGAGTGGAGTTTTACCCTTAGGATACCCTTGTTATTATTCCTGTGAACATCATGATTTTTCTCTTTAATGATGCTAAGCTTGTTAATAAGTACAGCTACTTTCTCTGCACCTGCCTTGTCTGCAACTTTTACTTCACCCATTCTCCTTTTCTTACCATTTTTCTGTTCTCTCTCTCTCTTCCTCCAGATCTGGGTAGAAGCAGTGAACAGTAACTATGGTATAGCTTGAATACTATCCTGTCTTAGAATTTCCTCTGCCAAACAAATGAGTCCATTACTTTAGAGAGGGAGAAAGAGAGAGACAGAGAATGGGCATACCAGGGTTTCCAGCCACTGCAAACAAACTCCATATACATGTGCATCTGGCTTATGTGGGATTTGGAGAATCGAACCTGGATCCTTAGGCTTCACAGGCAAGTTCCATAACTGCTAAGCCATCTCTCTAGCCCTAGAATTGAGTCTCACTTTGGATCTTAGGCAATGTGCAGAAAGCACCCAGATTCTTTGCCATAATATTGCATAAATGACCACTAGCCTAGTTCTCAATAGAATCCTTGTTCCCCTCCAAAACCTCATGCTCTGGGCCTTCACTGTCCTCAGTGTTCTGGTTTTCCCAACTGCCACCAGGATGGCTCTGCTTATAGAATTCTAGGGCTTTACAAAATGAATGTTCCCAACTTTTCCACATTTTTCTTACAAACCAGCTCCAAATGTCTATTAAGAACCACATGGTCTGGGTTATTACAGCAAAGCTCCTGCCCCATTTCTTGGTACCAATTTTCACACTTACTCAACAGCAGCAAAAATGTCCTAGGTCTATCTTAGAAATTTAACTCAAGGTTCTTTCTACTTTTGCTCAATGCTCCTCAGCCATATTGGTCTTGTGTCAGCTCTTAAACCTCAGCTAGTTTTGCCTCAACCTTGAATCCCATTTTCCCTGGATTGTCATATGTCTAATGTTTCCTCATTGTTAGATCGCAGAGGCTTTCCTTGACTACCTTACTTTAATTATTCTTGCTGTCACACTCACCAATATTCTTTATTATAATACCATGGACATTGCTTGCTTCTTTATTGCCTGTTTTCCCTCTAGAATATAATCTCCATTGGTCCAACAGCCATATTTAGATATCCCTTATGGTTGTCCCAGTTCAAAGAACATAATTAAGTGGGAACACAATAAATTTTGTCTAAATAAATTAATTGAAGGATAAAAATGACAATACTGATGAAGAACACAATTAGTCATAGATGCTAATAAACAACAGGTTTATGTAAGCCAATTGCCAAGGTACCAAAATTCCTCTGGGAATATGCAGGACTTTCCAAAGGAAAAATGTTACAAACTAGCAAAGTTTGATCTAGTTCCTCTGTTTCCAATTTCAATTTGTCGGTTATACCCTTATGTGGCCACATGACCCCAAGAGTCTAAGAGCTCCAGTTTACTTTTATCTAGGTTACTGGAGATCTATGGCCAGAAAGAGATAAGTCTTAATGTTACTAGGATACTCACTAGCTTGTGAAAACTGAAAATCTAGAGCACTTTGGCACACATTTAAACCAATACTTTTCCCAATGGTATTTCCATTTGCAGCCTAATGTCTAGTTATGAATGAAATGAGTGTTTTTCTCATTAGAGTAAAATACAGTAGACTTGGTAAGCTATAAAGGAAGCCATCTTTATAGCACATGCTATTTACTGATGGTTGGCAGTACCCATCACTGGTCAGATAAATGCTAGCATTAGGTCAGATCCTTATAGACTTGGATCCAAACCAGCACACAGCATCACAAGGCTTACTTGTCATCATTAACTGATAAGTAGTCATTTGACTTCCTTGGTAATGCAATCTCTCTAGGGTTCAGCCTCCTTGCATGTAAAATGAGAGATAACATGGATGTGGTAAAAAGAATTTTGAGGGCTGGAGAGATGGCTTAGCGGCTAAGGCACCTGCCTGCTAAGCCTAAGAATGCTGATTCCAATGTCCAGTGGTTCCAATCTCCAGGTCCCATGTTTAGCCAGATGCAAAGTGAGGCAAGGGCGCAATGCCGCACTTGCTCACAAGGGGTGCATGCATCTGGATTTCGTTCACAGCACCTGAGAGATTGCTGGCGCACCCACCTCTGTCCCCCTCTCTGTCTATCTCTCTCTGTCTCTCTCTCCAAAAATAAATAAAAAATAATTTAAAAATTTTTTTAAAAAAAGAATTTTGAGCTAGCAGTGGGCATGACCTTGACTCTGCCAGTCCTCTATGTGATCTCACACGTGAACTTCATCAGCCTAGGCTTTGGCATACAGTCTATAAGCCAAGGACTATCACTGATGCCCTCCTCCACTCCTCTCGGTTGAAACAGTCCCCAACCACAATGAATGTGAATTCAAACCTTCCTAAAAAGCATCATATTTTAGTCCAGCAGATTTCTTACAGAAAGTTTCAGGTGTAAAGAAAATCAGCTTGTAAAACAGATGACTGAGCACTTCTTAAAATAAACATTAGCCAAAGCAAAGTTGGACAGACAATTGCTTGGAGTTATGAGCTTCAAATGCAGCATTAATACTCTTAATGGACTTGGAGATTCACTGGGAGATTTAGTATTTATTAATATCCCCACTGATTCTATTTTCCACTCCAAATTCAATGCAAAGGTTATTTTTACCAGCATATTTATTACATTCATTGAATGGCATGAAAGCATCTTGTAGAGCTGCACAGAAATGTTCTGAAGTCACTTTAAAAATCGCTATTTTCATTCTGTAGAGTTAATTGAACCTACTGTTATATATCTAATTTATGGAAAGTACAAAGACAGCAAGTTGCTAAACAAAAGTGTTTTGGGCTCATGATGTTAGGTTTCACTCCTTTTAATGTGATGGGACATAGGCTATCAAAATGATCTTTCTCCCCTAAATGTAATGGCTGATTTTTATTTATGGTTGCATATTATATACACTTAGATCTATGTAAGCTGATAAATATGGTGGGATGCAGCAGTTTTCTCTCCTAACATGAGGAGATAAAGTTACTTAAGTCAATATTTTAGTAATTTAGGCATTGATAACCAGCTCGTGTATATATTAATGATGATCCATCTCACTATACATCAGTATCTGGATCAATTTGTCTATTCCCTCTTTATATAGATCTAACTAGCTCAGCTTCCATTCGCAGATGTAAAGTGCCATCAGTACACATTACTTCTTAGTACTTATTGCCTCAAATATTGATTTTTAATTTTTTTGTCAAACAAAATGTGTGCTCTCATTTTGTGCAGCTAGAATACATGCCCATATACACATTGAGTGGAAGCCAGAGTATTATATGAAAATTTCTTAAAACCTAAGAGCTTCCAGGCACGAACATTAGTGCTTTCAAGTTATTTTTGTTTCAAGAACTAGAAGCTGGCTATGGCCTGCTTTACTTAGGACGGGAAGGAAAGACATTTATTGTAATAATCCTGGGTGGCCCCAATCCATAGAATGCAGGCAGTCTACAGATACTGCAAGAGGCAAGAGAAGGAATGGATTTTTCTCACTGGAAGAAATTCTTCTCACTGGAAGAGTCTGGAAAAAGCCCTGCCCCCTAGCATCTGCATTTCCATCCAGTGATGCACATTTCAAATTTCTGGCCTCCAAAACTAGGGGAGAATAGATTTCCATGGTTAGAAGCTACCAAGTTGGTGCTAATTTGTTACAGCAGCTATAAGAAACTAACACAGCAGTGGCTGGATTATTGTTCCGTAGCCAAACACTTCACTGGGAAGGAAGTTAGTCCCTGATCACTGCTACCCAGCTGTGCAATGAGACTTGTCATTTAAAGGTAAGTGGAAATGGCATCTCAGCCCTTGATGGCTCACAAGCATAACTTGCTTGGCCAATAGTATGTCATGGATTTGACGCAAACAGAGGTTTAAAATGGGCCCTTTTAGTTGGACTGGATTACTTATGCCTCTGCTTCCACCAGGGAAGAACAGGCCCTGGTAACCTGGTGTTTTTCTTGTTTGGTTGTTTATTTGTTTGGGGATTTTATTATTTGTTTTTCAAGGTGGGGTCTCACTCTAGCTGAGCCTGACCTGGAATTCACTATGTGGTCTCAGGGTGCCCTCAAACTCACAGCAATCCACCTACCTCTGCCTCCCGAGCGCTGGGATTAAAGGCGTGCGCCACCACACCCGGCATTTTTTTTTTTTTAATCAGCTTCTTGATTTCTAAAATATAGTTTATTGAGCTTTTGTTTAGGATTATGTTGAGTGTTTAGGCCAGTTTGGGAAGAAATTTTCATCTTTACGATATTAAGTCTGCCAATCCATGAAGCCACGTTTTATAACTTTCATTAACATACATTAACTGTACAAAATAATGTTTCATTCTCTTTTCCATCCATGAACATAATGCACCTTGATCAAATTAACCCCCATATCCTCCCTTGTTGATTGATGCCTAGACCAATTGCATGGCTGTGGGTTCTTGGGAATGATGCAGGATGTGCAGGTATCACTGCAGTAAGCTGACACTGATTCCTTGGATCATATTCCCAGGACTGGGAGAGCTAAATCATATGGTAATTCTATTTCTAGGGTTTTTTTTTTTTGTTTTTGTTATTTTATAAGAGAGAGAGAGAGAGAATTGGCACACCAGGGCCTCTAGCCACTGCAGTCGAACTCTAGACATGTGCACCACCTTGTGCACATGTGTGACCTTGCACATGCATCATCTTTTGTGTCTGGTTTATGTGGGATCTGGAAAATGAACATGAGTCCTTAGGCTTCACAGGAAAGCGCCTTAACCACTAAGCCATCTCTCCCACCCTTATCTTTTTAGTTTTGTCAGGAACCTCCATACTGGATTTTCATAGTGGCTGCACTAACTTACATTCTTACTGGTAGTTGTATAAAGGTTCCTTCCCACCCCCCACATCCTCATCAGTATTTATTATTGCTTGTTTTCTTGACACTAGCCTTTCTCACTGGGGTGATATGGAATCTCAAGGCAATTTTGGTTTGCATCTCCTGATGGATAAATATTGAACTTTTTAAAATGTACTTTTTGGCCATTCTATGCTTCTTTTGAGAACTGTCAGTTCAATTTATTTGCCCATTTATTGATTGGATTATTTGGGGGTTCAGTGGTTGTTTGAGTTGTTTATATACTTTAGATACTAATCTGCCTGTCAGATGTATAGTTGACAAGGATTTTCTCCCATTCTGCAGGCTGCCCCTTTACTCTGCTAATTGCTTTCTTTGCTGTGAAGAGCACTTTGATTTTTCAACAGTTAAAATTATTTCCTAAGCAACTCAGAATGTTGTTGTCTATACCTATATCTTAAAGTATTTTTTTTCTAGTTTTAGTTTAAGGTCTTTAAGTAGTTTAAGGTTCATTAAGGTCTTTGGTGAGTTTCAAGTTTATGTCAATGTGAGAGAAAAGATTCTCATATCAGTCTTCTCCATGCGGATATGGAGGGCTTCCACCACCATCTTTGTAAAAAGCTGTCTTTTAAAACTCCAGCATGTTAAACTGGGTGTGGTGGCGCACGCCTTTAATCCCAGCACGCGGGAGGCAGAGGTAGGAGGATCGCCAAGAGTTCGAGGCCACCCTGAGACTACATAGTTAATTCCAGGTCAGTCTGGACCAGAGTGAGACCCTCCCTTGCAAAACAAAACAAAACAAAAACAAAAACAAAAAACTCCAGCATGTTCTTGGTACCTGTGTTGAAAATCAGATAGCAGCAGCTACATGGGTTTATTTCTGGGTCCTCTGTTCTATTTCATTGGTTTACATGTCAATTTTTAAAATATTTTATTTATTAACTGCAAACAAAAAGATAAAGACACACAGAGAGTGTATATGTGTATGGGCACACCAGGGCCTTGAGCCACTGCAAACTCCAGATGCATGTGCCACTTTGTGCATTTGGCTTTACGTGGGTACTGGGGAAACAAACCTGGGTTGTTAGGCTTTGCGGGCAAGCATCTTAAACTGCTGAGCCATCTCTCAAGCCCTACATCTTTTTTGTAGCAATTTTGTAGCTATTTTGTTTTGTGGCTCTGTACGGAACTTAACATCAGATATTGTGACACCTCTGGCATTTTTTTTTTTTTTTGAGAGAGAGAGTCACAGAGAGAAAGAGAGACAGGGAGAGAGAGAGAATGGTCACACCAGCAGTCTCTCAGCCACTGTGAATGAATTCCAGACACGTGCGCCCCCTTGTGGTCAAGTGCAGCATTGCACCCTTGCGTCACTTTGCACACACACACACACACACACACACACAAGAAATTGCTAGTGTGGCTCTGAGAGTCTTTAGGATTTTTAAAATATAGGATGATGTCATCTGCAAATGGGAATAAGTTGACTTCTTCCTGTTCTATTTGTAGTCTTTTTATTGCTTCCTCTTGCCTTATTGCTATTGCTATGAATTCAAGCACTATATTGAATAGGATTAGAAAAATTCAACATCCTTAACATGAAGCAAACTTGAATAGAAGCCAAGGCCTAAGGCCTGGATTGACCCAGCACAACCTAAGGTATCTTACACACACAAGAATGATATATGTACATAGGTACATGTTTAGACCACTCAGATCTTATGGCTACTTACTCTCCAAGGATATGGTGAAATCATCAGATACACATCTAACATTTCATTTATTAATTTAATTTTTTATATATTTAAGGCATATAAATATAATATATTAATGCAATACCTTTTCTATTCTCACACTTCATGAAATAATTGTATTAAATGTTCACACAAAAAAAAAAAAAACAGGCAGCAGTTACACAGTTTTCTTGAGGGACTGTTAAATTCTGCACAAGAAATGTCATTTTAAGTCACAAATACCCAGTCTCATAATTATAGAAAAAGGATTTCAAGATTTCTTTAAATTACTGTTTTATTGTGATACTCAATGCTTATAATTATGAGGTGAGAATCTCAGGATTAATTAAATTACTAAATTGTGCTATATTTTTATACTTCTAAATTAGGTGATTAGCTAACATAAGCCAAAGTTATTTCAAGATAATGTGTCTTTCTCAAAATTCTCTACCAGTGACATGTTGGCTCTGTACAATTACTTGGTGAGTTTGTCACAAAGCTTAGCTGAGGATTCCTGGCAATTTTCATATGGCCAACCTCTTTTATAAGATGTATAGAAACAGACATTAACTCCAATGAGCTGCAAGCAGTAAGCCCTCTGTTCTTACTATCAAGGTTGCCTGGGTGATAGGTATTGTTGAGTGACTATAGAATGTGACTTACAGATTGATTTCTTCTTTCTTTATCTCATCCTCCCTCCCTTCCTTCCTTCCTTTCATTTGTGTGTATGTGTGTGTACATGTGCACACATGTTCATGGGCACACACAGGTGGGAGCACATGCCTGTGTGAGGCTTCACATGCTGCGTGAGGCAGATGCACTCACCTGCAGTGGCCAGAGCAGAATGTCCCATGTCCCACTCCATCACTTTTCCTCAGGGTCTTATTTTAAGCTAGAGTTTCTGATTCCTGAGCTGGCTGTTTTTTCATCAGCTCTTTTAATTCTTGGGTCTCTGTACCCCTGGGAGACTGAGGCTACAGGCCCTGGTGACCTTGGCCAGCTGCTTCTGTGGGATCTGGAAATTCAAACACTGGCAGTCCCAGGCCTCCCTCGGGCTCTCATGGTTGAGCAGGAAGCTCACTTAACCACTGTGGTATCTCTCTGGTCCAGGGTCTTACACATCTGTCAAAACAGAGTTCAGCAGGGGCACTTTTTGCATGAATTCGGAGCATATGCACTTCTGTGCATAGTGACATCATTGTCAGCCATCCTGATGGTGCCATGACATTCAGGAACACTTACTGTGCCAACTTACCTGGCCTCAGGACAGGAGCCAGAAGACATATCAAAATATTCACAGGTCTGATGGCATCTACCATGAAGTATGTGAGTACTGGAGAAGGAACATAATTTAAAATGCATGGAACCAGAAGCTAGTCTGTGGAAAATTCTTCCAGTCATCAGATATTTAAAATTATAAGTAGAAGATTTGGTTCTTATTAATGCTTAATAAGAACAAAAGTGCCCTCTTATTGAGGAAATATACTCAATAATGCAGCATATACAATTATAAATGCACCATTTATTTTTTTCTTAGGATGAGAAACATGTGAAATAAATTTATCAGAATTCCTGGATCTACTGGGGGATACCCAGAGAAGCACCACAAACTGATGACATCAGCTGGAACAGCTCAATTACTGATGAACCTCACTGCTGGTTTGCTCCACTCTGACAGCCAACTTAACTGTAAGTGGCATTACCAAGAACAAATTATGAAGTTCAAAGGGACTTTTCTAAACCATTTACATATTTTTAAAAATTCAAAAAATTGAATTATCTTTATATTTGTATCATGCAATATGACAGTATAAAATCATTGTCAAATAACGATGTATTTTCTGGAGGTTTTTGTTTTTTTTTAGTGCTTGTATTAAATTCAGCTTTTTAAAATCTTTTAATCGTGTGTAGGTGGGTGTGCACGCGTGCACACGCACACCATAGCACATATGTGGAGGTCAGAGGACAACCTGAGATGCCAGTCCCTGCCTCCCACCTTGTTTCAGGCAGGGTCTCTCTTGCATCCACTGTATATACCAGGCTAGGTGGCCTTGGAGTTTCCAGAGATTCTCTCTCCACCTCCCAGCTCATCATGGGAGCACTGGGATTATAGATGCAGGCTTCCACACTGTAGCAGACAGCTTCAGGTTCGCTGAGATGAACTTCCAGACCAGGCACAGTTATGGAGGAAGGGATATTATTTATTGAAGCTTACAGATCCAGGGGAAGTTCCATAACAGCAGGAAAAGCGGCCTGTTCTCCACAGGGCCAAGCAGAGAGAGAAACCAACCAGCCACCACAGCACACAGAACAAAACTACAGCCAAAAGGTCACACAGCACACTTCAGGAACTCCTGCTAGGCACATTTGCATATCTTTACAATGGAATCTCAAACCATCACCACACCTTAAGACTGGGGCCCCCAGTGACCTTGCCTCTAGCAAGGTGATTGCAGATGCAAACTATAACTAATAAAACATTCCGCCCCTGGCCCCCAATATATTTAGCTCCTGGCCCCCAATAGATTTGTAACTATCATACATTGTAAATTGTACTCAGTCCAATTTCAAAGGTTCTCACAGTCTTGATCAACTTAAGATAGTGAGTCCTGTAAAATCAAACAAGTTAAATACTTTCAACATGTAAAGGCACAGAGTAAACATTTTAACTGGTATAAGGCATAGCAAGGAGAGACTAAAATAATGCAAACTCAACCACCTTCAGCAGTCATCAAACTTCTGCAGTTCAAGTTCAATATAACCAGAGACTGACAGTCTCCAGATTTTCCAAATCCACCCCTCCAGCTGGGCAGAGTCGCCAGGGAAAACTTTCATCCCATGCCAACACTGCACTCCATGGTAGCCCTTTTGCACAGTCCTGGTATATCCAAAACATCTTCACGTCTCCATGCAAACCACGGTCCATCTTCCAAAAGGCTCTTCCAGCCTATTCCTGAGGGTCTTCATGCCCTGCCTCATGCCGCATCTCAGCAGCGGCTCCTGGAACCGTGTGCAACTCATGACCACTCCATGCATTTTTCATATTTCCAAAACTAATACCAGGTGTGCAGGACACAGCCATATTCTAAATCCAGGGACAAAATAAACCAAAGCCTTGAAAAGCAGGTTCCTTCTCCAGTCAACTCTTTCCAAAGAGTTTGCATTTTTAACAGTCTTTCCTCAGGCATCCTCTCCATTGTTTTAATGTAAATCAGTCTGACCACCTTCCTTCCACCTTCCTTAAGATTGCTAATGTGTTTGACTATAGCAGCTCCATTAACCTAAAACCAGTCTCAGTGCCTCTGCTTTCAACTTGCTTGAGGTTTTCCAACTTAAAATCTTAAAATCTCAATTCGATATCTTTAGCCAAGCATATCAGTCCATTACAAATTTAACCTTGATCAAACATTCTGGGCCTGGGTAGCAGAACGTAGCCATCCCTTATGCCAGTAGCCCAGTTCCAACAAAGTCGTCTGCACTCTTTCCTTCCCCTTAGAAAGCTCATAAGACAAGCCTTGAAGTTCAATACTGTCTGCACTTAGCATTCTCAAACTCTGATAAGAATAGTCCATAAAACTTGGCTTACCACTCCAGAAGGCATCTTCAGTTGCAAGCACCAAGTCCATGCCCATTCCTCCAAAACAAAGGTTCCAAAAGACGAATATCCACACGGTTAGGTTCATCTCACCCCACTCCTGGTACCACTTTACTGTAGCAGACAGCTTCAGGTTCGCTGAGATGAACTTCCAGACCAGGCACAGTTATGGAGGAAGGGATATTATTTATTGAAGCTTACAGATCCAGGGGAAGTTCCATAACAGCAGGAAAAGCGGCCTGTTCTCCACAGGGCCAAGCAGAGAGAGAAACCAACCAGCCACCACAGCACACAGAGCAAAACTACAGCCAAAAGGTCACACAGCACACTTCAGGAACTCCTGCTAGGCACATTTACATATCTTTACAATGGAATCTCAAACTATCACCACACCTCAAGACTGGGGCCCCCAGTGACCTTGCCTCTAGCAAGGTGATTGCAGATGCAAACTATAACTAATAAAACATTGAATATATTGGGGGACATATATTCAAACTACCACACACACTCAGCTCCAGAGGGGCTCTGGGGATCCAAACTCTCATACTCACACTTGTGGGGATAAGCACTTTTATGTACTGATCCATCAGCCCTATTTATCAGCTTTCTAAAAATAGATTTAGTTCTGATTCTAAATAACCATTAAGTGAATTTTGTATTCTTTTTCTTAACGTAGGCCCTTAAAAATTGATGGCTACAAGGTTTAGTAAACTCAGAGTGATAATGACAATGGGGCTGGAGGGGGAGGGTAACTCTTTGTCCCAGTCACCTCGGTGCTCTTAGCAGCTGGACTCATCATAACCATGCTGTACCCACAAAACCTTCTCGCCTAGATCTTCATAGACATCACAGATTCAGGAGAGAGGGAGAAAAAAAGGAGGAAGGGAACAGCATTAGATTCTACTGCCACGGCTCAAATGCTGGTGCCTCAGTTTTCTAGCTGCATAATGTTGGGTAAATTACTTACTGTCCAAGTATGGCCGTAGCACATCTCTCAAGAAGCCGTTGCATTAAATGAATTCATTCATGGAATACACCTAGATCAATATCTTGTACCTGGGGCAAAACTTTCAACAAAGTATAAGTCCTGTCATATTGAGGTAGTTGTTATTCCCACCTGCCAGGTCAGTTCTGATAACCAGCCTTATTTCCACATTGTGAAATACAAGTGAGTTTCATAGAATTTACTTATTATCTTGTCAGAGAGCAGGCAGGCATGAAAGAAGGAAAATTCAGACCCATGAAGACATGAGCCCACCTTACCTGTTTCCATTACACCACAGACCTCAAAAATTGATTTTTTTTCCCTCGCTTCACAGAAATGAAAAAGATGTATAATGTGGGCACT
This sequence comes from Orientallactaga sibirica, assembly GCA_036365145.1. Taxonomy (NCBI): domain Eukaryota; kingdom Metazoa; phylum Chordata; class Mammalia; order Rodentia; family Dipodidae; genus Orientallactaga; species Orientallactaga sibirica. The sequence continues at coordinate 1,688,904 of JAEOAD010000044.1, read as the reverse complement.
AAAGAAATTGACATAAATTGCTGTGGGTAACGTAATAATTGATGGTTGAATTGAGAAAGGGCTTGTTTGTTTTAAATAAACAGAAAATCAAAAATGATGAAGAAAACTAAGTATAGACAACACTTATTGTTTCATACCCTTTATACGTCTAAAGTCATTTGATTTAGAAAATAAAAGCACATTTTACATGGATTGTTGGGCTTTTGAAATTAGTCTGTTATATTAAATTAAAAAGTGTTTTTATCCAGACAATCCTGACAAATTTTCCAATTGTGCTACTTTTCACTTTTGCTACAAATGGAGCCACAAGCTGCTGAACTTCACAGAACTCAACATTGCGTCTTCTGCTGCTGCTGCTTCTTCTTCCTCCTCTTTCCTCTCTCTCTCTCTCCAACTTATAAGGAGGCAAACCATTAAGAACAGAAAGCAGCCATACTGCAGCAAAACAAAGAGCTATTATGTTCTCTGGAGCTGGCTTCTCTATTGTGAGGGGTTGAGACAAAAAGCTCTCCTTTTCAGAAAAGAAATAAAGAGGAAGAAAGGAAAAGTCCTCATTTCTCCCTCCAGGTTCCCCAGCACAGTAAGCATAATGTCTGCTATGCAAAACTGGTAAGTTTCTAGAAATCATGCTTTTTAAAAGAATTTTCATCACCTCCACAGAATTTGGGAATGCTTACCAATTCATTAACCCTTAATAATAAATATGTTCATTGTAGTCACATATTATTCTTCCAAATACAAAATTTGTCACTCCACAAGCCTGAACTAGAGGCTGCACCCAGAGGTCCAAGACAGCATCCTGTCCCTGTGGTTTCTTTTGACCCACAAAGGGTACAAAAACATATTCAAATAATAAAATGGAGAGCTTTTACATTAAGACCTCAAGTCTTAAACAAGCTAAAACATATTATTGTGCTTTCCTCAAGCACGTGGGCTGGGAAGATAGCTCAGTCCATAAAATGCTTACCTTGTAAGATGAGGACCTCAATGTGATCCCCAGAATCCAAGTGAAAATGCTGGATGAGGTGCAGGCTTGTGATGCCAGAGCTGGGCGGGGGGGCGGGGGAGGCAGTGACAAGAGGCTCCCTGAGGTCTACGCCATGCTCAGCATTTTCATGTAGATTCTGGGTAGTAAGTTCAAGTCCTCACGGTTGCAAGGCAAGGACTTTATGAACTGAACTATCATCTACATAACTCCTGTTTTTGTGTTCTATAAGTACAATTATTTTTCATATTAAAATGAAAACTGAGAAAGTGTTAACATACAAACAATAAAACACAAATCAAGTTATGGAAAATACACAAATGAAAGATCATGGGAAGAATTGCCTTGTTTTGTATGTTTGAAGAACTCTTTAATGCGTAGTTTAATCAATGTATTCTGCATTCAATCTGTGTGATACGTTATTTTGGTTAATACATATATGATATATGCAAAATGGCTTCATGCACTTGTATAAATAATAGGAAATATAACATTGTAATAACTTCTTCAAATAACTGGACACTCTTCTTTGATTCTACACCAACATTTAGCAAAATTACTAAAGGCTAGTTGCAATGTAGACCTAAAACCAAATCAAAGAAGTCACCATACAATGCTACATTGGAATAGCATTGGCCTGTCTTATACAATGAATGTGTCTGCTACCCACGCAAGATTGTCTAACACCATATATTAGTCATTTGGAAAATATTGGTTCACTGAGTTATAGATTTTCCAAATGTTCCAACGTAATATTATACATTTCATTGTATAACTTTTGTTTTAAAAAATCACATTTGTTTTCATTGTGACCTCATCAGAAAATTTTTAAAGTATTACATGGCTATCAAGCTCACAGTAGTAGATGCAAACTTTCCTGCACTTTAATGACGCTTGAAAGCTCTGGCCACATCATGGCGAACAAATTATGACAGTCGCTTTCCTTAAAGTGACAGGCTAACTTCACTCATTTCTGAGAAAATATCTCCCAGATGCCCACATTTGAATAACCATATTTGACTGTTAATCATTTCTTTCAGATAAAAACATTCCTTGGGGAAAAATAATGACCCAAAACACAATTTCAGCAACTGCACAAAGTCCTCTCTCTGAAATCTTTGTCATGCTCCGGCATGCAGAAGGCTTCCTTGGACCACGCTTCTGATTTTGACGCACTGAACGTATGTGGAGATATGTACATATCAAGGGCATTTTAAAATGAAAACAACATAGTTTTTAAATGTAGGCACATGGCAGTGAGAAGGAGTACAATAGCTGCTAGTACAATTTAGTGACAATGCCTCAGTTTATGACAAGAAGCCACCACTAGCTTTCACACTGTTAGAGAAAATGCCAATACAGTGGGAAAGAAGCTCTCAAAGGATGGCTTGCATAGGATTAAGAAGTGAGCAGTTAGGCTGTTTCAACTTTATGAATTCCTTTACAGGCCTTGACTTGATTTGGCCATAGTTTGAGTGTTACACCTAACATTGACCTCTGACCTCCACCACCCCCCTACGCATGTACCCACGCATACACAATACTTTTGTAATACAAACACAAGAGGGTAGGGTCTCATAAGAAGGGCCTTAGGTCATTAAGGTAGCTGGATTAGAAAGGGATTAAGACAGCCCTTGTGAGGTCCCTGGTCTCTCATGAGAGTTATGGTGTGACAGAAGCAAGCACAATTCCTGAGTCCCTCTCTGTCCTCCTCTTTCAAGATGGGTCCTTCCTTCCACACACACTTCAATCACCAATATCACCATGAGATAATGTAGTCCTTGCCAAAATGTTGGGGTCTCTCCTAGGGCCAGCCCAGGAGGGATGGCAGGGTCTCCTCTGGGTAGGGGGTGAGAGGTGCCGAGTCACAACACAGACTCCAGGAGTTGGGTGGAAGCAGGCAGAGGGCAGGCTGCTATAAACTCGCTTATTCAAGAAAGTGTAGGAGGTTTAAAGGTTTGGTTGGCCAATCGCTGTATAGGGTAGTTCTCTTCTTGTGACCAATGACAGCCTGTCTCCAGGCAGATCATTTCGCAGCAGGTTTCTCCCAAGCATGGGACTGTAGCTGTTGTCGCCCCAGTCTGTGCAGAATGGCACGTCCACAGAAGGCACTTTCTGGTTTCTTCTAGCAGGCAGCCTGGCTAGGGCCCGACCTGCATTGTGCCATACACCAAAAGACTGTACCTGCATGCTCTTTGGACTTCCAGCCCCCAGAAGTGGGACAGAAACAAACCTTCAAAGTTAGCCTGCCTCACGTACTACATTATAGTAATGGAAAATGGACTAAGATTGCACAAGCACCATTTTAATCCCATCAAGGGCAGTTACTGCAATGACCTAAGGGCCCCCCATGAGACTTCCCCTCTCTTTTTTTTGGTATGTGTATGTATGTGTGATGTGTGTACATGCATGTAAGTGTATGTATATGTGAAGGTGGAGGCCAGAGGTCAATGTCAAAAGTCTTCCTCAATAATTGCAGCAATGTCCTTAAGTACATGTTCCGATGATTCACACTGTACACCCTGCTTCCCCACCCAGAGACCATACTTCAAAATGTCAACAGCCCTTCATTCCTGGTGTGAATGAGCAAGAAGGGTTACAATCTAATGGACCAACAAAGGTATCATTTGAAAGATGAGAGAATTTTGGGCACACTGAATACACACCTACTTTCTATATTTTATCCGGAAGAGAATGAAAAGCTGTCTGGCTGCTCAAAGAACTAATATTTATTAAGGCACTATTAGGTACTTAATCCTCCCAACTTCCCAGTAACTTATCTTTTATTAACCCTAGATCACTTAAATGCTAAGAGCTTACATGCCACCAGCTAAGAAGTGGAGGCAGCACTGGAGTTTAAACTCACAGCTAACTGACTTGCAAATTACTCAGCTTCAGTCATTCTGAAAACCCTGAAGTTCATAACTAGGATTCAAAATAGCAGTGCATTTAAAAGTCATGCATGGGCTGGAGAGATCGCTGAGCACTTAAGACCTTTGCCTGCAAAACCTAAGGACTGGGTTCGATTCCCCAGAACCCACATAAGCCAAATGCACATGGTTGGGCATGCATCTGGAGTTCGTTTGCAGTGGCTGGAGGCCCTGGTGTGCCCATTCTCTCTCCCTTTCTTTCTCTCTAAAACTAAATAAAAAAATATATTTTAAAAGTTATGTATGACTTGCTTCCAGTGATGGAAGTAATAAGAGAGACTGAAGACGATGACAGATGATATCAGTAATAGAAATTAATATCTGTTTCCACAGGCTCTGTAATAAAAATAATGATGGTGCTGTGTATGGTGGCTCACTCCTTTAATTCCAGCACCTGGGAGGCAGAGGTAAAAGGATTGCCATGAATTCAAGGCCAGCCTGGGACTATAGAGTGACTTCCAGGTCAGTCTGGGCTAAGGTGAAACCCTCAAAAAATATAGGGCTGGAGAGACGGCTAAGTGGTTAAGGAACTTGCCTGAAAAGCTTGAGGACCCAGGTTTGATTCCCCAGGACCCATGTAAAGCCAGATGCACAAAGTATCTGGAGTTCAGTTGCATTGGCTAGAGGGCCTGGTGCACCCACTCATTCTCTCTCTGCTTATAAATAAATAAATAAAATATTTTAAAAAACAATAATAATAATAATAATGGTGATTACCATCAATTTATTTGCCAATACCTAAGCATAAGCTACAACTCTAGTCTTTGAGGACAAGGTGATGACAAAAGAACACAGGGTCCTTTGTGCACTGGGCCCTAATCTGAACTTTTACTTTAATTCTGTTTTTCAATTAGTGTACAAAATAATACATTTCAGCATGACATTTTCATATTGTATACCAGTGTGCTTTGCTCACATTCACTGTCACTCTGACTTGTACCCTCTCTCCTTCCTACTGGCTCCCTTCTTCCCCACAAATAGTCACTGTCTGTTTTCATATCATATATAATCTGCATAAATAGGTAAAAACATATATTTAAATCTAAATTACCTGAACTTTCATTCATGTGTTTCATACATTTCACTTCACCATCACTGTGAAGGACATATTACCACAACTTTATTATATGAAAAATATAATATATAATTATATTTTTATAATTATAATATATAATTATAATTTTATAACTATAATATATAATTATATTTTATAATTATATATTTATATTTTATATTTATATAATTTTATAATTATAATTTTATAATTATAAAATATAATAAATTATATTTATTATATGAGACTGGAGATAAAGCTGAGTTAATAGAGTACTTGCCTAGCAGGCCCAAGGCCCTGAGTTCAAACCCTAGCACCTCATAAACTGGGTACGGTGGAGACCCTATCTCCATCTCAAGGAAAAGAAGGTAGAAAGGGTGAGGAGAAAAGGAAGGAAGGAAAGAAGGAAGGAAGGAAGGGAGGGAGGAGGGAAGGAGGGAGGGAGGGGGAGGGAAGGAGGGGGGAGGGAGGGAGGAAAGGAGAAAGACTCAAAGAAATCATTTTACCCAAATTCACACTGCTGACTATGCCAGGAGTCAGATTCAATCCCAGAGCTCCCTGCCTCTCAGCTTCTAGTTACGTCTACATAAGCCCTTTTGCTACTGGACCCCTGAGCCACTGAGGCACAAAGCCGCCTCCTCTGAAGACAATGGGTAGATGGGTGTTACTGGACTCTACAGACACAAAGCAATCTTGACTCCATGTTTCACAACTTGGTGGGCTAATTAACCTGAGTGGGGAGAACAAAGGCCACTAGTGTGAACAAAGGTGAAAGGTAATATACATCCACAGTAAGGATAGTAATGGAGAGAAGAGAGAGCCCTGGTTCCAGAATCTTCTCCCTGAAGTGCCAGCTACACCAGTAAACTCCCATTGCAAACAGCAAGTCCCCTGAGTGTTAAGTGTTAGCCCCCTTTTCCTTAAGTATTAAATATTAAAAATCACTAGTACGCAATGCCAACTATCCTGATCTAGGCCAAAGGGGGGGTGGCAGGAAAGAATTGGAAAGCTATAGCAATCCTAGGTGGTTTTATACCCTATCTTATTTCACCTGCTTAACACTTTGTGAGGTGTATCTCAGAAGCCCCTCTTAAACATGAGAACCCTGAAGATGAGAAAGAATAAATCTAGAGAAATCTAGAAACGGCAAATCCCTCTCTCTTTTCCTATAGAACAGGGATTAGCAACTATCACCCACAGACCAAACCCAACCCACTACTGCTGTTGTAAATAAAGTTTTATTAGAACAAAACCACACCCACTCTGTTATTTATTACATGTGGCTGCTTTCATGCTCCAATAGCCTGTGTAATTGCAATGAAGACCATATGGGCTGCAAAGTACTACTTACACTTTTGCAAAGAAAGACGGTAGTGCTGTTGCTGTGATGTCTGTTCATTATGGTGACTGGGTTTTGTCATTGTGTTTGGGGTTGTCTGTTTGTTCGTTCGTTTGTTTGTTTTAATGTGGTCTTGAGGCAGCTCTCTCTTGAGAGTGACATAAGCCAAAAAAGTCACTGTGTGGATGACCCATGACTAGGGTACGTGGAGTTTTACTGAGAAAGAGAGAGATGGAGAAGAAGGGCGAGGAGAAAGAGAGAGAGAAGACACCGATGGGAGGTAGCCTTTATTAAAATCCATAGACATTATCCCCTGGGCTTCCCTGGCGCCTGTGGATTGGCTAATTTAAAGACAACGTGCTCACAGAAGAAGAGGCTTACATGAGCCTGTGTTGACTGTTACCCTTCACTGTGGTCAGCAGTTGGGACACATGTTGAATTTTCACTGGAGAGATAAGGAACAAGCGAGCTCCATTGCCTACAATCACACAGCGAATTTTTTTAACTTTTTAATTTACAACTTCCATAAATACACACAACACACTATGGGCCTAATCTCCTCCCATCACCCTCACTTTTCCCCCTCTCAAATCCCTCCTTCACTGAATCCCTTCTTTCCAACTAGTCTCTCTCTTCTATTTTAATGTCATCTTTCTTTTCCCTCCTGTTATGCAGGCCTTGTGTAGGTAGCTCCAGCCACTGTGAGGTCATGAATATCAAGGCCACTTTGTTTCTGGAAAACAGTGTTAGAAGCACTCCTCCTATTCCTTAGACTCTTTGTTTGTTTGTTTTTGTTTTTGTTTTTGTTTTTGTTTTTGTTTTTCAAGGTAGGGTCTTGCTGTAGCCCAGGCTGTCCTGGAATTCACTATGTAGTTTCAGGGTGGCCTCAAATTCACAGCAAACCTCCTACCTCAGCCTCCCAAATGTTGGGATTAAAGGCGTGTGCCACCACACCCGGCTCCTTTCACTCTTACACTCTTTCCTCCGCCTCTCCTGCAATGGACTCTGAGCCTTTGAGGGTGTGATAGAGATGTTTCATTTAGTACTGAACACTTTACTATTACTTCTCAGCACTATGGTGTGTTTTGAGTCACCACAGTGGTCACCACCATCTGAAAAGAGAAGCTCCTATAACCAAAAGGGAGAGTAGCATTAATATATGGGCATAAAGCAGGATTTAACTACTGTATAGCTGGCATGTGCTATATTGTCATTCCCCCTGCTCAAAACAATATTGTTTCTTAACTATACCTGTCTGCTAAGTAGCAGCCAGGGACGCTTGGTCTCATACATGTTAAAAAATATATATATATATGCATAAACATAAGTATTTATAGGACAGTTTGGTGGCTAAGGGAGAAAAGTTTTAATGAGGCCACAGGTGATAAGTTTTGTCAGGTCTAAAAATCAGAGTCACTATGTCAAGGCCAACACTGCATACTGAGACATCAACTTCTTAAACAAATGTGTGACAGCGATTTCCTTGACTTCAATCTTATCAGGGTCCTCAGGGAACAAACAGATCAAAAGCCAGATATTATTAGCACTGCATTTTGTAAACTGAAATTTGTATAACATTTAATTATTACACATTGAAGCAATAGCATTTTTGGTCAGTAGTTCTTGTATATGTATGATGTGGGTGCATGTGCGTATGTATGCAGGCACGCATGTGTGCAAATATGCTTGCATGTGTGTGATTAAGGAGGCTAGAGGGTGACATTAGGTGTTTTCCTAGATCACTCTCCACTTTGTGTATTCGGACAGAGTCTCCTACTGAACCCAGGGCTCATGCTGAGGCTAGACTGGCTAACCAGATAGCCCTGAAGATCCACTCGCCTGTGCCTCCTGGGGCCAGGATTAAAGGTGCACACCACCACACTAGGCATTTACATGGGTGCTGCAGAGCCAAACCCAGGTCCTCATGTCGCGACCGCCTCGACCAGCAAGGAAGACGCAACGCTCAGACTCTTCTTTCAACAGTTTATTCAGGAACCTTGAACAATCTTCTGACCCGGGACAAGCCCGCCCGAAACTTAAGAAGCCTTTGAACAGCCAACCCTGGTAAGCCACGTGGTGAATGCAGATAGGTCCACATATGCGGAAGCAAGCCTAGATCACGGCCCAAGCCAAATAAGGACTTAATTATCCAGGAGAGCACTCGCCATCGGGAAGGCGGAAGGCGGAAGCCAGCGCCATCTTTAAGGCGCGGCACCTCGCAGCTCTCTACATCCTCATACGTGCATAGCAAGCACTTTACCTAATCTTTCCCACCCTTGAACAGTACATGGGAGTGACACACTTTAAAATAGGTTTGGAGGCCTTCGTGGCAATCTCCTATCAGCTTTGCTGTGCAATTTCCATTTCCATTTACCTCTGTTGCGGGATGGCTTAAGCTGACTCAGAAGCTTAAAGAAGAATGCTAAGAAGTGTTTGCTTTCTCAGTAAAATCTCCGGCAATTTCACTATTTCTCCTCAAAGCCATAAAATTCAGATATGCCAATGGTGGGCATGCAAGAAAAAGTTGTTAAATGGATGGATTGAAAACTTATGATGTAATATAGTTACACTTTTACTTATTCTTGGATATTCCAGTCTGAGGTTAGTAAGCGTCACTGATTGGTTTCAGCATGCTTGGTGCCCTGGCCATGTGGCACGAATAACACTCACAGGGCCAGATCTTCAGGGACTTTATAACCCAGGAGGAGATGCAGACATGTAAAGGTCTTGCCTGGGCATAACTGAGCAAGAAACACACCCAAAGGCTTGTTTCCACCACTTAGTCTAAACAAGAGCACGTGGATACTCTCAAGATGGCTACAAGAGGGTAAGAGAGAGGACAATGTAGATAGGGGAGAGACGTGAGGAGACACCAGTGATGCATGCTTTTTGCTTCACAAAACTTTTCCTTTGGTCTGAAGAGAAAAGGAAGCCAACAGAAAATAAGGCAATAAGCACGTGCCTATGACACAGCACATTCACTCTTCTTGACTATTCCTGAACATTATCTTATTTAATCCTCCTAGAAACCCTTTGAAGCCTAATTAGTGCTTTTTCATTTTATAAATAAGACTGGAGCTCAAGGTATTAATAAATCAAAGGGTCGGAATTCAAAGCACAGCAATTTTGTTTTGCTTCTCACTCTCCAGTCTCGGGTTTTCCTTCACCATATATGATGTGTACCCACCAGTGTCTTGAGGCACACAGGCTTGAGTTAGGTATCAGAAGCAGTTTAGAAAGTCATGCATCTCAGCCTGCAATAAGGTAGAGAAGTCAGCTGGAAAAACGAATCTGATCATACCTCCTTAAGTTATAATCTCCTGAGAATCTATGAAGCCTTCCTCACTCAAGGAAGGAAAGAAGGGAGGGATGGAGGGAGGGAGGGAGAGAGGGAGAAAGGAAGGAAGGAGACAAAGAAGGAAGGAGAAAAAAGCAGTCAAAGAACGTGAACTTTGTTCTTGCATTTGTGCCAGTGAAAGGAACAGAAAATGTAAAATACTGCCAGAATTAATCATGGAAATTATTTAAGTATATATATATATATATATATATATATATATATATATATATATATATATATATATTTTTATGAGACAGAGAGAGCGCAAGAGAGAGAGAGAAAGAATTGGCATGCTAGGCCTCCAGCCACTGCAATCAAACTCCAGATGCATGCGCCACCTTGTGCATATATGTGACCTTGTGCACTTAACTCACCTTGTGCATCTGGCTTATGTGGGATCTGGAGAGTCAAACATGGGTCCTTAGGCTGTGCAGGCAAACACCTTAACTGCTCTCCATCTCTCCAGCCCTACTTAAGTATTCTTAATTAAATTACTAAATTATTTAATTATTTAACAATTTTCCTGGCTCAGAACACTACCTTTTCCTTGGCTCACTTTTGCAACCAGATTCCAACCTGCAAGGAAAGAAATTACAATGTGTCCATGAAGAAATACAAAGACATACAAAGCAAAATAGTGTATGCCTATGCCATTAAAACAGGTATCGTCCAGCAAGCTAATGCCATCAACAATACCTGGCATTTTATTTGCCTCCCACACATAAATGATTAATTCTGAAAGATTCAACTTACTGTTGGATTTCTGAGGACTCTGGCATCATTCATGGTTGTGGGTATTGATGACAGGTGATAATTCTGATTGGCTAACATTCATGTCATGGGTCATAGCTTTATGTTTTATGGTGCTTTGAGTGAACAAAGTCCCCCATCATCTCGTGTGTTTGCAATTAAGCTTCATACTTGATCCCCAGCTGGTGGACCTTTTGGGAAATGAAGCCGTGCTGGAGGAGGTGTGTCCACTGAGGACGAGCCTTGGATTTGATAGTCCATCCTGTCCCCCTTGCTAGCTCATTCTTACTACTTCCTACCTACCGCTGTGAAGATGTGACACCCAGTTGCATGTCTGCTCTTGTCCTGCTTTTCCTGCCATGATCAAACTTCCCCTCAAAACCATCAGCTATAATAAGCCCTTTCCTGACATCAGCTGCTTCTGGTCAGGTTTTTCATCTCAGCAACAAGAAGGAAACTGCTACATCTTTCCTTTAGAACTGTGTGTGAATAAAACAATCAAATGTCTCATAGGAAATCATTATGTGGCAATTTTCTGACAAGGAATCTTGACAGAGAGCCATTTTCCCCAATTTTCACAAAGAAGCTACTGGCATCTATATACAGGAGAAAAAAAATCCATTTCTATGATTCCTGAGCTTTGTATTAGTTAGGTATGGCTGCAAAAATGCTGTGTAACAAACAACTCCATAAATTTCAGTGACTAACAACAGCAGGGTTGCTATGATTGGTCATTGAGAGAAAAGTAGAAAAACCATCATTTTTCATGGATCTGCAGGGATGTTGTTCTCTGCTAGATTCATCCATATATGGATCTGGATGAGGTTGCAATCAAAACCACAGGCTAACTTTAGTTCTGCTCTGTGGCCACTAGTTCAGAGACCAGGCATCATTAGCCATAGCTACCTGGAGCATGCTTTTCCCACACAGACAGCAGGATTTCAAGAAGTTAAGCCAAGCCACACAAATGCATTCAAACTTTGGCTCAAGTCACATTCTTTTACTTTCCACAAACCAAAATAAGCTTCATAGTCAAGTGTATCTAAAGGGTAGAGAACTGTGCTCTTCTCATGGTGGTGGAGAAAGGAGAGTGGATTTTTGTAAAATGTAACATAGCCTGCCACCAACCTATTCTGTGATACTGTGTGGTAGTATGAAAATACATAGTAGGGAAAGCACACCATTGCTACAGCTCAGAAAATATTAGACAGTTTGATGCTTCATACCGATTGTCAGTTTAACAGGACCGAGAATCACCAGCGAGGGATTGTGTAGATTAGGTTAGCTTCTGTGAGGGGTGATCTTGATTAGGGTTAGGTAAGGTGAGAAGACCTACCTTACCTGTGGGCATCACCATGCTGTGGGCCGGGGTCCTGGACAGTTTGAAAAGGAGAGAGCTGGCTGAGCAGCAGCATTCACCACCCTCTGCTTCCTCACGGTGTCCTGAATGGGACCAGCTCTGCTGTCACACCTTCCCTGCCACGATGGACGGTAACCAGGAACTGTAAGCTGAAACAAACCTTTCTTCCCTTCAACTGACGTTTGTCATGTATTGTGTCCCAACAGTGAGAAGTTAATTGATATACACACTATTTCTATATTGAGGCAAGTAATTTCCTACTGTGGTCTTTGCACACTTTTTAAATTGATCTGCTTAAAAAAATGATCTGCTTTATTTTCACCATGTTGTGGATCAGTGTAACATGTTGGGCATTAGTAAACACTGCCTATAAAGGACGAGACAGTAAGTCACCTGACTTTGCAAGCTCCATAGTCTCTGTACGAAGTTACTTATCTCTGACATTAAGGACAAAAGCAGCCACAAGGAACACTTACATCAACATAACCATATTCCAACAAAACTTTATTTACAAAAATAAAAGGAAGGCCAGATTTAATCCCAAAGACATAGTTTGCATCCCCTGTAACAGATTCAACTATAAAGGGTATAGCTTTTGTTTTGGTTACCTGTTATTACATACCATGCCACTCCAAATTAAGGGACTTGAAGCAATTTTCTCTTCTTTTATGATTCTGTGCCTTAATGGGGTGCAGCAGGTGGTTCTCTTGTTCCATATGACTTTGCTGCCTCTGCAGACATCGGAGATCACCAACCGGACTTGAACATTCAGGACAGCTCACACACCTGACTGCCCTCCCCCCCCCAAGATTGACTGGAATGCTAGGCTCGGGTGGAACACTTAATCAACTGAGTCCCAGCTGCCCTGTCTTTCATCTACCCTGGTACCTTGAACGTTTAGGGCTAGAACTTTCATTTCCAAACTGGAGATGTGATTACTCAGTGGTTAAAGGCACTTGCTTACAAAGCCCAGGGGTCTGGGCTCAATTCTCCAGTACCTATGTGTGGTGGTTTGGTTCAGGTGTCCCCCATAAAAACATAGGTGTTCTGAATGCTAGGTTCCCAGCTGATGGAGGCAGTGTATTGCTGGGGGCAGGCTTATGGATATTATGGGTATTATAAACAGTGTCACCTTGCCAGTATTTGACACACTCTCCTATGCCTATTGTCCACCTTATGTTGGCCAGGGGTGATGCCCACCCTCTGCTCATGCCAGCATTTTCCCCTGCCATGATGGAGCTTCCCCTCAAGCCTATAAGCCAAAATAAACCCTTTTTCCCAAAAGCTGCTCTTGGTCTGGTGATTTCTGCCAGCAATGCGAACCTGACTGCAACACCATGTAAAAGCCAGATGCACAAAGTGATATATGCATCTGGAGTTCATTTGCAGTGGCAGGAGGCCCTAGAGCTCTCATCACCCGCCCCCCATCTCTCTCTCTCCCTCTTACTGTATCTCTCTCAAATAAATGAATATTTAAAAAAAAAAAAACTGCCATTTCTGCTACATTCTACCATAAAGCACCTCATCCTTATCAGTCCTCTGTGACCCACAGTGACTGTGCATTTCGCTCGTCCATGTCAGAATGTTGACTTTCTTAGTCCTAGGTCTTCAAGTGAGGGGGAATTATTTTCAAACACTCAAAACTTGAAGATTTTTTTAAAAATATTTTACAAGGTAACGGCAAAATGCCCAACTCTGAGAACCCTCCTGCCTAGAAACACAGTGCCTCAGAGGTCCAGCCACAAGTGAAATAAATCAAGTCAATTGAGCGCCCAGTAGAGGGAGTGTCTATTCCTAACCATGCCAGACATGGCTTGAAGTATTCTGGAAGCCCCTTAAATGTGTGTTGTCTACTAAAAGATCCAGCTCTATCCAACCTCTGGCTCCATGTACCACAGGGGAACATGACCCGCAGGAATGGAGGTGGCCATGAATACAGCGCACAGGCAGAAGCAGAGAGCACCTGAGGCCATGCACAAAGATGGACCCCACACAATTTTCTCCAACATAACACCCCTAAAGGACAACCAGGGAAACTCCTCATCCTGAAACGTAATGTCTTGAGCACCATCATTTTAGTTTTCACAATGGATCTGCCACCGTTATAAGGCCAGTGTCATTCTGGTGATAAACTGCTGCAGTCGACTTGTGTGTGCTTCCATCAGGCCAGCCATTGTCCAAGTCTCAACCATCCTTCTATGCCACCGCCCCAGTCACAAGCACTTTTTAGACTCTCCTGAAGTTAGACCATGTTGACTTTTGCCCCAAGCCACAACATCAGTGCTCATTTCAACTTCGCTATCCTCACTCCCTGTTATTCTGGCCTACCTGCACCTTCATTCTCCCCTAAACCTCCTCATTCCTGCCTCTAGCCCAAGACAGGAAGCTGGGGAAGGCAATGAAGGAAACAGTGGATCATCACTGACACCTTTTCCAAGTCCACTCATGCAAAGGAGTTGGTGGAGAATAAAAGGCAAAGTCATCCAGCTTTGCATACGAATGTGCCAGAATACGCCTCTGTTCTTCCCCCGAGGCATATGGGGCGGCCCGTTCCAACCTCCATGCACAGCAGACAGAACCTTGCAGATCCTGTACCTACAATGCACCATGTGCCTGCATTGGATTCCGTGTGCTGTGTACCTGCCAGATCATAAATCTGAGCTGTCAACACCTGGGCAGAGCTCACACAGACATCCTGGACCCAGCTCGCCCTAATCCCTTTCTAATCTGCCCTTTGTCTAGCAACTGACTCTTGGTTCTATCTCCCATTTATAGCCCCGTTGGCTTGACAGACGGGTACATTCTCCTAGTCTCTCAACCCCCACCCCTCCCCCGTCAAAGAATTGGTCTTGCTCACCAGATTGCATTTTTTTTTTTTTACTTTCAGTATAAAGTACCCCAAAGGGCCCCCTGAAGACCTCCAGCAGGGAGGCCTTTGAGGTGAGAATGGAGATACACAGAAGTTGGGCAGTTTTTGCTCTGAGAGTATGGCCCAAATCGAGTCCTCCTGAGGGATGCCAACGGACCTTGACCTCATAAGCAATTGTCCTCGCAAACAGAGACAACCGGCCCACAATGAGCTATTTCTGACCGAGTCTGCGTAAAGTACTGGTGAAAGGTGATACCCACAGGAAGACTAGCCACACTGAACTACTTAAGGAAACAAAGCATCTTTGAGAAATGAAATTAATTAACTGCTTCCAAAGGGAGCAGAAAGTAGGAGGCTGGGAGGGCGGTGGGAAATTTCATATAAATTTCCAAAGAACAAGGGACTTGAAAGTAAACTGTGGGAATTTCTAACTCTAAATTAAAAAATGCCTTCCAACATCATGGCTTAGCAGTGTGCGATAGGCACTCAAAATTGGGATTTGGTTATGTACAAAGGAAAGCTCTGACAGAGGAAAAACAATAAATTAAATGCATAAATCGAGGGGATTTGGGCTTTTTAAGTTACTGCACAATATTCTCTGAGGGTGATTTTAGACTAGACCTTGACAGGGTGAGATGGTGAATATGAAAGTGAGCTATTGTCAGTCAGAAGGCCCTTCTGCAGAAATACGTTTCCAGAGAACAACCGAAGGGAATTGCAAAGATCTCGTTTACATTCTCTGTGTCTTCGAGCCCATTTCCTTGGGATTTAAGAAAGCATAAGGTTTTTGAGATCTTGAGACAACTATATAAAATGCTTAATGTGAGAGTACATAGTTATGGTGGCCCAACATGGACATTTTATTTCTGTCTGCTATACCAAATTCCTCTGCCCACCAGTCCCCATTTCACCAGATCCCTGCAAGGTCTGTAGTTTCCTAGGGCCCAGGGCAGAGTAGCTGCATCATGTCAGGCCATCATGGGTCTCAGAACAGACAGGATGAGTGGGAATGGCCATGGGTAAGGAGTTACGGGCACCCACCCCAGGAAGAAAAAGGAAATCTATGAAGTCACATGAAGATGATCCTCCAACTAGAAAGGGGGTGGTCTGGGTACCTCGTAGGTCTCTCTGATCAACAGCTCATGAGGGTAGCAACCGAATTCTGGGACTCCTAAGAGCTCATCACTGAAGTAGATTTAAAACACACACACCACAGCTCAGGAAATTTTGTGGAAAAGGGGGCAGAAAGATTGTGAGAACCACAGGTTGGGATGTCATGCCCAGAGGCATTTCCTGCCCCTCCCAATATCTGACTGCTGCTCTCACAACACATAACCCACAACCCTTTTGGGAATACCAACATCCCCACTGAGGAGAGCCCCCAGTTGATGGGGGCAGGGGTGAGGGAAAGGATGGTACCAACACATGATATATCCATACTAAGTATATCTGTAAAAGAAGAAAGAAAGAAAGAAAGAAAGAAAGAAAGAAAGAAAGAAAGAAAGAAAGAGAGAGAGAGAGAGAGGAGGGAGGGAGGGAGGGAGGGAGGGAGGGAGGGAGGGAGGAAGGAAGGAAGGAAGGAAGGAAGGAAGGAAGGAAGGAAGGAAGGAAGGAAGGGAGGGAGGAAAGAAAGGAAAGAAAGAGAAAGACAAATGAAAGAAAGAAAGAAAGAAAGAAAGAAAGAAAGAAGGAAAAAAAGAGAGAGAGAGGCATAAAGCATCTTATTAAAGCACAGCCTTTGGTAAAAAAGAAGAAAGAGGAGGAGGAGAAGGAGAAAAGAAAAGGGGGATCAGGGCTAAAAATTTTCTTAAAATGAGTAATTTCAATTTATCAAACACATGTGAGGAACTCCATGCATTTGTCCAAAATCCTGCTATTTTGGTCCTGTAGATGGTTTGACTCCATTTGAACCCCACGGAAGCCAGAATTTAGGAGTCAATACACCAGAAGACTTCCATCGCCTGGGTCTGGTGAGTGGGGTTTCTTCTTTCTCTGAGCTAGTCTCCCTTGCTCTTCGGGAGACTGCTTCTATCCGCCTCCCCGTTCTCGGAATGGTGTGCCCCTCTGTGGTTCTCTCCACACCTATGGGTCCTGTGTTTGCACATGTGTACCTTTCTTTCTCGCTGCTTTTGTCTCTCCACATTTTACTTTCGTTCTCCCATTCTGTTTTTCCTTTTCTGACTTTCTCCTTCTCTGGTCCTGATCACCATTAAAACAATTTCACTAATAAGAGAAAACAATGAAAAAGTATGTAGTGTGTTAAAATATTACTGAGTCAATTTACATGAATTATTGGGATTACCTAAGGAATACATTTTCAGGCTGGAAAGATGGCTTAGTGGTTAAGGCACTTGCCTACAACGGCAAAGGACCGAGGTTTGATTCCCTGGGACCCATGTAAGCCAGATGTACAAGGGGGCATGCATCTGGAGTTTGTTTGCAGTGGCTAGAGACCCTGGCATGCCCTTTCTCTCTCCCTGTCTCTCTATCTGCCTCTTTCTCTCTTAATAAATAAATAAATATTTTTAAAAGAAATGCACATTTTCAAAAATCATTAATATTGGTATGATTCCATCAAAATTATTTCTTGAGGGCTGGAGAGATGACTGAGCAGTTAAGTGCTTGCCTGAAAAATCAAAGCACTCAGGTTCAATTGCCCAGTACCCATGAAAGCCAGAGGCACAAGGTGGCACATGTATATGGATTTCATTTGCAGCTGCAGCTGCAGCCGGAGGCCCTGGCCTGCCCATTCTCTCTTTCTCTATCTGCCACTTTCTCTCTTTTCTCTCAATTAAAAAAATAAAAATAGCAATGCGTGGTGGCACATGCCTTTAGTCCCAGAAATCAGGAGGCAGAGTTAGGAGGATCACTGTGAGTTCAAGACCAGCCTGAGAATAGAGCGAATTCCAGATCAACCTGGGCTACAGCAAGACCCTACCTCAAAAAACCTAATAAATAAGTGAAAAAATAAAATTGTTTCTTGAAAATGTACATAAAACAAGTGTCAAGGCCCTCTAAACTGTGACTGGCTCAGGTCTGGCGGAGGGAGACTTCTCGGATGAAAATACAAAGGTCATGGAGGCACGCCCACCATGCTCCTGGTCAGCAGGCTCAGCAGACGACAAGCCCCCAAATGGCACCTCAAGTACAACCAAAACACCAGATGGCAGTGCCCAAGCAGTGATGGCAACCCAAGAGACACTTGATCTCTTCCTGTCTTCCTTTTATGTTGAAAGAGAAAGAAAAGCTGCCCTGAGGCATTTGTATCTCTGCCCTTCTTTAGAAAAATCCCCCGTTCCCTTTTTCTTTGCTGCATTTCCCAGGCCCCCTTCTCCCAGAAAAAAGCAACCCAGCTCTGTACCCAAACACACATATTCACACACATATGTACCCATATGCATGCATTCATTCATGTATACACACAGTCATGCACATACACATGCATATGTGCTCATGCATCCATGTACACACACATTTATATATACACGCATGCACATGTATTCATAACCAACACATGCACAGAGCTAGGGTTCTTTGTGTCTGTCTGTCCTTTGTTTGTATGCCTCTAGCATCCATATTTAAAATCTACTCCCTCATGAGAGTAGTAAGAAATGGGGCCTTGAGGCAGTGGTGAGGGCACGCGGGCTTTCCCCTCTGCAGGAGGTGACAGGGAGCTCCCTGTCACCATGTGAGGAGATCACATATGAGGACCAGATCTTCACCAGACATCAAATCTGCTTACACATTGACTGGGGACAATCCTGCCTCCAGAACTATGGGTGATCAATTTCCTTTGTTCACAAATCACCCAGCATTCAGTGTTTTTGTTCAAGCAGCCCAAATGGACTAAGACAAAAGCGAACTATAGGCCAAGTACTGTTTGCTACCTGATGCTTCACACATTGCATTAGTTACTTTGTCATGCCTGACCAGAAACAATGAAAGGAAGGAAGGAAGGGAGGAAAGGGTTTATTCTGGCTCACAGTTCTTAGGGGGAGATTCATGGTGGCAAGGAAGGCATGGCAGAAGGTTTTTTTTTTTTTTTTTTTTTTTTTTTTTTTGAGAGAGACAGAGAGAAAGGGAGAGGAAGACAGATAGAGATGGGCGTGCCAGCAGCCTCTCAGCTGTTGTGAATGAAATCCAGATGCATGCGCCCCCTTGTGGTCAAGTGCGGCATTGCCCCCTTGCGTCACTGCATCTGGCTAAATGTGGGACCTGGAGATTGGAACCATCGTTCTTAGGCTTAGGAGGCAGGCGCCTTAACCGTTAAGCCATCTCTCCAGCCCGGCAGAAGGTATTTTAAGCAAAGCTGCTCACATTGCAGTCAGGAAGCAGAGACATGAACAGGAAGCGTGGCCAGACTAGAAAAGCTCAAATGGCCCACCCCCCAGTGATCTACTTCCTCCATCAAGACTCCATCTCCTAACATTTCACAGCCTTCTCAAACAGTACCACCACCTGGGGAACCAACTGTTTACATACATGAGCCTATGGGGGACATTTTACATTCAGACTATAACATACATCTTATAAGGATACTTTGCTTTTTGAGGCAAGGTCCCGTGTAACCCAGGCAGCTGGCCTCTAATTCACAATCTGAGGATGACACTGAACTTCTGATCCTCCTGCCTCTACCTTCCAAGTGCTGGGACTACAGGTGTGTGCCACTATGTCTAGTATGTGCAGTGCTGGGGATCTGACCCTTGGCATCATCCTTCATGCTAGGCAAGCACTCTAAGAACGAAGCTATATCCCCAGCCCTTATGAGGGTATGACTGTTTTCTTTCTACTCTAAGCAAAGAAACTGAGGCATGGACATTGTCAACAACTTGTTAAAATGTATATACAATTAGGAAGGAGAAAGGCTGAAATCCATTCCAGAGGTTAGACTATAAACCAGCACCCACATCACCTGTTCCTGACTGTCAGTGATTAGCTGACATGTATGGCAAGGGTCCTGCGTCCTCTTTATTCTCTAATGAGGACTAGCAGAACCAGAGATAGAAAAAGCTTCCCTTAAGATCAAACAGCTTGAGTGTGCTGAGTAGCACAGAAAATTTGAGGTCATTTTGAAGGGAGACTCTCTTCTTTGAATAGTAGGGAGAAAAAAAAAAATCACATTTCCCCTGACTCTTTATTTAGAGAATAATCAAGAAAATTTTCCTCTTTCTCTATCACTGAATACAATTCCTCTTTATCAAACCAGAGAAGAATGTAGCTGGAGCTGGAAGTTGCACACAAAGCCTGTCGAGATGAAAGGTACCGTAATAGATACACAAAGCAGTTTCTTTGTATCCACGAGAAGCTGGCTTCATATGATCCTTTCATGAAAGTGAAAAATAAGACATTGTGTTCATGTGCAGCATACATTTGTCTGCGTCACACACAAAAAGAGGAGTGTGACGGTCCACCAGACAGCTTGGATCCTTCACTGTGCACGTTTGCTCTCGCCCAGGTGTTTCATAACAGTGAAAACCTGCTTTGTAAGCACCTCGAGTAGAGACCAAGTGGCCAATTTAGGCGCAAAGCAGCTGCATTTGTTATCTGTCCTACACAGGAGCCCACCCCATACTGTCTACTCCTCCACTGAGGTAAGAGAACACTGAACTTGTAGTAAACAGGACAATTGATGAAACTTGGCTTTGTGTCAAGCAATAGCCAGCCTCTGCGTCGCAAAGTCATGACCTTGAAAAGCTGGTTAAAATGGATGATGCTGGAGCCAGCGGGGGAAGTAGGTCAGCGAAGCTATAGGCTGGCTTCTGGCACTCCCAGTCTGAGCTTGCACAATTCAGGGTGGAGGAAATGGTCTCAGATGGGAGAAGAGACTATGTGGTTTGGGGCAGCATGTCGTATCGACAAGCCATCACCACCAAATGCAATCAGCCAGGGAAGCTGTCATCCCCTCCACATCCGGGAGGCTATTTTCTGCTCCTTTAATTAATTAGTGTCATCTTGGTTTGTGAAGCTTTAAAAAAAAAAAAAAAAAACTTCCAACAATTCAACAACAGAGGCAATTTCGTGTGTGTGTATGTGTGTGTGGTATGTGTGTTTCCGTGTTCACATGTGCATGCATTCATGTATGTGCACATGTGTATGTGCAGCCAGAGGCTGATATCAGGTATCTTAACTCGATCATTTTCCATCTTACTTTTTTTTAATTTTGATTTATTTGCAAGGAGAGAGAAAGAAAGAATTGGCATGCCAGGATCTCTTGCCACTACAAATGAACTCCACATGCATGTGCCACTTTGTGTGTCTGGCTTTATATAGATACTAGGAAATCTAACCAGGGCTGTCAGGCTTTGTAAGCAAGTGCCTTTAACTGCTAAGCTATCTCTCCAGCCCTCCACCTAATTTTTTTTTTTATTTTAGAGAGAAAGAGAGAGAGAATTGGTTTGCCAGGGCCTCAGCCACTGAAATCAAACTCCAGACACTTGTACCACCTAGTGGGCATGTGCAACCTTGCTCTTGCCTCACTTTTGCACATCTGGCTTACGTGGGACCTGGAGATTAGAACATGTGTCCTTAGGCTTCACAGTCAAGTGCCTTAACTGCTAAGCCATCTCTCCAGCCCCCTTAGTTTTTGAGCAAGGGTCTCTCATTGAACCCAGAGCTCACCAAGTGGGCTGGATAAGCTAGCCAGCAAAGTGCAGGGATCTTCTGGTCTTCACCAACACAGATCTGAGATTAAAAGCATTTACTGTCATACCCAGTATTTTACATTAGTATTGGGGATCTGATCATGCTTGTGTAGCAAGCACTTCATCCCCTGAATCCAGTCCCCCAGAAATAAATTTTATTGCCACTTTCTTTGGACCTCACCACACTGTCTCCTCTCACAGATTGCCTGCCAGCTCTAATTGACCTTGGCTGGAATAATCTCAAAGGAACATAAGATGGGGCAACAAACTCTCAGTGATGGAGATCAAGTTCTGGATCGTCCACCATCCTTCCACCCACCTCATTTGTTCTAAGAGGGGCTTATAAAAGATTGACCAGTGGCAATGCTTCTGGAATCCCCAGTGCTTACCTACCATGTGACTCGGACATATATCTGTATCTCAGTTTATTTATTTGTGGGGCAATCAATGTGCCTATGTAAGGAGGTTATGTTGCATATACAACAAGTGGAATCTGATGGGGCATTAAAATTGGTATGATCTGGGCTGGAGAGATGGCTCAGAGGTTAAGGCCTGCAAAGTCTAATGGCCCAGATTCAATTTCCCAGTACTTACATAAAGCCAGGTGCACAAAGTAGAACATGTACATGGAGTTCATTTACAGCAGTTGGAAGCCCTGGTGTGCCCAGTCTCTCTGTCTGTCTCTCTTCTCTCTATGTCTCTCTGCTTACAAATAAATGAATAAATTTAAACAAATAAAATTTGGGTACTGGAGAGATGGCTTAGCACTTAAGGCACTTGCCTACAAAGCCTAACAAGCCAGGTTCGATTCCCCAGGACCTATATAAGCCAGATGCACATGGTGGTGCATGCATCTGGAGTTCCTTTGCAGTGGCTAGAGGCCCAAGCATGCCCTTCTCCTTCTCTCTATATGCCTCTTTCTCTCTCTCTCTCTCTCTCTCTCTCTCCTCTCTCTTTCTCTCCCTCTCTCAAATAAAAATAAATAAATAAATAAATAAATAAATAAATAAATAAATAAAATTGGTATAATTTAAGGAAAGTTTAACAAACCATTACTGATAAAAAAAAATATGGAGAGTTATGTTGCCAAACCACAAGAGAGGGAGGGGGAGTGCAATGCCTCACAGCTGGCAGCAGGAGCCCCATTATCATCTTAGGCCTGAAAGGGCACTAGGATAAGCATATCTGCATCCAAAGTGGGGGCTCCATCGTGGAAGCTATGACCAACCATAGAGGGATACAACTTGTGGGGTCAACCAGCAATGGAGCCATATGTATAAACGCATTCATTTCACCTGCACCCTCCCTCCAGCTCTCTCTATGCTCCATTGGAAAAGCCAGATGAACCTGGAGGACAAAGGAGACCTAGCTTGCCTTCTACTTGGGGCACCATGAGGGTACCGGTGGGCAGAGAACAGGGAAGAAACGGTCTTCAGGGTAAACAAGAGATAAGGAGCACCAAGAATTCAGTGAGGCAATGTTAAGGTGTGCTTTGCTCAATGCTGGGAATACACAATATATACTTACAGGGCCACGTGTGACAGTCAGTGGAGCTACACAGACCAGGCATCTTAGAAAAAACCTGGCTGAGAAAGGACCGCTCAGCCTCGCCACTTCCTAAGTCCGAAGTTCCTGCCTCTGCATGAGGGTCTGGAATCGGATGATCGGGGATCTTGGAACTGTGGGCAAGTCCTTCCCTCATACTGGCCATTTGTGCCCTTATCTGTTAAATTCAGATGTTAGGGGGAATGTGATGAGTTTAGGGATTTTTCTAACTTAATACGCTATAATTCAAGGCTTATTACCAGAATTTAAAATAATATATAACCAGTTGTTGGACCCAAGATGAATTCCTGGGGCACCATGATAGGAACTGTACAAGCTTTGAAATAAGATCCTATGCTTGACACAATCACTGCCTCTCTCCTTTCCTGTCCCGGGAGTTCTCCCAGGATCCCACTGACCTTCCAGCTTCATACCCATTGTAGCAGACAGCTTCAGGTGGCTGAGATGAACTTCCAAACCAAGCACAGTTACGGAGGAAGAAATATTTATTGAAACTTACAGATCCAGGGGAAGTTCCATAATGGCAGAAGAAGTTGGCCCCCGCGTAAAGGACCAGGCAGAAAGAGCCACAAGCCAAGACTCAAAAGACACAGCACACAGCACACTTCAGAAACTCCAAGGGAACTCAGGTACTTTGCATATCTTTAGACAGGAATTCAAATACACCACCTCACCTTGGGAGTGGACCCTAAGTTCTGCCCCCAGTGACACCTCCTCCAGCTAGGTGACTGGAAATCCAAGAAGTTTTAATAAACTTCTGAATATATTGGGGGACATCTGTTCAAAGTACCCCACCCATCTTGTCCTAGGAGGAAGCAAAGTCCCAAAGTGGGGGGTCAGTTGGCCTGTTCTCTCCAGTACTCCACGCAGGCCCTATTGGATAACTCACCCACTCTTAGCATCCACTCAATTTCAAATAAATTTTTTCAAAATATATACTTTTGATGGGGTGTGTGTGAGAGAGAGAGAGTAAATACTCAGGAATGTGAATACAGTCACACATGTCCCATGATGCATGAGTGGAAGTCAGAAAACAACTTCAGGTGCTCTCCTCACCTTCCATCTTGTTTGAAGCAGGGTCTTTGGTTCACCATTCTGAACACCAGGCTAGCTGGACCCAGGCTTCTAGGTGGTTCTCCTATCTCCACCTTCCTTCTCACATAAGTGTGCTGGTATAACACACAGGAGTGCTAAGGCATCTGACTTTTCTGGCTTTTACCTGGGTCCTAGAGATCCAAATTCAGATACTCACACTTGTGGGACAGGCACTTTATCCACTGAGCATCTCCCTAGACTCAAAATATGCTTTTTTTCTTTTTCTTTTTTCTTTGTGTGTGTGATGCATAATGTGTATGTGCATGCTCATGAATGTGGGCACAAATATATGTGCAAGTGTGCATGCGTGTCTGTGTGCACGTGTGTGGAAACCCAAGGTCAATGTTGACTATCTTCCTGTATCACTCTATACCTTACTTATTGAGATGGGGTCTCTTACTGAACCCAGAGATCACCAGCTCAGCTAGTCTAGCTAGCCAGCTTGCTCCTGGGATCTGCCTGACTCCACCTCCCCAGTGCTGGGGTCACAGGTGCACACCTCCACATCTGACATGTACTTGGGTTCTAGGAATCCTCGTGTTTGTGCACCAAGCACTTTACCAACTGAGCCATCTTCCTCCCAGCCCACGGAAATATACTTCCAGGTCCACTTCTGCCCATATACCCAACCCAGAGTGTAGTTCCGATCAGTTGGTTCTACGTCAATGGAAGTCAGACTCACTGAGCTGCCTCGGCCTACAGAGCAGCAGAAGCCCCTGCAGGAAGACTAAGGGCTCCAGAGAAAGCTGTTGGAAGACCTCTAACCCAAAGCACCCCTCGAATGTTATTCCAGATGTTCTCAGTCCCTCGTCAGCCCCCCCCCCCACCCACTGCCTGCTTTTTCCTCATCACTAAAGCAGGTCTCTAACTAGGCAGTCACGATCTGCAAGGAGACTCTGGTGCCTGTGCCCTTACCATGTTAGGGGCTCACATGACTATGAAACCCTGTCATGCACATTTCGTCCCTAGTAAAGCACATAGTTCTTCAAGTTCACCCCAAAATGAGAAGTGCAGCCAGCTCTGGAACTCATTGTTGTTTACCCCAAATCCCCTCTCTCCATACTATAGCTTCTCAGAGATGACAAGCCAGTAGATTTGGTTGGGTTGTTCTACCTGATGTTGTAATCATCAATTACTGTATGAAAAACCACCATCTCCTGTTCTTTTGTATTAATATTTTTTTATTTATTTGCAAGCAAAGAGAGAGAGAGAGAGGATGAATAAGAATGAGCACAGCAGGGCCTTTTCCCACTGCAAATGAACTCCAGATGCAATGTGTCACTTTGTTCATCTGTGGAATCGAACCCAGGTCATCGGGCTTTGCAAGCAAGTGCCTTTAATCACTGAGAAATCTCACCAGTCCCATCTCCTGCTCTTAACGCTACCTCCACCAGCCCCCCGCCAAAAGGAAAGGCCCAGCTGGGCGTGGTGGCACACGCCTTTAATCCCAGCACTCGGGAGGCAGAGGTGGGAGGATCGCCATGAGTTCAAGGCCACCCTGAGACTACAGAGTGAATTCCAGGTCAGCCTGGGCTAGAGTGAGACCCTACCTCGAAAAACAAAACAAACAAAACAAAAACAAAAAAAAAAAAGGAAAGGCCCAATATACTTGTCATATGTCACATGGGTCCCCAAAGCCTAATCACTGTTTGACACTCAAAATGCACATTCCTTGAGGTCGTTTACCCTAAGTAGGTTTTAAGGCTACCAAAGCTAAAAATAACCAAGTTTTGACTCAGCAATTGGCAAGTGTCCAGGTTAGTTTTAGCTTTGGAAATTAAGGAGGGAAAGTGGGCCAGATGAACACAGAGTGCACCACCTCATGGGACATTCTCACGCAGTGGATGTTAAAGGCCCACATATAACAATGGCTAACAAAGGTTGGCTCTGCTTATTTTCCCAGGAGTACCATCCTTAACAGCTGACTTTTCTAGAAGTTTATGATTCTCTCCCACTGAAAGCTCTCAAGGAATAAGGACTCTACCCCTTCCTTAGGCCAACAGGAGGTGATCAGGCCATTGGTGAATGCCCATCGCCTGAGGGCGGGTTACTCTTTCCAGACTAGAGTGGTTAATGCAACACTGAGTTCATATAAACTCAGGTCATCTTCCTCAGTTAGTTCTCTTGCTTCTGCTCTCTCATGTTCCTTCTCTCCACAACCACTTATCCACCATGTTCTGACGTATCCAAGGGTTCTCTCCAGCTGCCAGGAACATGCTGTTTGTGCTTTCCAGACCACATAGCTCTATTCTTCAGAAAATACTCAGCCTCTGGTATATTATTGTAGCCACACAAATTGGACTGAGCCACCATTTCAAACTGTTCTGCCCAACATATATTAGCCAATATCTGTTCATGGCTATTTAAATGTAAATCAAAATGAACTGAAGTGAAATAAAATTGAAATGATATTCTTCAGTCACACATACCACTTTTCCAGGGTACGATAGCCACTGCCTAATGGCTACTCCATTGGAGGGCACAAATATAACTGCTTCTCAGCCTTTAGGCTGAGCTCAAATACAGACCTCTCAGCCTCCCCACTTCCTGACTCCGCAGACGAATCAAAACTCTGATTATTATCAAGGGCCCTGCCACCTCTGGGACCTTGGACAAGTCCCTTCCCCATCCTGGCATTTGCATTGAGTTCTAGGTGGGCATAGATGGCAATGAATAAAAATCACGACAGATTTGCTGGACCTCACTGAGAAGTCTCATGTCATATTGAGAATACTGATTCTCAGAAAAACAAAATAATCCCCCACGTGCCCCATGAAGTAAGAAACGGGAGCATGGGCAAGAATGTACGCCTCCTGGTTACTGCTGAGTGTGTTTGAGCCATTACACTGGACTCAGAAACTGCAAGAGCCTCACATACAAGGTGGTAACCATCTTCCTTTTTAAAATCAGCATGTCTTTGGGTAGCTGGTAAGAAATCCTAGGGGCACTTTGCAGAGAATAAATGCTGGACCCAGCAAACGATGAGGAAAAAGCAGAGCTTCCCTCAGAAGGCTGGAGACCAGGAGGTCTGAAGCAGACCCAAATGTGGGCTTGCCTTGTTGTTTGGATTTTTTTTAAAGCTTTTCAAAATTGTTTTCATTTCAATGTTGGAGGTTAATACCCAAGATGGACACTCTTTTTGAAGAGTCTCTTTTGATTTTAATTTCTTAAAGTCCTCATTTGAACTCCCCTTTTTGTTTATATTATACCCATCCCACAATTTTCCTTTTTTGTCCAGGTAACTTGATCCTCGAAAATGTGCAGAATCCATTCATGCCCACTGCTTTTAATTACACAGCAACTCCTTCTTTCAACTGGGTCTTTGAGGATTTTACATTGTCTTTTCTAAATGTACTTGCCTTTTCCTGAAATTACATCAAATCAAGTTCTCAAAAAATACATTTCTTAATCCTTAAATAGCTTGGAATGAATTTTGGCAACATCTCAAGAAAACCTATAAAAGGAGAAGCGGCTCTACCCATCTTCCCTCCCAAGTAGAAGCAGGGCACATTCTGCATGCCGGGGCCTGAGCACCCACATCTCAGAGCACTGAACAGAGGCCTGGAAATCTCAGGCTTCAGACTCCACATCTAAAAGCACTGGGCACATACTCTCTCAGAATACTGCATTTGTTCCATCATTTTTATTAAGGCAACACTGTGAGAAGAAGGCCTAAAGGAATTCATATTTTCCAAGGTCACCCAGACAGACTTCCAGTGAAAATATTTACCACCAACAGTCACACACACCAGTGCATGATGGAACTCAGACTCCAGGAGTCAGCGTGGTCA
Source organism: Orientallactaga sibirica (assembly GCA_036365145.1). NCBI lineage: Eukaryota > Metazoa > Chordata > Mammalia > Rodentia > Dipodidae > Orientallactaga > Orientallactaga sibirica. The sequence continues at coordinate 1,661,184 of JAEOAD010000044.1, read as the reverse complement.
GCAGTGGGCCTAGGTGATAGTGGGAAGAGCTGGAAGGTTCTCCAGCCCCCCCAAACTAACCAACGAGGCTGCAGACATCTTCTGAACCCACAGAGGAGACTCTCCTGGGGGGCAAATAGACTTGAGGTGTGTGGGGGAGAACATTTAGAAAAATTCCACTGATGAGTCTGGTTTTTGTTTTTTTTTTCTGGTATGTCTCCCAGGGTCTCAGAAGATTTCATTATCCTCATAAGTGAAATTCTTAAAGTGACTAAAGGAAGGTGCTTATTGAAACCTATAGCTCTCCATCCTCTGCAGGCTTTGATTTGAAACATTCAAACACATCCAGCCGACTCTTCTTCCCTGAAGACAGGGGCTTTAATGTTTAAAAAAGAAAGAAAGAAAAAGGAAAAAAAAAAAAAAAACAGGTCTCCTTATGCCAGCTAGCTCCTTCCTCTTAAAGAAAAATGTTACCTAGAAATTAAGGTATTGAAGCTAAAATATAATAACCACCTTTTATTAATGTTTAAGTCCAGGTCTTTGTTCCTGATGAACAAAGGAACACAATTCCCATCACCTGGAGCCAGGTGAGCTACCTCATCCATGTGAGGACTGGCATTATAATCTAGGCCTTCTTTATACTGTAAATGAGGAAACTGAGGCCCAGAGAGGTTAAAGAATTTTAACAGTTAGCAGGTGGCCGAGCCAACACTTGGGCCAGGTGTCCAGATGTCACATCTTTTTGAACAAAAGGAAAAAAAAAATCATTGTCTGACTCTGAGTAAGGAGAGAACGGTTTAAAGGTGGGACGTTATAACACAGGCTTCCTACTCACTCCAGCTCAGCTGCGGATCTGTCGAGTCAGGGTCAGTTCTAGATGAAAGTGTCAACTACCCGGAGAAGCAGAACGGATGAACACACTGGACAGACAGGCTCCCTTTGTATTACTTGACCAATGAAAATGAAAGTCCTGCCTGCCTCGTGGGGCGTGGAAATGCCCTGCCCTCTAAAAGGATTCTGGAACCTCAGCAGGTTAGAAGTACAAGTTCTCACCGTACTAGTGGCTCTTACGGAGATTCCTGTATAGCAGACAATGTTGGCACCTTCTGTCTTTTTCCATCTACAAGGGATGGTAACAGTGTGTGGAGGGTCAGGCTGGCAGTGACCATGAGGAGCTCAAGTACCCTTTACTCCCTCCAACAAGCCCCCACACACACACACCCTGTCTTCTCTTTAGAGTAGGGTCTTATTCACTAAGGACCACTATGATGGGTATAGTGTCACTCTCATTGGCTCTGTCTTTTGTAATTGCCTTGCATAGCAGAGAGTGTTGGTGTTGCCCTGTTTCTGTCGGCCCCATTTGGGTATGCATTTGCTCCCTACACCCATATCTGAGGTTCATTTTTATGTAAGACTGTCCTGGGGACACTAGAGCACTTCTCACACACAGCCAGCCAGGAGTGCCTGGGAATGCACCTCTCCCGGGGCCTTTGACCAGAGATGGGTCGTAAGGGTATTCAAGCCAGCTCCCAGAGCAAATGGGACACTCCAGAGTCCCTACCCTCGCATCTCCTCTCCAGGAACCTTTTGCCTGAGATTGTACACTTAAAGCTCACCTCCATCCCTTTCCTAGACTGGGAGTGATCCCTCAATAAGTCTCTTGCAGACAAACCCTCCTTTCCCGTCAACTTCTACTGAACCAGATCTAAAGTGTTGTCTTCTTTTGCCCTTTGCAGCTGGTATGATTTAGACCTGCGGCTGCCCTTTGAGGACAGATGGTATCTACACCTGGAGAGAACAGGGCAACTCTTTTCCAGAGGCCTAAGCACATATTTTGTCTCCTGTGCTTTATTGCAGTACTTTTCTAATTTACACTTATTATAAAGATGCTATGATCGATTATTAATGTCTGCCATGGAATAAGAAGCAGCCAGGGGAGGACAAGTTAGCTCACATGGAAATTTGCCATCCCTGTAATACAGGAGGGGATGCAGGAAGGTCTGTTTTTATTCTATGCCTACAGCTGACCTCTAGATAGCGTGAAGGAGTTCAGACAGCTCTATGCAATCCAGCTGATGAGACTCTCAGGACTATGTAATCTGTAACAGCATATACACTGACCAGAAAGGGTTCCCTGTGTGGGTACTCCTCAAAGTGTGTGGCAGCATTGGGCAACTGATAGAGGAATAGTAAGGGAGGTCCTGAGCCCATCTCAGCACAATGTGATGAGATTAATGGGGTCGGAGCATGGGGAAGGCAGGCCATGGCAAAGCTATCTTGATGTAGGCAAGCTCTGTCAGCTCCAGCTCAATCTGAAGTTAAGCAGATCTGAAGGAGTACATAGATAATTCAAATATCAGAGACTGCTGACAGGCCTGGGGCATGTTGGAACAGGAAGCTGATAGGCAAGTGGCACAATGAAGATCTGGAGAATTAACAGTAGAGTCCATACAGTGAGCTGGTATTTGGACTTGGGAAACAGAGGCCAAATCCTGGAAGTCAGATGTGGGACATGTAACCAGGCTGTCTCTAGAGGCTTTCTCACCCAGGTCTCTTCTTGTTGTTGTCTGTTTGTCCTGTGTGTTTGTTTTATGCCTTCATTTTTTTTTATTTTCAAAAACTATTTTTTTTTTAAGAGAGAAGGGGGAAGAGAGAATATATGGACATCCAAGGCCTCTTCTCTTGCCACCACAAAAGATGTCCTGACACGTGCCCCACTTTGTGTATCTCGCTTTACATGGGTACTGGGGAATCAAACCTAGGCCAACAGGATTTGCAAACAAGTGCCTTCAACTACTGAACAACCTCTTCAGATCCTCCTTCAATGTTTTAAGGTATGAGAACATTGTAAAGTGCACAAAACTTAGGTGAATGAATGGATTTTTACTTCTTGTTGTAATATTTCCACCACCCCAAAAGGCTCCTTCCCAGCACATTTTCATCCCTGGAGGTAACCACAGGCTGACTCCTATCCCATAGACTAGCTGGATCTGGTTTGGGTCTCATATAAATAGGATGCTGCACTGTAGACTCTTTGTATCGGTTTTCTTCAGCTGCACATTATGTCCTTGTCTTCATCAAAGATTTTCTGTATGTAAGAAGTAAGAGTACATGAGATTTTTTTATCCACTTGGATAGATTCACTTATCCATTTGTGTTTCTAGTATTATGTTTTCATTTAGTTTCCAGCATTGTACTATAAACACTGTGGGACATGTGTTTCAGTGGACATGTGCACTCACTCCCGGTGGTGGTTTGAATACACAATGTCCCTCATAGCCTCATATGTTTGAATACATGATCCCCAGTTGGTAGCACTGTTTGGGATTTCTGTGGAGCCTTTAGGAGGTAGACCCTTTCTTGAGGAAGTGTATCATTGGGGGCTGGCTTTGAGGTGTTACAGTTTACTTCCTCCCCACTGATGTTTAGATGGGCCTCCCAACTGTCTGCTCCTGCCATGCTTTCTCTGCTACGATACACTTCCCATTGAAACTGCCACCCGAATGAACCCTTTCCTTCAATCGGCTGCTTCTGGTCAGGTATTTTGTCCTAGCAACAAGAAAGGAGCTGCTACAGTCCCTTTGGTGAAAGATCTCAAAGCATAATGTCCTAAATGTAGGGGAGGAATATCATTATCTCTAGATGGTCCTGTACAGTGATTTTTCTAGTGAATGTGCCAATCGACACCATATGCCAGCTACATATGGGAATTTTACTTGTCAACTCTTACTACTGGCAGTCTTTTACTATTTTAACCATCAGAGTGGGTGGGTAGTAATGGCTCATTATGGTTTTAATTTGCATTTCTCATCTAGGACTATTTCTCAACAAAGACTAAATGTAGATGCCCAAAAGTTAGCCACCTCTGTTACGACATCTTGAAGTCACCAATTTATCCTTGACGCATAGCCACTCTGATTACACAGGTTATACCCCGAGGTTCTTGTAAATACAGTTAGCCTTGGAGATAAGAGATACTGACTACAACAAACAGCCTTTACCACAGAGCCTTAGTGGAAAAGATGGTCATGAGGACTTTGGCACATCTTTGACCTTGGCAGTCACTCTCTACCCTGGGATGGAACTTCCAGGTGTTTCTGCAGATCAAACTCCAGCCAAGCACTGGTCTCACGAGGCAGAGATGAGGAAGCCAAAACACCAAGTGAGCTCGGAGAAAGGAGGCTGTGGGGATGGAACAAAATATAAAAGCAATACCCAAAGCATATAGTACGCAGATCTATGTGAATCAATTATAAAAACCAGAATGCAAACCCTGGAACACTGGTGCTGTCCAGCTATCTTGCATGGCCTTCTCCATTCCAGAGAATGCTGGGCACTGGCGAGCTGGCAGGCAGCAGAATTCAGCAAGAAGATTTTGTTTTTCCTCTTCCCTTTAATCCAAGAGCTCGGGTTACTGAGTGCCTAAGGGTCCTTCAAATATGGAGGTTTTGCTTATTTTTGTTTTTCTGGCTATTCATTTGTGTTCACATAAATGAGGCACAGCTTCCTCTGGTGGGTCTTTAAGCCTAGAGCCAGACCAGGATTAGGGGGTCTGCCATGGACCTGTCCCAGGTGCAGGAAAGACATCAGCAGTGTCCTGAGAATCCATCACAATGGTAAAGCCAGTATTTGATGCAGAGAATTGAATAGACAGAACTGAAGCTCCAAATGCCACTCATCTTCTCCATGAGCTACATTTTCCCCACCAGTATCATCAGCGGACTCGAGTAGGATCACAGCTAAGGACTGTGTCGAGGTCTAGTTCTCTGAGCCCATGATTCTCTTCAATTTAAATATCAATCAGAGTGCCTCTCTTGGCGAAGGTGCAAATGAATCCATTCCCAGGTAGAGCAATTAAACCTGGGCCAATTCCTGCCACACATCCAAGATGATAGAAAGCCTGACCCAGATCCTGCGCTGGATAATTGAGCATTAAGACACAACACAGGCTCTGCTGCGGCAGAATGATGCATACTTGACTGATTTATTAAGCATCTAACTTAGAAGTGCATTGTTCTGTACGGCCCTGTAGCTTAGGCAGCGCTCCATGGAAAACATTCGCGGTGCAGCCCTTGTGTTCAGATCCTGTTACATCCCACAACTTCCAACTTCCCAGTCCCTTAGCTAAGGGCTTCACCTCCCTTCCCACCCTGTTCAGACGCCTGGCTGCCCCCGTTGTGAGAGCAACTCTCTGCAGAGCTGTGGCGCCCCCTGTCGGTGCTTGGAGTTTGTCAGCGGTTCTGTCTGTGCAGCATCCAACTCTAAGCTGAGCAAAGACAGCTTGCTGTAAGTCAGGTAACCTTCACAGTGATGCAGAAAAAGAGATGGAGAGGCGAGCCCCCACAACCTGGCTTCTTGCCCAGCCTCATTTTTCCCATAGCACGATCCTTTTCCTCTGATTCTATTTACTCAGGCTCCTCTTTTTTTTTTTTTTTTTTAACATGTGTGTGTGTGCGTGCACGTGGCAGCAGTGTGCTTGTGTGCAGGCTAAAGGACAATCTCAGGGATTGTTCTTCAGAAATGCTGTCAACATTCTCCTCTCCTTCCTTCCCCTCCCTTTCCTTCCCTTTTCTTTCTCTTTCTCTCCTTCTCTTTCTTCCCCCCTCTCTCTCTCTCTCTCTCTCTCTCTGCCTCTCTCTCATTATTTTATTTTTGAGACAGGTTCTCTCACTGGCCAGGAGCTCAACAATTAGGCTACACTGGCTGAGCAACAAGTCCCAGGGACCCTTTGTCTTTACCAAGACTTGGATTACAGATTACAGGCACACCCTTCATGTCGGGCATATTGTTGTGGGTACCAGGAATCAAACTCAGGTCCTCGTGCTTATAAGGCAAGCACTTTACCCACTGAGCTAGCTATCTCCTAGCCTCACTTAAGCTCCTCTTATCATCTTGTCTTCTCCTTTGGACTTTAAGTACACTGATAGCAAGGCCTGTATTTTTTCTTTTTTTTTTCTTTTTTTTTTTTTTTTTTGTTTTTTTGTTTTTCAGGTAGGGTCTCACTCTGGTCCAGGCTGACCTGGAATTCACTCTGTATTCTCAGGGTGGCCTCAAACTCATGGCAATCCTCCTACCTCTGCCTCCCAAGTGCTGGGATTAAAGGCGTGCATCATCACGCCCAGCTTTTTTTTTTTTCTTTTGGTTTTTCGAGGCAGGGTCTCACTCTAGCTCAGGCTGACCTGGAATTCACTCTATAGTCTCAGGGTGGCCTTGAACTCACAGCGATCCTCCTACCTCTGCCTCCCGAATGCTGGGATAAAAGACGTGTGCCACCACACCTGGCTTGTATTTTTTTAAATTTTTTTATTTATTTATTTATTTATTAGAAAGAGAGAAAGAGGCAGAGAGAGAGCGAAAGAAAGAAAGAAAGAAAGAAAGAAAGAAAGAAAGAAAGAAAGAAAGAAAGAAAGAAGGAAAGAAAGAGAGAATGGGTGTGCCAGGGCCGAAGGCCACTGCAAACGAACTCCAGATGCATGCACCCACTTGTGCATCAGGCTTATGTGGGTCCTGGAGAATCGAACTGGGGTCCTTTGGCTTTGCAGGCAAACTCCTTAACTGCTAAGCCATCTCTGCAGCCCCTGTACCTTTTTCTGTATGGAATTTCAGCCCCCTGAGAGCTGCCTAGCATTAAGGAAGCACTTGGCAATAGTTGCTGCAGGAATTAATTATCCATGCATCAGGCAGCTCTATTAGGTGGTGGCAAAGGCTACCGAGCAGAAGAAAACAGAATAAAGAGGACCGGGCGTGGAGAAAATAGGGCGCACTGCTATCTCAAATAAGGTGATCAGGGAGGGCTCTCGTAGTGACTTATCAGCGGAGTAAACGGAAATGAGAAGACGGAGTCACTCAGAGACATAGGCAAAGAATATTCTACATTGAACAGCCAATGCCAAGACCCAAGCAAAGGTTTGGTGAATTTGCAGGAATATGTGGGGCTGAAGCACAAAGCAAGACCGGAAGACGAAAGGACCAAGAAGTTCCAGAAGCCAGATCCCCCAGAGGGGTCAGTATCTTGCCAGTCACGAGCCACACCCAGCCTCCCTCCTGCTCGTGTGCGTGAGGCACTGGGGCACAGCTGCCCACGCCCGTGCCTCCTCTGATCCTCCGCAGCTACTTGACTGCTGCGGTGATGTATACACAGGCACCAATGCTCTGCTAAGCCAAACATAGTCAGTGTCATCAGAGGCCACCGTAAATACCTTGGCTCTTCTCAAAGAACAATGAGAAGCCATTAGGGACAGGACAGTGAGCAAAGGAATGTCCTTTAGACTCGCGCTTGAGAAGGGTCAGGGTGGCTGCCGAGGAAAGAAGAAAATGTAGGAGTAGAAGCCAGGAGATAACTAGGAGGTGGAAGTGAAGGAGATTAGGAGTGGCCCTGTAGTCATCTTAGAAGACCCACGAAGTCTCGCAGTTCTTGTCACCTAGGGTGAGCTTCATGCGTTTGCCTAATAATAAGTTCAGCCCTGAGCATCTGAGTTTATGCAGCAGAGTTGAGAAGTCAATGGGAAAAAAAAGAAGTTGTATTCCAAAGTGGGAAGAAACCACAGCAATGATGCTAAATGTTGCTAGAGAGACCAAACAACTTTTTCACATTTCTCCTTTTGGCTGTATATTCTGGGCTTGGGACTGGGGTCCAGACAAGAAACCAGGCAGTTTCCTGGTGCCTCTGGTGCCTGGTGGTTTCCCTCACTAAAGCAGACACTCAACTGGTTTGAAGGAGTCCGATGTAGGCCAGGAGGGCCAGCCAAGACTGGGAACTACAGCTGTGAAACAAACACTCAGGAAGCCAAAGACTAGAAAAAGAGGAGACAATAGGAGATCCCCAAAAACGAAGTGTGAGAGTCCCACATTCTTACAGTCAGCCTGGGAACCAGCAACACGTGGGGTAGAGTTTCACTTCCTGTTGCAGTCAGGTTCTCATTGTTGGTGGAAAACACCCGACCAAGAGCAGCTCTGGGGGGCAAAGGGGGTTTATTTTGGCTTACAGACTCAGGGGAAGCTCCATGGTGACAGGGGAAAACAATGGCATGAGCAGAGAGTGGACATTACCTCCTGGCCAACATCAGGTGGACAATAGCAACAGGAGAGTGTGCCAAACACTGGCAAGGGGACACTGGTTATAATACCCATAAGCCCACCCCCAACCATACACTGCCTCCAAGAGACTTTAATTCCAAATTGCCATCAGCTGGGGACCTAGCATTCAGAACACCTAAGTTTATGGGGGACACCTGAATCAAACCTCCACACTTTCTTTACCCTTTCTCAATACACCGCATACCCAGGATGCCCTGCAAATCAGATATGTTTTCTCTGACATCTCTGCTCTTAAAGTTGTGAGGTGTGTGTGTGTGTGTGTGTGTGTGTACTATGTATGGTTTATTTGGTATGTATGTAGTATGTGTGTGAATGTGTGTGGTACATGCACATATGTGTGCAGATACACCCCATGCTCCTCCTCTATCACTCTTCTGCCTTATTTCCTTGAGACAGGGGTTTTTTTCACCAAACCTGGAGCTGCCCGTTTTTCAGTTAGACTGGCTGACAACAACCAGCACCAGGGACTCTCCTGTCTCCAACTCCCCTCCCCCGCCCCACTCAGCAGTGGGGTTAGAGGTGTGTGCAGCCACGCTCAGGTTTTCCATGGGTGGTGAGGACCGAACTCACATCGTCATGCCTGCACAGAAAGCGCTTTTACCCTCTGAGCCCCCTTCCCAGCCCCTTAGTGTTTTGTCTTATATGGTTAACCAGATTTCTACCAAACACATTCCTTGGGAAGGGTGCTATGAGAGTATAGAGCAGTGCAAGAGGGTCTCGGAGACAATGGGAATATCACAGGGGCTTGGGAGTCTCACAGCTTCAGGTTTGAATATCCTAAATATAACTTATTAGCCGTGGGACCTAGGGTAAGTTACTCAGCTTCTCTGTGCTTTGGCTCTATGACCTGATCTATGGAGGGCTGTAAAGGCAGAGTTGTGAGAATTCACATGTTGGATAAGAAGTCACTGGCTCAATGTCAGGGGCCAGTACTGACAAGACGGAATCACGTGATGGAAAGAGTGAGCTCTGGGGACCAGTTGTGCAATCTGGAAAAAGATAATAAACAGTGTTTCCCGGATTCCCAGTGCCTTGTCCATATGAAAGAAACGTCACTTCTTACCATAGGAAGAAGGGGATCAAGTTTGCTGGGAGCAAACAGCAGATCTACAGCAATTAGTAGAGGGCTGGGAGAGTGGGCAGCACAAACCAACCAGATCCCTTCGCAGCTTGTGGAGGTCCTGGACCTCTGCCATCTCGACCTTACCCAGAGGACAGAAGAGAGGCTGCCCAGGCAAGCGAGAGACCAAGGTCCAAAACAGGCCAAGGCCAAAGAGGACCAGGAGCCAAGGAGCCAATGAGTAGGAAGTAGTAGGTATAGGAAGCCCTTCTAGGACACAGTGGCCAGACCCTATGAATCCAGGCCGAGCCAGGCCTTGACTGGCTCCCGTGAGTTTGGTTCCTGAATGGTCCATCCTTCGCCAGAAAAGTCCAGGTTAGAGGTAGTGGTAGGGGCCAAAAAGAATGGAAATTTCTCCTTCCCCATTTTCTCCTCCTTCCTCTGGCCTCTTCCTGACACCATTGACAGGAAAGTGTTGGCCAGCTTGGGATATTTCACGGGTTTAAGAGTATCATGGCATCTGAAGAGGAGAAAGAGTTGTAAGGTTAGCCAGGATTCCAGGAGGACAGCACAAGACTCTTCCTCTCTCTGAGCCCATTTCTTTATCCATAAAATGAAGCCAAATGGTCTGGGTTCCCCTCATAGCTGTTCACAGATTTGGTTAAGGCTTGGGACTAAGGAATTAGAGAATGAAGACCACCTACATTCAGTAAGCCAGCTATGCATCCTTTTGTAGTAGCAAGAGGCCCTGGCATGCCCATTCCTAACCCCTCCCTCAGACTCTCTTTCTTTCTCTCTCCCCCTTTCCCTCCTGTTTCTCCTTCTCAGACAAAGAGCTGGACAAAGAGTTGGGAGGGAGTATGATCAGACCGCCCCTCAAGCTTTCATGCAGCTGTAAGGTCAGTGCAGCAGCCCAGGCTCCTGCCACCCGGCTCTTGATCACAGACCCCACTGCTCCATCATCACTGAGTGCTCAGAATAGGGACTCGGTGCATGGCTGGGTGGGTCAGTGTGGTGCTGAGGACCTGGAGATGTCCAGGACTCTCTTGTAAATCTCAGCTGTTCATGGTCATCCTGAAAGAGTGGTGGAGTTAAACCCAGTGAATGTTCTCAGGAGACGTGAAGGAAGCTGCACCTGGGTCATGGAGGACACTCAGAGATGAGTAACACGGAAGCAAGGAGCAAATTCAGGCTCCCTGTCTCGGGCCCTCACCACCCACACCTTGCTTCTGGGTGACAACCAAGTAGATCTGAAAATACCACAGCAATCCTGATCAGTCCACTCATTCTAGGACATGTCTCAGATACTCACCATTATAGGTTGATGGGGTACATGGTGGAAGCTCCAGAAACATCTGTTTTGTTAAGGGAATGGATGGATGAGTGGATGGGAGGGTAGATGGATTCTGATGTATTAAATGGTATTAAATATCTATACTTGAATCCCACAAAACTCAGCTCAGCCTTGTCATGAAAATGGCACTTTAGGGGCTGGGGAGATGGTTCAGTGGTTAAAAGTGCTTGCTTTTAAAGCCTGATGGCCTGCATTCAATTCCCCAGTACCCACATAAAATCAGATGCAAAAAGGAGCACATGTGTCTGGAGTTTGTTTGCAATGGCAAGAGGCCTTAACATGTCCATTTTCTCTGTCTCTCCTTGCAAATAAATGAATCAATTATTCTTTTTTTAATTTTGTTTTTTTTTTTTTTTTTTTGGAGAGAGACACAGAGAGAGACAGAGAGAGACAGAGGGAGAAGAAGACAGATAGAGATGGGAGCATCAGCAGCCTCTCAGCTGCTGAGGACGAAATCCCGATGTGTGCACCCCCTTGTGGTCAAGTGCGGCATTGTGCCCTTGCATCACTTTGCATCTGGCTAAACGTGGGACCTGGAGATTGGAACCGTTGGAGATTGGAACCAGCATTCTTTAGGCTTAGGAGGCAGGCGCCTTAACTACTAAGCCATCTCTCCAGCCCTGAATCAATTATTCCTTAAAAAACAAAACGATGCTTTATTATTCTCTAAGCTCTGGCGTAGAAAAAAATCAAAGGACAGATAGAGCTTGAGCTCAAGCCAATCTGTTCCCTTCTCTAATAAATGGCAGTAGCAATGATTTCTGGGTTTTGTTTACAAGGCAGTCAGATCAAATGGGAATTAACATGTTAAATAGAATAAGTATATAAAAATGACTTGGCATTTCAATGACGTGAAGTTTCCAGAAGCAATGCATGAACCCATTTGAGGTCAAAGGAGAGAGCACTAAATGCGGGGAGATGGAGCTAGAATTCTCCATGCTGGCAAGGCTTTGAACAACAGTACACAGGCCACTCCTGTGTGCTCCCATCATTGCACTGGGGATGAGGGTTTGACAGAATAGACAGAGCAGCAGTAACAGAAAGGACAATTACATTTAATGAGTGCTTACTATGTGCACGCTGCCATTCTCCACACTACGTGTCATCATCTCACTGAGCCCTCCCCAAACACCTGGTTCAGCTGAGCGTGAAACTTACATGCCCATTCGGTAAATACTCACTTCCTACCTCCCTCCACAGCAGGACTGTATCCCTTAGAGAGGTGAGTGGAACTTAGCTTTGGAATTTGGGGGTGGCAATATAACAGCACATAAATTTCATGCCTAAAAAGTATTACAGATGCCCACTCACCCATCTGGAAGTTTCTGAGCTCCACCATAAGAATGTCTCATTATCAAGGGTCTTCCAGCTTGGGTCCAAAGTAATCCACACACAGCAGATCCAAAACCTGGGCCCACAGCTCACCCTTCCACAACCTGAAGCATGCCCTAGCTGGCCCGCAGCCCTGGCAGAAAGAAAGATTGGGTGGTTGCTTATTATCCAAGGACACTAGATGTTACTAAGCATGAATTCTGCACATGGGGGAAATGAGGCTCAGAGAATCTAAGTAACTTACTTGAGGCCAGCCAGCATATAAATGGTAGAACTGCATCTTTCAGACCCTTGAGCCAAGGTTCTGACTCATTGCACTTCCCTGCTCTCATTGCTCGGGAATGTGTATTTGGTGTTAAGGTGTGTGGGAGGAAGACAGTCATAAAAAGCAAGTTGACTCTAGACCTGGCCAGGTGAGGGTCAGGGAGAAGCCAGAGCAGGGTTCCCTGATTTTTATAGAGTGGCTTTACCCTCCATCCCCTGGGTGCTGCCCACACCAGTATCTTCCTATAAATGGGAGCCTGAGGCCATGAGGGATTTGAGAGACCCTGAACAGCATGAAGCAAGCATGGAGCACCCCACTCCAATGTGGCCTGACTAGCCACGTACTGACACTGCACCCCATGGGTCCCTGCAGAACAGTGGAATCCCGCCCTTCAGACTACAGTGGTAAACGACTACTTGAACGCTCTGAAACAAATTTTTTAAAGAGCATGGGGTGAGGAGAGGAGCCAGGCCAGCCACGCTTCTGGTTTTCATATGTTAGTCTTTAATCAGAATGACTTCTTTTATACAAAAGTGACATTTTGTTTTCAATTCCCATAGCTGCATCCTTCCCAGTTCACTTAGAGGTACATTATTTTTTTCCCCAACGGGCACTAGGATATCATCTGAGTCAGAGCTTCCTTTCTCTGTCAAGCAATAGAAATTAGTGAGGAAAATAACAAAGCAGCGGTTCATTACAAAGCAATCCTCCCCTAACATGCACACAGCCTCAGGGAATCCATATGAACAGCTATCCAGATCACTAGTCAGATCCTAAACTAGAGGGTGACCTGGGAATATGAGAAAAGGCCCAGTCTGATATACACAGAGACATCAGGGCTCTGTTCTGCTGGACTTAGTGTTCCGGCTCTGGCTCATGGTCCTTACGGCTCCAGGCACCATGACATCAATGGCACATTGGGCTCTTGGAAACCCCACCATGTCAGTGGAGTTCAGCCGAATAACACAGAAAGCTCCCTAGCAGAGATATGGAAAGAAGGAGCATTACACTTCCTCATGCGGGAAGTCCAGGAAGGAAGCGTGGCTGGGAAGATGGCTCTGTCGGTAAAGCACTTGCCAGGTGTGAGGAGCTGGGTTCACATCACCAACATCCACATACATGAGAGGCTTATAGAGCAACCTGTAAGCCCAGCAGTTGGGAGACTGGGAGATGGAAGCAGTGAATCCCTGGGGCAAGCTGGCTGGCTAGACTAGCCAAGTCAGCAAGCTCTGGGTTCAAATGAGAGACCCTGCCTCCATAAATAAGGTGGAGCACAACCAAAGACACTGCACTTCAACCTCTGGTCTCCACATGAACATACACACACAAGACAGACAAAGATGGAGGAAATCCAGTGATTTGGTTTATGGTGTTGGTAAGCAAATAAATGTATCAATGCAAAGTTCATGCAATTCTCATAGCCTTGGCTCCATGGTCACAAGATGACTGCTTCAGTTCCAGTCCTTTCCCTGGCACTCCAGAAGGAAAAAAGAATGGGAGCAGGAAGAGAGGGAAAAGATGTCTATATTAAGAAGGAAAAATATTCTCCAAATTCCCAGACTGCTAATTGCATGTCACTAACCAGCACTCAGTCACGTGGCCTCAGAGCTGCAGAGAAGCTAGGTGCCATTGGTAGATGAGCACACGTGTCAGCAGATGAACATGTGAGGCAGTCAGGGTTAAAGGTCATCCTGAGGCAGCTGGGAGTCACCAGCAAACACAGCTACCAAACCAACCTGTCCAGAATGGCTGCGGGCCTCACCGTGATGCTAAATCCAGCTTGGCAGATGTTTTTAAGTTCTCCCCATCCCCTATAACCTTGGCCACTTTGCCTTCTTTATGATTCAGCATTGTTTTATTTTAAAAAATAATAATAATGAGGGCTGAAGAGATGGCTTAGTGGTTAAGGCGCCTGCCTGGTAAGCCTAAGAATGCTGGTTCCAGGCTGGAGAGATGGCTTAGTGGTTACGGCGCCTGCCTCCTAAGCCTAAGAACACTGGTTCCAATCTCTAGCAGTTCCAATCTCCAGGTCCCACGTTTAGCCAGATGCAAAGTGATGCAAGGGCGCAATGCCGCACTTGACCACAAGGGGGCGCACGCATCTGGATTCCGTTCGCAGCAGCTGAGAGGCTGCGGATGTGCCCATCTCTATCTGTCTTCCTCTCTCTCTCCAAAAAAAAAAAACAATGCCGGTTCCAATCTCCAGGTCCCACGGTTAGCCAGATGCAAAGTGACTCTAGGGCACAATGCTGCCCTTGCCCACAAGGGGGTGCACATGTCTGGAGTTCGTTCACAGCGGCTGAGAGGCTGCTGGCACACCCAGTCTCTATCTGTCTTCCTCTCCCTCTCACTCTATCTCTCTCTGTGTCTTTCTCCAAAAATAATAATAATAATAATGAAGAAGTGCAGGTTGACAGAAAACAATGAAGCATATATGTGGGTATGTGTGGAGACCAGAGGACAGCCTTGTAGATTGTTCTTCAGGTATGCTGTCCACTGCTTTGAGACAAGTTCTCTCACTGTTTCAACATTAGGCCTGACTGACTGACCTGTGAGTTCCGGGATCAATCGGTCTCCATCTCCCCAGTGCCATGATTACAGCCACCACATCCAGCATTTTCATAGGCACTGGCGAGCCAACTTGGGTTCTCATGCTTAAGAGGCAGTTTACCAACCGACCAACCTATCCCCCAGCATCGTGAAGCTGCACCTTTGAGCATCCGGGATCTTCAGCCAGTTGGACGTTCGGAAGGAACGCAGGCTTTGGAGTTTCACGATGACAACATTTGATTTTAATAGTAAGTGACTTTCATGTGGGGGCTAAGCCATTAATAGAATTAACCAAATGAGAGCGGCACACACAAAAGGGGAAGGATGTGATCCCAAAGGTAAGCACACAAATTGCGGTCCTCAGAGTGGCAGATTTCTCTGGATTATCTAGAGGAGGTTTTTCAGAAGCCAAAGCAAATTGGCTTAACATAGCTTCCCTAAATCTCCATGAACACTTTGATGCTGCAGAATAAAGATTTCAACATGCAAATGACTGCAAATGGTCATGCCCAGTACAAGCAAGGGGAGGAGGCTGCCAATTGCCCGAAGAAAGAGCAGAAGGTGGGAATCGATGGAGAGTAACATCCCCTACTGCAAAGGAGGAGAGCCAGCGTCAGGACCACCACTTAATGAGCAGGAAGAAGGAGGCAGTGTCTCCTCCACGTGTGACTCTCCCCACTCCCAGGAGATGATTTCACGCGTACTGAAGATACAGACATTTGTCATGCTCCCAGTGAAACATGTTGACAGGTTCAGTCTTAGGTGAATGCCAGCTCCCCCACAAGGGCTGAGTTTTCTCCATTTTCTATGATCTCTGGAAAAGATCCTGCAAGAAAGACTCACTCTGCTGCACAAGACAGAGTGGCACCAAGGGACTGTGTGGCACGATGGCCTCCTTTGTTAATGGAAAGAAACCCTAAACCTCACTGCGTTTCAGTCATCTGCACAAGCTCAGCTCTCTGTCTATGAGCTTATTTGTAAGGTAGGCATGCGGTTGATTTCTGCCTTTGAATCCCAGGATTCCCTGTCTTGTCTGTCAATTTCTCTGCTGCCTGTATTATGTAATACAGATACAAAATTATTCGAAACAAAAGGGAACAGGCAAGGTGTGCTGAATTCCCAGGATAACCTGGAATAAGTCACCACAAACTGGGTGTTTTAAAACAACAAATTTCCCCTCTCACAGGTCCAAAGGCAGAACCAAGTTTGAAGGCTCTTGGAGAAAATCTGACCTCTTCCTACTGTGTGATGGCTCTCTCTGAAACCCTTGGCACCTCTGAGTTGGTGACAGTGATAATTCTGCTACCATCTTCATGTGGCCACATGTCCTGTGTGTGTATCTCTAGCCCTGAAAGGACACTTTGGATTAGGACCATCTGATCCAGCTGGCTTCACTTTTAGCCTGGTAACACCTACAAACACCTTATTGCTAAGGAGGATAATATCTCCCAGTACAGGAGGGTAAGGCCTTGGCATAAGTTGGGGTTTGGGAGCACAGTTCAATGTACAGTACAAGATAATCTAAAATTTTAAGTAATTTTTTTTCAATTCTAGGGGCTAACTTGATTTTTCCTCCCTTCATAAAAGGACAAAGGAAACCCAAGCTGCCGTGATAATACTCCGCAACCCTCCTCATCACTTTAATGTGATTAAACACACCAATCCTGAAGGCTGCGAAGTGCTCTGGACATAAACTCAGATTACGCAGAAAGACCTGAGGTCTGGTATCATCTTTGTCCCGGGCTGCTATGAAGTCTGAGGAATGTCATTTCACCTCCCTAAGCCTTGGAGTGAGACCTAAACGACGGAGCTTGGAAAGGACCGGTGCTTCTTGGAGTAGGACACCATGGGTCGTGGAGGTAGCTGTACTCAGAATCACCACTGAAGAAACCGTCCCCAGCCACACCGTACAACCTTACTCTGAGGTCTAAGGTGACTTCCACGGGACAACAAAAGCACTGTGAAATGGTTTCCCAGCTCAGTCTCATTTATTGGTTGTCTTGTGTCTGTAGAGCTGTTAATTCTGTTGGTCTAAGCCAGGCTTTGCTGATCTTGGCCAAATTTACTTCTACAGCTGGAAGAGGGACTAGGAATGGCTGGTCACGTGTCTGGACATGGGTTTGCAATTGGCTGGAACGATGGGTGCCTAGATCATCCAGAAGGCTAGTCTGGGCCAGGTCACGTGCTGGCCAGATGTTCTAAGAGCAGCAACAGGAGAGCCCAGTGTGCAAGCACTTTTTCAAGTCACTGCCAGCATGACATTTGCTACTGCTTATTAGCCAAAGCGGGTTGCACGACTAAGACACACTGGGTGTGGAAGAGGACTACCCGAGAGCATGGGTACAGGCAAGCATGCACAGGTTGAGGGCAGTGGTCCACCCAGGCCTAGTGTGTCATTCACATCTCTCCAGTCCGTGCTAATTTCCCTCCTTAGCAAGCCAAATGCAGATCTCAGGTTCAGAGAATCAGTATCTAGTAGAAGTTAACAGTATTATTTTCAGATGCTTTTATTCTATGACAATCTTATTTTTATGCAACACACCTTTTATTTGTAATAATAATATAAAGTTTCCTTTCAAAATAGATTCAGGATTTTTTTTTCACATAAGTTGTTTTCAAGAAAGCAAGTATATAAAGGCTGGAGAGGTGGCTCGGGAGTTAATGGTGCTTGCTTGCAAAGCCTAATAGTCTGGGGTCACTCCCTCAGTACCTATATAAAGCCAGATGCACAAAGTGCTGCATGTGTCTGAAGCTCATTTTCAGAGGAAAGAGGTTCTGACATACTAAAACTCACTCTCTTCTCTCTCTTTAAAGTAAATGAATAAAAATATTTTAAAGTATTTGCTTTATTTTGTAAGGAGAGAGAGAGAGAGAGAGACTCTGTGTGTGTGTGTGTGTGTGTGTGTGTGTGTGTGTGTGTGTGTGTGTGTGTCAGAGAGAGAGTGGAGGCACTCCAGGGCCTTCTGCCACTGGAAAAAAATCTCCATGTATCACTTTGTGCATCTGGCTTTATATGGGAAATTGAACCAGGGCTATCAGGCTTTCATGTTTTGTAAGCAAGTGCCTTTAACCTCTGAGCCATCGCCATAGCTAATAAAAATAATTTTTAAAAAAGAAAGCAAGGGCTGGAGAGATGGCTTAGCAGATAAAGCGCTTGCCTGGAAAGCCTAAGGACCAATGTTCTACTCTCCAGGTCCCACATAAGCCAAACACACAAGGTGATACAAGCCATAAGGTCGCACAGACATGTCTGGAGTTTCATCACAGTGGTCGGAGGCCCTGGCATGGCAATTCTCTACCTCTCTTTCTCTCTCTCATTAAAAAAAATACCAAAAAAAGCAAGTAAATAATAATGCCATTGACAAACATACACATGCGCAGCAAATAATGACTAGAGTTTGGAAAAGTCAGTTCATAAATCCTACATAGACTTGCAGTGCCATTTCCCTTCCCTCCACGTGAAGATACCTTAATTTCACCATCTTCTCCCTTCTGTGTATAATCAAGAGTTGCACTTGGAAAATACAATGCCAGTTTCATAGTCGTAGTGAAAGCAAATGACAACAAAAGCCTAAAAGAAAATACCAGCTGGGGCAGCTAAGCCCTAAGACAATAGAATAGTAACTACCACTGCAGCATGCAGTCCTAACCAAATGAAAACAAGAAAACAAAGCCGTGGTCAACAAAATCCCCAGATAACCCAACATCTGCAGATGAGGACCCAGAACAGTCACATCAGAAGAAGCATCAGGTCAGGGATTTGCTAGGACCCTGCATGCCGTGAATAAGTTAGCTGGTTATCCTGTCAGGCCCGTGCTAGCAGAATGCAGGAGACTCCCACGTCAGAGACAAAGGGCTCCGTCATGCAGAGCTCAGGGAGAAGCATGAGCGTCAAGGGGCTCGCTTTGTCTCCAAATCCCATCGGAGCAGGCTGTGAGCCCAGATGGAGGCTGTGCACACAGTGGGTTTGCAGCACAGGTGAGGGACGCTGACTTTAAGGAACACACTGATCTAATCAGTAGGCAATCTGTTCCAAACCCCAAGGTGCATTACTATATCGCTCAAGTCTGCTCATAGCAAACACAGTCCTAAAAAATGGCCAGGGGAAAAAAAAAGTGGCCGGAGCTCTACAGAGCTAAGGAGCATACTCAGCAAGAAGGGCAAGGAATCTCAGGGCCCAGACAATTCTGCTCCCAGCGATAGGAGTCCTTCACTGCTAAGCAAGCCGGTCATCTGCAGGAAGGGCAGGCCTGTGGTGGGTACGATCATTCTGAGACATAATGCACATCTATCTACCATTAGGAAGAAGCTAAACTCAATAAAGCATATCTAGGTGGTGTTTTTACTTTTCCTAGATCTCTGAAAGCTCACAGATAACCAGCATTTGTTAGTCACAGTCATAGCTTAGACATTCTGGAAGAGATTGTACAAGTGAATCCTTTTATATAGAAAAAATCACCTTCTAATGCACGCATTTGTGGGATAGTGTTTACACGGGCTTTTCTAAAGCAGTCCATCCCTATAGTGAGGCAGCCCTACGAGTTCTAATGAGTGGTAAACTATAAAGAGCAAATTTTTCTCAAGTGTCTGATTTGACCACATCCTTTTTTTATTAGTTATGTAGATAGTGTGTATAAAGTCATGCTGGTACCATCATTAACCTCCTCCCTGTCCTCCCCCCTGAGAAAGGACTCTCCTCATTGGGGAATGTGGGTCACGCATTGTGGGGGCAGCCATCTCTTATGGGGAAGAGGCAATGTCTCTGTGCATGATGTCCTAACTTGTGGCTCTAACAATCTTTCCGCCCCCTCTTCTGCAAATTTCCCTGAGCCATGATGGGTTCATTTTATGACCACATGCTTATAAATAGTCATTGATCAAATGGACCCCACCCCAGCTTCAAAACTGCATCTCACCCTGGCTTAGCAGTTAAGGCGCTTGCCTTTGAAGCCTCAGGACCCAGGTTTGAATCCCCAGAACCCACATAAGCCAGACACACAAGGGGACTCATGCACACAAGGTGGCACATGCATCTAGAGTTTGATTGCAGTGGCTAGAGGCCCTGGCACACCAATTTTTTCCTTCCCTACCTCCCCCTCCCCCAATAAAGAAAAAAAAAAAACTGCATCTCACTTCCTTTTTAAAACTTTCCCAGGGCCCACGAAATGGTAAGTGGGCAAAGTCCTCACAAGTATGAGGACCAGAATTTGATTCTGAGTCGTGAACATAAAAAAAATATGCCAGGCATGAGCTGGAGAGATGACTCAGTAGATAAAGCACTTGATGCACAAGTATGAGTACCTGAATTTGGATCCACAGATCCCATGTAAAGCTGGACACTGGAGCCCTAGTGTCTGTCATCCCAGCACACCTATGGCAAGAAGGTAGGAAGAGACAGGAGAATCACCTGGAATCTCATGGTCCAGCAAACATGGCAGTGAGCAACACAAACAAAAGAATCTCCCTCAAACAAGGGAGAAGCTGAGGAGCAACGCCAGAAGTTGTGCACTGATGTTCACATGTGTGCTGTACACACACACACACACACACACACACACACACACACATCCTGGCATAACATCATACATGCAATCCCAGCACTGAGGAGGAGGAGGAGACAGGAGGACCACTGGAGCTAGCTGGTCTAGCCTAATAGGTGAGCTCTAGACCAATGACAGACAGTCTCAAAAATAGGTAGACAGGGCTGGAGAGATGGCTCAGAGGTGAAGGAGCCTGACTGTGAAGCCTAGGAATGCCTGTTCGATTCTCCAGGTCCCATGTTTAGCCAGATGTAAAGTGATGCAAGGGCGCAATGCTGTGCTTGCCCACAAGAGGACACATGCATCTGGAATTCATTTACAGCAGCTGAGAAGCCGCTGGCATGCCCTCTCTCTCTCTCTCTCTCTCTCTCTGTCTGCATCTTCCTCTCTGTCTCTCTAAAAAAAAAAAAAAGAGGTAGACAGTATTAATGAGGAGGACACCTGAAGCTTTCCTCTAACCTCCACATGCATGTATGTGCACACATATGTGCCAACCCACATAAACACACACAAAGAAAATAGATGAGAAATGATGATATACAGATAGATGACAGATGATTGATTGATAGATAGATGATAGACAGATAAAACTTCTCACAATTATTTTTATATATGTGATAGACAAGATACTTCTTTAAGAGGGTGGCCTTATTTGTTGGGATTCAAAGCCAGAACACTAATGCAATTTCCCTACACATAAGCCTCTAATATTCCACACAGGCACAACGAGCAGGGATGTAGTTAAAGACCACCAGAATTTCTATTCTTTTTTCCAGTCTCTTTTTCCTACATATTCCTGACAAAGATTTCCTTCTCTCAGGCCTCTCCGTCCCCCAAGAATAGGTTGTTCTCTTACTGATAAGAATTTGGAAATCCCATCACTGTGGCTCAGAGCAATGTGGCAGACATACAGGACTTTCCAGGATGAAAAATGTCTGCTTTTCCCTTAACTAGATTACATTTCAGAAACGTATGAACCACAGTCAGCAGCAGTGAAGTCAGGTCAAAGTGACATAAAATATCACTTCCCTGCCAAACAAGAAAAACAAAACCACTAATAAAAAGAAAGAGAATTTGTAGCACCTGCCAATGATTCTTAATGGCCCTCTAGGAATCCACGGAGCAGAGCTAAGAACATGAGAAGTACAAAATAAATTTTGTTGAAAATAAGAATACACTGCTCAGTACAACCTAATGCCAGGTCTTATATTGGAATAACAGTTTCTGACTTATAAAATATATTTCCATGTGCAATTTCATTTGGCGCTCACTTGCAAGCCTGTGAGGAAGAGTAGGCAAAAATCCTGGGTTAAAAAACAAGTAGAAAAATTGATTTTCATTCATGAAGCATAAATTGACCCTTTCCTTTTGTGCCTTCCCTGACTTGGATCCATACCTGGACACCAGGAGGTGGCCGGAATGGGGATTGTTGCAGTTACCTTTTTGTTGCTGGTACCGACACCTGAACAGAACCAGCTCATGGGACGAAAGTGTTTATTTCAAGCATACAGATTCCAGGGGAAGAGCTTCATCATGGCAGAAAAATCTGGCTCACTTCATCATACATCCATACCAGAGAGATACTCAGCCAGCCAGCGCCAGCAAACAAGCGCTCACTCTGAACACACACCTAGGGCTGGACTCCACCACAAGGTCCATCCTTGGTGACACACTCCCTTCATCACGGCACCACCTACTAATTCTAAATGGGAAACTTAATCAAAAAATACCTAGAGCCCTTGCATTCAAATCACCCCAGAGATGGAACCGAAAGTATCAGTGCATTTCATCTTTACTCAGAGAAACTTCTCTTCGCAGATGGCAGTGACTAGTGAGGAGACTCAAAATTCATTCAAGTGCTGAGAATAAGTGATACTTGGGTGCTCAGCACTGAATGAGCCATCTTTATCACACTCTCCAATGACCAATGAGGGGGTGGAAAGAATGTCAGAGCCAGAAGATGGAAAGGAGGGCTTTGGAGTGCTTGTTCTGGACACAAAGTGGCCATTGCATTCATGACCCTATAGTAATTATCCTTACCTACACAAGACCTGCACAATATTGGGCCCACCAGCACTCCATCACAGATGATAAAGGAGGGCACACACACCCACATAAAAGAGATGTCAAAGTATAAGAGGGACTAGTAGAAGGGGGACAGGGCAGGGGGAGAAGACGAGGCAATGAGAGGGGATTATGATCAAAATATAGTATATAAATGTATGAAAATTATCAATAAAAATGTTTGAAAGGGAAAAAAAGATCAGCATATCATTCACTCTCCTCTCCACACGAAGCATGTGGATAGCCACTCAGCTGGTTGATATCCAAGGAAACAGAAGGGAGAATGGGAACTGTAGATGCATACCCAAGATTCTGGCCAGCACACATCTGCTCTATTATTTATTGCCTCAGCCAGCAGGGTTCCCCACCCACCACACCTACAGCTTTGCTCCAAAGGTTTGATCTGGTATTTTCTCTAAACAGCTTAATTTTGTTGTTGTTGTTTCTTCAAACACTTTGATTCTGTGCTTAGTTCCCGCTAGCATAAGCTATTTGCCTGCCATGTCTATGTTTGGGACACAACAACCGCAAGCCTGAGCCAGAGTTTGTCATGAGTGACATTCTCTTGAAACGACTTCTGGGCACTGTGCCTGAATGCGTCTACTTTCCTACCTTAAATTATCTCTCCTTCACTCCACTTCCTCATCCTCAAAAACAGCATATTTCAATGGTGTAGCGGTTATGTTTCGTAAAGCAACTTAGAGGTTCATATGAAAAGACATGTGGATGCAATGACAATGACATCTAGGAATTGATGTGAAATCATCTAGTAGTAAGCTCAGCCTGGGTATGGATTCACCAAGATGGTATGAGACTGGCCACAGACGATATGCACAGGGTTGTGAATCGCTGCCTTACAGCAAAGCTTGGTTTAAGAGCCCTGAATTTTGAATTTCATGTAATTTCACACGAAGTTATTCTCTTATAGCATTGGTGGTTAAAAGTCAAACATGGGTTCGAAATATTAGAACTGAGGTGCTAGGGAAGGCCACTCTTGTCTTCTTCCAGCATCCAGGGCTATGGACACCTGTGACAATACCATGCCACTTTCTATCGCTGCTCTCACATCTCTTTCTCTGACTCTCTTGCCTCCCTGTTTGACTTATAATGACCCCTGTGCCTACACTGGACACAGTAAAAGTCAAGTTAACTTCCTCATCTCAGTCCTATTGGCAAAGTCACTTTTGCCATGTAAAATAACATACCCACAGGTTTCTGGGATTAGGGTAGCTTAGACATCTCGCAGGGAGCAGCTATTATTTGGCCAACTACACACGCGCTCAGCCTCTCACATATCAGACCATGCAAAAGAAGGTGCCACCATTAGCATGTGGCCCTGGTATCCATGCAGAATGAATACCATGCTTCTCCTCTCTGCTTACTGCCTGCTAGAAGAGCACCCCACTCACAACAAGGGGAAACTGAGGTCAATATTTGTCCAACATCATCCCTCTAATCTCGCCCAGTGAATCATAGCCACTAAATTAGACACCCCTCCGTAAGTGAGTGACACGAATGAAAATGGCTCCTGCAGCTTTGAAAACGCTCTCACTTCTGGCCCTGTTTTCCTCAAGTTATTTTTAAAATTACACAAATTCTTCTCAAAGGCATACCAGAAATTTGCTTTTAGCTTCTTATTTATGCGCAGCACAGACAATTGCATTATACCTAAGAGAATTAATGTGATTTAATTATATCATATTTGGGGGTAGTTTAACATCAAACTTCTTTTGTAAAAGAAATTATTTCTTGGTGAAGTTAAACTCAGTTATTGTGCTCATTCTTTATTCATTAAACTCATTAAAATCAGTGAGAATTGCTTATAAATAACTATACTATTGATTCAAAATCTAGTAGATAAATGAGGATATTCAAATACTACAAAAGCATAATGCTTCCTAATGACTTTCTTGGGAACATATATATTGGAAATATATGTACAGAATGCTATTGCGAAAACACATAGACATCATTTGAAAGTGTCCCCCTCACCCCCCGCTTCTTGCAAAGAAAAGATGAACAATCAATGGACTATGGTCTCTCTCGGGAAGCTTCTAAAAAAGAGAAAAGAAAAAATAAGGAAAGGGGGAAAAGCTAAATCCAGGGCCATCGCATATGTTTGGACAGTTTATTCACCATTCTCCAAAAGAGGGAAGGGGGTTGCTATCTAGTCTCTGCTCGGTTCCCAAGCCTTGGGCTAGCAAAAGGAAGATAAATGTTCCTTAATTCACACAAGGTCACCTGAGGCTCCACTTAGGAGGGAAAGCCTTTTCTGCTCTGCACGGGCACCCCGTTGGGCAGCAGAGGCTGTGGCAGAGCTTGAGCAAGAAATGAAATAACTGCAAGTGCAAGAGGGACAGTAGACTCCACGTGAGAGCCGAACGAAAAACCAGAAAGGTGTGGGCTTCCAATCAGCATCTACTGGTGTACACAGTTCCCACGACCACTTTGCTAGGTCAGAGGAGCTAACTGCATTCTATAAGTGCAATATGTGAGCCGTTAAGACACGTGCCAAAAAGCCACCTGCTTGGTAACAGACAAACCATTCAGATCTTGGTGCATCTGTATGCAGTGTCCTCCACTGTCCAGTCCTACACATAGTCTCTTGCACTCTGGCCAGGCGAGTGTTATCTTCCATCGATGTTTAGTCTTTTATTTTTTCCGCCATAACAAAATGCCTAAGGAACACTAATTTATTCTTATGTTCCTGGAGGTTGCAAAGACCAAAATTGAGGTGCTGACAGATTGGGGTGTCTGGTGAAGACCTGCTCTTTACTTCCAAGATGGTACCTTGTGCCACATCTCCCAAAGGAGATGAACTCTGGATCCTCACACAGAGGAAGAGTGGAAGAGGGGAAAGGCTGAGCTCGTTCCTTCCAGCCCTTCCATGAGGCATTCATTTACCAGGAGGGAACCCTCATGACATCATCACTTCCTTAAAGGCCCGACCTCTTAACATCATCGCAGTAGGGTATAGATCTCAACACGTGGGTTTAGAGGAACACATTCAGATGATAGCAGGTACTCCCTGATGTCTTCTCTTGTCTTCCTCCCATCTCAAAGAAAGGAGGTCCTTTCCCTAGAAGTTAAGTGATTTGTTATAGCCATGAAATATAAAAAGAGACATATGTCACATCCAGTCAAAAGCCTTTAAAGCCAGTGGGTGATTTTCCCTTCTCTTCCCCATCACAGTGATCAGAAATATTCCAGGTAATGAGGCATCCTTGAAGGAGTAAATGTAGAATAGATTCCTGAATCATTACAGCTCAAGTGAAAAATAAACTTTGGTCAATTTAAGCCACTAAGATTTCTTTGTTACTGAAGCAGAACCTGCTCCATCCTGACTGATGCAGCTACAAGAACATTTCCTTCACTTCTACAAGTTGGTCAATTGTCTTACCCAGTGTGAGTGAGCCACACAAATTCTTCCCATTTCCCACTTGCTAAAATCCTGCCTATGTTTCAGGTGTCAACTAAAATATCACCTCAAAAAAATCTTGCCTTAACTTTTCCCAATTGTATTAATCCTTACCCTTTGTAATTATGATCATACTTATAACCAACAGCATATAAATAAAAATTCAGCTATTTCACATGTAAGATGTATACATTTTCTTGTATGCTATTTTGACAAGTGCATGTTTTAACTAAAGAAAGAATCAGTCTTTTGTGGGCAGAGATTACATTTTTCTGAAGCATATATTAGAGAGGCCAGACCTTGGCAAGTAGAGCATAGATACCAAAAAAAATAGTTAGGCAGTATAACTCTCCCCAACCCAACATAGAAGAAATGTATGTTGTAGGGGGAAGATAAGACAAAGAAGCAGTAACACTCCATACCTTGGCAGATTGGAACAGCAGAGGAAGGAAAGAGTTAACATTCAGTAGACTATAGCCTGAGACAGCTCACATCATTGGAGGCTATATTACTCATTTATATAAAAGAGTTAATTATACATCTTGGAAATTCTATTCATGCCAAATCTCCTTTTAGGGTTAAGTCATGCATGATCCATTTATATTCAGGCATCAGCCTGACAGAGTCTTGTTCTGTAGGGCTGTCTTACACGCCTGCCCTAAAGATCCACAGGGGCTTTAGGAAGCTACGTTCGTGCTAGAACATTTTGCTGAGAAGATGACCTACACTGCAAGACTTTATATAACCAAAGGCAGGGCATAAATATTTTATAGCATGGAGTTCATGAAAACACATCTTCATTTCTGTAATGTGCTATCTCAGGACATATCGCTGGGGGGAAAGGACTTGCCTGAAAGATTCAAAGGCTCCAATTTGCCATAGCTCATTAGGACACCCTGGAGAACAAGCCCAACAAATACCTCTAGTTCCCTGCCGCTCATGGGCTAGTTAGCATGAACTGACCACACAAAAGCAAACTTTTCCACCTCCCGAAAAAGCCACCTTGTGTTTGCAAAGCACATTTAACAAAGCATCAAACAGTGTCAGCCAGAAGGAACCTCTAAGAGATCCCTTTCCTACATGTGAGGAAAGGCGGCCTGGAGAAGTGATATAAATTCCCCAAAGCCATGCAGAGAGCTAAGGTGAGTCGCAGTTAGTCCTCCCCTGTCCCTGACATAACCACGAAGTAAAAAGCCTTGAGGAAAGTGAGAAGTATGAGCTCGTCCACTGATCAGACTCACATTCCCAACTTAGAAATGGATGCTTGTGTCGTCACTGAGCTTTCAGTGGGTGTTCCTGTGCTTAAATACCTGAATATCTTCAAGTTTCTCATGGATGAAAATATGTTTTCATCAAAGCCAAGCTTTGGGCTGGGGAGATGGCTTGCCTC
Organism: Orientallactaga sibirica; assembly: GCA_036365145.1. Taxonomy (NCBI): domain Eukaryota; kingdom Metazoa; phylum Chordata; class Mammalia; order Rodentia; family Dipodidae; genus Orientallactaga; species Orientallactaga sibirica. Next base: position 1,634,135 of record JAEOAD010000044.1, on the reverse strand, counting down.
ACAACACGAGGACCTCAGTTCAGATTCTCAGAATGCACGTGAAGATGCTGCACATCCAGGTGCACACCTGTGACCCCAGCCATAGGGAAGCAGAGGTAGAAAGATTCTGGAGCTCACTGGCCAGCTCAGCGAGAGACCTCAAAAAAGATGGGCAGAGGGGCTGGAGAGATGGCTTAGTGGTTAAGGCTTTTGCCTGCGAAGCCAAAGGATCCCGGTTCGATTCTCCAGGACCCAAGTAAGCCAGAGGCATGAGGGGCACATGCATCTGGAGTTCGTTTGCAGTGGCTAGAGGCCCTGGCATGCCTGTTCTCTCTCTGTGTCTGCCTCTCTTCTCTCTCTCTCTCTCTCTCTCTCTCTCTCTCTCTCTGTCTGTCTGCTTGCAAATAAATAAAGTAAAATAAATTGAAAAAAAAAGTGGACAGAGTTCCTAAGGCACATTACCTATGATTGTCACCTAGCCTCCACATGCATTTGCACATGCCCACATGGGCACCCACACACATGAACACACACATACATGCCTTAAAAAACAGCCAAGCCTCACTAGAACCCCTCTTCTGATGCCCAGATACCAACATCTCCTACCTTTAATGTTTCAGTGAGAAAATTATCTCCCAGTAATTTTCTGTGGAGATGAAGGGCAAGCCTCAGCATAAATTCCTTTTTTTTACTCCATTTTTTCCTCTTTACTCATCTCCCATTTTGCTCAAAAGTGGTTCTGTCCACCCAGATCTCTTGAGCCAAGATGTCACTACACTGCAAAAATTAAACCCTGAAATAAACAGCAAGTCCTCAACTTAGAAGTTACCTTCCGATTCAGAAAGTTCTTCAACTCCTTCACACAACAAATAGAGGGCTTCTTAGTCGTGAGTCGCCTGTGGGCCCAACAATGGCTTTGGTGTCCCTTTGTCAAACCAAAGCATGCACAGAAAGGACTGACTTTTCTGCTCTCCCTCTGAGGTTTCTTTTGTGCTACCCCACTGAGGAATACAGCTCTGAGGGAATCATTACATAACTCTGTTCTTAAATGGTCCTTCAAAATGTGATTGCAGTTGTTCAGAGAGGAAAGAAAAGAGAGGCCCCTTCAGAAGCAAGCTCAGGTAGAGGCCCACTGGCTGGAAGCTGAACTCTTGGAGTGGCTCAGCCATGCCACTGCTGGCATCAGGAACAGTAGTCAAGTGGTCAAAAGGAAGCTGCCAGAGAAATGCTAATTTAGAACAAAGAATTCAAGAGTATCACTGTGCTATAACCATCTACTCAGTGTAATCCATCTGCTACAATTTGGATGTGGTTTGTTCCCCAGAGGTTCGTGTTGTTATGTCCAGGTCATGTTCATGTTGAAAGCTTGATCCCCAGTGTGGTGGTTTGAATGTAAATGGCCCTATAACCTCAGATATGTGTGTGTGTGTGTGTGTGTGTGTGTGTGTGTGTGTGTGTGTGTGTGTGTGTATTGGTGTTTTCAAGGTAGGGTCTCACTCTAGCCCAGGCTGACCTGGAATTCACTATGTCGTCTCAGGGTAGACTCAAACTCATGGCAATCCTCCTACCTCTGCCTCCCAAGTGCTGGGATTAAATGCGTGCACCACCACGCCTGACTTGCCTCAGATATTTTCGATTAAGCTTCCTACTTAGTCTTTAGCAGGTGGAGCCCTGCTGGAGTGGGTGTGTTGCTGGGGGGTGGATCTTGAGTGCAGCCCTAAAAGGTATGTAGGGAGCCAGCTTGAACCCTGAATGTTCACTGTTCTCCCTCTGTGCTATAGATGTATGATGACATGATGAAATTTCCCCTGGAATCTGTAAGGCTGAAATCAACCCTTTCCTCCCCAAAGCTGATTTTGGTTGGGTGTTTGTCCAGCAATGTGAAGGTAACTGCAATGGGTGGACTTGAGGTGGTGGGACCTTTAATAGGGAGGGCCTAAGACAAGCAGATCATGGAGCCCACCACCATGGGCAGGGTAATGTGTCTCCCAGGGGTGGGCAGGGCTGGTGGGAGTAGATTTGTCTCCTTGAGAGCAGATTGCTATGAAAGAGTGAGCCTGACCTCACCCTGGTCTCTTCCTTCCTTCCATGTACACATGCCCCTTCTGCACACAGCCCTTTCCATTTCTCCACCACATTGTGACAGAGCCAGCGCCATGTTTGTTGGACTCCCTGCTACCAGAAGCATACACCAGAATAACCTCTTCTTTGTAACCTTTATGTGTGTGTGCATACGTGCACACATGTACCACAGCATGCATGTGGAGTTCAGAGAACCACTTTCAGGCCAGTCCTCTCTCTTCTCACCTCATTTTGAGGCACTGTCTCTCTCTCTCTACTTCTCACCTACTGTACTTCTTTGCTGCCCATATCATGAACTTCCAGGATATTCTCACTTGTGTTCACCTTCCATCTGGTTTTCAGAGTGCCAGGACTGCTGAAACCCCCCACGGTTTCTAGCTTTTCATGTGGGATCTGAGGATTGAATTCAAATACTCTGGCTTGAGTGGTGAGTGCTTCATTCATACAGCCATCTTCCTAGCTCTCCTTTCCTTATAACATGACCTAGCCTTGGTTATTTTGTTATGGCAATATAAGCAGACTAATATATACTCCTGAAGCCTGGTTATAAAATAGGAAAAGAACTGAGAAAAAGCAAAACTCATAGCAGCAACAGCAAGCATGACCCATCTAATGCCAGAATCCATCTCTGCAAGAATATTTTCTTAAAAATTTAGAAATCTCACTTTTTATTTTTATTTATTTATTTATTTGAACAAGTGTCTGCAAATGAACACCAAACATTTGCACCACTTTTTGCATCTGGATTATGAGGGTGGCTTGGTAACTGAACCCCGGGTTCAGCAGGCTTTGCAAACAAGCTCCTTTAACCCCGAGCCATCTTCGCAGCCCTCAGGATTCAGTCTTCACTATATAGTAAGTTCACTAAGATAGACCCCTGCATTTCATGTTATACCATATGCGGATATGCTGGGTTCCTCTCTACATAACAAAAGGCTTCAGAGACTAGAAGGGAGAGGCTGCTAGGAAGGCTACAGCTTGACGTCATACCTTACCCCTTCCCCTGCCACACACATATTCTCATTCTCCCCCTCCCTCCCGCTTTCTCTCTCTCTTTTCTCTGAAATCAAGGCTGTATGTGGCCTAGAAATCTGTATAGATTCTGTTCCTTCTCAGTGTGACTTCCTCATTGTATTCTATAGCCCTTTCAAACACAGTGACTTTCCTTGCTCCACCCCTTCAAAAAAAACCGAGATTTTCTATATGCCCTTGAAATTCTACAAGAGCTCCCTGCAGAACTTGGCATCCAGGAAATGTAAACTCCACAGGAAAAGTCATGCTTTGGAGGCAAGCAGAGCAGAGAAGGGGCACCTGAACAGAACATTCCAGAAATTGCCGTTCCACTGCCCACTTTGAAACTTAGGCAGTGAACTCAGAGAATTCCTGCAGCTGAAGTTGCCTGTTAGATTTGGTGATTCCCAGATCTCTGTGCTTCCACGTGCCTTCACTCCAAAAAAAATGAGGAACAGTTACCACCAGCCAGAGGACAGAGAAAAGGTCCAAGGGCAGAGAAATTGACCAACACTTTCTATGGTAATTACACAACTCTTGTGTCATGCAAAGAATAAGGAAACAAATATCCTAGTGCTGATGGAGAAAAGCAGGCAGACAACAGAAAGGAGACAAGGTTTTGAAGACCAACAGATAGAATGTATTTCTGAAAACTATTTTGTCTAGGAATATAGAAGAAAGGCTGAAACTAAAACAGGTATAAGACAATGCTTGTGTTAAAAGACAACATGCAGGGCTGGAGAGATGACTCAGCAGTTACGGTGCTTACCTGCAAAGCCTGTGGACCCAGGTTTGATTCCCCAGGACCCACATAAAGCTAGGTACACAAGGTGGTGCATGAAGAGTTCATTTGCAGTGGCTAGAGGCCCTGACACACCCATTCTCTCTCTTTTTGTTTTATCTCTCTCTTTCATAAATAATTTTTTTTTCAAAAGACAGCATGCAGAGAAGATGGCAGGATAATAGGAAAAAAAGACTGGTGAGATAAGGAAGGACTGTTCCATTCTTTGTGACAGTGATAAAAATCCTATGATGAAATAATAAAATAAAAAGTCATGACGTGCAGAATGGACCTTCCAGGCTCCCTCAACTTAGTGGGAAGAAAGTAAAGTAATGAAAGTTACCATAGGAGGAAAAATGGAAGAAAACTACAAAACAAAGAGTAAATGTGGATAATTAAAGTTTATTAAGAAAATACCAGAATAGGAAAACAAAAGCAATAACCAAAGGCAAGGGAAACTACCGTGAGCTGAACAAATATATGAATATTGCTGTTTGAAAAGTTTCATCACAAACTAGAAAAGAAAATCAATGAAAAGGAACAATTCACCTAAATCAATTCTTGTAATTTTTGAGAAATACATAAACCAAGAAAATCGCCTTCAAACGTACAAATAAGAAACAAAGGTAGCCTATGAAAAAAAATTATTGCATATGTTTCAGACTTCTCTAACACTAATTATCAGAAAATAATTATGTAGACTCTAGAGGTTTTTTTTTTCAATAGACCATTTGTCTTCTCCGGGCAAATGTAACATAAAACCATTCTCAGATATATAAGTGCTAAAGTTTATGTTACTAATCTATCTTTCCTTCAAAAAAGTCATGTGGTAAAGTGCAATCAACCAAGATAAACTAAATAAAATTAAGGTTTCTAAGAATGAAAAAGTCAAGATACAAAACAACTGGTATTTATACACCAAAACAAGAGACAAATTTAAATAACTATTGTAAACCTATTCAGATTTATGTTACATTCATAACAATGATGCAAACATCAAAGTTTATTCTTGAGTTCAATAATACCATATAATAATATGTATGAACTTGGAGTGAGTCAGATTGTCAAACCAAGATCAAATAAACAAAATTAGGGAAGAGAAAGAGAGGAATGCTAATTTTCAAATCTGAATTAGAAACAAGTGAAATGTAAGGGTTTGACTGAAATTTTGCAGTTAAATGAAGACAAGCTAAAGAATGATTTTATGAACATGAACAACTCACCACATACATATGGGTTAAAAATAATATTTATATTTCTTCCACTTGCTTTTTAGCATGTAGGTAGAGTTTGTTCCAAAAGACACTGAAATATAAACACCATAAATATAAGTCAGTCTTATGAGGCCAAGGGGTCAGCAAGTGGGTTCTTTTTGTTTGTTTGGCTTTTATTTTGTTTTGTTTTTGCTTTTTCTTATTTTCTATAAAAGACCAAACACAGTAATAAATATTTGAAGCCTTTGAGGTTACAGGATCTCTGTTGTAACTACTCAGCTTTGCCATGGTAGTACAAATGAACCAGAAAATATGTAAGCAAGTAAGTGTGGCTGTATCCCAATAAAACTTTATTTACAGAGCTGGGATGCAGCTCAGTTCGTAGAGTGCTTACTTAGCATACACAGAGCCCTGAGTTTGATCTCTGGCACCACATAAAACTAAGCATTGTGAGGCTGGGAAGGTGGAGGCAGGAGATTCAGAAGTTTATGGTCATCCTGGGCTACATAGCAAGTTCAAAGCCAGTCTAGGCTACATAAGACCCTGTCTCAAAAAAAAAAAAAAAAAAAAACCTGGCTTAGGTTCATAATTTGACAACTCTTTTTCAAAATATATTTTATTTATTTGAGAGAGAGAAAGAGGCAGAGAAAGAGAGAGAGAGAATGGGTGCTCCAGGGCCTCCAGACACTGCAAACAAACTCCAGAAGTATGCACACCCTTGTGCATCTTACGTGAGTCCTGGAGAGTCGAACCTGGATCCTTTGATTTTGCAGCCAAATGTCTTAACCACTAAGCCATCTCTCCAGCTCCATAATTTGACAACTCTTAATATGCATCAATAGCTAATACTTAAGAGTTAGTAATTATCTAAGTGTCCTGCTTTTCTGTTTCTGTAATTGTTTAGAACAAATCACACATGTCTAGGTCCGGGCTGTCTTTTCAAGTTTTGGTCACAAAAGATATTATGTATATGTATGCCATCTCATCCAACAGCCACACATGGTGGGAGCCCTTGAACTGTGGTTAATACAAGAGAGGAAGCTGATGCCACTTATTCTAATGAATTTAAGTTTAAATAGCCACACGTGAGCCATATTGAACAGCGCAGGTCTAGATCACAGGCTTTGTCTACACTTTCATCATCCTCTCTTAGGGGAGAACAATGTTTTATCACTTCATTTCAGACTCATAACTTCTCAATTCTTATCAATCACTACCTTATTAAGAAGGCTCATCATTTTAAAAATTTAAAAATTTTTAAATAGGGCTGGAGAGATGGCTTAGTGGTTAAGGCACTTGCCTGCAAAGCCTAAGGAACCATTTCAACTCTCCAGATCCCATGTAAGCCAGACACACAAAGGTGAGGCAAGCTCAAGGTAGCACATGCCCACTAGGTGGCACAAGCATCTGGAGTTCAATTTCAGTTTCTCATCCTTTCTCTCTCTCTCTCTCTAAAAGAAAAAGAAAGAAGGCTCATCATGAGGGTTCTCTGAAAAAAAATACTTCATCTACATAATTGCACAGTCATCCAATGGTGTTTACTCAGCCCCTACCATGAGCAGAGCTCTGGGGAATCTGGGGGAACAGTGCTGAGTAGGTTGCCAGGGTCCTCGTCCTCACGTTTTGTTCTTTGTCCATTTTCTGTTGCTATCATGAGATGCCTAATACTAATTTGTAAACAATAAAAGTTAGTTTGGCTCACAGTGATGGGACCTGGGAAGTTGTGCGTGGTGCTAGGCATCTGGCGAAAGCTCCCTCGTTTGCATCAAAACATGCACAGAACAAGCGTGCTAGTTCATGTCTTTCTTCCTCTTCTTTCAAACACATTGATGCTACCATAGGTGCTCTCCTGTCCTGATTCCGTCTATTCCTGATTATCTCCCAGAAACCCCTCTTCCAAATGCATGTGAACTTAGAAACTAAGTTTCCAACATTCCAATCATAGTAGTTGTATACTACTAACAATGCTGATGAATGACATGTGTAAGAGACCCAAATATTCTACTGCTCGTGGAAGAAACAACTTAAATAGAACACAGTGAGAGATCATCATAAAAGGGTGAACAATGACAGGCAAGGCTATAATCAAGTTCAAATATATCGCTATAAAACTCTGGAGGCCAAACAAAACCTATCTGCAGTCAAGAGCCAGCCCACCAGCAAACACAGTAAGTAGCCACCCGACTCTCACCTTATTTAAACTTAGAGAATATAATTTTAGCCTCAAAAGCTGAGCCTCAGATGATTGAAAGAAAGTCACATATTTTTATCTTATGGAAACTGTGAATCTTTTCTTAAATATAATTTACATTACACTTTAAAAAGTATAAAATAAAACACCAAGATGTAGGGTGGTGTTAGGTGAGTGTCACAGATTGGATACACCCAGTGACCACGACCTCAGCTTAGATTTGGACAAGAGTTGGCAAACGATGGCCTGATGTCGATTTCTATATGGGCAGCAAGCACAAAAATAGTTGTCATATTTTGATATGGTTGGGAAAAATTTAAATAGCATTTCATTTCATATGAACTGTATATGAAATTCAAATTTCAATGTCCACAAATAAGATTGGGACATAGCCATCTTTATTCATTTGCATATTATCCATGGTTGCTTTCATGTGACCATAACAGAGCTGATTCAGTGTAAACTAGACCTTCTGAAGGGAAAAACCTAAAATGTATACTGTCTAACCTTTACAGAAGAAGGTCACCGACCTCTCCATTTCCAGTGCGCCAGAACATTCTCACATTGCCATTTTAAGTAAGTTCTATACCCTACATCCATCCCAAGCAACCAGTGATTGGTTTTCTGTTATGGTAGCTTAGGCTTAAGTTTACCTATTCTAGGATTTGGTATAAATAAAATCATAATGTGTGTGTCTCTCTCTGTGTAGGTGTGTGGGGGGGTGTGTCTTGTCTGGCTTCTATCACTCTCATAATGTTTGTGAAATACACCATGTTGATGCATGCCTCAGCAGTTTGCTCACTTTTAATATTTCATTTATTTATTTATTTATTTAAGAGAGAGAGAGAGAAAGAGGCAGATAGAGAAAAAGATAATGGGCATAGTACCCAGGCCTCTTGCCACTGCAAATGAACTCCAGAAGCACGTACTACCTGTGCATCTGGCTTTATGTGGATAATGGGGAATTGAACCTGGACCCTTTGGCTTTGCTGGCAAGCACCTGAACCACTATGCCATCTCTACAGCTGATTGCTCACTTTTATTGTTGAATAGTATTCCATTATGTGAATAAACCAAGGTTGTTTAGTGATTGGTGTGTTGACAGCTAGGTTGTTGCCAATCCTTAGCTATTATAAATAAAGCTGTTGCTACTGAAATCATGTAATAATCTTTTATGTAACAAAAGTCAGGAATAAGTCTCCAAGCTAAAAACTTAGTGAAACTTCTGGGCCATAGGCTTTACATGCACATTTAATTTCATAAGAAACTGGAAAATTCTCTGTGATGGGTAATCATGCTTATTTACTTGATTGGCTTGGGAGATGCCTGGAAGATTAGTAAAAGCACACTTCTGGGCATGTCTGTGAAGGTGTTTCTAGAGATGGTTGGCATGTAGGAAAGCCACTGGGAGGATATACTCCCTGAACATGGCTGGCACCAGCCAATAGCCCAGGGGCCTAGAAAATGCAGGAAGAAGCCCCACGACACAGGCTTGCTGTCTGTTCTCTCTGCTTCCGGGCTGCCATGAACTGAGCAGCCCCCTCCACCGCACACTCCCGCCTCCATAATGCTCTGCCTCGTCTCGGGCCCACAGCACTGCACACAAACAACCATGAGCTGAAACCAAGCCGTTTCCTTTGTCATGGTTTTCTTGTCTCAGCAGCAGTGTATGAGAGTTCCTCCAGCTCCTGGACCCCAGTTATCCTCCTGCCTCAGCCTCTAGGGTGGCTGAAACTGCAAATGCAAGTGCATACTGCCACACACAGCTTCCCAATGCTTAATTTAATCTGATCTTGTGGTTTATAAATTTCTTTAACATGGCTCAAAACCCATTTTGGAATACAGCCAGTGACAACAAAAGGGCAAAGGGATGAACCTGGTTGGCTTGACTGGTACGTGTCAGGACCTTGAAGTATAGAGAAGAGCAATGTCCCCATCCTCCAGGGAATACAGCCAATGATTCTAAGACAGGTGGGGGCTAATGTGCCAGCTCAGCCAATAAACTGCTTGACCTAAGTTCCTATTGCTAGCACCCACATTAAAGCACACATCTATAATCCTAACACCAGGGAGCAGGATATCTGGGGCTTGCTGGCTGGCTAGTCCAGCCAAATCAGTTCAATGAGAAACCCTGTCTCAAAGAATAAGGTGGAGAGTTACTAAGGAAGATACCCATCGTTGACCTCTGGTCTCCACATGCACCCGTACACACATGTACATCCACAACACACACACACAACAACAACAATAACAAAGACAGGGTGACAAGTGCAGCACGGGAGGAAGGAACAGCAAGGTGTGTGGGTGGCAATGGGCATGGAAACTCTGGAGTAAGATGACTCTTAGCTGAGCATTGACTGAAGAACGAATCAGAGTTAGCCAATGAGATGGAGCCCTCAGCATGCTATAGAAGTGGGCATGTCCCTGACTGTTTCAGAGCTAGGGAATGTCTGCCATAAGGGCACATGATGGGGTCTTGAAACACAGAATTTACCACAACTTGTACACAGACTGTGCACAACTAGGGAAGAGAGGGGGGGTAGCCTACATGAGCTCTACCATCCCAGTGCAACACACAGCCAAACCCAATGCAAGGGACAGGGAAAATCATTCCTGTGTTGTGACAGGAACTGCAAAGTCAAAAGGTAAAGGATGTGGCCATGGGGGGGGGACATTCATGCAATCTAACACAGCAACTTTCTATCAGGAAAAGTGAGACACGTTATAGCAAAAATCTGGACAAAAGATCAGAAGAATGGGATTTCTGAACATTTGAGTATCAATGGTACCTGAGGGACGTGATTTATTGCCTTTGGGATGCTTCTGGGAATACAAGAATACCACAGACTATTAGGACCAACCCCAAATCCATCTCTAAATAGTTATAACCTAGGATCTCCCAACCGCCGAGAACAGTTATGTGAACTGGAGTCACATCTGATAAACTGAAGCCTGCCTAATGATGATGTGGATATCAAATTGCTGTTCAGATAAGATTTTTGTATTTATAACTTCTGCCTCAAAACTCCATGTCAGCAGTCATTCCACTGTCCAATTACCATCAAGCATGTGATTATAGCCATCGGATAATTAAACTATCACTGGGACTAATGCGATTGCGTTGTTAGAAAATATCATCGAATACGCAGCTTATCCCAGTACTAGTTAACTGCTATGTTAATGTCTTGGCACATGTGACTAATAATGAGATGAGTTATAACTGTGTGTTTGGATCACATTACATTGCTTCAAGTGTATCATAATATTTTATAGCTTAATGGAGAATCTGGCTTATAGCAATACAGGAAAAATAAATCTTGGCCAATCATCATCTTTTTTTTTAAATAAATCTATGTTTAGCAGCCGACAAGGTTTTAACCATCAATAACAATTACCCTTAAACCTTTCTGACACAATAGGTAGATATTTAATATCAATAACATAAAGCACACCCTCACTAATGGAGATATATTAAGATATTGATTAGTTATGCAAGAAAGTTTATGCTTATTCCATTCCCACCAGTAATTATGAGCAGGCTATTGACTACCCCTTGAACCACATCTTCTAGTCCATTTCCCTTTCTCTACCCAAGAGGACACTTGGCTGGCAGATAATCAGAACAAACAGACTTTCCTAGAAAATGTGAACCAGATGTGCACAACAGTGCAGCCAAGCACTTATTGAATGCCTACTAGGTGCACATTAAGTGTGTTGGGGGTACCCACAGCACACAGCAGAAAGGCACATGCATCCCCTTGGCTCAAGATGCTCACAGTCCAGTAGGGAGCCAAGAACAGGGAAAGGGACCACAGAAGAAGGAAAGATGGGACCAGGGTGCACTGAGTGGCAGTTAAACCAGCCTTGTGGGGATTGGGCAAGCAGCTAATGAGTACAACAGAAGGTGGGGGAGGCAGAGGCAGGGCTGTGAGGGAACAGGGGAGCTGAAGCACAAAGGTGCTTTTCAACATTTGTCATGAGTTAACACGTGAATACAGCACTCCCTCAGACACTAAGCGAGGAAAAATGCAAGACCTGGAAGGGTGTACAAAGACAGTGGGAGTCCTGGAACCACCAAAGGGATTGGCTAACCTGATCTCATACCAATCCCTTGGCCCCAGACCAGCTCCTCACAAGGACTTAGAGGACCTCTACTCCTTCCAAGGTGGAAGTCAGCCTCTCAAAGGTGACACGGGGGACCCAGGGACTACAAAGGGAATGTGTTTAAGACCCAGGGTGAGGAGGAATACACAGCACAAATGCAGATGAACAGGGCTGGGGAGATGCTCAGTGGGTGAACTGTTGGCCATATAAGCATGAAGACCTGAACTTGGATCCCCAGTATACAGGTAAAATGCCAGACATGGTGGTGTGTGCCTGTGACCCCCGTAGAGGCAGAGACGAAGCTCCCTGGCTAGCAAGGCTCTGTCTCAGAGCAAAGTGGAGAGCAACTGAAGAAGGCACCCAGCATCAACCTCTGGTCACCACACACATGTACACATGCATGGCCACACCTGCACACACGTGTGTCCACGGACATAGGAATATGCATACATACACACATGCACACACAAAATGGGGATGCAGAAGTACCTCCATGGAGACAAGTAATAATGATGCCAGAAACTTCCTCAGTACCTCTGTCACTACAGATGATTCCAAATTAAATCTTAGTATCTCTCCCCCCTCCTCTCTCTCTCCTCTCCTCTCTCTCTCTCCTCTCTCTCTCTCTCCTCTCCTCTTTCTCTCCTCTCCTCTCTCTCTCTCTCTCTCTCCTCTCCTCTCTCTCTCCTCTCCTCTCTCTCTCTCTCTCTCTCCTCTCTCTCTCTCTCTCCTCTCTCTCTCTCCTCCTCTCTCTCTCTCTCTCTCTCTCTTTCTCTCCTCTCCTCTCTCTCTCCTCTCTCTCTCTCTCTCTCTCTCTCTCTCTCTCTCTCTCCTCTCTCTTCTCTCTCTTTCTCTCTCCTCTCTCTCTTCTCTCTCTCTCTCTCTCTCTCTTTCTCTCCTCTCCTCCTCTCCTCTCCTCTCTCTCTCTCTCTCCTCTCCTCTCTCTCTCCTCTCTCTCTCCTCTCCTCTCTCTCTCCTCTCCTCTCTCTCTCCTCTCTCTCCTCTCTCTCCTTCTCAAACTTCCTTGCTTTGCAGTTTCCAAGTGTATACCTACAGGGGTTCCTGTTCCCCACTCTGATCCTGAATCCTTGCTTCTTACGTGTATGGTAAGCACAATGGTCTCTAGGGGGACCTCAGATTGCCACCACTTTCTAGCCCCCAGCAGCTGACCCAGCGGTCCTTCTGGACCCAGGGACTCAGCATATCCCTGTGGGTGCAGAAAACCAAGCGGTAATAGTGCCTCTCTCCTCTCCTGGGCTGGGCCTTCCATGATCAAGGCTAATTTGCAAGGCAAAATGAGGAGAGGTTTTCTTTTAGCCTGCGTCAATTTCCCTAGACTGACGGTTTGATGTTGTTTCATTAAGATTCCCCCTTTCACACCTTCCCTTGAATGGCACAGGGGTAAAGGGGTGGGAGAAAGAAGACCCTTTCAAATATGATCTGTTTTCTTGTGCAGGGTGCTAAAAAAACGCTAGTGCCTACAGGCAATAGGGGAATTCAGATGAGAGAATTTCAAGAAAAAAGAAAAGGGAAGCAGACCTCAAGGCTATTTCTGCCTTCAAACTCTTCCTCAAACATGGTGTTTCCCAATTACAATGCAATGTGATTAACAAAGAATGATTTTCTTTGAGCCAGGAGTTGAAATGAAACACAGACGCCCCGCTGGTCACTTATGGTGGTAAGGTTGCTGAAAAACAAATAACAAAACACTGGGGGCTCTCTGTGGTTTCCAGTTCAGAGCCAGTCAACAAGAAGTTTACACAGAACAATTTGTGGAAAACCTTGTTCTCTGTCCAGATGCTCAGGAGGCCTGCTGTGTGTGTCCCAGCTCATAGACCGAAAGAAGCCACTCGACTCACGAGCGCCCCCTAATGACCGCCACCTCAAATTTGCTGCGACCTTGGCACTGTGCTTCTCATGCCTATGATGTCATTCCCCAGTACCCACATAAAGTCAGATGCCCAAGGTGACATGTGTCTGGAGTTGGTTTGCAGTGGCTAGAGGCCCTGGTGTGCCTATTCTCTTCCTCTCTCCCTCTCTCTCTCTCTCTCTCAATCTTGTTTCCTTCTTTCTCTCCCTAAAATAAATAAACAAAATATTTTTAAAACCACCATCAAGGGTCTAGAAAGATAACTCAGTGGGTAAAGAGCTTGGCAATCAGGAGGAACTGAGTTTAGATCCCCAAAACCCACATAAAAGTGAGGTGCAATAGTGAAAGCCGATGGCCCCAGGAAGCAGTGACAGGCGAGACCCTAGGGCCCACAGGCTAGCTAGTTTAGCCCAGTCAGTGAGCTCCAGGTTCAGAGAAACACATGGTGTCAAAAAATAAAGTGGAGTATGATCAAGGTAAACAACTGACCTTGACCTCTGGCCTCCACACACACTCACACCTATATGTTCACCTTCACATACACACACCCACACACATATGAGCACACATAAACATATGCACACGCCACACACTCATACACACACAAATTAAAATTTAGAATAGGAAGGGAAAGGAAAACAGGAATTCAGAGAAGCTGTATATCAGATTAAATAAAATTAGGGGGAAAATATGGAGACAGAAATTGCCTGAGAGCTAGGAGGCCTCAGAGGATTCTGGGAGTAGCCACATGTTTATGCCTCAGTCCTGTGAGACTGGTAATTTAAAGAGCTCATAAAAATAAGCAAACAAACTTTCAAAAGGCTAGACCTAGGTCTTCTTTTTAAAAGCCGGCAAAGTGCTCCTGCTCAGAGATTGTCACAAACATACGAAGCATCATGTTACCACCACAGCACTCTTTTACCTACAGTTTGGAAATGTGATCTGTTCTTTTCAAATGTGGTTGAAATTTGTTGGGACTGGAAAATAGATTACTCTCTCCCCCAAAAAGGCATACCGACTCTTCTGTGGCTGGCGCAAACAGGTTTGCTCTTGGCTGACTTGGATGCCACCATGTCAGATGGGACGCAAACAATGTGTCTGGTGTGATTCTGTTATCTAATCGAGACAGTGGGGATGGTGGGGGGCTTTGGTGATTTGAGCGCCGGGAAGCTGAATGTCTTGAAGTGCAAGCATGAAAAAGAACCACAATCAAGTCAGAATACCACGGACCCCACCCTTGTGGACCGTCAGAACAAAACAGAACCAAAGATGATGCGATGCCATCTCCTCGTTTTACAGATGAGGAAACTGAGGCTCCAGGAAAAGCTTTATGGACTTATTGGACTTTATGGAGTTATTCGATATAAGGGACTGCATTAACCCATCTTGAGATCACAAAGCTCGTCTAAAAGAATGGTTGCTGTTGTTGTTGCTATTATTTAAATGGGAATTAGTGGCAAATATTTAAAAATAGGAGGCTCAACAGGGTGGCTTCAACATAGAATCATCCCATGCTCCAGCAATTCCACTTCTGGGTATACCTGAAGAGAATTAAAGTTGTCATTTGATCAATTATTTGTATATCTGTTCTTCACAATAACCAACAGAGGGAGCGATCCTAGTGTCTATCCGCAGATGAACGAATAAACTAAGTGTGGTCTGTGTAAACATACAACACTCTTCATCTTTAAAAAGACATTCTGGCATATTCCATAGTATAGATGAACTGTGAAAACATGAAGTGAAATAAGACAGTCATAGATGAAAATGATTACATGATTCCACTTAGATGAGATGCCTACAGTGACAAGATTCACAAGGACAGACTGTAGACGGTGGAAACCAAGAGCTAGATGGAGAAGAGAATGAGGAATTAGTGATCAGGGCGTGTGGAGATTCAATTTGAGAAAGACGGGAAAATCCTACAGATGGGTGGTCTATTAGTAACTTTGCACATTGCTGAGACCATATGCCTGGCAAGTTTAATGAAGGAAGGCTTTATTTCAGCTTCTAGTTCCAGGGGATACCATCCACTGTTGAGGGGAAGGCATGGCTGCAGGAGTGGGGAGCTGACTATTGCACTGTACCCACAGTTAGGAAGTCGAGAGTGAACAGGAAGTGAGGTCATCTACAAACCTCAAGGCCCTCCTACAGTGATGCACTTACCCCACTGAAGCGCCACCCAAACTCCTAAAGTTCCACCACCATTTCCAAACAGCACCACCAGTTGGGGACCAAGTGCTCAAACACATGAGTCTATGAGGGACATTGCATATTCAAATTGCAGTGGGTAGTAAGGGTTCTTAAACAATATATGCTTATAAATGCATGAAATGGTGAAGCTCATGAGTATATATATAGTTTCCAGGCTGGTGAGACAGCTCAACAGGTAAACAGCGCTTGTCACACAAGAACGAGGGCCTGATTTGCCCTGAATTTGATTCCTCAACTCCCACATAAAACAGCTGAGTGTCGGGCTGGAGAGATGGCTTAGGGGTTACGGCACCTGCCTCCTAAGCCTAAGAACGTTGGTTCCAATCTCCAGCGGTTCCAATCTCCAGCGGTTCCAATCTCCAGGTCCCAGTTTAGCCAGATGCAAAAGTGACGCAAGGGTGCAATGCCGCACTTGACCACAAGGGGGCACACACATCTGGATTTCGTTCTCAGCAGCTGAGAGACTGCTGGCGCGCCCCCTCTGTCTTCCTCTCCCTCTCTCTCTCTATGTGTGTGTCTCTCTCTCCAAAAAATAAAATAAAATAAAATAAAATAAAATAAAATAAAATAAAATAAAATAAAATAAAATAAAATAAAATAAAATAAAATAAAAACAGCTGAGTGTGACCATGCTTGCCTATAACCATTCATGTTGGGAAAAGAGAAAAATCACTAGGGTTCCCTGGTCAGCCAGTTTGAACAAAAGCAGCGCTCCAGGTTTAATGAGAGACTCGGTCTCAAGGAAACATGTAGAAGAGTGATAGAGGAGGACACCCTAGGGTCTCCTCTAGCCTCCTCTACCATCCTGCACAGACACACACACACGTGCAGCTTCATATGTGCCTGCACACACACCACCCACACATATACACACAAAATCAAAAGTTAAAATAGAAAGGGAAAACCCAATGGCCAAATAAAATAAAGTAAAATGAAACCTTTCCACATAAGCATCCAGACACACTTCCAGTGTCATTTGAAAAGAGAAGAGTTGTGACATTGAGCTCACTTTCCCCCAGGGGTCCACACAGCCTCTGCCCTCTTAGAGCAGATTCTCACGTGTTTTCCATGACCACCTCCTCCACCCCCTTCACCCACCTCCCTTGCCAGCTGGACTCTGAGGTCACTCATTCCCCAACAACTAACGAGAGCCTTCAAAAATGTCCCTTACTGGGCTGGAGAGATGGCTTACCAGTTAAGCGCTTGCCTGTGAAGCCTAAGGACCCTGGTTCGAGGTTCGATTCCCCAGTACCCATGTAAGCCAGATGCACATGGTGGTGTATGCATCTGGAGTTCATATGCAGTAGCTAGAGGCCCTGGCACACCCATCCTCTCTCTCTCTCCCCCTTTCTCTGTCTCTAATAAGTAAATAAATAAATTTTTTTAATGCCCTTTACTCAGGCTCCACCCCAGATAATCACATCACAATTTCTTAAAGGTGGCACCCAGGCCCTGGTAAGTTTTAAGAGTTCCCCAGGTAATTCTGTGTACAACCAGCACCGAGGACCCCCCCCCCCCCGAGCGGGATGCCCAATGCAGGGTTCCAGTTCTCTGGCTCAGCTGCATGTCAATATCCACCAAGGGTTTGAAAAGCAACCCATGACTCCTTCTGTCAATTCTGATATCAGGTGGGGCTGAGAATCAGGATTTTTCTTAAGTTCACTGGGTGTTTGGATGTATAGCAAAAATTGTGACCCACGATTGTAGGCATCTGGATTTCTATCCCCTGCCACAGACATGTAGCACTTCTCCCATCACCTCCTCAGCACATGCCCTGCCAAATTAAATATATAATACAGACATTATTTAGGTACATTGCATGTACATATTAGCCATCTGTGAACTGTTGCTATGAAAGAAAACAGGAGACTGCATAGTTTGTCAAGGAGGGAGGTTTGTTTGGGCTCACAGTTCTGGAGACTGGCAAGCCCAAAAGCACGCCACCAGTGATGGCTTTGGACAACTTCGACTCGCAGGAGAAGGCAGAGAGGTGAGCAGACACATGCAGGGAACAGAAAAAAGGATGGACTTTCTTTACCACAAATTGCACTTGGGTAATTAACAAGGTCCTGGGAAAGCCCGAATCACTGGAGATAGGCATTAGTCCATGGGGGAGGGCTTAAACCACATGACCTGAACAACTCTCCTCAGATCCCACCTACCTTTCAGCACCACCAGCCCCACTGAGGAATTGAGCCTTACCATGAATTTTGCTCTGGACAGAGCATAGAGAAACCAGAGTACATGCATGTTCTCTCTCTCTCTCTCTCTCTCTCTCTCTCCCCTCCAGCTACCTCACTTTCCATGGCTCCAAACCCCCCTCCTCCCCCGTACACTGAAGCCGAATCATCACGGAGGATCAAAGAGCAAGTTTGACACTGAAGCGTAGTGATGAGAGCTGAGTGAGTGAGGGTAACCTCCCTGGAATCAAAGACAAGCCCCAGCATTGTGCAAGCACTTCCCACAGCCATGCTCTCTTCTTCAGTATCTCCATGAAGCCTCCAGCAACTGTTGGGACCTGCTGTCATCCTCATCTTGGGTGAGGTAAGTGTGAAGACCCACGCGGTGATTACTCTGAAGGGAACGTCACTCCTTTGAATTTATACGTTTTGGAGTTTTCCTTCAAATCAGCTATAATCTTTTACAATCATACCTTGTATGTTCCCAAAATGTTCTGTTAAGTAGGATTTTTGTAATGTGATTCTCATTTTAAAAGCACTAAGGGAATTTGGTATTTTAGGGAACATTTCAGAGAACCTTTTATAAAACAAATAACCCTTTAGTGCTGTGAACACTAGACCATTAATGTGGCTATTTTGTGAGGTAGGTGTTTTTACAGAACTGGTTTTCTTATGGTATGCTGAATCTATTTCCAATGCATACATATTCCAAAGAGTATATGAGCAGATGAGAAGACTGAAGGAAACTGTTCTAGGGAAATGGAATAGGCTTCCAAAGTCTGCCTTCTAGAATAATGATGATGATAAAAATGTTTGTTTCTTCCTCCTCCCAATTTTTCAGTTGCAAAATATTGAGTCATTCCTCCCAAGAAGCCTGCCTGAATCTACAAGGACTTAAGAGCTCATCTCCCCATCCTTCTTAAATGGCCTGTCTTTGATCAGTTTTCTGTCATTGTGTCAGATGGCTGGCTCCATTCTGAGAGACCAGGGTGAATTGGTTGGCTAAAAGAATAGCATGGTCTAGCCTGATTTTCAGTGCACCACTGTTATGGATTCAAGAAAAACCTGACAGAGCTGAAACTGGTCTTAATGGTTACATTATAGGCAGAGAACAAGAGGCACAGAACAGAATGCTCCTTTAAAAATCAGCACTGAAGTGGTAGGGAGATAGCTCATGCCTTGAAAGCACGAGGAGCCAAGTGTGATCCCCACAACCCACATAAAAACAAGCCAGGCATGGTGGCACACACTTGTTAACCAAGGGCTTGGGTTGTGGAGATAGGCAGATTCCTGGGGATTGTGGCCAGTCCGCCTACTTGGCAAGTTCAAGGTCAGTAAGAGACTGTCTCAAAAGGTGGACAAGCCCTCCTCAGGCATGACACCTGAGGTGGTTGTCTGGCCTCCACACACATGCACATTATACACACATGAACATAAGTAAACACACACACAGAGAAACACAACTGTAAAGTAATTTATTTCCCCAGTTAGCAACCAACTGTAGCTGCCTTGGGTCCTAACAGAGAGAACCTCTTGGTACTCTGTGTAACTGCTGTGAAAAGAAGTTGGGAGCTAGGAAAAGGGCTCATCAGGTAAGAGCGCTTGCTGTATAAACATGAGAGAGCCTCAGTTCAATTCCCCAGCTTCCACGTAAAAAGCTAGGCATGGCCATGCACCCCATGACCCCAGTTACACACTCCTGTGGGAGGCAGAGAGCAGAGAATGGCTGTGACTCAGTGGTCAGCCAGTCTTCCAGAAAAAAACAGCATTTCCAGGTTTAGTCAGGGACTTGGTCTCGAGCAAACATGTAAAAGAGCAACAGAGGACAGTGATGTTCTCCTCTGGCTTCCACACGCATGTGACCAAAGCACATGTATCTGCATGGGGTGTGTAAATCTGCACATGCAGGTACATACAGTACAAACACACATATGCTATGCACTAAAGAAAGAAAGAAGGGGAGGGACAGAGGATAAGACCCACCACTGGCTAAAAGTCAGGAGAAATTTCATGCTAAAGCCCTGGCAAACTTCATTCAGCAGCTGACTTCCAGTCAGGACACAAAATCTTATAGGTTGTGGATTCATTCTTTCAGCAGTCAATGAATGCACGTTTAATCTTCAATGTCCTGGGCCAGAAACATGGCACTTTGCTAAGTTCTGGGTCCTAGGATAGAGAGATGGTGTGATTCTGGGACAAAAGAAGCAAGGAAGTGAAGGATGGTGGAGAGGAGTAGAAGGTAGGAATGGAGAGACAGAGACAAGCTGGCTGGATATTTCTTCTGAAATAATAAATAATTATTTGACATTACTCAGTTTCTGAACTGCTTTCCCAATATGTCACACACTCAGCTCTACCTCCTCCCTACCCAGAGCTGAAACAGCTTTACCTGCTTAAATCAGAGTTCCATAGGAATAGAGGAGATATTCCTATCGGACTAACTCTCTCCTACATAATGACTATAAACACTTGAAAAGTTGTAAAAATTAACCCTAAGTCTCTACATAAGAAAATGGAAGGATGGATGGAATGTTACTCAGAAGAGTAATGAATACTTATATTAACTGCTGCCTCAGGATCCAGTCAATACCAAGTGAGGCAACTATTTCTGGGATAGAAAATTGACAGGCTAGGGCTGGAAAGATGGCTTAGCGGTTAAGGTGCCTGCCTCCTAAGCCTAAGAACACTGGTTCCAATCTCCAGCGGTTCCAATCTCCAGGTCCCACGCTTAGCCAGATGCAAAGTGACGCAAGGGCGCAATGCTGCACTTGACCACAAGGAGGCACTCGCATCTGGATTTCGTTCTCAGCAGCTGAGAGGCTGCTGGCTCGCCCATCTCTATCTGTCTTCCTCTTCCTCTCTCTCTGTCTCTCTCCAAAAAAGAAAAAGAAAAAAAAAAAAAAAAGAAAATTGACAGGCTAGTCATGAGGTGACCATAGCAGCCAGAAAGTAAGATGGGTAATCCAGGAAAAGTGAGAACCAAAGAAAGAGAGGAAGCCCTACATTTCACACATAAACTCTGCTCATATCTCAGGCCCACCTCTGGTCAGTGTTCATACAGGACAACCTCCACAAAACCCAGCTTGTGCTCAGAAAACTGAACAAGTAATTCAACGGCTGCTTACCTCAAATTAGAGCATTTGGAGTTTGACTCCAGGTAATGCTGCTTAAATTTTGTTAAAAATCAATACTCTTCAGAGGAGCATAACAGAATTCAGAGCCTCTACATTTTACATATGAGTCTGTAACACATTCCAAAATTCTTAGTCAAATCATGATGCAGGAGACGTGAGCTCCAAAAATAAAGGAACTCAGTAGTGTTGGATCCTAAGATGCTCTTGCTGTTTGACTTAACAAATAAGAATCTTGGTAGAATTAACATTGTGAAAATGGCAATTTTACCAAAAGCACTTTATAGATTCAATGCAATGCCAATAAAAATCCCAACTTCCTTCTTCAATGAGATAGAAAAAACTACCTCAAAATTCATATGGAAAGGCAGAAGGCCTCGGATATCCAAACTCAGCAAAAGAAACACCTCTGATCTAAAACAACATGGTACTGGCATAAAAACAGGAATATAGACCAATGGAACAGAATTGAAGACCCAGAATTTGGGTCAAGTAACTACAGCTACTTGATATTTGACAAAGGTCCTACCAATGCAGAATGGAGAAAAGACAATATCTTCAACAAATGGTGCTGGACAAACTGGACAACTATATGTAGGAAAATGAAACTTGACCCACACACCTCTCCATGCACAAAAATTAAGTCCAAATGGATCAAAGACCTTAATATGAAACCAGAAACTCTGCTACTACTGGAAGAAAAAATAGGAGGAACCTTCCGCGATATAGGAGTGGGAAAAGATTTCCTGAACAAAACCCCAGCAGCTCAGGAAATTAAACAATCTCTCAACCATTGGGATCTCATGAAGCTGAAAAGCTTCTTCACTGACAAAAATACTATAACCAAAGCCAGCAGATTACCCACAGAATGGGAGAAAATTTTCACCAGCTCTACAACTGACAGAGGCCTAATTTCTACAAAGAACTCCAAAACCTAAACAATAAATCACCAAACAACCCACTCACAAAGTGGGGCAGAGAACTGCACTGGGAGTTCTCAGAGGAAGAAATACAAATAGCAAACACACATTTAAGAAAATGTTCAACATCCCTAATCATCAGGGAAATGCAAATTAAAACAACTATGAGATTCCACCTTACCCCAGTAAGGATGGCTAACATTAAAAAAAAAAAAAAAAACAATGAAAACAAATGCTGGCGAGGCTGTGAAGAAATAGGAACAAGTTTTCACTGCTGGTGGGAATGTAAAATGGTTCAACCACTATGGAAAGCTATGTGGAGACTCCTGAAAAGGATGACCATACACCTACCAATGGATCCAGTTATTCCCTTATTGGGCATTTACTCCAAGCCTCAGATCAGAGACATTTGCTCAACCATGTTTATAGCTGCTCAATTCATAATAGCAAAGAGCTGGAATCAACCCAGGTGTCCATCACTAGATGAATGGATAACAAAGATGTGGTATATCTATACTATGGAATTCTACATAGCAGTAAGGAAAGATGAAATGAGGAAATTTGAAAAAAAAAATGGTCAAACATGGAACACATCATCCTCAGTGAGCTCACCCAAGCACAAAAAGATAACCGTCGCATGGTCTCGTTTATCTGTCGCTCCTAACCTGAATCCACGTGACATGCAGCCAAACCTAATAAACACTCTGAGGCCCAGACAAGAGGGAGGGTGGGATGGAGGGAGGGTAAGGGTGGGAGGGAACGAGAGGGTGGGGGGAAGGACAAGGGGGGGATACAAATTGGGACCCAAAAGGAAAAGATACTATAAAACCCTTTACTCTGAACAACAGGCTAAAACATTGATCCTTCAGCAGGCCCGCAGAGGGAGTACCTGAACCAGGAACCTGGAGAGAACATCATGAAGGCCAACTTTAAGCTTGGCCTGCTTCTCTTTCTCTTCTCTCTCTCTCTCCCTCTCTTCTCTATACTCACTTTCTCTTTTATATTATCTATCTTTTTCTTCCCTCACCTTCCTAGGTGCAGACTTATAACTCCCAGTGCCAGAACGGTGTTAACTTCCACAATGAGCTGTTGATCTGAAACACCTACAAGGTTTCCCAAAAGAGACAGACTTCGGTCAGAATTCTTGGTGACCCACCAAAGGTTAATGGTAAGACCCTACTGTCGAAGACAGCATACGTGTGTGAGACCAAACACAGAGAGACCTGGCCAGAATCTGGAAGAAGGTCAGTCCCCAGACATTTAGCTAGTCTAGTACCAGAGGGTGCTACATGAGCAACTGGGGGAAAATGTCCGACATTGGTCCAAACAAGTTGCAGTCTAAGATACCCAGCAGGAAACAACTTGATGTAATGCTCATACAAGTGCAGTAGTGGCAAACAGCCATGGTGGGTAACCAACTGCTCTTGATTTGGCTAATAGATCCACTCAGTGGAATGGAACTCATTGCTGGAACTGGGAAATAAGTCAAAACCATGTACAAAAAATGAGCTCAGTCTCCAAGATCAAGATACCACCAAATGTGGGCTAGAAGAGAGCCAACGCACATAAAATTCCCTCTAAAACATATATGGTCAACCCTTCTATCTAGTACTAACTTCTCTCTCCGTTGGAGAATTTGCTTATCTTTTTTCAGATGGACAACGAACCTGAAGGGAGGATCAGCTAACCACACCTCACCAGGGCCCCAGCTGAAACCATAGAACAATGCAGGGGAAGGGCAAGAGTTCAGCGTTCATGGCGATCACGACACCAGAAAAAGGCTAAAGGAGATAAACACAGAGAACATCCAACTCCAACTAAGCCAGATATCCAGAGACACAGAGGCTCCCAAAACCTCATCACTGAAGCAGAACTAAAATAACCCCAATGTGGCTCAGGGAAACTCGCGGAAGAGGGGGCGGAAAGATTGTTGGAGTCACGAGTTGGGGCATTATGCACAAAGACTGGGGCCTATCCACCAGAACTCTTGAGCAAACTCACAATGCATGACACACATTCCCCATTGATGAGGGTCCCTTTGAAAGAGGGAGGACAGGGAGGAGGACAATGGAACCAATACTATGAATGTAAAATCAGAATAATATAAATTATATATATATATATAAAATAAATAAATAAAGGATAAAAATAAATTGCTTTGGAAAGAAAAAAAAAAAAGAACAGTGAAAGAGCATCCTCAGAGGTTCAGAGGGTAAACTCTAATTAAAATTCTATAGAACAAAGACAAACTGCAAGAATGAAGGGAAACTAAAAATTCTTCCTATACATGAAAACTAACAGAACCCATTCAATAAGAAATTTTAAAGGAATTCCCAGCATTAGAAAAAGATGAAAAGGAGGGAGGGAGGGAAGGAAGGAAGGGAGGAAAGGAGGGAGGGAGGGAAGGAAGGAAGGAAGGGAGGGAAGGAGGGAGGGAGGGAAGGAAGGAAAGAAGGGAGAGAAGGAGGGCGGGAGGGAGGGAGAGAGGAAGGAAAAGAAGAAGGGTGAGAGGGAGGGAAGGAAAGAAACTTGAAAGGAAATTAGATTGCAAAGAAATGACACTGAGCTGAGACTGTCTTGAATATTCAGGAAGGAATTAGTAATATATGTAGTAAATGTTTAGATAAAAGTTTCATTTCCTTTTTTATTTAGGATACATATGACTAGAGGCTGAGTAGATGGCTCAGCAGGTAAGTGCCCTTGCCACTCAAGCATGAGGGCCTGATGTGCCATAAGTTCAATACCCCAGCCCTCACATCAACAGCTGGGCATGGCCACGCATGCCTGTAATCTCAGTCCTGCAGGGGAGCAAAGACCTGAGACTCACTGAGGCTCACTGGCCAGCCAGTGTGACTGGAAATGCTAGCGCTGGGTTCAGTGAGAGCCTCTAGCTCAAGGATTCACTCTGATGATAAATAGAGGAGATAGCCAGCGTTCTCCTTTGGTGTTGGTGCAGCACAGGTAATGCTGCTTACATACCACACACACACACACACACACACACACACACACACACACACGCACGCAAGATACACGTGACCAAAGTGAAAGTGATAGCGTCCTGTGAGCTACAATGGGCAGTGGTTAATGCAGAGAGGCACAGCTGGCAAAATCGCCAAGAAAAAGTGACTGCTGTGTGCTCAGCTTCAAACAGAACATCTAACCCACCCCTTCAAGGCTCGGGGAACCTTGTGGAAGAGGGGGAGGAAAGAGTGTAAGAGCAGGAGGATGGAGAGGAGAGCTGCAAAATGCTGTCTTCTGGATACAATGTGGCCAGTATCCTTATGAACTCACCGTAGCTGTGATTTCCAGCACAAGATTGAACCTGACAGTACTCCACCATCAAGAACACATGAGACTCCAGTCCTCCCAGGGTAGCTAGTGGTTACTGGAAGAGGGGGAGTCAGGTCCATCAGTGGTGTAGCCATTGGTAAGTTGCCCATTCCATGTGCATACACACACACACACGGAGTACTTTATGGTAGGCTAAATACTGTCCCCAAAGAAAGCAGTTTAGGCATAGGGGTAGGCAAAGTGTTTGAATAATCGAGTCAATAACATGTATATGTGTCAATTGTTTTGATAAGTGTTTGTGGGTCAGAGACCAGCTGTGTGAGAGAAAACGTGTCTCCTCTTTGTACAAATAATGATAGAAACGAAACGAAAAGAAAAGAAAAGAAAAAAAGAAAAGCCAGAAGACAAAACCTTTTTTAAAAATATTTTTATTTTTATTTATTTATTTGAGAGAGAGATACAGAAATAGGCAGGTAGAGAGAGAGAGAATGGGCACACCAGGGCCTCCAGCCACTGCAAACAAACTCCAGACACATGCACCCTCTTGTGCATCTGGCTTACGTGGGTCCTGGAGAGTCGAACCTGGGTCCTCTGGCTTTGCAGGTGAACACCTTAACCTCTAAGCCATCTCTCCAGCCCTTCTTTTCTTTTTCAATCATATGAATCTAGAAGCCGTCTTCATGACCTCATTCTAAAAGTACAAACTGCCTTTGAAATGAACAGTGAAATGTCATCCTAAAGAAAAAAAAAAAAAAAAAAAAAAAGCAGGCAAAGTTTTAAGTTGACTCAAAATCAGGGCTCCAAAACGGCAAACAAAAACTTAGAAACTTTAAACCAAGTTTATAACTGGAGCCATGGTTAAAAATAGAAATTACAGTCATGCATGAAAGGATTCACACACTCTCTCCACAGAGCTGTGTTCCCAGGAAGGGGAGATCTGATTTCTCAAAATCTGTTTCTCAAGCAAAATGAATAAAATATCTCAAATATTTTCTTGCAAGTGCCAAACATGGCAGATGGCATGTGCGTGGGGATTATATAACCGTGCTGAACACCAGCCCTAGAGTCCTGAGCATATGCTCAGGGTGGAACCTCTCTACATCACCTCTCACTGATCAGAGTGGCTGCACGCTCTTGTGCAGAGGACCAGGCGATCGGCTGGGCAGAGGGGAAGGGGGCGGCACTGTGGTGCAAGTTCACAGTCAGAGTTCGGTACTTTGTTGTCTCATGATCACAGACACCTCAGTCCTGGTGATTTTACCCAACAGAGCCAATGAGTTCCAGTAGGGATCACTTTAGAATTCCTACATTATTATTTCCACAGAACACCCCAATTTTCAATTCCATCCAGTTGTTTTGAGCCAGGTCAGTGCAAGGCTTTTAGCAGGGTCTCAGGATAGGTTCTGGATAACTGAACTAACAAGTGAAATTCTGTTTTTGGAGCCAGCCTTGTTCCCTAGTGGAGAAGACTTCTGTTCCTTCAGGAAGACCATGTGTCAGCTTTCAGTCCCGGCAGTGACAGAATACCTAAGAGAAACTTGAAAGGTAGAAATGGCACTCTGGGCTCGCGGTTAGAGAGGTTTCCATCCAAAGTCAGTTAGCATTGGCTGGAAGGGGTGTTTACAATCACATGACCTCCGCTACTACCAACACAGAAAACACTAATTGTCGCGCCAAAAAGCTTCCTGTTTCTTTGCATTCAACTCCATTACCCCTACCCCCTGGCAAACCTCCCAGGGGACCTCTGTCTTTCGCTATTATTTTACCTTCTGTACAATTTCATGTAAATGGAACCATACAATATGTAGCCTTTTGAGTCTGGTTTCTTTCACTAGTAAGAAACAATGTGATGTTTATTCATGTTGTTGTGTGAATTAATAGTTTATTCACTTATTCAGTGTTTCACTGTATGGATATACTACAGCTAATGGGCATTTGGGTGGTTTTCAGTTTTAAGCAGTAGGAGTAAAGTCACTCTGGACATGCAAACACAGGTACATGCAAACAAAGGCTTTGTGTTTCCTTGGGTAAATTCTTGGGAATGAAAATGATGGGTTGTATAGTAAATGTATATTTGGCTTTAGAATTTTTTTTTCCCAAATTGAGTGTAACACTTTCTAGTCTTACCAGCAGTGGGGAATTCTGATTCTTCTGTGGCCTCAACAATACTTGGTATGGGTAGTCTCTTGAATTTGAGCCACAAGGTGGGCACACGTTCTATTTCATCGTGCAGGTTTCATTTCCCTTGTGACTCGTTTCACTGAGCAACTTTGTGTGTTGTCATACTATGTTCCCCAGGTTTTGTATGTGGTGTTATCAAGCCTCAGAAAAGTCAAACATTTCTTCCACAAAACAGGAACTTGTTGGTCCAGAGCTATGCAGAGACTAGAATGGCTGTCTTGAGATAAGACCACCCCTTAAAACATCCACATTTTAGAAAAATATTTTCAGGGATGGAGAGATGGCTTAGCAGTTAAGGCACGTGCAAGAAAAGCCAGAGGACCTAGGATCAATTCCCCAGTAACCACATGCAGCCAGATGCAAAAGGTGGCGCATGAGTTTGGAGTTCGTTTGCAGTGGCTAGAGGTCCTGGAGTCCATTCTGTTTCTACCTGCCTCTTTCTCTTTCTCTCTCTCTCAAATGAATAAATAAATAAAATATATTTTTATATAGAAAAATATTTCAGAATGAGTTAAAGAGTTAAAACCCAGATTAGCCGGGCGTCGTGGCGCATGCCTTTAATCCCAGCACTCAGGAGGCAGAGGTAGGAGGATCTCTGAGAGTTCGAGGCCACCCTGAGACTACATAGTGAATTCCAGGTCAGCCTGAGCCACAGTGAGATCCTACCTCGAAAAACAAAACAAAACAAAACAAAACAAAAACAGATTAATCATCTGTCTTGTCTTCCTTATGGGAGGGAAAAAAAAAAAAAAACTTCCCAGTTTACAATAGAAAGAGCTAGAATGAAATGGCAGTTCCTTCTCTAACAGTCTTAACTAGACACCCCACATAGCATATCCTGAGCTATCAGATGGCCATATGAGATCTGAAGGCTTCAGAACACTTAATTTGCCTCTCGAGAAAACAAATGTTAAGCTGCACCACACATGTCCTTCGTTTCTTACAGTATTTAATTTTCCCTTCAGATTATTATTTTTAGGCGGGATTCAAAACACCCACCAGGGATTTTTTTTTTTTTTTCATGAGAGAGAACATTTTTGTTTTGGTAGAAAATGTGTTCTGCTTCTAATGATTTGTCAAGTTTTTTTTTTTTTTTTTTCTATGAGATGTAGTTTTTGTCTCCTTAAAGTGCAGTAAATTACTCATATTCATGACATCAAAAAATGTTACCTCTTTACTTAGGAAAAGAATAAAATCAGTCTACACAATTATCCTCTCCATCAGTAATGATCTTGAACACGTCCTAGGGACTTTGTCAGTGTAATCCTTCCAGACTCACCACAATGCACTGGCAGAGACTCTCAGAGCCTCTCCTCCCACGTTTCCACTGCCACTCTGAAAACTGCACACATAGACATCTGCTCTCTGGTGTTTAGATAAGAGAATTAAGCTCAATAAGTTGGAGTTTTTTAATATACTTAATTGAAAATTGGAATTTTTTCAAAAGCAGAAGGTCTCTTCAGAAGTCATTTATAATAATCCTACTACTTTTTATCAACATTAAGGAGCAAAGGAAAAAAGACACAGGATAAAAAGCCACACACAACCAAGACCCATTAATGTTTACCATGCTTTTGTTACCTTCACTGGTACTTATGTCTGATGGGGGGGGAGGCAGTGGTTACAGGATTAGTTGGCTAGCCCGCATTCTGACCCTACAGGTATGAAAGTATGGCCAAGATGAAATGGATGACTTTCTTCTTTCAGGGACAGTGGATGGATTTTAACTATGGGCGATGGTAACTCCATCTGTAACAATCTAGTTTACCATCCCAACCTTCAGAATAAAGAGTATATTCCATTTTCATGCTTGCCATTTCTTTGACAGGCATATTTTCCATTGTAAGAGCCTTCACTTTGACTCTAAACGTAAGTATAAATGCCTGAGTTTAGCCAAAGAAACAGAGACTGGATATCAAATGAGAGCATGTGCTTCACGTGCGTGTAAATTACTCCAACTAGGACTGAATCCCCAAAGACCTTTTGCTTGACATTCATCAACTGGTCCTGCTGTAAAAATCAAAACTACCTAATTAGTTCCAAAACTCGGATTGATAAACACACTGACGGCTTATCCCTTCTATATTTTCTCATGGAGGTCCTTTGTCACAATCCATCCACATACCCTACCCCCATGATCTTTAAACACCCAGATACTTGCTCCTGCAGCCACTCCCAGTGCACTGGAAGACTGTAGCTCTCTCCCTCACTCCCTTCACTGCTACCATCACATAGAGAAGAAAAGCAGAGCCTAAGCTATTCCTAGAAATCTGTCTTGTTACTAAAAGGCTGATCTGCTTAAAGTCAAATGTGCACAGCGATCAGTAGCAGAGG
The DNA here is from genome assembly GCA_036365145.1 of Orientallactaga sibirica. Taxonomy (NCBI): domain Eukaryota; kingdom Metazoa; phylum Chordata; class Mammalia; order Rodentia; family Dipodidae; genus Orientallactaga; species Orientallactaga sibirica. The sequence continues at coordinate 1,604,649 of JAEOAD010000044.1, read as the reverse complement.
GATGAGAGCATCTGAAAACATCTTTCCTATGGCTTGGGGTACCCCTTTGTAAGCAGAGGCACTGACTGCCTTTCCCACAAAATTTACCACTCATGGCAATTCTTTAAGCCACACATTAGTAATGATATGTATATACACATATATGTGTGGTAAAAATATATATCCAAAATATGGTGATTTTCTTTAACAGTAAATCTACCTATGTGTGAGATGAAGGAGGCACCTCCCCCCTCCATCCCACCTCCCTGCACTAAGGCTCAAACCACCTCGGCTTCAGGTGTCAACCTAAAGCAACAGCCCAGGGCACAAAGAGTAGGTCAGCAGTGTGCCTTCCACCCTTTCCTCAACCCCATCACTAGACCACACCACTTTGGCACAGCTCACAGCAGGATGCTGCCAAGAATCACTTACTGACCGGCAGTCACCTGAAGCAGCAACACCTTCCAATCCCTGAGGCTCACAGCCTGTCTTCTGCCTGCCCACACTTTCCTGACACAGGAGCCCGGCGGAGAAGGCCCTGGGAGTTTCCCACCTCTGCTCTCCTGGAGTGCCAAGTAGGATTGATTATCAAGTAGGAATAATCTCAGCAAGAGGATCAAGAAGCCAGCTCAGAAGACAGCATCTTCAGTAAGACTGGTTGGCAGATCTTCCCAGCACGTGCTGTTCATCACTGAGTCTATCCCTCTGTCTGGGCTCCATCTCACCTTCTCAGATCCATAGTTCCCAAGAGCTGAATATGAGGCCAGAAGGCTGAGAGAAGTTCAGACATGTGCAGCCCACAGTATCAGATTCTTAGAGCCAGAGCGCTCCTCTAATCCTATATAGAAACACCGCGGCTAATGATTGAGGTGAACATGTTGTAGGTGTGGCTTACCCACGGCTACAACCTAGTGGTCTAAAACTGACTTCATTCCCTCTCCTCTCATTGCTTGTCAAAATAAACAGCTATAAATCGCCACAGAAATTAGTAATAATAATAAAAATAATAATGGCAGTGACATCTAGGTTTTCTGTTACCAGGTATTGTTCCCAGTGGGGAGATGGTTCGATTAATAAACTGCTTGTCTCACAGCAGGAGAACTTGAGTGTGAGCCCTAGAATCCACATAAAAATGTCAAGTGTGGTGATGCCCTTGAAATGTAATTCCAGTGCTGGGAAAACAGAGACAGGAAGATCCCTGGGTCTTGCTGGCCAGACAGTCTAACCTAACCTGTGAGCTGCAGACGGATGAAAGACACTGTCTCAAAAAAGGTGTATGGCATTCCTGAGGAATGCGTCAAGGTTGTCCTCTAGCCTTCACACATATACACATGTACACATGCATACACATGTAAAACCTCAAGACATTCTTATGAGGTGTCTGCTCTATCTCCATATTACAAATGCGATGAAGCACATTGATACCCTGGCCAGAGGTCATGAATAAGTTGACAGAAGAGTTCCTGCCACTAGCCATGCACTCAATACTCGTGACAGTCAAGACCCCTGTTGTGCCCTTGGGTACGTCCTAGATCATCACTGTATAAATTATTTTATATAGGATCCTTTAAAACTCATATGTGGTCACAGAGAACCAAAGCAATCCATTTCTCCAAAATGTCAGCAAGCAGATTGATGGCAACTACCTTCCCATAAGTAGGAACTGATCAACTAATTGTTTCAATCTTTTCTGTAGTCCAAGCAAGCTGGCTATTTATAGAAAGGCAAAATCCACTTGACAACTCTCCAAAACAAACCCTTGCTTAGCATGCTAGGAACTTGCCAGGATTTCCTTCATTTCTTACCTATAAAGCACTTTTGCCCAGCAGTCACAGACATCCAACTCCAGACGCAATACTGGCACCAAACTAAAAGTCTCCATGAGAACCTGCAACCCCCAACATCTTAAGACTTTCTGGGGCTGGAGAGATGGCTCAGTGGCTAAGGCATTTGCCTGAAAAGCCTAATGACGTGAGTTCAATTCCCCAGTACCCACATAAGGCCAGATGCACAAAGTGGTACATATGTCTGGAGTTCATTTTCAGTGACTAGAGGCCATGATGTGCACTCTCTCTATCTCTCCCCCTGGGAATGGTGGCTCATGCCTTTAATTCCAGCACGTAAGAGGCAGAGGTAGAAGGATCAGTGGATCACTGTGAATTCGAAGCCAGCCTGAAACTACATAGTAAATTCCAGGTCAGTTTGGGTTAGAGGGAGACCCTGTCTCAAAATAAATAAATAAATAAATAAATAAATAAATAAATAAATAAATAAATAAATAAGAGAGAGAAGGAGAGAGAGGGAGAGAGAGAGGGAGAAAGGGAGACCTTCTGTCAAAGACGTCTGGTCCAAACTGAGGATGTAGCTCAGCTGGCAGAGCACTTGCCTAGAATGCACGATACCCTGGGTTCTCGTCCCAGATCACATTAACTGAGTGTGGTGGTACATGCCTGTACCCTCAGCATTTGGGAGGTGGAAGGCCATCCTCAGCTACATAGGGAGTTGGAGGTCAGCCTTAACTATATGAGACCCTGCTTCTAAAAAGTGAATGAATAAATTATTTGACAAATAAATAAATAAATCAGTCAGTCAATCTCCTCCAGAATATTCTGTAATGTCAAAGTGGTGGCAGACATCTTTGAAGTCTGTCAGACCAACGATATTCCCCACAGAGAACAGAAAAGTGGTTATACAGAAAGATGTTTTCCTGGAAGCCTGCCTCCATGGAAACATAAGTTACTACGTTTTCTTATGTTTTTGTTGTAGTAATTCCACTTCTTTTCAGTGAAGAGATCATCTCTCTTCCTCTTCATTCCAAGAAGGAAAAAGGACAAGATAGTGTTTTTAAAATTAGATAATTCTAGTGCTGATGCATACAGGCACTAGGAAACTCTAAGCAATGACTCTGAGTCCAGGCACAAACTGAGCATCAAATTCCACGTGCTTTCCAACACTTTTTAGGTATTTATAACACATGTTTAGGTGTTTGTGCTGTATATATAATTAGCCATTTTCTCCAGCACATCCAGTAATTATTTTATCAACTGCACATCTGTTTTAATTAGCCATGTACACACTTTACTGTACTGTAAAATGTCAAACACACTGTAAAATAGTTTAGAGTACATTAACACATAAAAACAAAACTTCACTTGACATATCACAAACAGCGGCAAGAATCTCCTAGACCCAACCAGCTGCTAGTAGACAACTCCCAGCCAAGGGCTATTCTGTGGGTCATTCAGAGACTCCTCTCCAGGCAGGACCTGCACGTTCTGCTTTCAGTTCCCTCATCTCAACATGATCCTCAGATACAGCGTATGGGAAGCATGTGTGACTTGGCTGGCACAGTTCATGCTAACCCGTCTTCAGTTTGCCAAGTTAGAGGCTCTCCGTGCAGATGCTAAAGCACATACCACAAACCCAGCACAGCATCAGCTGCTGACTAGCACAGATGGGGACACTGAAAACAGGAGGGAGAAGCTGAGTCAGTGAATGAACCACAGTGGCTCTGGGGCATCCATGCTCCTTCTCCCTTGATTGTCTCTAAACTTAACAGGTCATCAGTCATCATGGATGCTCTCATGAAAGAATGCCGATGCCTGGAGTCCAACCTGACCAGGGGTCCTGACAGGAGGGCTGAGGTGGGGGCCAAAGAATGGATATTTCAGCAAAAGGTTTGCTAGCAATCTCCTGGACTTACACTGAAGGATCCCAGGTCCACATCTCACACTTCTTCAGGATAGTTCTTTGCATCCTTCATCCCTGAGTTTATTCCCGTTTCCAGCCGGCAGATGCTGGCAGGACTTCAAGAGTCCGTGACTGTTGACTTGCCCCATGTGTTGGAACTGATTAATCCAGAAATACTCCCAAGTCTTTTTCTGAACAATTGGGTGGTAGATGTTCACTGTTACTTATTTTTGAAGATTTTCTCTATGGTAGAGGGTTTTACTCTATGGTGGAGAACTGCCTTCCATAGAGAAGAATTCACAGAGATCTCGGTGTACCACTATTCACCTATTATCTCTCTGACAGATTTGGTTTCTATAGGGCAAAAATCGCAAATAAACCATCCAACTTTATATCTCAAGGCCCGATAGAGGTATATAAGCTACTTTTCTTATCAATAGAGTCAAATACCTGATAAGAAGCAATTTGAAGGAAGGGTTTGGGCTCATAGTTTGAAGGCAGATAGTCCATCATGGTGGGAAAGGCATGGTGGTAGGAACATGCAGTGGATTCTCATATCTCAGTAGCAGGAAGCAGAGAAATTGATTGGCCAGAAGAGGGGCCCAGCTATAACCCTAAGACCTGCCCAGAAATGGCCCCCTTCTTCCAGCTAGGCCCCTCCTCCTAACGGTTCCACAGCCTTTCAAAAGGATACCACCACTGGGGACCAAATGTCCAAACACAGGAGCCTGTGTGCAGCAGCTTATACTGAACCCAAAACAGAACTTCGACCCAAAGTCAACGGAAGGAAGGAAATAATAATAACTTTAAAATCTGAGCAAAAATAAGTGAAATGGGTATCGGAAAAGCAATAGAAAAGAATAACAAAACAAACATTTTGAGTTCTTTAGAAAATAAAAAATTGGCAAACCTTAGCTCTACTAAGAAAAAAAAAGAAGTCTCAGAGAGATAAAAATCATAAATGAGAGAACATTCTTGAAAAACCAAAAAATGAAAAACCAAAAAAAAAAGAGAGAGAACATTATAATTGATAGAGAAATACAAGGGATCAAAAGAGTCTACTATGAATGATTTTTTTTTACCAACAAACTTGATAACCTGGAAGAAATAAAAAAATCCCTAGAAATATAACCTCCCAAGTATGAAGCATGAGAAAATAGAAAACCTGAAAAGGGCTGGAGAGATGGCTTAGCAGTTAAGGCCCTTGGATGCAAAGCCAAAGGACCTACGTTCAGTTTGCCAGGTCTCACATAAGCCAGAAGCACAAGGTGGCACATGTGTCTGGAGTTTGTTTGCAGTGGCTAGAGGCCCTGACATGCCCATTCTCTTTCTCTCTATGTTTGTGTATCTCTCTCTTTCTCTCTCTCTCAAATAAATAAATAAATGAAATATTTTTAAAAAACAGAAGAGGCCAAGAATGAGTAATTAAACTAAACCAATGGTCAAAACACACACACTCACAACAACAGTCCAGATTCTGGTATTAATTCTTTCCCAATTCTTCCAAAAAAAAAAAAAAAAAAATCCCAAGGAACATTTCCAAGCTCATTTTAAATGGCCAGTATTATCCTATGCCAATGCCAGAGAAGGAATTATTTTTTTAAAAAATATGGCAGGCCAACTTCCCTGATGATATCCTCCAGAAGAAAAGAAAAACTGGCAAACCAAACTCAACAGCATAGGCTGGAGAGATGGCTCTGTGGTTAAGGTGCTTGCCTATGAAGCAGAAGGACCCAGGTTCAGTTCCCCAGTACTCATGTAAAACCAGATGCACAAGGTGGCACATGCATCTGGAGTTCATTTGTAGTGGCTAGAGGCTCTAGCATGCCCATTCTCTTGCACTCTTATTCTCTCTCTTTCCGATATATATTCTTTTAAAAAAAAAAACTCAACATATTGGAAGAATAATACATGATTCAGTGAGATTTATCCTAAAGTACAAAGGTAGTGCCACAAAAATCGGTAACGGTCTTACACTGCATTAGTAGAAGGAAGGATAAAAATCATTGATCACCTCAGTAAGCACAGAAAAAGCATTGAAGACTTCAACATCCTCATTATAAAAATAAAACTTTCTGTAGATTAGGGACAAAAGAATATGCCATAGCACAGATGAGAGAGAGAGAGAGATAATATCATACTTAATGGTAAAATGCTAAAAGCTTTTTCCTCTAAGATCAAAAACAAGACGACAATTCTCATTCTCATCTCTTCTATATAGTACTGAAAAGCCTAGCAAGAGCAATAATGAAATAAAAAGTAATAAAAGTTATCCAAATCAGGGAAGAAGGTAAATTGTCTGTGTTTGCAGATGGTACGGCATAGAAAACTCTAAAGTCACCACCAAAAAATCTATTAGAACTAATAACAAATTCAATAAAAGTTCAAGATACAAAATTTACATAGAAAAATCATTTGTGTATCTAGTCACTAACAACAAATAATTTTTTTAAAAAAGGCTGGAGAAATGGCTCATTGGTTAGGTCACTTGCCTTCAAAGCCTGATGACCCAGGTTCAATGTCCAGGTACCCATGTAAAGCCAGATAAAAAAAAAAATCCTTCCATGGCACATGCATCTAGAGCTCGTTATTGGCCCTAGCGTGCCCATTCTCTCCCTCTCTCTCTCTCTCTCTGTCTTTCTCTCTCTCTCTCCCCTTGGAAATAAACATATAAAAAATTTAAAAACTAAATAAATTAAGACAGCAATCCCATCTATAACAGCATCAAAAAATAAAATTAGGGCTGGAGAGATGGCTTAGCGGTTAAGGCGCCGGCCTGCTAAGCCGAAGAACCCGGTTCCAATCTCCAGGTCCCACGTTTAGCCAGATGCAAAGTGACGCAAGGGCGCAATGCCACACTTGACCACAAGGGGGCACACACATCTGGATTTCGTTCGCAGCAGCTGAGAGGCTGCATCTCTATCTTTCTCCCTCTCCGTCTCTGTCTGTCTCTCTCTGTGTCTCTCTCCAAAAATTAATAAAATAAAAAAAAATTTAAATAAATAAATAAAATAAAATTATTGGGAATAACTTTAACTAAGGAGGTGAAATATATTTACAATGCAAATACTGATAAAAGAAACTAAATTAGACACAAGTACGTGAAAACATTGAGGTAATTATTGCTAAAATGAACTACAGATTCAGTACAGTCCCTATCAATCCCAATGTCATTTTCCACAGAAATAAGAAAGCAATCCTAAATTTATGTGAAACCAAAAGGACCCAAAGCCATACATGGTGACACTCCTGTAACACCAGCACTGCGCAGGGTGAGGCAGGAGGAGAATATGCTGGAGCCTGGCCTGAGTTATACATACTGAGACTCTGTCTCAAAAACAAATCAAGTACAACTTTCCACAGCACTTTATCCATCTTCTCCAAAAATAATACAATCAGTAACTCCCAACACTTGGGAGCTAAAGGCAAGAATATTACATGTTCAACATCATCCCTCACTACATAGCAAGTTACATGTTACCCTGGACTACATCAGACCCTATCTCAAAATAAATAAATAAACAAACAAACAAAAAAGAAAACTTAGCCAGGCATGGTGGCACACGCCTGTAATCCCAGCACTCAGGAGGCAGAGGTAGGAGGATGGTCGTGAATTCGAGGCCACCCTGAGACTACATAGTGAATTCCAGGTCAGCCTGGGCTAGAGTGAGACCCTACCTCGAAAAACAAATAAAAAATTAAACTAAAATAAAATAAAAACAAAAAAGAAAACTTAAACTATAATTTTTCTTTTTAATCAGTTGATACATAGAAGATTGATACATGCTAAAGGCAGGACGATGAGTTAACACTTTAGAACCAGGAAGATCTCTTTTTAAATCTTAGTTTATGGGTAAAGTATCACCTATGATTTACCTGTTAATCACATTAAGGTCACTGGTCAGGAAGAGAAATGAATTACACTAATTTTGTAAAAACAGATCATTATAGTTTTATTTATTTATTTTCCCCCTTTTAAAATTGAAGTAGCATCATATGAGGTGAAAATCATAAATTTTAAGCATACAGCTTGCTGACTTTATGTGTGGAAGGAGGCTCGAGCTGGAACCCATGGCCTCGGGGGTGCTAGGTAAACATCTCACACTGAGCAACGCTTTCAGCCCTAGGAAACGGTTTCTTTTGTAGACAGTATCCTGGTAAGTAGCTCAGGCTGCCCTTGAACCCATGATCCTCTTGCCTCCACCTCCTGGGTGTTAGGATTTCAGGCATAAGGTTACTATACCTGTCCCTCCTGATGAATTTCATGAGCATAAACATCTATGTACTTAGGTTTCTACTGTTGTATAAATTTTCCTGGAGAGGCACCCGAGAAACAGGGCACTGACAGACCAAGTAGAGGATCTAAGTTCAGCATGGCGAACAATCAGTTCACTGGTTTATTTACAGGATTACTTATATATTAATATTGGTATTATATCATTATTAGCAAAGATGCACCCCAGCCAATTGTTTACCTTTCATATAATCTTGGGGATTGGCCTTGACAGGGTGTCCTAAGCCTTTTGAGTCTTCTGAGCCCTGCGTGTCTTGTGATCCTCCCTCCACAAGGGAATGTTAATAGACCCAATTTTGTGAGGGTCTCAGGTGGGTCATCACAGCTGCTTAGCTGCAATGTGGTGATTGCCTGGTTCAACCGGGAGGAAACAGCAATGCCACCCCCAGTAATGCATAGGATAGCATTACTATCCAGGAAGGGATCTTCTCCATCAGTCCTGCCATCCTCCCAAAGCAGTCATTCTGACTCCCATCCGCACAGATTGTTTCCACTATTCCACAGCTTTCTGAAGATGGTACACTATGGTGGGCACTCTTTGACCTCCAGCTTTCACTCAGCACGTCAATGATATTCCTCTATGCGATAACAAACACCTAGTTGTTTTCTATTTCTGACTAGTACTCCCGAGTGGGAATATATGGCTCATTGTTTTGTTGCTAGCCTGTAATGAAAAAAAAAAAGTTTTTGAATCCATAAGATTAGATGGGTGTGTGCATATGTGTGTGTTTCTGTCTTACAGAACAGCACATGCCTTTTTAAGAATTAACCTGAAAATCTCAATGCATTATATAAATTAGAAAGTAGTAGGTAGGGCTGGAGAGATGGCTTAGCAGTTAAGGCGCTTGCCTGAGAAGCCTAAGGATCTATGTTCAGCTCTCAGGATCCCACATAAGCCAGATGCACAAAGGTGAGGCAAGCACAAGGTCACACATGCCCACTAGGTGACTCAAGCATATGGAATTTGATTGCAATGGTTGAGGCCTGAATTCTCTCTCTCTCTCTCTCTCTCTCTCTCTCTCTCTCTCTCTCTCTAAAATTTAAAAAAAAAAAAAAGTAGTAGATAAAAAGGCTAAGAAAATGGGTCAGAAGGTAAAGAGTGCTTACTGAGTAAACAAAAGGGCTGAGACCACCTGAGTTTGCTGGATTCCCCAGCACCCACATAAATAGCTGGACATGTCCATGGATGCCTGTAACCCCAGTCATGTGGGGAGCAGAGACCAGAGAATCACTGTGGCTCATTGCTCAGACTAGAAGCAGCAGGCTCAATGAGAGACAGCATCTCAAGGAAACTAGTGGGTGAGGGATAGAGAACATGCAAGACTCTCCTCTGGCTTCTAGGTATGTGTGCATGGGGCACACACATCTGTATACACACAAGAATATACTGTATCACAAACACACACACACACACTATGCCACACAAACACTAAAAAATAAAATAATAACTAGGTAACTAGTTCTGAATATAACTCACTAAAACTAGAAATAAATAATAAGTGTTCAAGTAAGCCAAAACTAAACCTTTCCAAATCCTTAAGAATTAAGAAAAACATTATTCACAAATGAGAGGATCAAAGCAAAACTTTAAAAATGCATCAGATAAGCGTGAATGTATACTATACATGTGTGTATAAAAATAGACATGTACACATACAATGTATACACACACAGTTATAGTACATGGCTAATTTTATGAATTTTATGAAACCTGTAACCACAAATATTTGATACTATTTTAAAAGAAGTAATATAATGTTTTCTACTCAAGAAACTAAGACAAAATGAAAATATATAACTCAGGCAAAAAAGATAATGAAGACAAATATGTACAAAAATAAATTTAAAACAGAAAAGCAAATTGATAAATTATACCAAGAACTTGTTCTTTAAAAATTTAATAAAACAGGCAAATTTATAGGTAAACTAATCAATAAGCATAGAAAAATAATAAATAACTTTATTTAGGAATGAAAAATGATAGATGAATGGGATACAGGGATTTTCAATTAGAAGGTAAAAGTCTACCAGACACACAGACATGTTAGGAAATCACAATGAGATAGGTGCTTCCAGCAAGGGCAGGTATGTGTAAGGAAAACACAGTGAATCAAAAATGTAAGCTTATTTTTCATTATCCTCAATGAAATAAATTATTAAAATTCTTCAAAGAGAGTCTGGGGAGATGGCTCAGTGGTTAAAGATACTTGCTTGCAAAGCCTGCTAGCCCAGGTTCAATTCCTCAGCCATGGAAAAACAGATGAGCATTCACTTGCAGCCACAAGAGACCCTGGCATACCTATAAACACACATACAATTTAAAAAATTATCCATTTGCGTGCATGTGCATGAATACTCCAAGGCCTCTTGCCACTGAACACAAAACCAGGCACTTGCCCTACTTTTTGTATCTGACTCTTGTGGGTGGCTTGGGAATTTAAACTGGGTCTGCAGGCTTTGCATGCAAATGTCTTTAACCATCTAGCCAATATGTTTTAATTTTTTACAAAATCTTCAAAGAGGGGCCTGGAGAGATGGCTTAGCGGTTAAGCACTTGCTTGTGAAGCCTATGGACCCCGGTTCGAGGCTCGATTCCCCAGGACCCACATAAGCCAGATGCATAAGCGGGTGCATGCATCTGGAGTTTGTTTGCAGTGGCTGGAGGCCCTGGCATGCCCACTCTATCTATCTGCCTCTTTCTCTCTGTCTGTCACTCTCAAATAAATAAATAAACAAACAAAATTTCAAAAAATCTTCAAAGAGCAAAAATTCCCAATCTGTGTAACTGTCACTGTGCATGAGAAATAAACATATAAGTAAATAAAATATTAAAAAATAAACATAACTACCTAGTTATTTTATAAAGTTATTATAACTGTGGGGCTAGGCAGTTGGCTCAGCAAGTTAAAAGTGCTTGCAACTTAAATATGAGGGCCTCTTGGGCCATAATTGGACAAATTCCCCAGAACCCACATAAAAAGGTTTGCATGAGGCTAAAGAGATTGCAGTTAGAAGTGTTTGCTTGCAAAGCCTGAGAACCCAGGTTTGATTCTCCAGTACCCACACAAAGCCAAATGCACAAAGTGGCTCACATGTCTTGAGTATGTTTAAAATGACAGGAGACCTTGGTGCACACATTCTCTTGCTCTCTCTCTCTCTTTCTCTCTAAATATTTTTATTTATTTATTTGCAAGCAGAGAGAGAACAGAGACTGACAGAGAGAATGCACATGCCAGGCTCTTTGGCCACTGCAAGCGTATTCCAAATGCATGTGCCTCTTTGAGCCTCTAGCTTTACGTGGGTACTGGAGAATCAAACCTGGATCCTTAGGCTTTGCAGGCAAGTGTCTTAACAGCTGAGCCATTTCTCCCTCACTGTCTTTCTTCATCTCTCTCTCTCAAATAAATATTTTTTTAAAAACTGGGCATGGCCATGCATATCTATAATCCCAGTTCTCAGGAGGGAGAGACAGTAGCATCATCAAACAGTTCCAGCTTGAGGGAGACACCCTGTCTCAAGGAAACGCACCTATGAGCAATAGGAAAAGGACACCCAACATTCTCCTCTGGACTCCACATGCACACATCTAGGGTGTGCATCATGTGTACACACCACACATCATACATACCACACATGCGCTCAACACACGTGTGCACATGCCCTCCTCAAGTTACTATAACTGTGATACAACACAGTGACAACCATAACTCACACAAACACACACATACACACAAATATGGGTGTGCAGAGAAAAGTAAACACAGCAAGTCACAGCGCTAACCCTTAAATATCTGCTTACATGACTAGCCCCTGGCTGGCATCTGGAACCTTAGCATTCAAGTGTGTTCCCATCCCCATGGCTGATGAGCGGCTCGCTCTGCCCAACCTGCTTATGCAAACAACGTGCTTGATGCTAACACCAGCTTTCCTTCTCGGAGTCTGGAATGCTGGGCTCTGCCAAGCAGAAGCTGGCTGGATGATCACCCTCCAATCAAAACCCTGGATACCGACTGAGTCTCCAGAGAGCTTCCTGACAGACCTCATTTCTCCTGTGCTTGTCATGATGTTTCTAAGGAAGTAAGAGCTCCCTCCATGACCCACAGAAGAGCCTAGAGACCCTACACCTTGACCCGTGCACCTTCCCTTTGCTGACTTCTCTCTGACCCCTTGTATGGAAAGTCATAGCGTGAGTGTGACTGACTGCCATGTCCTGGGAACCTCTCACAAATGCACCAATCTGAGGATGGCTGACACTACAGGCAACAATCCTTACATGGAGATCGTGAAGTTCTATGAAAGAGTCTATAAACATCAAAACAATAATTTCCCAAAGCCAAGTTTTATATTCTGTAACATAAGGCTTAAAAATCTAAACTGGGGGGCTAGAGAGATGGCTTAGCAGTTAAGGCACCTGCCTAAGTCTAAGAACGCTGTTCCATTCTCCAGGTTCCACGTTTAGCCAGACGCAGTGATGCAAGGGTGCAATGCCATACTTGCCCACAAGGGGGAACAGCATCTGGAGTTCATTCAAAGTGGCTGAGAGGCTGCTGGCATGCCCATTCTCTCTCTCTCTCTCTCTCTCTCTCTCTCTCTCTCTCTCTCTCTCTGTGTGTGTGTGTGTGTCTCCAAAAATAAAAAAAGAAAAGAAAAAAATCTAAGCTGGGGGCTGGAGAGATGGCTTAGTGGTTAAGACACTTGCCTGGGAAGGCAAAGGACCTCAGTTCAATTCCCCAGGACCCACATAAGCCAGATGCACAAGGTGATGCATATGTCTGGAGTTTATAGTGACTAAAGGCCCTGGCGTGCCCATTCTCTCTCTCTCTCTCTCTCTCTCTCTCTCCTTCTCCTTCCCCCCTCTGTCTATCTATCTGCCTCCGTCTCCTCAAATAAATTTTAAAAAGTAAAATAAATTTTAAAAAACAATTCTAAGCTGGCCACAAAGTGACTCATGTGTCTAGAATCCTGATAGGAGGCAGAGTCAGGAGAACCCAGAAGCTGGCAGGTCAACTTATCTGGTGCACACGCAGTGGCAAAAACAGCAATGTGGACGGAGAGGACAAATATTCCAAGGATGTCCTCAGACCTCCACACATGCACTGTGTCATGTGTGTGTCCATACACATGCATACACGCATACATACACCACACACACACACACACACACACACACACTTTTTTTAAATCTAACATAAGCTGGGCATTGTGGTGCAAGCCCATAACCTCAGCATTTGGGAGACTGAGGCAGGAAGGATGCAAATTTGAGACAAGCCTGGACTACACAGTGACATCCTATATGAAAATAAATAAATCTGGCATTGAAAGAAAATGATCTCATACAGAGTTTACATTAGTAAAAGGAAGTTTTGAAGCAGTAGCCCATCAAAAGACTATAGAACATGAAAGACATGCTGTAAAACTTAATATTAATGCCAAAGTAGTTTAAAAGTTAAAAATAGGGGCTAGAGAGATGGTTCAATGGTAAAAAGCACCTGATTACAAACTATGACGGTCTGGGTTTGATTCCTCAGTACTCACGTAAAGCCAGATGCACTAAATGGTGTGTGTATCTGGAGTTCCTTTGCAGTGGCAAGATGCCCTGTTGTGTCCATACTACTCTCTTTCTTTCTGTCTGGCTTTTTCTCTCACTTTCACTCACTTTCTCTGTCTCTATCTCTCTCTCTCAAATAAATAAAAATAAATAAATAATAAATAATTCTTTTGAGGATCATTTATCCTCAGCAGGATACAGAACACCCTCCAACATCATCATCAGTATACTGCATGGGAAAATGTGGTCCTAGAGCCATCCCTGATTTCCAATATAGACACTACAACCTGTGGCAGAATCGAAATAGAAGACGTTGTATGTCTACAAAATTCAGTAGTTCAGCAAATGATCTAAATATCAGAAAAACATTTAAATAATTAGCTTAACTTTGTACCATGTGTGAGTGGTTTATATAGCAGAACAAGGGGCTGAGGAGATGGCTCAGTGGTTAATAGGTGCTAGCTTAACCCAGGGTTCAATTCCCCAGCTGTCCACATAAAACTGGATACAAAAAGTGGCACAAGAACTTGGCAGTCATTTGAAACAGCTTATGACAGCACCCCCCCACACACACACACACATGCTCGCACACAAATAAATTTTTTTTTCCAAAAAGAAAAGGTTTTTGATTTTGAAAAAATCAAAACAATACATGCTTGTTATTTGAGGCTGAAGCAGGAGGATCACTGCAACTTCAAAGTGAGCTTGGACGACATAGTGAATTCCAGCCAGCCTGAATGTCAGAGTGAGGCTAATGCAAAAAATAAATAAATAAATAAATAGCCCATGCACAAATGCTTTTAAAAAATTACACACTACCTAGAAGTAGCCTTTTAAAGTAAAATAAGTGACTCATTAAAAATTTATTGAATATGAAAATAAATCAAAAGTTATTTCTTGAATGAAAATACTTAATAGTATCTAGACACCAGTCTTGCAAATTAATTTGTAGTTTATTAAAACAAGACAGTGAATATACATGCACAGATCCCATATAAAAAAGTAGAACTCCAACCTACCATCTACCCACAAAACTAACTCCTCACTGCAATAAACAGTCTAGGAAGGCAGCCTGCTGTAACTCGGACTTGGACAGTCAGCCTAGTCTGTCAAGGTCACGATCTCAGGAGGTGAAACTAACTTACACAGCAACTGATCTCAAATCAACAAGACTTCATTGATAACTGACAACTTCTCTCATTTATTTCTCCAGTTTCTAACCTCAGACCACCATGGAAAGTCAAATTCACAACCCAAACAACATGGAAGATGTCCCTCTGCTAATGGAGCCTGTGGCTTCCCTGGGCTATAGCCTCAGCTGTGCATACTGGAGTCTTTCTGCCTCCACTCCAGTGCTCTCCTCTCTGCCTGCCTGGAGTTTCTGCACTTACCATGTAGAGAGCTCTGAGCTCTGAATAGCCTTTACTTCTTCTCCCATGGTTGGTGTTTATTTCCACAAGAATATAGATGAAAATTCCATGAAGCTTATTTTTAACCTTGGCTCATCTTTAAGAATAATCATCTGAGAATAATCAAGAACATTAAAAAAACAAAAGTAATGCCATGTTTTAAAATAATTAGTAGGACAATACACATCCAATCAGTGCAATATTGGTATAAGAATCAACAAGGTTTCTCAATGAAACACAATATCCTGCTGGAGTTGACGTTAATACATGTAAAATTTCATTGCCTAACAAGGCAGTCAACATAAGCAGGAAAATGAAGATCTCTACCTGATGTAAAGAAAGTTCTTACTATTCGTAACTTGGGGGCAAAGTTAATGTAAACCCTCATCTCAGAAATATCCCCAAGCAAATTCTAGGTTGATTAAAGAGTTAAGCCGGTCATACTGATGCACACTTTTAATCCCAGCACTCAGGAGGCAGAGGTAAGAAGATTGCTGTGAGTTCAAGGTCAGCCTGAGACTACATAGTGAATTCCAAGTCGGCCTGTGCTAGAACAAGACCCTACCTCAAAAATAAAAAGGAGTTAAATGGGAGAAATTATTAAAATGAAATTATAAAAAGGGCTGAAGAAATGGCTTAGCAGTTAAGGCGCTTGCCTGCAAAGCCAAAGGACCCAGATTTGATTCCCCAGCAGCCATGTAAAACCAGATGCACAAGGCAGCTCACGTGTCTGGAGTTTGCTTGCAGTAGCTAGAGGCCCTGATGCACCCATTCTCTCTCTCCTAAATAAAGAAAAAAATTATAAAAGCATATAGCAGGGCTGGAGAGATGGCTTAGCCGTTAAGGCGCCTGCCTCCTAAGCCTAAGAACGCTGGTTCCAATCTCCAGGTCCCACGTTTAGCCAGGTGCAAAGTGACGCAAGGGCGCAATGCTGCACTTGACCACAAGGGGGCACACGCTTCTGGATTTCATTTGCAGCAGCTGAGAGGCTGCTGGTGTGCCCATCTCTATCTGTCTTCCTCTCTCCCCGCCCTCTCTCTCTCTATGTCTCTCTCCAAAAAAAAAAAAAAAAGCGTACAGCAGAGTATCTAATCCAAACTGAATAAAATAATCAATTTATAACTTGTGCATATAAAATTAAACAGAACAGGGGCTGGAGAAATGGTCCAGTTAGTAAAAGATTTGTTTTGCAAGTAAGAGGACCCAAGTTTGAACACAAACACCCACATAAATGCAGGCAACATGACATACAGTTGTAATCCCAGCATTAGGAAGCAGAGACAGACAGAGGCCTAGGGTAAGCTGGCTACACTAGTTCAATCAGCAAGACCTGGGCTCAGTGAGAAACCCTGTCTCAATGAATAAGATGGGGAGTGATTGAGGAATACTTGTGAGGTCATCTTCTTGTCTCACATGCACACATATGCATGCACACCCCCCCACACACATGCATGTGCCCACACACATATGAACACACATACACACAAGCACATCTCCACTTGCAAAAACAATAAAAGTAAACAGAACAAAAAACAAAAATCGGGCTGGAGAGATGGCTTAGTGGTTAAGGAACTTGCCTGCACAGCCCAAGGACCTCAGTTCGATTCCCCAGGACCCATGAAAGCCAGATGCCCAAGAGGGCACACACATCTGGAGTTTGTTTGCAGTGGCTGGAGGCCCTGGTGCACCCATTCTCTCTCTTTCTCTTTCTCTCTCTGTGCCTCTTTCTCTCTCAAATAAATAAATAAATAAAAGCATAAATCTTTATAATAAATACAATGTAAAAACTACAATTTGTTACATGTAAAAAATATTTTAGGGCATCAATCTATAGATCTGTAGAGAAGTTTGCAAGGCAAATGAAAAAGTCACAAGCAAAAATATTAATGGCAAGCAAAGAAAAATAAAGAAAACATTCAAATGTAATTTTTAACTCTAAAATTAGTCATTTATTTAAAAAATGGAATACCCGGTGCTGATGAGGTAGACTGCAAAGGAAATTCACCAATGGTGGGTTACAAAAGCTATATTCTTTTTGAAAAGTGTTTTGGCAGTGCATATGAGGAACTAAAAAAAATATTCTATCAGTCAAGCCACTTAGCCAAACACCAGGGGAAAAAGAATCATGAGCACAAATGCTGGCTGCAGTGCTATTCATAATACCCCAAAAGCTGGAAACGATGGAAATGCTGCAAGATGGGAGATCAGATCATCTAATCATGGTGCCTTCACATGAAAATGCTATTTGCTTCTTTTAAATGTTTATAAAAACTTTTTGGTGAAATGGGGAAATGCTTATGTCAAATATGAAACTAAAAAAATTTAAAATGACAAAAAAATTCATATATTCAGAGTCATCTGATCTCAATTATGTAAGCAACTTAATATATATGTATCATATATACATATATAAATATACAGGCAAACATGCCAAAATGTTTACGTATGCAAAATATTCTACATCTATATGCCAAACTGCGCCTTGATTTTCTCGGTGTTAGAATTTGCGTATCTTCTTTGGTTCTTTTTATTTTTCATTGTATTTTTCAATTTTCTATAATAAGCTAGAGAGGACAAAGTTGGCTTAAATTTAAAAAAAAAAATAGCTCTTTTGGGGTTCTTGTACCAATGAGCCATTAAAAGAGATTTTTCTTCAAAGAAAGCAGACTTTTCTTTGAACAGACACATTGTATTTTGGTGCCTGGGGTAAAGGGTAAGCTGATTAGTTACTGTCAAAGAGGAAGGGCTCCGTGGGTAACTGTACCCTGTGTTCAGGCCAAGGTGACATAATTATCTTGGAAGAGTCCCCACAACCTTCCAGAAACCTCCTGCTCTTGCCTCATACAGGAAGAGTTGGACTGTTTATCTTATGGATCTCTGAAACCCTTAACAGTGCTAGGAAGTTTCCAAATGCCGCTGCGGCCCCCACCCCCACCCCCTCACCCCCGGCCTTTATTTTAGAGCCTCTTTGAAACCAATTACATGGGGTTCTACCTAAGATTTGCAGGTACAAAGCCCTTTCAAACCCCTGATTTTGCCTACGTGCTGTAGAATCCAGTATGAAACAAATACTCGGTAGAGCAATGTCTCCAGGGAGACAGCCCAAGCAGGACCACTAAAAAGCAGAACAATGGATGTTTCCAATCAATGACCTTGACGTCTTCCTAAATCTCTTCATAATTGTTCTCGTCTTGCCTTGGAGTACGGATTTGGTTCCCTCTCTTTGGGGAGGCATGCAGCACGTCTAATCATAACTGCTCACAACTCCACAAATGTAGAATGCAAATTCCATTGCCTTTTGTTTTTCCAATCAGTCCTGAGAATCCCCCCATGCCTTATCACACAGAGTCTGTTGCCTCCCTTTTGTGCCTCCTCTCAAGCTCTGACTCCCCGACTGGCTGAGAGCACCTCTTGAGGAAGACAACCCCCGGGCTGATGGACACATGTCCTCCTTTACCATCACCCACTCCTGAACCCCTCTGGGGAAAGCTAGTGTATAGCCCCGCCCCCACCCACTTACCCCCATGCTTTCTTCACTGATGTGGCCACATGCAGCTGCCAGGTGAGCCGACAGAGCTTGGTGAGGGTGGGATCCGGATCGAGTGACAACACAGAGTCCCCGGAGGACCCAGTGTCCTTTTCCTCCCCTGGGATCCACGCCTCCAGTCTAGACTTTACCTTCAGAACCCCCAAAACACAAAGAGCCTGACTAGAGAACAATTCCCTAGGCAAAGTGGCTACTTTTATAACTTTCTTTTTTTAATTTGGACACTTTCCTACATGTACATAATGTATTTTGAACGTACACCCCTCCCATGACCCTCTCTTGTATCCTCTCTTCTACCCACTTAATCCCCTTCTTCCCCACTGAACTCCAACCTCCTTTCCTGACTTGGGAGTTTTTGTTTGTTTGACCTTCTGAGTTAAATTAGGGTTGCTTGCATGAGCGAGCTTGGGAGGTTATTTACTGAAATGTGGGGAGATTACCAGTGGGCCATACCACTGGAACTCCCTTTCCCGCTAGTAAGTGTTAGCTGCCATTAGCTACTCCGGAGGTGTGGGGTCCTACGCGCCCTTCCCCCATCCATCATGAAATTGCTGACAGGCTCAATCTTGTGCAGGAAACCACAGCTGCTGGCAGTTCACAAGTGTAATGGCCATGTTCCGTCATTCTTCTCCCTCTCTCTTCCATAAGGTCGAGGGGGCGGTTTAGATATCCTGCTTAGGGCTCAGCACACAATCAAAGTGGCTACTTTTCTTTTTTTTCTTTTCTTTTCTTTTTATAATTTTATGAGAGGGAGATCGTGAGAGGAAGAGCAAGAGCAAGAGAGAGAATTGCCATGCCAGGGCCTCGAGCCACTGAAATCGAACTCCAGATGCTTGAGCCACCTTGTGCACATGGGTGACCTTGTGAGCTTGCATCACCTTGTGTGTCTGGCTTACGTGGGATCTGGAGAGTCAAACATGGGTCCTTAGGCTTCACAGGCAAACACCTTAACTGTTAAGCCATCTCTCCACATCTTCCACCTAACCCTCTGAAACTTCCCAATGGATTCCAGATGACCATACAGCACCTGCTCCTCTAAGCAGCTCCTTCATGGGTTGGGGGCTCAGGGAAAGAAATGACATACACTTGTGCCTGTGTTCCAATAAAAGTCATTCTATTTCCAGATCATTCACAACTCTCATCTTGTCCCCATTTACAGAGTAGGTACCTGAAGCTCAAAGACCTGCCTAAGGTCATGTGACTAAGCTCCCTCTTCTCTAAGTTCTGATACTCTTCCTTCCCTCCATATCTTCTTTCTCCCAGTATCTTCCTCTTCTTCTTTCTCTTTAAATTCATCAATTCATTAAGAATGCTAACTTAACATTGGACAAGGACAAATGAGAAAAGAATAATATACATACCTGTGTTCTCAAAAAGGGTTTATTGCTTTTGATATGTACATAGTATGTGGTGTGTGTTATGTATGCACATAGTATGCAGATGCATGTACACCATGCACACCTATGCACAGGTCAGAGGAAGACATCAGGTTTCCTCCTCCCTCTATTGCTCTTCTGCCTTATTTCCCTGAGACACAGTCACTCACTGAACCTGAAGCTCCCCATTTTTCAGCCAGACTGGCTGACCAGAGAGCCCCGGGACCCCTCCTGTCTCTGCCTCCTTCAGTGCTGGGGCTATCGGTATCGGCAGCCATGCCTGGCTTTTTATACAGGTGCTGGGGATCAAACTCAGGTCTTTATTCACCCACTAAGCCATTTCCCTAGCCCTCAAAAAGTTGTTAAGGGCTGGAGAGATGGTTGAGCAGTTAGGGCACTTGCCTGTGAGGCCTAAGGACCCGTGTTCAACTCCCCAGATCCCACATTAGCCAGATGCACAATGGTGAGGCAGCACAAGATCACCCATACCCACTAGGTTGCACAAGCATCTGGAGTTCAATTGCAGTGGCTGAGGCCCTGCTGTGCCAACTCTCTCTCTCTCTCTCTCTCCCTCTCCATCTCTCTGTGTCTCTCTAAAAAAAGGTTTAACCAAATTATGGAAAAGTATTAGTAAAAGCAAGAAGCAATCTTAAACAATCATGATGCCAATTTTATTTCTGCTCCCCATTTTTTCTTCACCACAGACCCCACTATTTCTCTTTTTTGTTAAAAATGTTGATTCCTTTTTTTTTTACACAAAGATAGACACATATGTATAGGTATACATTTTATGTACATGCAGATATATGTCTACATTATATATATACATATAAAATGTAGGTATATATCTGCATATCTGTGGCAGTTTGACTATATGGCCCCAATATATTCAGTGTTTTATTAGTTTATAGTTTGCATCTGCAGCCACCTGCCTGGAGGCAGTGTCACTGGGCAGATCTTAAGGTGAGGTGATGGGTTTGAGATTTCAATCTAAAGATATGCAAAGTGTGCCTAGCTGGAGTTCCTGAAGTGCGCTGTGTGGCTTTTGGCTTTCTCTCTCTCTGCATGGTCCTGTAAGAGCAGGCCAGCTTCTTCTGCCATTATGGAACTTGGATCTGTAAGCTTCAATAAATATCCCTTCCTCCATAACTATGCCTGGTCTGGAAGTTCATCTCAGCGAACCTGAAGCTGTCTGCTACAATATCCTACACATATATAATTCACAATAGCTGAAATTCATGCTATGGTTTATAGCATGATGATAAAATAAACCTCTCTATATTTTCTGTTCTCCTTCAGCCAGCAAACATTACCAGTCAGTGGTTGCCTCCAAGCAAGGTTATTTATTTCTCTGGGTATTACAGAATGAACAGGTTTTTTTTTTTTCTTGTTTTCTGTTTTTCCCCAAGGCTGAGCATTTTTTCCCCCGACTAGAGAAAAACAAACAAAACAAGAAAGAGTGAAGTCTCACATCCTTGCATAGGCAGTGCTTTGGTTCAGAGGCAGGGTATGGCATTGATGGCCTGATCGTAGCATTCTGTAGAGAGTTAAAGAAACTGAGCACTGATGAAGGAAAAGGTAACCATGAGTCTTCCTGGGAGACATGTAGACAATTATGTCCCTTCCACCAGGAGCATCCACAGGGACCTGCCACTCAGAAAGAGAGGAGGGATGTGAACCCCAAGAGGGGGCTTATATCTAAGTTACCTAGGTAATGTTACTGGACAGGAAGGAAGAGAATATAAAACACATAAATCAATAGAAGCTAGGGAGTCATAATCAGAAGGCCCTATCTTTCAATGGCCAGCAGATGCTAGGGGAGATCTCACAAGATATGCAAGGCAAGCAGGCCCTGTATGACTAAAGCTCTTCCTGTGGCTAACTTTAAATAACTGGTTATATAAAATCTGAGTTTGGTGCCAGCAGACTTTGGAACCAATGGATCTCAGCATACAGTGAAGAAATAATGAACTAAGGCCAACGTACAGAGATACCACTGGCCCATCGAGGTAATGCATACTTACCTAATCAGTAGGGGGGTGCCATCGACCTCTGGGAAGAGACACCCATTACCTACTCCTGGGGACAGCCTTTATGCTCACCTCTCCCCCAGTCTGTCAGTCACTGGGTGATGCCATGGAGAGAGTGTAACCCTTATATGAACCCTGAACACAAGAGCTGACAACAGGAGGCCTGCATATCACTCTGAGGAAGCGCTGTATGCCCCAGGGAGGTCCTTCCCTGACCATCAGGGTGCGCTGCTCAGACGAATTAGCAGCTCTTCCACTCATCTCCCTGAGTCAGAAATGGGACTTTTTATTTTCTATTTAAAGACAAGCATGAGCACACATACACACACACACACACACACACACACACACACACTTGCGTGCAGACTCTCTTTTTAAAAAGCAATAGACAAAAGCTAGACATCCAAAAAGTTACATCTCCTCATGTTATTCAAGGTCAAAAATGTAGAAATAAAGGTAAATTTTCTCAAAACTTTCTCTTAGCGTCTGTTCATTGAATGTCATCTGATATTAATCGCTAATTGGTAAGAAAAAAAAATCATTCAGCCATGAAATATTTAAGGAAATGCTTAATAATGAACTCATTTTCTAAAGGAATATTTCTTTAGGTCAATCAGACACAAGGAGATTTAAAAAATAAGCAGCAGCAGGTCAGCCTTGGGCCTGATGACACAGGATGATTCCTATAACATACTTATTAGGGAGGCAGTTGTTACCGGACCCTCGGTGGCATCCTCGGAAGACAATGGCATGGCTGCTCAGAGGATGCTTTCAAAAAGCTAAACCAGGTAACTGTAAACAGAGCCAACTCAAAAAAAGGCTAGACCTCCAGGGCTCCCGTCATCTCCTTGCACACAGTGAGCTAAATTGAGGCAATTATCTGAATAATTCATCCTACCTTTTCTCCCTCATTTTACCTCAAGAAGAACTTCGAAGAACCTAACCAAAACGTGAACTAAATATTTCATTTGTTTCTGTGTTTAATCGCCTAGATGAAACAATCTTCTGCCACTGTACCCAGGGGAAGACAAAGGATTAAGTAATATCACATTTTTACCAAGAAGGAAGAAAAAAAAATATATATATATATATATATATATATATTCTGCAGCCTTATGCTCAGGCAATGTGTGACATATTTTTGTCAGTTTTCTTTTTCCCAGTGGGTGAAATTTAAGCAATACTTTGTTAGCAAAGGTCTAGTCATCCCCCGGGGGAAAATTACAGGAGTGAAGATATAACCTCTGCCATACCACTCCAGTGAGTTTAAAAGGATAGATTTCTAGGTCTAGCCTCTGTTTTGAAATTAGGTTTTGAAAGGAATGGTTCTGTTGTATTGGATTTAAGGGGCATAAGAGCCAACATTCACTTACACGTCTCAAAAATAACAGCGAACAGGAATCTCTCCATCCTATGACAGTCTGAAGAAAGGTGATTAAAAAAAAACAAACCAATTCCCTGATGAACAAAATGAAGGCATGATGGGGCATCTGCTAACAGCATTCACTTTGCATTATTGAGAGTCACGTGCTTGCCTCCTCACCAAAACATCCCCCAGATTAAAACAGACATAACTGGCTGGCTGCAAATTGATAGCACAGGGCTGCCCGGCCATCGCTGTCAGCTTCCTCTCCACGGCGTTCTCCCTGACAGCTTCTTCCGGGATCGTTCAACCCATGCAAAATCTGCCTGCATCTCCTCTTCCCCCTTTAAAGGGGAGGCCCACCAGAGGAGTGTGGTACCTTTGGACAGACTTTATTAAACAACTTCATCCATCTCTGCCTGCCTAGTGTGGCCTAGGGAGTCCTAATTAATCAATAAGCATTTGTTGAGTGTCCTAATGTGCATAATAGTCCAGAGTCAGGTGCTGTGGGGCCTTCAAAAATCTCGTCAGGAAAATGGAGCATGTTGCCTCACACAGGGCTTCCTCATAGAATGCATTAGTAGGTAGGAAGAAGTAAGTCATATCTGTGGAAGGCCCCAAACCACAAGCTAGAGCTACATGTCCTATGTGCATTGTTTCCTTCAGTCCATGTTAGTCTACTTGAACTTGCATGACACAGTACTACAGAACAGAGGCCTTAAGAACAGAAATGTTTTTCCTCACAGTCCCTTTAATTATGAGGCTTCTGTGCTGTGCTAGAAGGGCTGTTTTGGGGCTTAAATGTGAAATGTCTCCCCGAGGCTCACGTGTTTAAACACTCAGCCCCTACCTGAAGACGCTGCTTGGGAAAGTTGTAGAGTTGGAGAAAGTGCAGAAAGTAGGAGCAAGCTTTGATGTTTTGTTCAAGGTAGGGACTCACTCTAGCTCAGGCTGACCTGGAAATCCCTACGTCATCTCAGGGTGGCCTCAAACTCATGGCAGTCCTCCTACCTCTGCCTCCCAAGTGCTGGGATGAAAATGCCTTGCAGTTTTATAGCCCAGCCTCACTTCCTGTCTACCTTCTGCTTCCTGACTGGTGGAAATGTGAACAACCAGCTATCACATGCTTCTTTTGTCATGCCTTCTCTGCCAGCCATGGAGTTTATCCCCTCAAAATGTAAGCCAAAAGAAATCCTTACTCCTTTAAATTGCTTCTAGTCAGGCATTTGGTTATGCAGTGAGGAAAGTAATTAATACAAAGGCCATCTGTTCCCTCGTTCCTTGTCTATGTGAGTGCACAAATTGTGTCCATGTTTCCTTTTCTTATAAGAACTCAATAGGATGCACCCTAAAGACCCAATAATTAATTAATTTCATTACCTCAGCGTCAAGTAAGGGGTAAGGGAGGTTATAACTTTAACAAATGAATGTGGGAGGATTCAATTTAGTCCGACCTTGGATGTGGGAAAATACCAGATAGGATCTTTCTGTTTAAAAACAAACAAGCAAAGCTGGGCCTGGTGGTTCAGGCCTGTAATCCTGAGCACTCAAAAAGCTGAGGCTGGAATATCTCAAGCTCAAGACCAACCTGGGCAACTTAGAGAGACCCTGTATCAAAAATAAAAGCTAGGGCTGGAGAGATGGCTTAGCAGTTAAGGCAGTTGCCTGCAAAGCCTAAGGACCCGAGTTACATTCCCCAGTACCCACATAATGCCAGATGTATAAGGTGGTGCATGCATCTGGAGTTCTATTTCAGTTGCTGGAGGCCCTGGTGTGCCCATTCACTCTCTCTCTCTCTCTCTCTCTCTCTCATGAATAAATAAATAAAATATTAAAAATAAAAACTAAAATAGAGCTGAGGTTATAACTCAGTGGTATAGCATTTGCTAGCATGCACAAGGCTCTAGTTTCAATCCCCAGTGCTGAAAAAAACAAATGAATGAGTAAATAAGCAAGGAAATAGAAAATATGACTCAAACTATGGGTTAGAATTAGGTTCTTCTGTGAATAACAAGTAAAAAAACACAGTGGCTTAAACGCAATAGGATGTTATTTCTCACCTTCAAAGGGCAAGAAATGGTCTAAAACCAGAACCATACTCCATGGTGGCATTTTCTATGCTTTTCATTTCCAGGGTCACCTCATGGTCCAAGATGGCTGTTAACACTCCAATCATCAAGTCTGTATTCTGAGTGTTGGTCCCAGCAGAAATGCTCTCCCTCGCCATTTTAACATGGTTGCAGCATCCTCTGACCCTGCTGAACTTCCTGAATTTCAAATTCAGTAGAAACTAGAGAAGGATTCTCTTCTTGCTCTACTAAAGTAATGTAGGACTACTGCACTATGTCCCTTGATCCTGACTGGGTTCTGTGCCAACTATGATGGCCAGGAGGATGTGATAGTCTGGTTATCTTGGGTTGGGGCATCTACCCACCACTGAGCCCAGAGTGTGGCCCATGGGACTGGCCCCAGAGGGAAACCACATAGTACAAACCACAGCTGTCCGCACAGCGTGACCCTTGTGTTGCAAATAAACACACTGAAACTTGTAGAAGCTAGCCGCTCCTGGCCCAGGGACCCATAGAAGTGGTGGAGCTGGGATTCAAGCTGTGGCTGTCTACCAGAAAAGTCCTTCCTCTTTTTACCCCATGGCCTGAATAGCTTCAGAGCCATGGAACATCACTGTGGGATGGAGCAAGACCCTGGAAGAAGCAAGTTAATGAAGGACAAAGACTAAATGCCAGGAAAACTGAACTAACAACATGACAGACATGGGGGTGTGGAGGGCAACCTGTGGAGGGTTTAGCCCAGCAGAACGCCAGGCAGCACCCAGGATGAAGGACAGCTATAGTGTGTGCTTGTTATTCACACAGCTAATAAGCATGGGAGGGGAAGGGGGTGTTTCACCATCAAATACCTTTGGGAAACTTGTGTGCAACCCCTTGGGGAGTCATAATAAACACCAAGAACTAAAGGCTCTATGAAGCCCTGGAAAAGGCTATGCCACATGACATAGCAGTATTTCTCAAGCAACTTTTTTATTCATTCTTTCAAGTTTCTGTTTATTGGTTTGTTGCCACCTCTTCACCATCCTGAGAAACCAGTATGTTCTTTGGAATGAGCTTCGGGATACAGGAGCTGCTGAGAGAAAATGGAAGTTCAGGGACATATTGTCTAGCAGGTGGGTGTCACCTCTAAGACTGGAACCTGGTACACTGGAACCTGGTATCCTTGTCCCTAACCCATCTGTAGTAATACATAGACAGTTGTTTTCAAAATACTTTGATATTAGATGTTATTACATCAAACATGATTAAATGTAATATGTTCTCGTTGAACATTTTAGGTTTTTGTTTGTTTGTTTTTTGGAGAGAGACACAGAGAGAGGGAGAGCAAGACAGATAGAGATGAGGCGCGCCAGCAGCCTCTCAGCTGCTGCGAAACGAAATCCAAATGCATGCGCCCCCTTGTGGTCAAGTGCAGCATTGCGCCCTTGCGTCACTTTGCATCTGGCTAAACGTGGACCTGGAGATTGGACCCGGCGTTCTTAGGCTTAGGAGGCAGGTACCTTCACCGCTAAACCATCTCTCCAGCCCTGTTTTTGTTTTTGTTTATTGAGGTAGGGTCTCATCTGGCCCAGGCTGACCTGGAATTAACTATGTAGTGTCAGGGTAGCCTCGAACTCACAGTGATCCGCCTATCTCTGCCTCCCGAGTGCTGGGATTAAAGACGTGCGTCACCACGCCCGGCTCTGAACATTTTAATTTTCACTGGGTAGCCCTGGCTAGGATCATCTAATCAAATGGTCAGTACTTACACTTATAAAAATTTTGCATGCATGCAGGTGTGTACACACATGTGTATTTGCATGCTTGTGTTTTTGCAAGCTCTTTCATTCCTCCATACTAGAGGCAGTCACTCAGTTAAATCACTTACCCATAACAGTTCAGTCAATATAGGGCTAAGGACTTTTTCTCGGCCCTCTTATTTCCTTTCTATAAAGGAGACATACTAATCAATCAATCAAGAAATGTTTATTGAGTGTTTACTGTGCCCTCAGTACTGTTCTAAACCCTGTGGGGCACACAAAACAACTGACTGTCAATCCAATATATTGAAGATTTACTATGTGAGAAGTCTTGTACTAAACATTATGGGAACACAAAGTTAAACAAGCTGTGGATCCTTCCCCAGGAAGTCTGCTATCTAAAGAAGGATGTCAGGGCCCAAATTAGTGCAGGGAAAGCAAAATGGGATGAGAGAGCAAACCAGTCACTTGTTTGTCCTCTGTTTAAAGAGGGGGGAGGTGTCAGAGTCGGGGTTGAAGCATCCAGCCTAATTGCACAGAGCCGGGTGGATGGCAGCCTTTCCCGCCAGCAGGTGAGAAAAGTAAAATTCTAAAAGCTGTTGAGCTCCTGATTTTGCAGCTGAACACAGGAAAGCCTCTAGCAACGAGTCTTAACAGGGCTACAAATTGGAATCACCTGGGGAGGGTTGAAAACACAGATGCCTGAGGTTCTGCACTGACGAGCTGATCACAATCTCCGGGCTTAGGGTTTAGGATAGGATTTTCCTTTTTAAGAGTTCCCCTGGGCGACTTTGGCATGGCCAAGGTGAAACTGCTGGCCTCAACCACTTGCAGCAGGTCAAGCAGGTGAAAAGACCATGCACAGCAAGGGAGATAGAAACGGGACCATTTCTCTGTCTGGCCAAGCACACCAGGGGATGGTACAATGATACCTGATCCAGGAGTGCTGTGTTTACTGTGTACCAAGGCTACAATATCTCATCTCATCTCCCCGTGTTTTGTGTCCCCGTGCAACAATTCCAGTGGTTTATCAAGGAACTTGCTGAGGGTTCACATCTTACAAGTGGAAGGATTCGAGATGTGAATTAACCAAACCAGGGCTTTAAGCTGCTTCATTTTCCTTTGTTAAAACGAATGTTGTGTGCTAGGGAAATGCATTGGGTAAGAGTCCATGCCACACAAGCATGATGGTCTGAGACAGCCTGAGTTAAGTCCCTAGCACCTACGTAAAAAGCTGGGAATGGCTGTGCCATGTCATGTGGGGAGATAGGAGAATCACTGGGGCTTGCAGTTCAGCCATTCTGACAGAAAGAAAGAGCAGCTCCAGGCTTACAGTTC
Organism: Orientallactaga sibirica; assembly: GCA_036365145.1. Classification (NCBI taxonomy): domain Eukaryota; kingdom Metazoa; phylum Chordata; class Mammalia; order Rodentia; family Dipodidae; genus Orientallactaga; species Orientallactaga sibirica. The sequence continues at coordinate 1,576,267 of JAEOAD010000044.1, read as the reverse complement.
CAGGTTCCAGCTCACCATGGCAGGGAAGGCATGGTGGGGTGGGGGGAGAGGGAAACATCTCCCCACCAGAGACAGGGGCAGGCTGGGAGCCAAGAGTGATGTGAGAGCCCTCTGCTTAGGGGACATGGTGAGGAGGGAAAGCAACTGTCCCTGCAATGGTCACAAGAGCATTTGCAAGACTGCTCTGAATTACAGCACTCTGCAGGCAGTGTCAGCACAATCTTCAAGTTCATTGCTACCCAAAGTGGCGTGCCTAGTTGTGTTAGTTAATTTGATGTGTCAATTAATTGCACTGGGATGCCAGGTACCCATGTATTAGGGCAAACATTATTTTGAATACCTCTGGGTGCTTTTAATGAGATTAACCTTTAAATCTATGGATTTAGTAAAGCAGATTGCCCTCCATTGTGTGGTGGGCCACATCTGATTACCAAAGAACCAAAGACAGACCTCTGCCAAACAAAGGGTATGAGGATTTGTATTGATTGTCCACATGATAGAAAGGGGAATCATATGTGAGGGATTATCCTGATTAAGTTAATCGAGATTTAAAGACCTACTTGAACTATGGGAAGTAGCATCCTGTAGGCAGGGGTCCCAAACTGTATAAAAAGGAGAGAGCTGGCTGAGCAGCAACACTCACCGCTCCCTGCTTCCTCACTGTGGACTGACCACTGCTATCCCCCCTGCCATGGTGAGCTGGAACTGGAGCTGGAACCTGAAACAAACCTTTCCTCCCTAAAATGATTTTTGTCAGGTATTTTGCCTCAGCCGCAAGAAGGTGATTAATGCAAAGGGGACTTCTGCAATCATTAACTTTGGATCTGAATGCCTACAGTGGCTCTTTGCTGGGTCTCCAGGCTTCTTGTCTACACTGCAGATTATGGGCCTATAAACCTCTACAACTGAAGAGGCCAATTTCTTAGAAGACAAAATCTTTCTCTTGCTAGATATCAGTTCTTCCCTAGAGAATGCTCACTAATATGCCAGTGCAGTAGTTTCGGCCTCTCCCGGGACCTTGGTAGCAATGCAGAACTGCAGGACTGGGAAGATAGCTCAGCCAGAAAAGTTCTTGTCTTGCAAGCTGAGGACCTGAGTTCAATTCCCAGAACCCGTGTGAAAAATATCAGGCATCATGGCATATACTCGTAATCCCAGCATTGGGGAGGCAGAGAGAGAGACAGATCTCTGGAGCTCACTGGATAGCCAATCTAGTTTATTTGGCTAATTCCAGGCTGGTGAGAGACCTTGTCTCATGAAAGGTGATGGCATCTAATGAATAACCCTTAAGTTTATCCTCTGACTTCTGCACATGTGTAAGGATGTACACACGGAGAAATGCAAAGTGCCCTACCCCCCCCATTCTTGATCCATCCAACTAGAATCTCACTAAGCCCCAACCTAGTTGAACCAATACGTACAGGTAAGTTTGTGAAATGCTAATCAGAAACCCCTCCTGGTTTATAGAGGAGGAAACAGCTCTAAGAAGGTCACAGGGCTTCCCCCAGGTTCCATCACCAGATCATGGCCAGCCTCTGAAGAATACGAACTTGCACAGGTGTAGCAGTTTCCCCTCTGTTTAATCACTCAGTCCTCTCAACAGCTGCATGGAGTGGACAAGTCAGAAATATTAGCCCCATTTTACTTATTAGGAAACTGAAGCACAGAGATATTAAGTAACTTGCAATGACACACAGGAACTGACAGTTTAAGACCCGAGGCAGAGATCCTACCCCATGATGCACAATGTTCTGGGGCAAGGGTCCACAAGCTCTGTAAAAGGTCTGATGGTACATACATATCTGGGGGGCCATATCGTCCAGTCTCCATTATAGCTACTCAACTCCAGACGTGCCTCTGGAAAACAGCCATGAACAATAAACCGATGAGCATGACTGGGTTCCAATAAAACTTTATTTGTAAAAACAGGCCATATTTGCCCCTGAGTTATATAATTAACCAACCCCTGCATCATATTGTCCCATTCAGGAGAAGGCGATCTATATACCAGCTTTCTATCCTGCTCAGAGTCACTGAAAGAAGAAAGGCACTCCTGGGGGAATGATTGCCCCCCACCGTCTCACAGCAAAGGCTATCCAGGGAAATGGAAGGCTTTGATCCTGGTTCAGGCATGCAGCACGTGTCTCCAGTGAGAGCCTAACTCCTTCCCAGTTACTACTCACTGTGCTTCCGGAATCCTGGCTCCAGATACACTAGCTAGAGAGAGCCATGGCCTTTGCTAATTGCTCTGCACAGATGGGGTTCCTTTCTGAGAGCACCCTCCCACAAAGGATGCCTTTCCTATTCTGTGTGAAGGAACTTCAAGCTATCATCAAGCCCTGGAACTCTGGGCCCCACTTGAGGCTGAACTCCCCATCTCCAAAAATCACCCTGCAGGGAAGGCCTGCTGCTGCTACAGCATCGTGGTGGTGTGTCAGGGAAAGGGTGAGAGACAAAAGGAAAAGCAGCCCCAGCCAGCGACATGGGACTCGGGAAACAAAGTCGGGCTCCATCCTTTAATGTTTGCATTCATTAATGTCCCCGTCAATTTTAAACACTGGGGTAGAATTTCCAGACTTTGCAGATCATTTAAAAGCTTAAGGGATTATCAAACCAGTCATTTAAAATGACATTTTCACTGCGCAAATATTATTCTATTAAAGAGCACGCATGGCACAGGCCGCGATCAGCTTTGGCAAGGTTACAGGGCCTTCCTCCACGGCAAACCCCACTGTTTCCTCATAAAGCTGTCAAGCCCCTGCTTAATGAAACATATATAAATGCAATGATGTTAGCCATGTCCCAGCAAGCTAATTCATCCTGGCTTTTCCCCCATTGCACTGCCCTGTGAAGGCTTTTATCATGGATCTTCTTAGGATCACCCCAGACTGTCTGCCATGAGCCCAAGGAGGTGAAATCCAAGAAAGTGTTTAATTTCCAAATGGGCCAAGCATCTTCCATGAATAAATAACCAACAGACCTGGCTTGTGTGTCGGTGTGACATACATGAGGCAGACCATTGGGGTTTTATTAGGAAAGAGATACTAGAAGATGAATAAACAACTCTGGTCCCTTCCCCATCCTCTGATCTGAGAGAGCTGCTCATGTCAGTTCTTGGGGGGTCAGTTTCCTCTTTAATTACAGAAGGAGAATCCACCAGCATGATCTGGGCTCAGCAAAACTCTTCCTAAGCTCCGTTTTTAGATTAGATTGTCTTCCAAAAAGCATGTCTGCAGGGGTTTTGGACTCTGCCTTTCCCAGCATCCTCTGTATTTACTCACGAAGCCTGAAGGGAATAAGGAGAGGGTTCAGGTTATGGATTTTTTTTTCCTTAGCAGTTCAACAAGATAAGAACGATTTAGATGGGAAATACTGAGACCGTCATAACCTCCGAAACCTCCAGAGCTCAGGCTTGAAAGGGACCAAGAGAGGACGAGTGAACTGGTGAAGCCACGAGACTTGTAAAGCCCCAGGAAGAATTCCTCCCAAGTTCATCAGAGGTGCCTCGCCCCCAGCTCTCTGCAAGATGAGGTTTCCCTTTCAAGGGAAAAGGAGGAGACATGACTTTTCAGGAAAACAATTATTTCCAGGGACTTTCTTTCTGGCTACAGAATTACTTTCCTGAACTCAACATGTCCCTGAGGAAAACACAAATTGGCTCAAACAACTGGATGTCACTATATTCAGCTGCAGAAATCTTCTTACTGAGAAAGCTAGAAATACTGAGGCACATGGAAATGTCTTTCAAGAGTCCCGCCCGTGACTAGCCTTTGGCACTCAAGACCCAAGAAAGCATTTCTGGGGGAATCCATGAGCCAGGATCTTCCTGAGCATAAAAGGTAAGGCAGGTTGTTGTCTAACCGCTCTCCCTTATGCTGTGTCCTTTCCAACCACACACACACACACACACACACACACACCACGCACACACGCACACACACACGAACTGCCAGGGGCTCTACGGACACCTGACTCCAACTTCATCTGCAGTGACAGCCTGGCGTCTTGGCAGGAAGGCCGGGGACCACCAGCTGTAAGGAAACACCTGCTCGATTGCTTTCCTCTGGGATATTCCTGCCCCTTGAGGGAGAAGCATTTCTCAGGATATAACCAGGCAGGCAGTACTGAAACAAAGAGTCAAATGGTTTGGCAATTTTTTTATATTTTATTTCTGAAACTAAAACAATATCTCTGTCTAGGTGATTCAGAACTGATCAACACAGTGAAAACCTTGTTCCCTTTTTTGTCTAAGCCAGCATTTGGTGATTTTCTTTGACTACTGAGATCATGCTTCCATAACACAAACATACAAACTGATAGGACATCGATAAACACAGACTCCCAGAAAGAAGCTCCAGAAATCCAAAAGATTCCTAAGGCTGTGGTCCCCAAAGAGTATATTTTCAAATCAACAGGCAAACTTCTAAGAAATGGAGCAACATGTTTGCTTATAATAATTCTAGTTTTTCAATCACCAACAATCCACCCTCTCTCCACTGTACCATTAACTAAAGCCAATACCACATGGTGTGCGCAGCTGTGTACAAGGGACATAGAGACATGTGTGTACAACCTCCCAAGCCATCAAGGGGAGAGGAGAACTTGTTGCTGGGAAGAAACGTTAACTGCACACTGCCAACACCAATAGCCTTCCTCCACAACAGACATGGTGCCCATGCCAAAAAGCACTCTCAGCCCCTTTTTAATTCTGCCCTCCTTTATCCACTAAGACTGGGGGAAGATTATTTTGATTGGAATTAGACAGCCACCTGCAGCTAGATCTTTAGCTGTTATTAGTGCTCTGTGTAAACCCTTTCACAACAAGCTCATTGAAAAAGACAGTGGACTTTTGAAGTTGCCCAATACTATCTCTAGTGATTTTCTCAAGTTAACAACCTCCATACCAGCCAATTGTGCTGGCTGGGGGAGGTGATAATCTCCTCCCTGGGGTTGTGGTCAGGAATTAAAGGGTCTGGGATAAATTACAGAAGAAATCTCTGCCAAGAACGCTTTCCTCCTTGATCTCGCCCCATGCCTCCGAAATATGTTCTTATTTTACCCCAATATGCAGGTGCTTTTCTACCTTCCCTCTCCTAAATCCCGCCCCCTCCAGAAACCCAGGCCTTTTGTCTTGTGTAAGCTTCACACCCTTTCAGAGCTGGGCTTAGAGGTACACAGTATCAGGTTTGGAGCAGTGCCTCAAAACATCTCGCTTGAAATGGTTTCTGTCGGGGCTAGGGTGATAGCTCAGTGAGAAAGAGAACTTGCCATTGCAAGTATGAGGGCCTGAGAAGACCTGATTCACCTTGAGTTCAATTCCCAGCACCTATAAACAGCTGGGCATGGCCATGCACACCTGTAACGCCAGTCCTGTGGGAAGCAGAGGCCAGAGAACCTCTGGGGCTCACTGATCAGCCATTCGGATCAAAAAATAGCAGCTTCAGGTTCAATGAGAGTCTATCTCAAGTAAACATGCAGATTACCGATACAGAAGGACATCTGATGTTCTCTGGCCTCCGCATGCACATGCACAGGGCACACGTGCATATACCACACCACACCCCACACACACACAGTTATCAGTTAGTAAAGCAGTGTCCAAACAAGTATAAAAACCCAAGTTCAGATCCCCAGCACCCACATAAATGCTCAGATCTCAACACTGGGGAGATGGGAAAAGTCAGATACCTGAAGCAAGCTGGTTGGCTAGTCTAGATGAATCACTGAGCTCTCAATTCAATAAGAGGCCCTGTCTCAATAAACATAGTGGAGGGCAATAGAGGGAGGTATCAGACCTCTAGCCTACATGTGCACATTTACACACACTCACCAAATTCATACAATAACAATTATTTCTATTCGGTTTCCTCCTATTTCAATAAAGAACGTGAACTATCCCCTTCCATCTCCAAATCCCCAACGTTCCAACCTCCAGCAATCCAGTTGTTAATACGCAGCCTTTGTATGGCTAACCCATCTGAAGCTTCCAATGGTTATATACACCAACCCCACCAGCATTCACACAGTCCCACAACTGCAATCTGACCAGCTCAATGGGCATTTATTATCCAGCCAGTTGAACAAGAAGCCATTTTTCTGGGTCAGTAGCTAGGCTTTGCTGGTCTCCATGATGAAGAACAGTGAGATGGTCAGGGGGGAGACTTTCATCCTTTAAACTTCATCTTCCCTTCTCCCATCATGGTCAGGACCCAGTTTACCAACCTCAATCTTGGGCAGATTTGTCTCGTTGTTGATTTTTTTTAAATATTTTATTTATTTGCAAGCACAGAGGGAGAGGAGAAAGAGCAAGAGAATGTGAACACCAGGGGCCTCCAGCCACTGCAAACAAACCCCAGATACATGCACCACTTTGTGCACCTGGCTTTACATGGGTGCTGGGGAAATGAACTTGGGTCATTAGGCTTCACAGGCAAATCCCTTAACTGCTGAACCATCTATCTCTCCGGCCCCTCTTTGTTTAACTTTTTTGAAACGATGAGTTCCCACCTTCTGCATTGTCAACACTTTCTCCAGATGAAAGAAGTTTATATTAGAAGAATTAAAGCAATAGACACATTCAAAGGAAAGCTCATGAGGAAACACATCAGCCAGTATTCCAGCCCTGGAATTCTTTCCCACTCTAAAGCTGGGTTGCCTTCACTTCTCCGAGCCTTGATTTGCTTATCTGTAAAATGGAGATAATAATAGGATCTTGTGCTTAGCTTAGGGCCATTGTGAGGACCAAAGGATAGACAGCTTCCAGCCTCTAACAAACACGAGGTGGCATTTTTATTACTATTTGTTCTTTAAATTACAAAAATCATAATAATCATTGAGAGATCTATTCTCCCAAGCACAGCTTGCATCCCCCAAACATGAGGGCTGTGACAGCTGCCCTACAGCCCTCTTTTGCTCATGAAAAGTTACCTTCTTTCCCTTATAGAGGCTTCAATTAGTAAAAAAATCCACAAAAAGTGAAAGCTACTTTCTAAAAAGCAAGAATGATGTGTTGGTAAGTTTAGAAGACCCAAGACAGAAACCTAGATTCACCTCCCCGAAACATTGAAGGCCAGGTGTTAGGGACTGGATCTTGAATGCTCTCCAAAGACCTATATATTAAAGACTTGGCCCCTAGCCCATGGTATTGCTGAAAGGTGGAACCTTTAGGGAGTGGGACCTAGAGGCAGGAAGTTAAGTCATTGGGAGCAGTCCCTTGAAGAGGTTATTGGCATCCTGGCCCCTTCCTCACTCTTTTTCTTGGCTTCCTGGATGCCGTTAGGTTTGTTCCCACGGTGGTGTACTATGCTGCCACAGTCCCAAAGCAATGTGGCCAAGTGACCATAACCTGAACTCTCCAAAACTGTGAGCCAACGTAAAATGTCTCCCTTGACTAGTGAATTCTCTCAGGTGCTTGTCAGCATGGAAAGCTAACACACAAGGGAACCCATGTATACTCCGTATCACCAAAGCACCTTTCTCACCCTGGCTACAGCCACATGGCAAAAGGTCTACCACTTTCACCCTACACAAGACGCAGGTAGACTCGGGCCAGAAAAAAACTTAACTTTCACTGACTCCACACTATATCTGCTACCACTCCCCGCCCCACCCCACACGAAACATATCCGAAAGAGAAAACTCATCAAAGAAAATAATGTCTCTGCCAAGGGTTCCTGAGTGAAAGTGAATACCAAGTGACCAGGGAAAGATCTTTTAATGTTGTCTTTGTGAAAGTTCACGATTCTCTAACATGCATCCTCCCCCATAAATCATTAAATTAAATCAAATTAGAGAGGAGGGAAATCAGACTCAAGTAGAAGCAGTCTCTACAGCCAATCTCCCAAGTTAGTCAAAATCACTGTCTCAGCTAAACCCATACCACATGATGCTTCAAAAGCTTCTAGAATGTCCAGTGTGATGGCACACACCTTTAATCCCAGCACTAGGGAGGCAGAGGTAGGAGGATCGCCATGAGTTCGAGGCCACCCTGAGACTACAGAGAGAATTCCAGGTCAGCCTGGGCTAGAGTGAGACCCTACCTCGAAAAGCTTCTAGAATATTGAAAGATCCCCAGGTTCTTGAGAACCAGAATGGTGCTCGTAATGAGCCAGAGATGAAAAACAGCCATCATGGGGCTTTGTTTGGGTTTTTTTGTTTTGTTTTGTTTTGTTTTGTTTTGTTTTTGTGTTAGCCATGCAAAAATGAGCCTGCTTGCTCTGCCTGAGAAAACACAAAGCAAACGTTCACCCAGCCAATCTGTAGATGCCTGACAGCACATCTTTGTGGAATTGCTGCTAGGGAAGGGTTCAGAACGCAGTGAAGGATTCTGGAGAGCACACGCTCCTCCAGAACGCTGAGAAATGCATCATAACCTCTGACCTCTATTGACCTCTGTCCTCACAGTAGCCCCTTCCTGCCTCTCCCTGGCCACTTGCCCATGTGCCAGAACATGGACAGAATGAATAGCCATTACAGGTGCCTTCTGCCAGCCACACTGTGCCCCTACACGGGGCTGCACTAGGCTGTTCAGGTTCAGGCCAGTGGAGAGGGCTCAGTGTGGTGATATGAATCTCCTTTAACTCATGTTCTGTATGCTAGGTCCCCAGCTGATGGCAATTCGGGGTGGAGCCTCCTGGAGGAGGTATGTTGATGGGGTGGGATTAGGGGTGTTACTGTCAGCTCCACCTTGCTAGAGTTTGGCTCACTCTCCGGCTGCTGTTTTCCACCTGCTATGACAGAGGTGCTGCCCAGCCTCTTCTCATGCCATGCTTTCCCCTGGCACCATGCAGCTTCCCCATAAGATGATCAGCCAAAATAAAAACTTCCCTACCATCAGCTACTTTGGGGTTGGGTGCTTTGATCCAACAATGAGAAGACACCTGGAACACTTAGTTAGCCCTTAGCACCCAGCAGACCTGGCACTGGGTTTCACTCAGCCACTCACCAGATGTAAACAGTGTAAGCAATATTTGATTTCAACAGTCAAGACCGCTTACACAGTCAGCTCCTGGTCAGAGGAGCGTTTGCCACTGCTAGTATACATAGCAACCTGGATCTCCTGTTTGCCCCACTCTGAAATGCCTCCCATGACATTGGTGAGCCAAGACAGGAAGGACACCCATGGTAGGTGAGCTGGCGCTGGAAGCCCAACAGATGCCACTGAGGCACGTGGGCACCACTGTAGACACACTGCCTCTCCAGAAGCAGCCTGGTCAGACCCATGTGAGGTGGGAGCTACAAAGCTTTTCTGTTTTATTTTTTAAAACATTCTCTCTCCTGTGGAGACACTCATAACCCTACAGAAGAGCATAATGCAGAGCAAAGGTGTTCCTTCCACTCTGTGTCCTGGACACTCTGCATGGTGTCCTCTTAGCTTTGAGAATGCAAAGTCATGAGCAGGGGCCCAGCATCAGCAGCTGTGGAAGCTGACAGTTCCCTGACCTACGTCCCAGGCTTGAATGCAAAGTCATGAGCTGTGGAAGCTGACAGTTCCCTGACCTACGTTCCAGGCTTGAATACAAAGTCATGAGCAGTGGAAGCTGACAGTTCCCTGACCTACATCAGGGCTTAGAGGGTGCTGAAAATCAGGGAGGTGAGCAAGACCCTGCCGAGGTCCCTCCAGGAATTCAGCTCCCCACTAGAGAACTGATTAACTTCACAAGCAATACCTGAAGAGAATGGGTGCCCAAATGAATCCTGTGCCAACCTCACCCCCCGTCAAAGGTTCTCAAGAGGATGCCCACAGACAGCCCTGAAGTACAAGTTTGTTGAGCTGTACCCCAAAGTCCATGATGCAATTCAAAAGTTAAAGAGGCTGAAGAGATGGCTCCTTGGTGGGTGAGGGGCTTGCTGCACAGCATAAGCACCCCCAGAAAATTGAGCAATGGAGAAGCAGAGACAGGGGGTCCCTAGGGTTTGCTAGTCAGCTATTCTAGTCCAATTGGTGAGGTCCAGATGAGTGTGACCCTGTCTCAAAATATAAGGGGAGACTCCTGACTTCAATCTCTGGCCTCCACATGCACAGGCAGGCACACATATGCACACACAGAGATGGGCACCCATGCACATATATGAATACACATATGCACATATAACACACACACACACACACACACACACACACACACACACACAAAGAAATTTAACAGACCCGCACCTGAACTTCAGCTCTATTCCTCATCCATCTGTAGGCCAGGCTACAAACAAGTTTGTATTACAAATCTCTTTGTAATGTCTCCCTTCCATATTCTGTCCTAGGCCCCAGCTAAGACACAGCCTGACTCAAGAGCAAGGCACGCCAGTCCCATTGGCCCAGACAACAGCCAGCATCTCCCTGGAGCCAGGATCAGGCCTCAGCCTGGTATGGATTTATAGGCCAGGTGCCTCCCATGATCAGACAGAATGGGCCTTGCTTGCCTCACAAGGCCCAGCGCTGCTAGATTCCTGTTTCAAATTAGCATAAGAATTTCTCAAGACACACCTTGCACTAAATTGAAAAATAAAATCATCAAAAGAAAGAAATCTACATGATAGCCAATAAATGAAGAGGTGCCTTCTTCCAAAGTCAGCCACTTTGCACTCCCAGTTTATTCTGTACCACTCTTTGGGGCAGACAACACAGATGCCCATGCCGTGCCTCCCCCACTAAGCACTGAGAGTAAGTACAAGAGAGGAAAGGAATCACAGGTCACGCCTTGGAAGCACAGTGATTTGGAGCGCCACTGTTCTCTGGCGGCTGGAATGTGAGCTGGATTTCCTAAAGACAGCTCAGGCCTTGGCGGTCCTTCCTCTTTGTTCGCCTGGCAGAGATGCGAACCCTTGGGTCTTGCGCAAGACTCATCTACGGCGCTTTGCAGGATAATCATAACGTGAGAGCTGCCCCCAGAGGGCTGAAGGTCACGGTACACAAGATGAGATTTATTGAGTGTCTCCAACAGCTCCATTGGCTCCAGCACAAGAAAGAATGTCTGTGTCCCAGTGGCAACTTCTAGTTGTTTTCTTTCTTCTAAAGAGATGTATGAGACGGAAAGCAAACCCAGACGCAGCGCCAGCGTTGGCAAGAACGAGTAATTCCTGCTTCTGCTTCTTGCAGCTCTGACGTGTTAGCTGTTTGTCACCCTAAACTTCATTTTATGCTCATGACACTCCAACCCTAGCAAGGCAATTGGATGGAGAATCATATTTTAAAGAGTCTGTCTAAAAGAATCTTAAGGTTTCTGTGTACTTCTGGATAGTCGGGAATCAGCATGCGAGTTCTCATTCGTTTAGTAAGAACCTGGGGTTCAGATACGCTGAGCAGGACAAACGAACAAAGCCCCGTATGTCATTCGCCTCACACCCCCAGGCTGGTTTTGAACACGGCGAGCCCCTGAGCAGATCCAACCTGGTTCTCAAAACAAGGAGGCTCAGGGTGATGCTGGGGGTTGTGTTGGGGGATGGGACTGGCATCTCCTTTCTCATACACAGTAAAGATGGCTCCATCTCTGAGGCGTCAATCAAACCACTAGCTTAATAGGGGAAAAAAAAATCTGGATTCAAACTCACAAGTCTAGAAACCTTTTGGCAGTTCATTTTATGCATTCAAACATGAAATTAGCCTAATTGAAACCAACAAGAGTGCTGAAAATGTGATGACTCAGCAGGTAAGCATGCTCACCTTACAAGCTTGAGAGTCTGATTTCAATCCCCAGCACCCACGTGAAAAGCCAGGGATGACCAGGCATGCTTGGAACTCTAGCACTGAGGTGGACAGGGACAGGAGGACCACTGGGGCTCCCTGGTGAGCCAGTCTAACCACACAAAGAGGAACTCCAGGTTCAGTGAGAGACTCAATCTCAAGGAAATGAGACACTAGATGTTCTGTCCTCCTTCACATGTACATAGGGCACATGCATCTGTACACACATGTGCATATATTACACATGCATATACCCCACATATATTATACACATACTAAAAAAAAAAACGCAACTGACATGATGAAATAGGCCAGAGGCCTTCGCGGTTCCACTTCACATGTCCACCTTGCTGGTGTCTATACGAAGGCTATGTGAAGGACTTAGATGACATGAGGGCCAGGAAAACATGTTCTTCCCTTTCACTGGACAGGGGGAGTCAAGATCTAGCAAAGAGAAGCCTGTGCAAAGGGCTCTGGGCTACTTATCATGCTTAAGGCTATTTAATGTGATACTGGGAAGAAACCCATAGTGGGTTTGTTTTTTTGTTTTTTTTTTTGGCCGGGGGGGTGGAGGTTTTCGAGGTAGGGTCTCACTCTAGCCCAGGCTGACCTGGAATTCACTATGTAGTCTCAGGGTGGCCTTGAACTCACAGCCATCCTCCTACCTCTGCCTCCCAAGTGCTAGTATTAAACGCATGTGCCACCACACACGGCTCGAAACCCACAGGTTTTTTTTGTTGTTGTTTATTTGTTTGTTTTGTGGTTTTTTTTTTTTTTGAGGTAGGGTCTCACTCTGGTCCAGGCTGACCTGGAATTAACTATGTAGTCTCAGGGTGGCCTTGAACTCACGGCGATCCTCCTACCTCTGCCTCCTGAGTGCTGGGATTAAAGGCGTGCGCCACCACGCCCGGCTCAAAACCCATAGTTTTTTAAGAGCCAGCTAAACCCATGCACCTCACACACGGAATCCACATGAGGTTAGCAACATCCTCCTTTTGCAACTGAGAAGATGGAATCTAACTGTGAGAAGCAATTGTGAAGGTCACCCCTAGAAGTGATAGTGTCTAAGGTCTGCCTGATCCTTGATAGATGCTGCCTACTAAAGTGACATCACATACTAAAGAGCTTTGCAACCTGAGGAATATACTGCACACCTAAGGGAATATGGCCTGAGAGTTATTTTGAAACACCTTCTATTCAAGTACTAGTTAGTGGCTGAATCAGTTTCTACTGTAGTTTGAATGCAAGATGTCCCCCATAGCCTCATGGGTTTGTGATCAAGACTTTTACTTAGTCCACAGCTGGTGGAGCCTTTGGGAGGTGGAGTCTTCCTGAAGGAAGAGGGGGGTCACTTGGTGAAGCCCTTCAGATTGATTAGTCCAGCCCACTTTCCAGTGCTAGTTGGTTCACTCTTGCTGCCCTCCTGTTGCAGTAACAAAACGTGATGCCCCAGCTCCTGCTCTGCCGTGCTTTCCCCACCTTGATGAAACTTTCCCTTGAGACTGTAAGGCAAAATAAGCTCCTTCCTCCCATCAGTTGCTTCTGGCTGGCTGCTCTGTTCCAGCAACAACAGGGTAACTGCTACAGTTTGAAAGCTTCCATTTTGACCACCTCTTTCTACCTAATGTTAAGTGTTGCTGATCATAGATGTGGACTGAACTACATAAGAAGTCAGATGTGCTCCACGTTTATAAACTGAACAAAATAAATTTGGCCCAAGAACATTATCCAAGAGGACCTTTTCCTCATAGTAGGCATGGCTTGGTGAATGAGAACAACCTACCTGGATTAGATTCTAGCTTTTGCCCTCCCATTATGTAAAACACCTCACATTGGACCAGCATCAGCCCTTTGTGAGTTGTAAAGACCCTATCTTAATCATGCACGTAGCTCAAGGACCTAGCAGAGTACTGACCACATAGTACAAGTGTGCTTGTTGAATGAATGAATAATTGAATTAACAGGAGTTGTGATCATATAAGAGGCAATGATGTGGTATCAGAAACATTAAATGAGGAATCTGAAGGCCTGAGTTCAAGTCTAGCTTTGCCTTTAACCAGCCGAGCATTGCTGCAAGTCAGGGAACTATCTCTGAAATGAAACAGACATGAAAACGGTCCTGGGTCAAAGGGAAGGATATTTGCAGGCAGGCTTAGTTTAAATCTATTAAAGTGTAAGTTAAACAATTTGATTATATAGTCAAGGGACTGCAGCAAGTCACAGGCTGAGCCATAGCCCAAAGAGAAGAGCTGTTCTGCCGTGCAAGTGACACATTGGTTAAATTCACAAACGCCCTTGTGATAGCATGCAAGGCTTAGTCAGGTTAGATCTACTCTGGCACCCAACACACTGGGTAGCCCACCCCTAAGCTGTGATGAGATGTCCTGATACGCATTTCAGAGGCTTATTTGGGCAGAAGGTGCTTTGTATGTGTCTGTCTCTGCTTTTTGGAGGTAGTTGAGACTATTGAGCAGTTTACACCAGAATATGAGAAATATAATCCAAGCCCAACTGTCCAATTGTCTATTCAGCTTGCCTGCCTCCCCAGTCTGGCCCCAGATTCTCCAGTCAATCTCCACTAGGCCTCAGGAGAGTCCTCTGTCCCTTCCAGGATGGCTTCTTCCCCATCCTCTGATATGCCTTACACATGCCAATTCTGTGACCACAGCTGAATAATTCTTCCCCCTTTCCCCTCCACCACCTTCGACTCCAGCCTGCCACTTCTCCTTTGAACATCATTCATCCTTGACAAAGGGCTCAAGACCCATCGGTGCCAAGATGCCAGCCCTGAATTCCCCATCGTGTCTCCTTCCAGCCAGCCTGAATGTGCACATTGATTGCGGGCTGACTTGTACCTCCCCAAAAGATATGCTGAAGTGCTAACCTCCAATGCCTGTGAAAGTGACCCTATTTGGATACAGGGTCTTCGTAGATGTAATTAAGATGAATTCTTACTGGATTAAGGTGGGCCCTGATTCCAAAGACAGTTGTCATGACATGGAGAGATGAGGACACAGATGAGAATCGAGCTGTGTTGGCACAAGCTAAGGGAGGTCAAGGTTTGTTGACAACTTCTAGAAACTAGAAAAGGCAAGGAATTCTTCTTTGCTGAAGGCTCTAAAGGGAAGATGGACCGACCAACATCCTCATTTGGGACTTCTAGCTCCAAAATGTCTTTGTGAAGACAACCTCTCAGGCCATCCCTTAGGCACATGGATACCTGACTCCCCACGTACTTTGAGTCATTCTTCATGAGCATCTCATAGGCCTGAGAACAAGCACTGTCCTTCCTGTGTCCTGGTAGCCTCCCTTATGACAGGAGCCTGGTGGCTTAATTGCTTTACCTTCAGGCATGGTGACTGTTGACTTTCCCTCGAGAATGAGGCTAATTAAAAGGAGTGCCTACTGATATACAAATATACATATGTAAATGAAAATGTCCTAATAAGATGCATTAACAAATAAAATCATAAAATTATTTTAAAGAAAAGGGCACTTAGGCTGGAGAAATGGCTTCGTGGTTAAGGGGCTGGCCTGCAAAGCCTAAGGACCCGTGTTTGACTCCTCAGATCCCACGTAAGACAGACACACAAGGTAATCCATGTGCAAGGTCACACATGCACACAAGGTGGCACACACATCTGGAGTTCGAACACAGTAGCTGGAGGCCCTGGCACACCAATTCTCTCTCTTCTCTCTCTCTCACTCTTGCTCTCTCTCTCATTTAAAAAAAAAAAAAAAAGCCAGTCTGTTGGGCTTGCATAAAAGAAAAGAAAAGAAAAGAAAAGAAAAGAAAAGAAAAGAAAAGAAAAGAAAAGAAAAGAAAAGGTCACCTGACTCAGACAGTTCAGTTAGTACAGTGCTTGCCCACAAGCACGAGGACCAGAGATTGAATTCTCAAAACTAAGTAAATGCCAGGCCTTTACATGGTACGTGCCTATTATGCCAGCACTGGGAAGACAGAAACAGGTAGACTCCCTGGATAAACTGGCTAGTCAAATTATCCAAATTGGTGGGCTTTACGTTCAATGAAAGACCCCGCCTTAATAAAATAATGTGGAGGAAGACACTCAACATCAGCCTCTGGCCTTCACAAGTGTACCTGCACATACACATGTGCTGTGCACACACACACACACACACACACACACACACACACACACGCACATGCACACACACACCACATATACACATGCAAAATAAAATAAAAGAAGAAAAAGAAAAGGACATTTCATTTTTACACAAGGTCACAAATTCTAACAGGATGATATCAAATTGTGGTGACGGTTTCCTCAAACACAGCCCAGCTTCCAGTTTTCATTCAATGCCTTGACCTACTGCAACTAACTTCCTCGAGTCTTTCCCACACTCTGTTGGCATCAAATCCTATGTCTAATATGATCCAAATACCTGTGCCTGGCTCTCTGTTCCTGCCAGGCTAACACACTCATGTCCTTACCTTCCAACAACACTACCACCCCACACCCAGACATACACCTACCACATAACAAAATTGTACTTGACTTTGTCATAGTCTCTCTTGGTAGCACAGACCTATCACAGATGGAAAGAGAGGTGCTATGCACGTGCTAGTCACCTCACTTGGGTCCTAAGGTGAGCAGGAGATGGGAAAAGAGACTTCTCAACAGGCCTTAACTAAGCAAGCCTCTGATGATGTTTCAGCATCTCACCACACTGTCCACCAAGGCTTAGAGGGGTGCACTTCTCACACAGCATGGCTCTAAGGTCAAGCACCCACTGATCCTACAGCTGGACCCAAGGAATTATAGTAAGAACAATAACAACAAATCTGAGGGCTAGAGAGAGAGAATTCAGTCCAGAAAGTGCTTTCCTTAAAGCACGAAGACCTTAGTTCAACTCCCTAGAACCCTCATCAAAATGCCAAGCATGGTAATGTTTACTTGAGATCCCAGCATTGAAGAGGCAAAAACACGAGACCAACCTGAGGCTCACTGGCCAGCCAGCTTAGCCTAACTGGTGAGCTCAAGACCAAGGATAGACCCTGTTTCCAAAAAAGATGATAACATTCCTGAGGAATGACACCCAAGATTGTCACCTGACCTTCACACACGTGCCCACACACATACACATGCATACACACATACACATGAATGCGAATGCAAGGAAAAGGTTTTGATTACAGGTGATGTTTCATTTAAATCTTTTTTTAAAAAAATTATGTATTTATAAGAAAAGAAAGAGGGAGAGAGAGGGAATGGGCACACCAGAGATTTCTACCACTACAAACGAAGTCCAGATGCATGTGCCACTTTGAGCATCTGGCTTTATATGGGCAATGTGGTATTGAACACAGGCAGCCCACTGGGCTTTGCAAGCAAGTGCTTTTCACCACGGAGCCATTTCTCAGCCTCTCACTTAAGCCTTGAATATGACTCCCAGGTCTTGCTAACCCTCTTCTCAGCCCTACATTCCTCTTCCCCTGGATCATGGCTTGTCTACTTCTTTGTGAATCTAAATCCTGCCCAACCTGTGATGGCCAGCACAAAAGTGGCCTTCTCCAATAAACATCCTTTCATTCCCCGAGTAATCACTCCAATCTCTTAGTTTCCATTAAAAGCTCTTTTGCCATGTGATTATAATTATCTTATTTCATGGGTGTCTGGTTATGTCTTTTATCTATTACTTAATCCTAGACTGGAAAGCTCTTGAGAGAAAAAGATCTTGTCTTATAATTTCTCCCTTTCAAGGTTTTGGAAGCTAAATGAGAAAATGTAATCAAAGGACCCACACAATGCCTGGTCACTAGTATGTGCTCAATAAATGTCAAATCCTTTCCCTGTACACATCATGGATCCCCAAGAGCACTTTGCAAAGTCACTCCATTCTTGGAGCTGCCTATAAAATGTTGAACACATCAACCCGTAGATGTGGCAGCATTTCAACTCCTTTCCCAAGGCTGGTGAGGGCATTTAGGTTACGTTCATTTACCCCCTCTGTTCCTGAGTTTGTGGACCCATAAACATTACTCTTTGCTGCATAGACTTCCCCTGGAAAGACAAAAACAAACATCTACTCACGCCAGGTGGGCATCAATGTGAGCCAAAAGTAACAATTCCACCCAAGTCTAGCTTGGTGAACCAATGAGCTTAATGGGCTCTCTTATAGGAACCTGAGTGGGGAGTTCAGTCACAGGAATGTGTGCGAGCCCCCGAGCATCAACAGAATGTCTCACCCCAGCGTGGACAACAACCTCTACATGGTCACATAGATAGAGTCCTTTCAGTCTTCATACCCTGGCACATCCTGAGAGCACATGCAGCTGGGAGGCAGGTATAAGGCGGAGTGGCTGAGTCTCAGGTGAGGCCCTCCTCACCCCCTTTCCATGACAGAACATCGACAGACCCCCCCACAGAGGGTCCCTTGCAAGCAGTCGCAACTGCTTCGATGGTAACAGTGGTTATGTCACAGTACAAGAACCTCAACAGTTGGGTTCCATGACTCTGAAGCTGAGGCAATGCTGAGGTGCTGGGGACATACGGTCGCCCTATCACCAGGCCAGCAACAATACCTTCAGCGTCCAGAGCAGGCTAGATAAAGCCAAGCAGAAGCCAGACCGTCCTCCAAGCTAATGGATTAACTTAGTCTTTGTAAAGAAATAACTAATCATGATATTTGCACTCTTCCCGTGCTTTTATTAATTTCTAGAATTTTCATATTCATACAACATGTATGCACCTCGTGGCATGAATCCCCACTTTCCTCGGCAGACTGAAGCCCCTCAGAGGTTGAAGCCAACGTACAAGTGTTCGCACAGAGATGAAGCCGTGAGTTCGAAAGAGCTAAACCAATTGTCTCTGAGACAATTGGTCTTTGGGCTGGAGAGATGGCCCAAGTGGTAAGAATGCTTTCTGTGTGCACATGAGAACCTGAGCTCCATCCCCAGCACCCACACAAAACAAAACAACAACAAAAAAGACTGCCCCCCCACTCCTGTCAACATGGGCCCTTCACGTTTGAACAGAGTATAAAGACCCCCAAAGCTCCACAGACCCAATGGTCACTCCAGAGTCCTTCAGCTGCACCTCTGCAATGGGGAGACCTTGAGCATTGGGCTACCCTTGTTTATGTTAACAGAAAGAAAAGCCAGCCCAGAGCCCAGGACCCCCCTGGCAGAGGCCTGATTTCACACACATTTTCCCCAGATTCCTATTGGCTTGGCTGGAAACCACATATTAAAACCCACCAATCTTTCCACTTGAGCCTGATGAAAGCTTCAACAGAAACAGCTGCACTTCACATGTGGTTCAAGTTAATATCTTATCCCGATG
Organism: Orientallactaga sibirica; assembly: GCA_036365145.1. Classification (NCBI taxonomy): domain Eukaryota; kingdom Metazoa; phylum Chordata; class Mammalia; order Rodentia; family Dipodidae; genus Orientallactaga; species Orientallactaga sibirica. Next base: position 1,557,280 of record JAEOAD010000044.1, on the reverse strand, counting down.
GTTTAACTCTCGCTGGCTGGACTGCTTTGTTAATATTCACAATCTTCTTTTGTTTCACATTAAGAATATGTCTTTCATTACTCGCCAGAGCAGGGGAACACAATGAGGCTGGTAGCACTTCATTTTTGAGATGTCTGAAATAATTGTATGCATTGTGCGCGATTCAAGACACACTGTGTGTGAGCAATCTCAGGAGCAGAGGAAAGTGTTAAGCAATCCTAACACAAATGTTGTTACACTGATGGGGAACATTTCCCTACTAAAATCGTAAAGCCACACACTAATGGCTGTGATTGAGTTTCCAAATCTCAGAGCTCGGGGAGTCAAGAAACATGATCAGTTCATTGTTTTCTTCCTTCCAGCGACTCTCAAAACCATCCCGTGCCTTTTGCATGTTTGCTGAGTTTAATCAATATGGGGCTAATTTCACATGCAGGCACACCACATACATATGTACACACACACACACACACACACACAGAGTGAGAGAGAGCCTTCCAAACTATACTAGGCATGATTAACGTTCAAGCTCACAGAAGCCAGGCAGCTCTGCTTTCTCTGAGAAAATTCAGGTCAAGTTCCAGAGGTCTGCCCCAGCCATTCTTCCTTAGAATGTGATGTCGCCTGTGGTGATCTCCAGTGCATGACATCATTGGTTTTGCAATGATAAGTGTGAGGCACTGGGAATATTCTATAGGTTTCTGTTTGTCCTAGCACACGTCTAAAAAATATGCTATGGCAGGAAAGACCTCAACATGCTGCTTTTCCCTCACGAGTCATTAAAGGTACAGCTACATTTTTGGATGGATGTTGAATTTTTTTTTTCCATGTTTTCATTCTGTTTCATTCCGGAAAAGAGGAAGAGTTGTAGCTGATGTTTCATGAGCTTTTCAAAAAAAATTATTTATGAGAGAGAGAGAGAGAGTGAAAAAAAATGGGCATGCCAGGACCTCTTGCTACTGTAAATGACACATTGTGCATCTGACTTTATATGGGTACCGGGGAATTGAACCAGGGCCACCAGGCTTTGCAAGCAAGTACCATTAACCTGTTGTGAGCTTTTAAAAAACTTTTTATTGACAACTTCCATAAATATAGACAATATATCACGATCATAATCCCCTCACACCACCCTCTCTGTTTCTCTTTCCAAATCCTCCCTGCAGCGAATCCCTTCTTCTTTCCATCCAGTTTCTCTTCTATTTTGACGTCATCATATATTTCCCTCCTATTACGCAGGTCTTGTGGAGGTGGCGTCAGACACTGTGCGGTCACGAATAGCAAGGCCACTTTTTGTGTGCAAGCAGTATGGGAAACACTGCTTCCCTTCTTTTGGCTCTTGCATTGTTTCTACCATCTCTTCTGCGATGATCCCTGAGCCTTAAAGTGTGTCATTCAGATGTCTCCCTTAGTGCTCAACACTCCACTCCACTGTCACCTCTTCTCAGCACTTTTGTTAGTTGTGAGTCACCATCATCTGAGAAGAGAAGCTTCTCTAACCAAAAGTGAGAGTAGCGTCAATATTTGGACATAAATGTAACTATTTAGAGTGTAGTTTGGTGGGCATAATATATCCATTTAGCCAGACAACAGTACCAGTTTCCCCCTAAGACTTACGACCTTCTTAGCCATAGGTTTTAGATTATGTTTGCAATACCAATTGTGAATTTCCTCCTATGGAGCGGGTCTCAGGTCCAATCAGAGAGCACTTGGTTTCCCCCATAACGGGCATGCCACCATTGCACCAGTTGGTACATTTTGCCTGGCTGGCCAGCCATAAAGCTTGCACGGTCTGCTACTTGTTAAGACTATTGATGACTTTTCTTCCCCAACAAGCTGCATAGCTCTTTCCAGCATCCCGACAGCTAGTCAACAGGGAGGAGGCTTCCAGCACAGCTCCAGCTTGATTTCTCAGTGACCTACATGCATCCCAAGCATGTGGAATCTTCAGCAATAGGTCTTACCATCTAGTTCTGGTAGGCAACAAAGAGCCTTGACAATATCCTGTAAAGGTCTGGGGGCATCAGGAGACTCCCTTGCCAACAGCTCACTGGACAGTATTCCAACTCTGACACTGAAATTTTTTACTGTCTTCTGGGCACATTATCCACATCCACAAGATACTTATTCCCAAACTCTTTCTCCCTCTCTCTCTCTCTCTCTCTCTCTCTCTCTCTCTCTATATATATATATATATATATATATATATATATATATACACACACATATATGTGACTAACTTACAAGTAGGTTCTGTCATAAGCTTTTCTTATATGTAAGGCATATATTGCATGCAATCTGGTTTAAGCCTCACAACAAACCCATCAATGAGGCACTATTATCATCCCTATTTATAAGAGAAATTGAAGTATAGGGAAATCCAGTAACTTGGAAAGAAAGCATAGCAAGGAAGTTACTGTGGCAGAGACCATCGAGTGACTCAAACATGTTTTAACCCATTCTTCTCTATTCATGGAACTATGGCAATCAGAATTAAATCGGTTCCCCATGTGGACTGAATATAAAATGTCTCCCATAGACTCGTGTGTTTGAATACTTAATCTCCAGTTGATGGCTCTGCTCAGGAAGGTTGTGGAACCTTTAGAAGATGGAACCTCGCCGGAAGAAGGCTGTCACTGGGGACAGGCCTTGAGCTTTTATAGTGCAGCCTCACTGGGCACTCTTGTTCTTGCTCCTTCCTCCCTGGTGATATGAAGATGAGATGGCAGCTGTCTATTCCTACCAGGCTTTCCCCACCATGACAAACTTCCCCTCCAAACTATATGCTGAAATAAGCCTTTTCTTTCCCTAAGCTGCTCTGGTCAGGTATTTTGTCCCAGCACTGATAAAGTAACTAACACAGTTAGCACTTACTAAGAATATGGCCACAGAATGAAGATGACGTGATAGGAAGAATGCCAAGATGGTTCCCCAGATTCCTGTCTTCCAGTATTCATGCCTTATCAAACCTCTTACTGTGAACACAATTTGATGTGTGCTCCCTTGATGAGGTTACATTGTATGACAATTCTGCGATCCAGTCAAAAGGGAGATCACCTTGGGTGGAGCTAGTCTAATCAGGTGGGCTCTTTAAAGGGACTGACTGTTGCTGAAAATAGATCAGAGTCAGAGAAATGATCCTCTGGCCTTGTTCCAGAGAGGGCCATGTGGCAGGACTGGCAGTCAGCCTCGAGGAGCTGAGAACGAATACTCACCGACGGTCATAAAAAAAAAAGAACAGAACCGCAGTCCTACGACCACAAAGAACTGAATCCTGCCCACAACCAGAGTGCCTCAGATGAGGTGAAAGCCCTGGCTGACACGTTGCTTTCTGTCATCTTGAGCAAAGGACCCAGCTAACCCTGCCAGCACTCCTCACCTCCAGACTCCACAACCTAGTAAGTATGAGTTGTTTAAGCCACTAAGTCTTGGCTCATTTGTTACACAGCAATAGAAAACTAACATGAGGGCTGGAGAGATGGCTTAATGGTTAAGGCATTTGCCTGCAAAGCCAAAGGACCCAGGTTCGATTTCCCAAGACCCATGTTAGCCAGACGCACAAAGGGGTGCACGCATCTGGAGTTCATTTGCAGTGACTGGAGGCCCTGGCACGTTCATTCTTTCTCTCTCTCTCTCCCTCCCTCTTTCTCTGTCAAGTAAATAAATAAATAAAATAATTTAAAAAAAAAAAAAAACTAACATGAATCACATTTCCCAAGTTCCTTTGCAGCTGGGTATTGCCACACGACTGAGTTCTAGTCAGCAGGACTTGGATGGAGCCGTGTAAGCAGCCTCCCTTCCATGCTCCACCCCTCTCCCTCTCCCTTTCTTCTGGCTAGAGAGTGAACTCCACGGTGAGCCATCATGAAGCACAGGGGCAAAAGCGACACCCCGAAGAAATGACACGGTGCTCTTGTTGCTCCTGGACTGCTAACACCCACTGCTTTATGACTATGTAATAAATGTCTACCTTGCTGGTTGAAGACACTGCTAGTTGGGGTACATGACAGGAACTGAACCTAGACCCCACCAAATTGGCAGAGCTCAACTGAACCCAGAACCTGGCTCCAGAGCCCATTCGCACAGGACCTCCATCACCACGTTTCCAGGTGCCATACTGCACCATGGTAAGAGATAGATGGGATTATAACTGGTCAGCCACACTAGTCAAGAAGACAGGAGATGGCAGCCAGAGCATCCTGAGTGATGAGGGTTGAGCACTTAGCACAAGGTTCCACTGGGAGGTCACAGCACAACTACTTACTCAAAGTGATGCTCCACTTCCGAGACACATAGTGTGAAACAGTTCATCTTGTCAACTTGATTGGATTAAGAGGCCTCTAGGAGGAGGCTGGGGAGATGGCTCAGTGTGCAAAAGCACCTACTCTGCAAGTGTGATGACCTGAGTTCAGACCCCCAGAACCACGTACAGAGGCACGTGGTAGAGCTAGTCTGTGATCACAGTACACCAATGACAAGATGGGAGGTGGAGACAGGAGAATCCCTGGAAGCTCACAACTAACTATCCTTGGTTATGCAGCAATGAACAACCAGAGGCCCGAGGACCAACACCTGAGGTTTTTCTTTGACATTCACCTGCATGCCATGGCATGCATAACTAAAAAAAAAAAAAAAAAAAAAGATTAGGACAAAGAAAATAATAACATGCTTAAATTAGTAAAGCACCTATCTGCAGATGTCTATGAGGGTATTTCCAGAAACAACTAGACCATAAGAGTTTTGACCTAATGAAAGGAGGGATCCTTTGATGGAATTATGACAGCATTATTGGGGAGATGATAAAATGGAGAAAGTAGGGGCTAGTTGGAGGAAGTACATCACTAATGACATGTTGTTGGGGGCTATATCTTGCCCTGGCCTCATCCTGTTACTCTTTCTGTCTGCTTCATGGAAACCATGAATTGAAGGGCTCTGCTGTGCCACAGCCTCCCTATCATGGCAGACTGACACCTCGGAAACCATAAGCAAAATGAAGCCAACCTCCCTTAAGTTGTCTCTGACAGGTGTTTGGTCATGGGAATGATGAAAGTAATTTGTGTAACAAGCTCATGGAAAACCAGATCCCTTTCTCAGTGGCAACTAAGCTCAGCTGTACTGCTAGGTTTCTTAGCATTAAGTTGGAGGAGAAGACAATTTGATTGGGTTAAGTTTCTGCCAACCAAGGAACACTTAGGTGAAGCCAACTCTACTAAGCCCCTCAGAGACGACCCCCCCCCCAAGGTCCTTGTGGAAAGATATAGATGTCTGTGTCCTCAGCACATCAGTGCAGTCGAATCAGCTACAGCCAGGAAAGGAAAAGAGGTTGATTTCTATATTCATCATTTTTCTTTCTTTTTTGTTTGTTTGTTTATTTTTTATTTATTTGAGAGTGATAAACAGAGACAGAGAGAGAGAGAGAATGGGTGCATAAGGGCCTCCAGCCACTGCGAACAAACTCCAGACACATGCGCCACCTTGTGCATCTGGCTTACGTAGGTACTGGGGAATCGAGCCTCGAACCAGAGTCCCTAGGCTTCACAAGCAAGCGCTCAACCACTAAGCCATCTCTCCAGGCCCTCATTTTTCTTAATGCTGTGACCAAATACCTGACAAGAAGCAACTTAAGGGAAAAAGGGCTTATTTCAGTTTATAGTTTGAGGATATACAGTTCATCTTGTTGTGCAAGGTGTAGGAGAACAAGTGAGAAGTACCTGGTAACAATGAGAGCACAGTGAGGAAACAGAGAATAGAAAGGAAATAGGGCTGCACTGTGAAATCTCAAGGCTTGCCCCACGGACACACTTCTTCCAGTGAAGCCCCACCTCTTAAAGGCACCATGACCTTCTAAAACAGCACCACCAGTTGGAGACCAAGAGTTCAAATACATGAGCCCATGGGGGACATTTCACACTCAAACCACATTTTCCCTCAACTTATGACCTGAACCATACATGAGATGCAGATAAAAAGTGTTCTTGGGGGCTGGAGAAATGGCTTACTGTTTAAGGCACTTGCCTGCAAAGCCAGACCTAGGTTCGATTCCCCAGAACCCATGTAAGCCAGATGCACAAGAGGGGAACACACATCTGGAGTTCGTTTGCAGTGGCTGGAGGCCCTGGTGTGCCCATTCTCTCTCTCTCCTTCTCTCTCCCTGTCTCTGTATCTCTCTCTCAAATAAATAAATAAAAATAAAATATTTTTTAAAGTTACAATTTATAATATGTTCACATTCTCAATAAAAAGGCAAAACTACATAAAAAAAAAACAAAAAAAATCTCTGAATTCTTTCTTTACAACCATTTCTAATTTAAATATCTAAAAAAAAAATAACTCTTCCATTCTGCATCTTACATGTGTTGTTCTGATGTGAACTTGACCTTGGTGTGTTTGCTTTTCAGTAAGTCCAAAACTCAAAGTAACTCAAAAGAAAAGCTCCTCTCAGTGTTTCACAGGCTCAGTAATAAAGCTTCTTATAAATCCTTCTGGAAATGACCAGATCCTTCCATGCTGTCTCTGAGAATGCAGAGCAGCCCATGTGCCGGGGTATATTGCCGGGAAGCAGGCACACAGGGCTCGAGGTCACAGCTCACCATTTCTCCACACTGTCCAGGTGACTTGCCTTTTGAAATCACACATGGCCTCTGCAGTGATTCATGTAATTTAAGGGAAAAAAATAAATGAAAGCATAAAGGGAAGCCAGCAGTGTTTTAAGAGATTTCATGCAGGAGAAGGTATTAAATTATGCTGGGCCACTGGAAACACTTAAGGTTCAGAAACACCCTCAACCCCAATCCAAGCTTCTACACAGGATAGGGAAAGTGAAACGCAAACAAATGGCCCATCTTGGTTTCTTCCACATCACACTGGGGTAAGTAGCTTGGCCCCTAGATGTCCAGCCTGTACCAGACACTGTGCCTGGGAGGCTAAATCTCCTTCTGCCTTCTGAATGAGATCCATCAATAGGTACTGTGATGGTTAAATTTGTGTATGGGTGAGAGAGAGAGAGAGAGAGAGAGAGAGAGAGAGAGTGTGTGTGCAGTTCAGAGAATAACCTTGGAGGGTTTCTCTTCTCATTTTGGACTTTTTTTCCGACAGGCTCTCCCTTGTGTGCTTTTTCTTCTTTTTCTTTGCTACTGTATGTGTCCCAGTCTAGCTGACCAGTCAGCTCCCAGCATCTCCTGGCTCTGCCTCCCATTCATAGGGATCACACATGTGCGTGCCACTCTGCATCCAGAAAAGTGTGCTGCAGAATCAGACTCGGGCCAGCAGGTGCGCAAGCAAGCCCCTTTAGCCACTGAGCCAAGATGGTTAATTTTATGTGTCCACTTGGCAGGCCACTGTACCTTGCTACTTGGTCAAATGATATTCTAGATGTTTCTCTGAAGGTGTTTTATGGATGAGGCAAGCATCTAAATCAACAGGCTTTGGTTAAAGTGCAAGTGGGCTTCATGCAATCGCTGAAGACCTTGAGGAAATAGATTCGGATTTCCCCTCCCCAACAGTAAAAAAAGGAATTCTGCTGACTCACAGGGTGGCCACGAGTTCGAGGCCACCCTGAGACTATGTAGTGAATTCCAGGTCAGCCTGAGCTACAGTGAAACCCAGCTCAAAAAAAAAAAAAAAATAAATGGTGGTTGGGCTGGAGAGATGGCTTAGGGGTTAAGGCACCTGCCTCCTAAGCCTAAGAACACTGGTTCCAATCTCCAGGTCCCACGTTTAGCCAGATGCAAAGTGACGCAAGGGCACAATGCCGCACTTGACCGCAAGGAGGCGCACACATCTGGATTTCGTTCGCAGCAGCTGAGACACTGCTGGCGCGCCCAACTCTGTCTCTCTCTGTGTCTCTCTCCAAAAAAAAAAAAAAAAAATTAAAAAAAAAAATGGTGAACTGAAGTTGTTCTTTGGCCTCCACTTTCACTCACTCATATATGCACCCCCCCCACACACACACGGAAATGCACACGTGCACACATGGACTTACACGCGAATAATGAATAACAACTGGATACCACTACCAGTGGTGGCTCTGCTGTGCTTCATTTCATCCTGACTTCCCATCTAACATCATTTCTCCTCCAGCTCATCAGCCAATCAAATCCTGTAGCAAGCAGCGGTGATGGCAGTTAACAAGCTCTGCAGCTCTGCTGGAGCCTGTGATCGCTTCCCGTGGCTTTCCCATCACATACCTGAGAACATTTGAGCAAGTACACCAGGTTTTGTTTGTTAGATTTCATTGCTAGATATTTTAAGACTCTTTGCTTTTGAAAATAAATAAATACCACAGGGAAAATGAAGAAGAGGTAGATTTCAGGACAAATTTATGCTTACATCTTTTCTTCTGGATTTTCCTAGAGTGTGCTAAAAATAGCCACACATGTTTTTCAGCCTGCCACTGACTATGTCGACCACAGAAGTAATAATAATTTAAAAAAAAAAAAAAAAAAAAAAACAGCCGGGCGTGGTGGCGCACGCCTTTAATCCCAGCACTTGGGAGGCAGAGGTAGGAGGATGGCCATGAGTTCAAGGTCACCCTGAGACTACAGAGTGAATTCGAGATCAGCCTGAGCTAGAGTGAGACCCTACCTCAAAAAAAAACAAAAGAAAGAAAGAAAAAAAGAAGGAAGGAAAGGAAAGGAAAGGAAAGGAAGGAAGGAAGGAAGGAAGGAAGGAAGGAAGGAAGGAAGGAAGGAAGGAAGGAAGGAAGGAAGGAAGGAAGGAAGGGGGAGGGAGGAAGGGAAGGAAAGAAATCAAAACTGTAAAGGAACATCATGAAGCAGTCCCCCTGTGGTTTCAGCAGAGTGGGGGGGAGGGAGGCGGGGGAGGAACAAATAGAACTGAGGCTGGGCTTCAGTGGCACCTGGGATTAGCATAATCAGCGTGAGTGAGGTGTCAAGATGTCTGAATTAATGAGCTCTGGGCCAACCTCTCAGCTAATGGCCATCTTATCAGAGTATGCAAAGAAGGAACTCACAAAGGGTGACCCATGGGCAGACAATGAATTCTGAAATTCTTTTTACCTTTAAAAAACTTTTTATTTATTTACTACCGTGTTTAAAACAGACATAGCCCCAGACTGGCCTCAAACTCATTTACAGCAATCCTCTTGCCTCAGCCTCCTAGGTGCTGGGATTACAGGCGCGAGCCACCACATCCAGCTTGATTCTGAAATTTTAAAGGGGAGGCAGAAAGCAAGATAACATGCCAACCAAAAGACAAACTGCACACATATGTACTCAGATAATCACCTATTTGGATAATGGGGAATCGGGTTGCTAAAAACTAATAAACAGTTCTTTTTTTTTTTTTTTTTAAAGGTAGGGTCTCACTCTAGCTCAGGCTGACCTGGAATTTACTATGTAGTCTCAGGGTAGCCTTGAACTCATGGCAATCCTCCTACCTCTGCCTCCAGAGTGCTGGGATTAAAGGCATGTGCCAGAGATGGCTTAGTGGTTAATGGCTTGCCTGTGAAGCCTAAGGACCCCGGTTCAAGGCTCAATTCCCCAGGACCCACATAAGCCAGATGCAAAGGTGGCGCATGCGTCTGGAGTTCGTCTGCAGTGGCTGGAGGCCCTAGTGCACCCATTCTCTCTCTCACTCTCTCTCTGCCTCTTTCTCTCTCTGTCAGTCACTCTCAAATAAATAAATTAAAAAGAAGCAACAAAAATAAAACCTCCTAACAAATGAACACTTTACCTACCACTAGACAATATTGTAAAGCCTCTGAGAAATGATCAAAATGAAATTTGAGCTGGATGTTGTGGTGCACGCCTTTAATCCCAGCCATGGTAGGAGGATCACCTTGAATTCGAAGCCAGCGTGGGACTGAACAGTGAGTTCCAGGTCAGCCTGGGCTAGAGAGACACTACCCTAAAAATAAAAAATAAAGTAAAATAAAATAAAATAATAAACAGTCATGATCTATGAAACCAAGAGCACCAGGGAAATTTACATCAACTACAGCCACTCCCTCAGCAACACTTGGCAACCCCACTGCTATGGTGGTCTGTGGAAGGTTACCACAAATCCCTGCTCTCTACAGAGGACTAAGCTCCGATGTCTTAGCTCATAGTGACATGAGCCAAACAGTGTATACCCTGGCTGCAATAGAGGCTGACCCTGATTTCACTACATTCTGCGTTCTTCAAAGATGGCTCTTAAACGTGCATGCAAGTTTGTTGTGTTGCATCAAAATACATCTGGATGAATTATACAAAAAGAACAGTGTATATGCCTTACCAGGCAGATGGCAACCTTTCCTGAGGCAAGTGATGTTTCCCTGTGGGCTTCTCCATCCCTGAAAATGGCAATTGGAGATAACAGATTCAAAACCAAAGCTTCCTAAGACAGCAAGCAGCATTTCAGAAGACTCTCAAAGCTATATGGATGAAAGAAATAGATCTCCAATGGTAGAAAGACAGTCAGATGGGTTGGTAATTTTGGAGAGAGCATGTTCCCATTTCCCCATCCATCTCTCTCCTCTTTGTGCAATGATGTGGTACCCAGACCAACTATGATCCCAAACTACCTTTCTAAAAATGAACCTCATTCTTTCTTCCAAGCTCAGGAGAGGCACACATTGAGTTGCCTTTTTTAATACAGGGGAAGCAATGTGTGTCCTTCCTATACACACACACACAAGCATGGTGATGCGTGTAATCACAGTATTTGGGAGATAAAGGCAAGAGACTTTTGAGTTCAAGGCCAGCATGAGCTACATAAAAAGACTATATCTCAAAACTAGGAAAATTGCTCAGTGGATAAAGTGCTTGCCACACAAGCATGAAGGTCTGAGTTTGGATCTCCAGCCCTCACGGTAATAGCTGGGCATAGAGACACACACACCTACAATCCCAGTACTGGCGCAGATAGAGACGGAAGGTTCCTTAAGGCTCGCTGGCTACCTAGTCTAGCTAAATGGGTGAGTTCTGGGCTTTCCTTTCTCAGAAAATAAAGTGGAGAATGACTAAGGAAGACACGGACATTGATTTCTGGCCACCACACAACACACATGCACCACCCACGTACATATGAACACACCTGTGCGCACACACCACACACAGATGCACATGCCAAAAATGAACAAATAAAAAGCAGTGTGGTATTGTGGATAAGCCCCGAATGTATAGCTTAAACTTAAAGCAGAAACAATGATACTATAAGTAGAACCTTTCATGAGCAATGGGTAAGTAAGTCTCCTTTGAGATTAACAGCAAATGGACTGAGAAAGCCCCCAAAACACACATACACAGAGAGAGAGTCTTCTCTAAACCACAAGTAAGAAAAAAACTCCCCAAGGCCTGGCAGCAGAAATGGAAACACCGTTATAGTCAGTGAGCACCAATGAAAACTCAATGAATGGTGACTTCACAGAAGCCAACTTGCAACCACAGAGTCCTCCCCAGCTGTGTCATAAGACTGTCTTTACAGTATCTCAGGGTCGGCCTGTGATAATAACTACATTAGCCTTGACCAAGCTCGAGTTCCTCCCCAGGAGAGGTCAGCAGGCAACTGCTCCCTGGGCAACATGGGCCATGTCCCAAACCTTATAACCTTACTTCTCTATGTTTTCTTTTACCACCACATGACCCCTCATGTTTCAGATTTTACATTCCAAGTGCCACACATAGTCTGCTTAAAACCTATCTTAAAAGGGTTCCATCGTCTATCTACCGGACTTGGGGATGAAATCTCACTTCTAGTGTCTATGAAGCAGCTCCTGAGGCCTCAGGGCAGGAACTTGGGTTCTTCCTCCATTGGCAGTCACATCTGCCACTGCCTTAGTCTGGTTTGGGTTTGTTTATGGGGCTGATGTTCAAAGTCTTCTGATGTGAACTGCACAGAGTGAAGACTACTACAAGTTTATAAGTCTATCTTTACTTGCATTCATTCAATCAGAACTCCATAACTGGAGGTAACCCTGACCAAATCTTCTCAAGACCCATTTCCATGCCAAACCTGTAAATGGACCAGAGGCAGCCAAAAGCTTCCTTCACATGTGTGTACCCACACAGTAGCCGGCTGGGGCATATAATGCTACATTCACAACCACACGGTAGCTGACTGGTGATAGATAACCAGAAAACACTCCTTGCTTCATCATTTCTTGGACAGAAACCAGGCTCCCTTTATCTCTGGGTTCATGTACCAGCTAGCAGGTTCTCTTATTAATTCACCCCAGCATGTTCGATCCTGGATGAGTTCTCTCCTTCACAAAAGCTACTTTCACTCACTGCCCCTCATCCCGCTTCTTAATCCATACACACCCTTGCCTGCCTCCTGTCTTCCCACAAGACTGTCTTATCTGTCCATCTTGCAAAGCTGCCACAGCAAAATGGCAAATTTTCAATTGTGCCAGGTGAGGAAAACTACAATAAGCCCCACAGCAGCATCCGATCCTCATTCAAGCAATAAATGCTGTGCAGAGAGAAGGTACATTCAGGCTCTCCTTTACACTAAAGAAGAGGGACTGGGGACATAACAATATGTTTGTGATGTGAGTTCAGACCTCCATCATTTACATAAAGCTGGGAGTGGTGGCCCATACCTGTAATTCAGGATCTGGAGAGACCGGGGTGGGGGGGGAGGGAGAAGAAGAAGATCCATAGAACTTACTGTCTAGCTAGTTTAGTTGAATCAATGAGCTCTGGGCTCAATGTGAAGGTGGAGGGTAACTGAAGAAGATACCTGATGGCAACTTCTGGCCTCTACACACATCTGCACCTACACACACACACACACACACACACACACACACACATGCATACACATTCACGTATAGACAAAAAGAAAAAGGGAGGGAGGTAGAGAGGGAGGAGCGGGAGGGAAGAATGGAATGAAGAAGGGAAGGGAAGGAAGGGAAAGGAAGAGAAGGGAAGGAAAGGGAAATGTGTGGCGTATAAATCCTTCCCAGTTTATGTAATAGCTGTTGTCAATTTCTTTCCTCTTCCCATCAAGAGGTGAAGTCTATGTCTCTCCTCCCTTCCACCTGGGAAGCTCAGAACTCTGGACTAGGATGGAACCAACACAGTACCAGCTCTTGTAGCAACTCTGAAAAGAATGTGAAGTTTCTACTTTCTCCCTCTCAAGATCCCTAAGCCGCCATACACAGAGACCATGTGTGCCGGTTTGGATGTAAAATGTCCCCCCATAGCCTCATGTGCTTTGAATACTTGGTCCCCAGCTGGTGGCAATTTAGGAAAGTTGTGGAGCCTTTGAAAGACGGAGCCTTGCTGGAGGAGGTGTGTCATCGAGGTTTACCAGTCCATCCCATGGGGTGTTCAGAGCTAACTCACTGAGACGCCTTCCTTCCTGCTGCTATCACAAGACGTGACACCCTGGAGGCCTGCTCTGCCATGCTTCTCCGCTATGATGAAGCTTCCCCTTGAAAAAGTAAGCCAAAATAAACCCTTTCCTCCCACATGCTGCTTATGGTCAGGTGTTTCATCCCAGCAACCAGAAGGTGACTGATGACACACTATATTATGCTAATTAAGACAGAGGCACCATAAAGACATCACTAAAGTGACTGACAGAGGAGCCAAGATGTCAGCTTTGGTGGCCCTGCCTCTATCTATTGCAGCTCTCCCACCTAAGGCCCCAAATGCACTGGAGCAGAGATGAGCTGTTCCTACTGTGTCCCATCCAACTATCAGGAATGAAAACAAGAAGCCGTCAATCACTAAGTCCTGGTGGTGTTCTTGTACAATACCAGAAACACAACACCACTTCCTCAACAAAAGATTTCAGTTTCGGGGTTAGGAAACACATTTGCATACAAATGCCAAAGACAGAAATGCTGGCTTAAACAAATCATGGCTTTCTTTTCTTTTATAAAAACATTGCTTTGGCAGCTCAGAGCTCCTGTCTTTACAGTTCCCTTGTTTTTCCCTCATGCCACCAGGAAGGCAGGTCCAGCTCCAGCCACCAACATCAATCTCAGGAAGGCTGAAGAGATAGTGCCTTCATCAGAAAAGCACAGCGTTACTAGAAATGTGAAGCAAGGATTCCTATTTAGGTGTCATTGGCCAAAATTCTTCTGCAGGGCTTCCCATACAAAACAGACTGGGGAATGCAGGCAATGGATACCCTAAGCAAAATCGGTGTGTGGTTAATAAGAGGAAAGAATGACACTGGAGCTACAACCAGCTGTATCTGCTTCTAATCAACAAGAAAATCAACTATATTAGGAACATCCAGAAGCAGAGCTGCCCCCAGGTCAACTCAGTAACGTGCCCAAATCCCAGGAATTTCCTATCTCTCCACTTGGCTGTTAGGAGCAGTGGCTTCAGCCTAAGGCCAGCTCCCCGTCCATCACTTTGTGTGATGGCTGCCAGGGGCAACCAGGTGACGTGTGTCCTCACTCATATCTAGCAAGAGAGTCTGGCTTTTTGTCCATCTGTCTTAAGGGTTAGTAAACAAGAGGCTACTCAAGAAAATACACTAAACTGTGTTGTTACGTATTAAATGCCTTACCCCATTCCTCAGCCACTAGGAATCCCATTGGCAACAAAGGGCTTTCACTTCACTAGTTTTGGTTAGGTTAACAGTGAGGGTCAGTTTTTCTGCCTGTGTAAGCTTAATAAGTTACTTAGCCTCTCTGAGCCTCGGTTTCTTTGCATGTGAATGGGCACACTAAGCGTATCTGCTGGCAGAGCTTCAATATGCAGAATGAATGAGATAGGCACAGATGATGTAGTTAGCATGGTGCCTAGAAACCAGCAAGACACCTAGACAGATGCTGGCCATTATGATCATGCAGAGCATTTCACACAAAGCTTATGTGAGTTTCACACACACAGAAATAAACAGAAGTCCGTGTCTCCCGGCCCCTCCCTTCCTCGACTTTCTTTGCAGTTTTAATGACGTCACTTCCATGTCCTGGAAGGCCAAGATGTTTGTTTTCACAGGTGCCTCTTCAGAAGTGGCATGTTCTCAGTCTCCTGCTGCTGCAGGTAACCTCGAAATTCAAACCATTCACTGACCATGTGGACTTATCTGAAAATATATCTGCAAATTCATGACTAAACAATCCATTGAAGGGCCCCATAATTAATCCAATTCAGTCATTAGCACATCTCCACTAAACATATCATTAAAAGGCCCAAACAACGCTTTCAGCTTTTTTCCCACAATTCATTTCAACAAGAGTTTAAGTACCTAATAACCAAATTAGATTATCTGTGTAGTAACTCCATCCGTTGTACCTAGTCAGCACTCACAATTACCCTGAAAAGTAAATCTACAGCATTTTTTCAGTTTGAATGAACCACATAGACATACATAAAACATATTGTAGAACAAAATCAAGTTGCTATTATTAATAACAAGAGACTGGAGAGATGGCTCCGTGGTTAAGTGTTCTTCCTATGCAAGCAGGAGGGCCTGAAAGGGCCTGAAACTGCCTGAGTTCAAATCTCCACAACACAAAATAGCTGAATGGAGCCATGTACACCTGTAACCTCAGTCCCACCGGGGAGTTGCTGAAGCTGGGAATCACTGGAACTCATGAAAAAAATAATAATAATAACTAATACTGGTATAATTTACTAGCTACAAGGACCATGCTAAGTTTTCAAGAACATTAAAGATAATTAATATTATTCTCTCCACTTTGCAGATGAGGAAAGCAATGGTCTAAGAAGTTAAGATCGGGACAGGAGAGATGGCTTAGTGGTTTAAGGCACTTGCCTGCAAAGCCAAAGGACCCAGGCTCTATTCCCCAGACCCCACATAAGCCGGATACACAAGGTGGCGCATGTGTCTAGAGTTTGTTTGCAGTGGCTGGAGGCCCTGGTGAGCCCATTCTCTCTCTTTCTCTCTCTCTCTCTGTTTCTCTTTTTCTGTCTCTCTCATCCCCACCCTATTTCCCCTCTCTCTCTCTCTCTCTCTCTCTCAAATAAATAAATAAAAATAAAAATATGTTTTAAAAAAAGTTAAAATCAGAGTTTCTAAGTAGTAAAATAAGAATTTGAGAGTCCAGATCTATTGTATGAGCAGGAGCTCTTGACTAGCAAATACACGAGAATATTTATTTTAGTTATTTTTCTCTTTGCTGTGACCAAATACCTGACAAAGGTGACTTAAGGGAGGAGGGATTTGTTTTGGCTCACAGGTTGACATGTGACACGTCCTGGCAGGGAAGGTGTGGCAGCAGGGAGCAGCTGGTCAGTCACATTGCATCCTCAGCCAGGAAGCAGAGTAGTGATGTGTGCTGGGGCTCAGCACACTCTGTCCTTTTGATCCACTCCAGGACCCCAGTCCAAGAAATGCTGCCACCCGTCGTCAGGGTGGGTCTTCCCACTTCAATAAATCTAGTCTAGAAACTCCCTCGTACACACACCTGGGCTTGTCACCTGGGTGACTCTAAATCTGTCAAGTTGACAGTCCGTATTAACCATCACAAAAGGATTCTGCCTCTTTGGAGAAATCTTTGGCAGACCCTAAAGTTTTACATTCAGACAGAAAGCACATCAAGTGTAGAAAACCTTTAGTCTTTGTTAGTGGAGTGACCTTAGTCAGGTTTTGTAGACTTCTGAGCCTGGTTCCCCATCCCCTCGCTAAGGTGAGGATAGAGTAAGTGCAATCACGAGTCTGTGCTCAGTGTAGCACCTGCTGTAACTCTGGTCATCAGGGAGAATTTACTGCCCTCTTCCCAGTGGCTCACCCTCTTCCTGTCTCACCTGCATACTCTCTTGGGAGGAAAGCAAGCTTGGTCATTGGCTCAGGAACCAGTCAAGAGTCCAAGAACACACAGCTCTGTATTCTAAAATAGTACTGAGTTTTTGAATCTTGGAAAACACTACAGCCTTATACCAACCAGTGCATGCCTCCTAAGCAATGCCTTACTTAGTAAGGACTCTCATTATATTTGCTTAACAGTGAAGTCCATCCTCAGGGTCCAGTTCTGTCTAGGATCTGTAGGGTTTCCACTCAGGGTGATGCTGGTCACAAAGCCAGGTCCAATGCCCTCCTGGCTGTACATCCATGAAGTTGGAACCAGGATGTAGTTCACAAGAGGTCAGTAGCCTGGGAGGGGCCTGGGCATGAGAATGGATGATGCCGCTTCCCAGCTCAGGAGCAAGCCACCTGTAATGAACATGTGTATCTTCTGTCGCTTCTGGAACCTTCAAACACCTTTCCTACACCTGGGGAGTTCCCTACCTGATGAATCCCATCTCCCGCTGTGGCAGTCAAATATCAAGAGATTACAGAAACATGAGGTTGCTGCTGGTGTAACAGAGCACATTGTATTACAGCAAACTTTTTTAAATTTTGTTTTTAGTTTTATTTATTTATTTGAGAGTGACAGACAGATAGAGAGAGAGGGGAGAGAAAGAGAATGGGCACACTAGGACCTCCAGCCACTGCAAATGAACTCCAGATGCATGCGCCACCTTGTGCATCTGGCTTACATGGGTACTGGGGAATCAAGCCTCAAACCAGGGTCCTTAGGCTTCACAGGCAAGCGCTTAACTTCTAAGCCATCTCTCCAGCCCCAGTAAACTTTTTTTTAAAAATATTTTTATTTATTTATTTGAGAGAAAGAGAAAAAAGCAGACAGAAAATGAGTATGGGTACACCAAGACCTTCTGCCAATGCAAACAAACTCCAGACATATGCTTCACTTTGTACACCTGGCTTTAATGGGTACCGGGAAAATGAACCCAGGCCACCAGCCTTTAAGGTTTTACAAGCAAGCACGTTCAATTGCTAGGCCATCTCTTCATCCCCTACAATGAACTTTTTTTACGTAAGTGGAAGGATCATACTCTAAAACAATAGAGTTAAAAGCGCAGCATACAATATTCACAACCAGTAACATAGCCCGTTATTATCATAACAAGTTCTATACACTGTACTTGACTGCACATACAATAGAGCCTTAGCACAGCATCTTTTCTTACACCAAAGCACATGAGTAAGGCAGTGTGCTTGGATGGCTGTGACATCACTAGAAAATTTTCAGCTCCATCATCATCTTATAGAACCACTGTCATACACATGGGCTGTCATTGACCCAGAACATCATCATATAGCACATGATTCATTTTAAGCCACTGACTTCGGGCTGGTTTGTCTGTCACACATCAGTAAATGACTAAAACGCTTGTTGCTACCGTTCTTGACAGCAAGAAGAAAATCTGTGCTCTAGGGAGCAACAGCAAGACACAAACCTTCACTTCAGGCTCTGTCAGAAGTGAGTGGCTCAAAGAAGCAGCTGTTGAGAGGAGAGGCAACCATGTCTGGTTTCCAAGGGACAGCAGGGGGGCTAGAAGTCCATAGTGACACTGTGGCCCTGGGGAGGTGGCAGTGATGCGGCCAACAACCAACTCTACAGATGACTTGGGGCATTGTTTCTTTTCTTTTTTCTTTTTTCTTTTTTTTGGTTTTTCAAGGTAGGGTCTCACTCTAGCTCAGGCTGACCTGGAATTCACTATGGAGTCTCAGGGCGGCCTCGAACTCATGGTGATTCTCCTACCTCTGCCTCCTCAGTGCTGGGATTAAAGGCGTGTGCCACCACGCCCGGCTTGGGGCATTGTTTCTGGGTGTGTGGCTGCCAGCCTGGACTCTTGGCCCCTTAGTGTTAGAACACAGATGCGGTGACTTTAACACTCCCCCTGCTGCCCAAGACCAAGGCCAAGTGGGCAAGCCCAGCCCTGCTGCTTCCCCTGGCTGAGTCAACCTTGAATTACAACTTGTTTCCCTTTGTCTCCGTGTCTTCATATCTCCCTCCGAGCCCCACCACTGCTGTGAACGGAAGCAGAAGGACACGGTTCCGCCCTCCTTAGAGACCCTGAAGGACCAAAGGCCTGCTTTACCTTCCATTAGCTCCTCTGTTGCCTCCACGACTTCTCTCAAGCAATTGTGCCCAGATACACCCCTTCCTCCTCTCCCCAGAAATCCACAGAAATTTCTCATTCTTTGACCTTCAGAGTTCCAGTTCTCTCCCTCCCTCTCTCCATCTGCCTTCTTCCTCTCCCTCCCTACCTCTCCCCCCACCACACACTCGCTCTTCAGACCCCACCATGCGTGTGTGCTGTGATACATCCAGCTTGCCTAGCAAAGCTCCAGTTCTCAAAGGACGTGTCCTCTCTCTCAGCTCCTCTCTTGGACCAGACTTCTCATCCTCTCTGCACAGTACCGTCTAGGGACCCTCGGAGCCATCTGCCTTAATTTGAGTTCACTCGGAAGCAGAGGCCAAGGCAAGGAGATGGTATAGGAGGAAGGGAGGAAGGAAAGGAGAGGAGGAGGAGGAGGAGGCATGAGCCAAGGGGCTCAGTCTTCCTGGGGACCCACAGAAGAGTCTTGCAGAGCAAAGTGCAGTCTCCCCGCAGAGGACACAAGTCTTTGCATGTAGCCTCTGGCTTCCAGTCCCATCTGTTGGGTTTGCAGTTGGCAGCACTGACTCCCTGCTACTTCTGGGCTGCCCCATGCAGAAACTGGGCAAACTGTGGGGTTTCCACAGAAGGCTTGGGTAAGGCAAACGGACAGAGACAGAGGACACTTGAGGTAAGATATCATGCATGTGCCCTGGCTGACCTGGGACTCACCGTGACAGCCACCATTGAAATCACAGGTGTCCAGTGAGATGTGGGATGACACAGGACACATTTGCTGGCTTACCCAACATCCACCTGTGTGCAGGCTAACATTTACAACTGGTTCTCCGAGAAAAAGGGAGCGGGGGCCTCTAATTGGAGTGCTGTCCTGTCACAGCTGAGTTCAAGCCACCAATGTGGCCTCAACCAGTTCACAAAAATTCGTGTAAATTAACAATTGGCCCCAAGAGCCAGTATAAGCTGACTCCAACCCATGGCTGCTGAACAGCTTTTAATCCATTCTTTTTTTTTTTTTTTTTTCTGCTTAAGCTAACTTCAGCTGTTAAACTAAAAACCTGAGTAGTAAAAAATCACCTGCAAAAAAAAAAAAAGAAAGAAAGAAAAGAAAAGAAAAGACTACACATGTCGGAAACCAAGAATTGGACAAGGACCAAGTCTGGCAGGGTAGGTGTGGGAATGCCTTACAGGCTAAAATGACACCGAGCCTTTTCCGTATCTCAGGACATAATTCCCGACTCCACAACTAGGGAGTGTTGTTGCCACTCTTCAAGAAATTAGAGGGAAGGGGTTGGGTAAACAATAACAGAAAGTCTTCTAATAAGAAACTCTTTTCAATGTCAGGAAATTCTCCTTTGCCTGAAAACCGAGTCCCCTGTGTCACGGTTTAAATGTGTTTTTTTGTTTTTTTTTTCCCCACCAGTTTTATTCTTAGAGGAAGCAGAACAATTATCTACAACCTTCTGTAAGGTAACCTTCCAGACACTGGAAGGCTTTTCTTCTCCTGAGGAAACAGTCTAAGGCTGGCCTTTTGTCAGAAATTCAATTTTGTGAGGCCTTAACCTTCTCTGGGGCTTTCTTCCTAACCTTGTCCACGTTCTGCATGTCCTTATTAGCTGTGGAACCCACACCTGGACACAGGTGTCTTGTTGAGTTTAACAGTAGAGGAAGAAAGGGAGGAGAAGAGGCGTCTCAGTGGCCCGGGGTCCCAGGAGTGATTCCAGAGCCCATCATTAGCAGTCCTATCTCAGGTAGCGGTAGCGAGGTATCCGGGAAGAGAAGTGGTCACCTGCCTGCTGTGACCATTTCCTCTCACATAGACAGCAGACACCTCTGCGCAGGAGTAATAGCCAGTCGTTTCTGCATACCAAAGGCCTTCCTTTCTTGACCTGCCCTCCCTCCCACTCTCTGCTCACCTCAGCTCCTACTCCTGCCAAGTACCAAGATACTCAGATATTTTTAAGTTCTGTACAACACACCTACCTGGGAGAATTTTTCAAATGTTGGAAGAAATACTAAACTCGAGAGCACATCATAAAAATAAAAGCCCTCACTAACTCATGGATGCCCAAATTTCAATCCAAATGGCTCTTAAGCAATATCATCCAAAAGAAAGACAACGTGATCCCAGCTCACTTGACAATTGTTAAATTACAATGTGCATCACAGGTGTAATTTACATTTTCTACTGGCCATGTTTTTGAAGAGAACAAGATGAAGTTGATATTAAAATATATTTTCTTTAACCTAATGTCATTTCAACACATAATCCATATTCTTTTGTTTTGTTTTCGAGGTAGGGTTTCACTCTAGCCCAGGCTGACCTAGAATTCACTATGTAGTCTCAGGGTGGCCTCAAACTCATGGTGATCTTCCTACCTCTGCCTCCCGAGTACTGGGATTAAAGGCATGTGCCACTACACCTGGCTCTAATCAATATTTTTGGACTTGAGAGATGGCTTAGTGGTTAAGGCTCTTGCCTATAAAGCCTAAGGACCTGGGTTCAATTCTCCAGTACCCACATAAAGCCAGATGCACATAGTGATGCATGTGTCTGGAGTCCATTGGCAGTGGCTAGACGCCCTGGCACACCCATTCTCTCTCTCCATCTGCCTCTTTTTCTCTCTCTCATAAACAAATAAATAAGTAAATTATTTTTTTAAATCTTAAACTATTGGAGAGATGGCTTAGCAGTTAAGGTACTTGCTTGTGAAGCCTAAAGACTCATATTCTACTCTCCAGATCCCACATAAGACAGACGCACAAAAAGTGAGGCAAATGTAAGGTCACATATCTGGAGTTCAAGTGCAGTGTCTGAGGCCCTGGCATGTTCTCTGTAAAGTAAAAAAATAAAAATAAAATTTAAAAATCTTAAACTACTATGGCATTGTAGTGGGCTTTGGTGACACTCACCTTCTTAGGCCTAGCACTCAGGAGGCTGAGATAGGAAAATCTCCATGAGTTCAAGACCAGCCTGTCCTACAGAGAGAGTTCCAGGTCAGCCTGGACTACAGTAAGACCCTGTCTCAAAAAATAAATAAATAAATAAATAAACAAACAAACAAACAAACATTGCACGTACTCCTTGCATATGGAAACTTCAAGGTCTAGTGTGCATTTACACTGACAACACCTCTCCATTTGGCCCACCCATAGTTCATGCAGTAGTGGTCACCACAGTGTTAGGCAATACAGGTTAAAACTACCGATGCTCAAGGCTAGAGAAATGGCTTAGTGTTTAAGGTGCTTGCCTGTGAAGCCAAAGGACCCAGGTTCGATTCCCCAGAACCCACATAAGCCAGATGCACAAGGGGCATACACATCTGGAGTTTGTTTGCGGCGGCTGGAAACCCTGGTGTGCCCATTCTCTCCTCTTTCTCTCTCTTTCTCTGTCTCTCTCTCCCCCTGTCTATTTCTCTCTTTCAAATAAATAAAGAAAAATAAAAATTAAAAAAAAAAAAAACTGAGGAGCTGGAAAGATGGCTTAGCAGTTAAGGTGCTTGCCTGCAAAGCCAAAAGACCTGGGTTCAATTCCCCAGGACCCATGTAAGCCAGATGCACAAGGTGGCACATGTGTCTGACATTCATTTGCAGCATCTGTTGGCCCTGGCATGCTCATCCTATCGGTCTCTCTCTCTCTCAAATAAATAAAAACTAAAACATTTTTTAAAAAATAAAAATAAATAAATAAATAAATAAAACTACTGATGCTCAAAGTGTAGTCCCCTGAGCAGTGGGGACAGGAACTTAAAAGCTTTCATCTCACAAGGAAATAGTCCAAGTTCCCTTTGGGAACTTGTTAGAAAAATAACATTTCAAGCACCACATCAGAACTGCTGAGTCAGAAGCTCAGTGCACTACGTGCACTTCACAGGAAAGGGTTGATGGGCTCTTAGCTTCCCAGCATCACCAATGTCTGAACCCTTTCTTTTTTTGGAGACAAGAACAACAGACTGGTCTTTCTTTTATGAGAGAGATAAATAGCACACCAGGGTCTCCAGCCACTGCACTCAAACTCCAGACTCATGCACCACCTTGTGTGCATGTGCAACCTTGCGTGCTTGCATCATTTTATGCACCTGGCTTATGTGGGACCTGGAGAGTCGCATATGGATCCTGAGGCTTCACAAGTTCCTTAACTACCAAGCCATCTCCCCAGCCCAAGAATAGGAACCTTTAAACTTATCTTTCCTCATCTTCCAGTTGCTAAGGTGCCTGTAGCAGCAAATTTCATTCCCATGAGATATGCTTTTTCTTTCTTTTTTTTTTTTTCTTTTAAGGTAGGGTTTCACTCTAGTTCAGGCTGACTTGGAATTCACTCTTTTGTCTCAGTGTGGCCTTGAACTCACAATGATCCTCCTACCTTTGCCTCCCAAGTGCTGGGATTGAAGGCATGCACCACCACGCCCTGCGAGATATGCTTTTTATTTTTATGTTTATTTTTGTGGCACTTAAATGAGATTTCCATTGGCATGCTCCTCTTTGTCAAACAATCCATTTTCTTCCTTTCCCTGGGCTCCTTCGTTTCCACTGCCTTTTATGGTAACAGCAACCATGTGACATATAACAACATTATTTCTTGTTCATTTGGAGTTCAAATTTAACTAGGGCTCTTGCATTTTATCTCTTGACTTTCTTCATGTCCCTTCCATCCTTGTGAGTCTGAATTCCTCCGTGTCCAGACCCTCAGGATCTCCTGGGTCAACAGGACTAGGAGCTACCAAGAAGTGGCACAAATGCTGAGAACTATATGCTTCATCCTACCAAAATTTGACTCAAAAAAATAAATAATAATACTTTGGAGAAAGCCAGCTGCCCAAATGTCTTCCTGGACTCTCCAAGGATGGCTCCTCTGGCTTCGAGTGAGTGCCAGCTGCCTCTCGGGATCAAGCTCTCATTAAAAAAAAAAAAAAAAAAAAATCAAACAAAGCGAACACTGTCAGTCAATGAGAGATGCACAAATGCACCCACTTAGCTCCCAGCTCAAATTGGACCTCCAGATTTGCACTATTGTAAAGGAAATTGGCCTCACTTGCTTCCAAACAGCCCCAAAGTGGGAAAATTAATACAGAAGATGCCAAGTCATAATGAAATCTGGCAATGGTAGTGGGTTGTGTGGCATCATCCAATTACAGCAAACACAGACACTGCCCAGGGGGAGAAGACAGTCTGGACAACAGGCAAAAATTAGGACCCTACACAGTAATTACCATTGGAGAGAGGAAATGTGTTAGGATGGTACAAAAATCACAGCTTGATGAATGCAAACACCCCAATAAGTGCACAGGATCGCCACTCCAACACGGTTTCAAAATAAATGTTCTCAACACGTACCAGACCGTGAGCTCCTCCTACTGACAAGTCCGTCTGAAGGAAAGCCTTGCCTTTCGTGCCGGCCCCTTCCATGAGCCCCGTGTGGCTCATGTGCAAGCCCACATCGCTCATGAATGAATGCAGGTTTTAAGACATCTTTCCTCTTGTTAACCGGATGCAGTCTCCTCCTCTGGAGAGCTTCTACAGAGGCACAGTCCCAGGACTGAGCCAGAAACAACCTCCAGGAGATTTCCATCTTGCCCCAGGGTAACTAAGATCACCCCCAGACCCTGGGCGTGGGAAGGAACTTGAAAATGGCAGAGAAAAGCAGAGAAGGGATCTGGGAAAACAAAAACAGATGATTCCAGGTGTTCATCCAATATGTATAGTCATAGAACGCTGTCGTACTTGGCCCTGAAATCTCTTCCACAGTTGAGGAAGCATAAATACAGGAAGGCTAGTGAACTCAGGAGCTTTAACCTGGTATTTCTGTTCATAGTTTCATCTTGCAGTCAGAGTTAAGACACAAGATGTAGCTTTCATCCCAACATAAAGACAGAAGTGACCCTTCAGTTCTCTGAGCTGCCTTTGGCAGGTGGCAAGATCAAGCAACTTACAAAAGGCATCTAAAGAGACTGGGGAGATTGCTCAGTCATGAAGAGAGCTTGTCCCAAGTTTGAGGACCTGAGAGGGTCTGAGAGCAGCTGAGTTCGGTTTTTGGTTCCCTAGCACTCACATAAACAGCTAGACCTAGCCATGTATGCTTGTACACCAGTTCTGTGGAGAGTGGAGACCACTTTGTGGGTTCACAAAGCTGCAGCTCCAGATTCAGAAAGACACCATCCCAAAGAAAGCTGCAGATGACCAATAACAGAGGGCGTCTGAGGTTTTCCTCTGGCATTCACGCTCACACCCACAGGACACACGCATGAGCACATACACCACACATGCACATGCACACCCCAATACTAAATAAACCCAAGTTTAAATTGAGAAAGCTTCATGATGGAAGACGGAAGCTCTGGAAAAACTACTGAGGACAGGAAAGGCAAGAAAGTACAAGGAGCTGATGGACATGAACCACCAGCTCATGAGCCTGTTTACAACTCAAAGCTTTAATAGTCACAAATAAAAGGTCTTATTTGGGGGAGAGGGAGCGATTTTATTCATTGGTTCTGTTAAACACAGAAGAGCTCTTTGTACAAATAAAGGTTAAATGTCAACCGAATTAATGTGAGAAGTTTATACTATATGTCATCTTATTTCCAGAGGCCAACAGGAAATAAAATAAAAAGATATAGCATGGATGTGAGTCTCATATGGATGATGTAACAGGAAGGAAGAAAACTGTTATATTTATAAGCAAAGTGTATTTTGAACCAGGAAACCTAGAAAGCAGGCAGGGTTTCTCTTAGAAACATTTTCTAATGTATCAAAATATTTGATTTTGGAAGAAAAGAGCCCCTAGAAATGGCTTCAACAAAGAAAAGGTAAATTGTTTTAGCTAGAGCAATAACAAGGTTTAAGAGGTTTATTGGTGGCTGCCTGCTGGTAACTGAAGAGATTTGAGGGGCATGAAAGTAAAAAGAGAGAATTGAGTTGAAGAATACAGAGACTTAAGGAGAAAAGTTAGAAAGAAATTCCCATGATAGAAAGGCCAAAAGTAGGGCTGGAGAGATGGCTCAGCAGTTAAGGTACTTGCCTGCAAAGACTAAGGACCTGGGTTTGATACCCCAGTACCCACGTAAAGCCATATACACAAAGAGGCAAATGTGTCTGGAGTTCATTTGCAGCCCATTCTCTCTGTGTCTCTTCTCTCTCTGCTTGCAAGTAAATAAAATATAAAATAAAATATAAAAAATATAAAATATTTTTAAAAGAAAGGCCAAGCTGGGCGTGGTGGCACATACCTTTAATCCCAGCACTTGGGAGGCAGAGGTAGGAGGATGGTCATGAGTTGGAGGCCACCCAGAGACTATATAGTGAATTCCAGGTCAGCCTGGACTAGAGTGAGATCCTACCCAAAAAAACAAAAAAACAAAAAGGCCAAAAGGAGAAAAATAGTAAATAAAATATCTGTGATTTGTGGCATGAGCCTAACCCTTTAATAGCACTATAATATGCAAGAGCCTTTGAGTGGGGGAACTCTGTGAAAAGGCTAATAGCGGATGCCTGCCACGTTCAAGATGATGTGGGACAGAAAAATGGGAGAGAGATGGTAAGACACACATCAGAGCAAGTTTCAGCAGGAACAGGAACTCAGAGTGAGAAGCAAGCCGGAGAATGCAAAGCCTGTGGGGATCTGCAGAAATACCGCCCAGAGCCTCCAGCCATGCCTAGAATGGAAGATTGGACCAATGTCTTTCCATTTTATATAGTTAACCCCCAACAGTACAGACATCTAATTTGTACCTCTAGAATTAATGCTAATAAATGCTGGAAGAGAAGGAGAAAAGGAAGGAGGAAGAGAGGGAGGGAGAGAAGGAACAAGAACAAGATTAAGGGCTGGAGAGATGGCTCGGTGGTTAAGGTGCTTGCCTACAAAGCCAAAGGACCAAGGTTTGATTCTCCACGACCCATGTAAGCCAGATGCACAAGGAGGCGCATGCATTTGGAGGTTGTTTGCAGCAGCTGGAGGCCCTGGTGTGCCCATCCTCTCTTTCTCTGTGTCCTCTCTCTCTATTAAATAAAAATAAAATATTTTTTTAAAAAAAGAAAGATTAAAAAGGAAAAACCAGAATGACTGAAATTCTATCTGCAACAGTTTGATTCCAAATAATGTAAATAATTAGGTACCATGGATAGGACAAGTAATATAGATACTGATAAAGGGACAAAGTGAAATAAAGCAAGTGATATAAACACAAATAAGCCATCTATCAACACAGTATACAATGAGAATGTATGTGGGGTCTCTAAGAAGGAAACTCTCAAATCAGACTTCCCAGATTAAATTCCCTGCCCCAGGACTTCCTAATCAAGTGACCTTGACCTAACTCTCTCTGAGCACTCTCCTCGCCTATAAAAAGAGGATATTAATAATAATAATAATTAATAATAATAATTGAAGACTTGCTGTGGGGAGTAATGAGATGATCACATGTATCAATTAGAACTCAATTTCTAAAAAGGACAAACTGGGTTGTTTTGGACCAACATTCCCATTGAGACAAGTCAAAAAAATTGAACAAAATTCAGAAACAAATCTCATTGACATCCCTGGACAGAATTTGAGAGGCCAAGATTAGAAAATAAGAGAAATAAAATGAGTGATCATTGCATCTTAAGGCCTCTTATTCCCTTAAATCAATTGCTAGTTTGTTTTATTTTATTTATTCATTTGAAAGAGAAAGAGAGAGAGAAAGAGAGAGAGAGAGAGAGAATGGGTGCACCAGGGCTTCCAGCCACTGCAAACTAACTCCAGACACATGTGCCACCTTGTGCCTCTGGCTTACATGGGTCCTGGGGAACTGAACCCAGGTCGTCTGGCTTTGCAGGCAAGCGCCTTAACCACTAAGCCATCCCTCCAGCCCCAACTGCTAGTTTTAAAGGTGAAAGAAGTTGATAGTTAAGAAGGTATGCAAGAATTATCCAGAATTTCATGGGTCAAAGGGCCAAAATTTGACTTCAAGGCCCATGCTATGACTTAAGGATAGCACTGGTTCATGGTACCCAGTATTGAAGTAGTAGAACTTTTAACAGGTGGGGCTTAGTGACACTTAACTAAGTCATGGCGGGGCTCCGTCTTCATAAATGGAGATTATCTTGCCTGATTGTAGAAGTGGGTCAAAATTTACAGAAAGGGATTAGTTCTTGTAAGAGTGGATTTATAAGACAGTGAGCTTGCCCGACCTCCCTCCCCTGCATGTCTTCCATCTGACCTCTTTTTTTTTTTTTTTTTTTTTTTTTTTTTTTTTCAAGGTGGTCTCACTCTGGTCCAGGCTAACCTGGAATTAACTATGTAGTCTCAGGCCTCGAACTCTCAGTGATCCTCCTACCTCTGCCTCCAGAGTGCTGGGATTAAAGGCGTGCGCCACCACGCCCGGCTCCATCTGACCTCTTTTGCACATATTCCCACCCTTGTGATGACAGCTGCTTATAAGGCCCTCACCAGAGCAACTCAGTGTTCTTCCACCTCTAGAACTGTGAGCTAAGTAAATCCCTTTTCTTTATAAAGTACCCATCCTGCAATATTTTTCATAGCAGTACATAAGGATCTAAAATACCCCACCCACATAGATGGGCTCTGGTGAATGTAACGAATAAATAAGAATTAATTAGAGCAGCATTTACAAAAATCAAACAGAAAAAACAAGTCAACAAAATCTGATTGGATTGAGGTTACCTGCTCTTCTTGCAACTGCTGCTCAAAGAAAAAGTGAATGCTCTGGAGTAAGCAACACCTAGAATCTCAAATTGTCTTTTCAGTTTTCATGCAGAATGTCTAGCATGCAGTAAGAATAAGTAGGAAAATAAAAACATAATTCATAATCAAAATCCGATTTAAAAAAATCAAACAATAGCCTGGAGAGATGGCTTAGGGGTTAAGGCGCCTGCCTCCTAAGCCTAAGAACGTTGGTTCCAATATCCAGCGGTTCCAATCTCCAGGTCCCACGTTTAGTCAGATGCAAAGTGACGCAAGGGCGCAATGCCGCACTTGACCACAAGGGGGCGCAAGCATCTGGATTTCATTCTCAGCAGCTGAGAGGCTGCTGGCATGCCCATCTCTATCTGTCTTCCTCTCCCTCTCTCTGTCTCTCTCCAAAAAAAAAAAAAAAAAAAAAAATCAAACAATAAAAACAAACCTACAGAAAATCCAGGCTTTATTACACTACACAAAATTTTAAATTACAAGATGTAGAATTTCATCAGATGTTTGAAATTATATAAAAAGAATTCAGTGGAAACTTAGAACCAAGAAACACAATTACATAAACCTAATAGATGGGTTCAACAGCTTATGAGATGCAAGTGAGAATTGGAAAGTAGGAAAGAAAATGCTAGAATCTAAGAGCAGCACGGGCATGGTGGCACACGCCTTTAATCCCAGCACTTGGGAGGCAGAGGTAGGAGGATCACAGTGAGTTTGAGGCCAGCCTGGAACTACAGAGTTCCAGATCAGCCTGGGCTAGAATGAGACCCTCCTCAAAAAAGAAAAAGAAAAAAAAAAAAAACTAAGAGCAGAAAATAAGAAATATAAATGATAATTGCAATAAAAATATTCAAGGGGCTAGAGAGATACTCAGAGGCAAAGGTGCTTGCTTGCAAAACTTTATGGCCTAGGTTCAATTCCCCAGTAATCATGTAAAGCCACATATAGTGGCAAAAGACACTAGTGTGCCTATTCTCTCTCTCTCTCTCTCTCTCTCTCTCTCTCTCTCCAAAAAATAATAAAAATATTTTAAAATATTCAAAATATTTATTGTTATGTTTGGAGGAGAGAGAAATAAATAGAGACAGTATCTAAAGGAACAATGACAAACACAAAATTCATGAACAGAATTAAGACACAGATTCTAGGACCCTAAGGATATTCACTGAAGAAGAAAATCCGGGCATTTCACAGAGAAACTGCTACAAATCCAAGGGGAGCAGCAGGGTTGTGGTTTTCAATATCTTCAAAAATAACGAATCACAACTGATTTTACGGACAGAGTCACATCACTACTAAACAGAAGCATATACACCGTTATTTCTAGATGTTGTCAGCCACTGTAAGCCCTTCATCTGGAAACTGCCCTGTGTCTTTTCTGGAGCACCATGGAAGATGCATGGATGGACATTCATCTGTGAAAGAAAGATAATAGACCATGTCCAGCCTATTTTCAGGGGTTATTGGGCATCTGAAATAGCCTAGTATGATTACTTGCTTTTTCTTCTATAGCCAGAAGGGACACTAGCAGTAGCTTTTGCTAGAAATTCAGGCACTTAATGCATTTCCAAAAGGCCACTTTAGTTGCCTATGACACTAGGAGCAAGGCAGAAAGGTATCAAGCAAGCCATCTGGCACTTCTCTTAGTGCCATTACAATGTGGGGAGGCAGGGGGCGGGGAGACAGGCAACAGAGAACTCAGCTTGGGCAAGTGCCCACTTTATAGCCAAGGATAAGAATAGTAAGTCAGCTCCCAGAGTAGAAAGGGAGTTGTGGCTAAGGCAGCCTAACCGAGTGTTTGCTAAGGGCAGGCCAGGGTGATTAGATATCACCCTGATGGTGGATAAGGAACGAGTCATCTAATTATATATTAGATGCTAAAAGTGATCAGATGTGGAGGGTAGGCAGAAGAGGTGGTAGTCAAACTGAAGTGGGAGGATTCTTGATAGAATTAGACAATACAGTGACTTCTAACCAAAAAAAAAAAAAAGCATTTGAGAAACCTGACTAAAATTTAGCCTAGAAAGCAATCTTTATCAATGTCATACTTGTTTCATTTGTTGTTTTTATTTTTTTTTTTCTTAGAGAGAGAGAATTGGTACGCCAAGGCCTCGGCCACTGCAATTGAACTCGACACTTATACCACCTAGTGCGCACGCACAGCCTTGCATTTTCGTCACCTTTGTGCATCTGGCTTACATGGGATCTGGAGAGTCGAACATGGGTCCTTAGGCTTCACAGGCAAGCGTCTTTACTGCTAAGTCATTTCCCCAGCCCTCTGTTTTCCTTTTACAAGGCTCTATTCTGTTTGAAATCAGCCCATACTAAGAGAGTGCATGTGTGTATATATGTGTGTGTGTGTGCATGCACGCATATGTGTGTGTTGCAAAAGTTTGCTAAAAACTGCTCTACCACTGAACCTCCCTTGAGTGTATTTTTTAGTTTGAAAGATAAAAGTCAGGGAAGAAAAGAAAGGCAGAAAATCTGGGTGTGGTGATTCACACCTTTAATCCCAGCTTCCGGGAGACTGAGGCATGAGACCACCTAAGTTCTAAGCTAGCCTGGGCTACAGAGTGAGTTTCAGGTCAGCCTGGGTTAGAGTGACACCTTCAGAGAGAGACAGAGAGCGAAATGATAAAATAGAAAAGGAGGAACAAGAGAGAAAAAATAAAAGAGGGAGAAAGACAACCAAAAGAAGAGAAAAGTGAACCTATTGGGCAATAACAGGGGCTGGTTCAGGATCAGAGAGCAAGACAGGGCCAACCCGAGGACAAGGGGCAGAAGACACTCTGTTTTCTAGCATGCCTCTGCTACTTGGTCTGATTTCCCTCGAGCACCTCATCCATAGACAAACTCACTGTATGTGCCAATACACCAAATGTGCATAGACTTTATTGTTCCTTATTGAAGTAGAGTGTGTATGAGAGTAAACAGAGGAGTTATCTTCTTGTTAGACTATGATCTCCTGTAGGGCTGAGAGGGATCAGTCATTAAAGGCACTTGCTTCCAAAGCCTGTTGCCTTGGGTTCAATTCTCCAGCCACCCACAATAAAGCTAGACAGATATGCACACGCGCGCGCGCGTGCTTGTGAAAATAAATAAAATTTAAAAACGAAGACTATAAGCTCCTGTGAGAAGCATACTCTGGGGCCTAGATGAACACCTCCGAGTGCTAGTGACAAATCTTCCAGATTCCAGATCTGCGCACAGAAGTGTCATTAAGTAGTTCTTGCAAAGAAGAATTCCAGACATCGTGGGAGGCTAAAAGACATAGCACATAGCCACCATCCTCAAAGACTGAAAGTCATACTGGGAAGACAAAAATTGACAGGAAGAGTTAATGAAACAACAACACAGGGTTAATTAATAAAACAACAACAAAAGAGGAGTTATGAGGCGATGCGATTTTAATTTCCAGATGAATTGCGCAGCAAATCCCTCAAGAGAATGGAGAGATTACTTCAAACTGTGGTGGAAATGAAAACTTTCATGAAGGAAGTGGGAATCAAACTGGGCCTCCCAGTTTGCATTACATTTGAAGACTAATCATCAGCGCTTACTGTGTGGCCCTTCCCACAACGCTGTGTGTCTCAGACACAGTATCTCACTGAACACCGATAAAAATCCTGACTGGACTCATCTCTGTATTAGTTACTTTGCTCACTGTTGTGAGAAAAATGCCTGACAGGAAGCAGCGTTAGGACCTGAAGGGCTTCTTGGGGCTTACTCTTCCAGGGGATATATGCCACCCTGGCAGGAAGGCATGGCAGCAGGAGAAGGAAGCCTGCTGGTCACATTGTATCCACAGGCAAGAAGAGAGGTCACACAGGAAGTGGAGCCATCTTATAAACTTCAAGTCCCACCTTCAAGAACCCACTTCCTCCAACAAGGCTCCATCTCCTAAAGGTTCCACAACCTTCCCAAAGAGAACCACAGTTGGGGAGCCCTTATTCAAACCCATGAGCAATGGGTTATTTTACATTCAAACCACAACAGTAGTATTAAGTCCATTGGGCGGGGGGGAACAGACTCACTAAGGTCATGTCATTTCATTTAGGACCAAGAATCAAGTGCCAGCTTAGTTCTAAATCCCTTCACCACATAGCACATTACATGGCTACCTGGTATGCCACAAAAACTTAAGTAAAAATATGTAGAGAGATCTGGAGAGATGGTTCAGTGGTTAAAGGCCCTTGCTTGTAAAGCCTGAAGGCTGGGATTTGACTCCCTAACACCCACGTAAAGTCAGATGCACAAAGTAGCACCTATGTCTGGTATTTGCAGTGGCAGGAGGCCCTAGTGCCCCCACACTCACTATATATTTTATCTATTTCAAATAAACAAATCAAAATATTTTTTAATGTGTAAAGGGGCTGGAGAGATGGCTTAGCAGTTAAGGCCCTCGCCTGCAAAGCCTAAGGACCCAGGTTTGATTCCCCAGAACCCAGGTAAGCCAGATGCACATGGTGGCACATGCATCTGGAGTTTGTTGGCAGTGGCTGGAGGCTCTGGCATGCTCATTCTCCCTCCCACTCTCTCTCTAATAAATAAATAAATAAATAAATAAATAAATAATTATAATACATTTTAATAAAGAGCTGAGCGTTGTGATGCACACCTTTCATCCCAGCACTAAGGAGGCAGAGGTAGAAGGACTACTATGAGTTCAAGGCCAGCCTGAGTGAATTCCAGATCAGCCTGGGCTAGAGCGAGACCCTACCTCAAAAAAAAAAAAAATGTGTAGAGGCTGGGTGTCATAGTAATGGCTGAGGTCAGTTAGAGCCCTGGAGATGGCGTTTCTAAGAGAACAGAGTTGTGCAGCTTTGCTGGTAAATGGAGCATGCCTTCTCTAGATTCACCAAATTTCAAGTATGAGCATTACAGTGTATATGAATTATGAGGGACTTAGTCATTTATGCCAAGTACTTCCACTCCCTGCTCTCCTCGTGGTTCATCAGGCACTAAATTCCTATTAAAGAAAAATGCCAGACCTCCAGAACGCTCCATTCTGAACCGAGGATAATCTACATATGATTTTGCATAAGTTTGCATATCAAGTTCAAGAGCTCCCCTTCCCCTTCATTATATACGATGTTAATTAATTGACTAGTGCAACCTCTAGCAGTTTTCCTTCCCCTGACCCCTCAGCTTGGTGGCCACCTAAGGTGCCCACGTCTCACTGTAGGGAAAAGCAGGGGCTATCCTGGCAGAAAGCAGTTGACATGGCTAGTGATCAGCCCCAGCTCTCAGGCTTTGCGGGAGAGAACCTGCTCCACCTTGTCAGGAAGAGTGACAGTGTGCCCCTGCCCCCAAGATCCCTGCAGCTCAGAGGCAGAGAGGAGGTGTCCCGAAGCCCTTGGACTTTAAATAATAACCTGAGAAAGGAAGATGGAAGTGAGATGGAAAGTAGCCTGATGTTACCTGCAGAGAAAAAAAGAAGAGCAAACATGGTGTGCCAGCCAGATCTGGCCCTGGGAAGGAAGGCTTTCGATGCTTTTTCTTTCTCTTTGTTCTGCAGCCTGTTGAAAATTATGGGACCCAAAGCCCCATTATGTCATGTAAATGAACACTACTCTTACCTAGAAGGGGACAGTATGATCCTTGGGATGCGGCCAGGAGAAAATGGCAATCGCCAAGACTGTGTGACACCACGTCTGCTCCTAAATGCCTGGCAAGCCTCACCCAAATTCCCGTTCCTGTCCATCACTGGATCAGACCACTTCCTCTTCCCCATGTAGCAGGTGTGGGTTCCCATGCCTATCTGTGGGAGCTGGCTAAAGCCTAGACTCTGGATTCGTTGAAAGTTGGGCATAAGTTCTCTGGAAACGGGATAAGGGTCCCCCTTTTATAAAGCACCTAAAATGCCACCCTACTCAGCTGATTTTGGAGATGTGAGGATGACATCAAAGTGTTTCCTCTCCTTGCACACAGAGAACAAACGCTTAGAACATCTAAAGAGTTCCATCAAATAGGGGGTGGGAATGAATGCAGGGGACAGAAGGGTGTTCCTTCCACACACTCCTGCCCAAAATACATCACACCTATAGGCCACCATATGTCTGATTGTTTCTGTTTTTGTTTTGTTTTTGCATGGTCTAGTTTTGGTTATTTTTGAGACAGAATCTCAATATACACAGGTTGGCCTGGAACTCACTCTGTATCCCAGGCTGGACTCAAATTCACAGTCCTCCTGCCTCAGCCTCCTGAGTGTTGGGATCACAGGCACGTGTCACCACACACAGCTCATAAGCTGTCCTTGAAGGCAAACCAGCTTTAATTATTTTAAGATGTTCTCAGCTTTAATTATTTTAAGATGTTTTGGAAGCAAAAGAAATCTTTGCATAATAATCCAACAGCCCTCAATAACAAAGAATTAATAGAATTATTGGGACCTATACTACTAAGGAGTTGCATTGGGGAATTTGCCTTTAATAGAATTATGTTTGGGACCCTGAGATGAGAATTGAACTGGGTCCATGTGTCTCATGCAGTGTCAACAAGACAGCTATTATGTAAAATCACTGAATAACTTGTGAAGCCAGAAAGGGGCAACTATAAAAAGTTCTATAAAAAATTTCTATATTGAAAAAAGTTTCTATATTAAAAATAAATAGTATCATTTGCCTATACTATTACCATTTATTACCTAATCGATATACAACAAAACAATAATCATGAATATTACTGTTGGATTAAATTTTAACATTTACTTATGACAACCCTGAATGTTTACATAAATGTAGAGGAACAAAGTCATTAATATTCTTAGATTTTCTCTTCCCATTACCACAAAAACAAGTTTTAGCTTTCTTGGCTCAGTTTCTCTCCCCTTCCTTTTCTTTTAAGGAGGGCTCTGTCTTTGCTAGGTTTATTCCTGGGAGCTGTTGAGAAGTTAAATTAGGAGAAAGGGGTGGGAAACAGCAAAGGACAGATGGAGCAGAGACCTCAAGGCTAGTCCTGAGGGGGTGGATTCATGACATGTAAAGGAGAACCCCTTTGGAGAACCAAGGGAGTATGAGAAAATTAGTCAAACAGCAAACGTGTAGAAGTGATGCTGTGAGCTTTGCATCTAATTCATGAGGTTTGAAAGAAATACAAGAACTAGAAATACTATACAATCACATTTTGGTTCCTGGGCTGTTTCTTTGACTATAGAGTCGGGACCACATGTGGTCACGGCTTCAGTAGGGTTACATGTGCTAATCCTTTTTAGCTTGCACTTAAAACTTTAAAAGCAAGTGGAAGAAAAAAACTGGATAATTTTTAAATATAATGCAAGAGAAATTGCTCTATAGCTGCAACCTCAACCTCCTCCCACTCTGGGCACCAAGAGCCTGGCAATGTTAATATCTTCTTCCCTGTAAAGACACTGGATTAAGAGTCAATTTAGCCTTCGTGTAACTGTGACAAAACACCCCAAATTCTCAGCATTATAGGAGGAAAGGTTTACTTTGGATCATGGTGTCAGAGGGTGAAGTCCATGGTTGCTTGGCACTGTTGCTTTAGGCCTGGCCTATGGTGACACCGTACCTCATGACAAAAGCATATGGCAAAGGAAGCTACTGCCTTCATGAGAGAGTGAAGGGAAGTGGCCAGGTTCCTAATATCCTTTCAAGGACACAACTCCGAAATGACATAACTTCCTCCAACATGTTCCACATCTTCTTAAAGTTTCCACCTTCTAATGGCACCACAAGCTGAAGACTAAGCCTTCAACCTATGGGTCTTTGGAGAGCATTTTGGATTAAAAATACATTACTAGGTAAATTGTTTAGTGAGAGCAAACTAAGTTAATAGCAATAGATCTATATTCTCAGGGTTTGGTCATCTGAATGACAGAGCTAGGTGTTTGAATACCGTGGTAGTTTGAAAAGAAAACGCCCCCCATAGTCTCAAATGTTTGTGATTCGGCTTCCTACGTAGTCCCCAACTGGTGGAGCCTTTGGGTGATGAAGCCTTGCTGGAGATGGTATGTCCCTGAAAGGTGGGCGTGAGATGTACGAGTCTATCCTCCTCATTGGGTGTTCAGAGCTAGCTCACTCAGGTCACTTCCTTCCTGCTGTCGTAACAAGATCCAACATTCTGGCAACCCACTCTGCATACGTTCTCCACCATGATTAAATGTCCCCCTGAAACTCTAAACTGAAATAAACCCTTTCCTCACATAAGCTATTTCTGGTCAGATGTTTTTTTTTTTTTTTTTTTTTTTTTTTTTTTTTTTTTTTCCCCAGCAATGAGAAGGTAACTACAACAAAAACTTAATCCCCAGTTGTATCACTTTTTGAGAAAGGTATGGAAACCTTTAAAAGGTGAAGCCTTGCTGTAGGAAGTGTGTCTCTCAGAATGGGCCTTGAAGTGTTACACCCCAGCCTGGTTTACTCACCCAGTTTCCTCTCTGCTGATGGGAAGATGTGACGCAGGCTTCCTGTTCAGGTCTGCCATGCCCTTCCTTGCCATCATGGATCCTTCCTCTTAGAAGTGTAAGCTGAAAATAAACTCTCTCCTTCCTTACAATGCTCTGGTCAGGCATTTTGTCCCAGCAACAGGAAAATAAGTTGATATCCAGGTTGATCTGGGTTTTCAACTTCTATCCAAAATGGCTGTGAAGATTAAATGAAATACTGCAAAGTTCTTATTAACAAACAATAAAGAATTAAATGGATGTGATGCTCCTGGCAATTGACCTTGGACTACAGACTCTGCTAAAGGAGCAGTCATCCTAATTCAGACTACTATCAAAATGTCAAGAAAGGGGCCTAGAGAGATGGCTTAGCAGTTAAGTGCTTGCCTGTGAAGCCTAAGGACCTGGTTCAAGGCTCAATTCCCCAGGACCCACATAAGCCAGATGCACAAGGGGGCACACACATCTGAGTTCATTTGCAGTGGCTGAAGGCCCTGGTGCACCCATTCTCTCTCTATCTATCTGCCTCTTTCTCTCTGTCTGTCGCTCTCAAATAAATAAAAACTTTTTTTAAATGTCAAGAAAGGGCTGGAGAGATGGCTTAATGGTTAAAGCACTTACCTGAAAAGCCTAAGGACCCATGTTTGACTCTCCAGATCCCACGTAAGCCAGATACACAAGGGTGAGGCAAGCACAAGGTTCATATGCCCACTAGGTGGCACAAGTATCTGGAGTTCGATTGTAGTGGTTAAGGCCCTGGTGCGCTAATTCTCTCTCTCCCTCTCTCTGAGATAAAATAAAATAAAATAAAATAAAATAAAATAAAATAAAATAAAATAAAATAAAATAAAATAAAATAAAATAAAACTTAAGAAAATAGAAATAAATACATTTTGCCTCCAGGAACATTTGGTACCCCATTACTTTTAAATTTAGGAAGAAATTCCATGTATTGAAAGGTGTAGGGATGATTCCCAGGACTCTTGCGTAGTTACTCCTTGTTGGTATGTCCTGTTCCTGGTGGTCTCACAAACTGTCACATCTCCCCTTCTGCAAGCCACACTTCCTTCTTTCCTGTACCAGGCTGAATGGGCCACCCTGAAGCTGTAAATGGTGACAGGCTTCTATTAAAGGCTGAGGATTGTAAGTGAAGTCCCATCACAGCACCACCAACACCTTAAAACAGCTCTGGGGTCATTTCCAGCCTGGAGCCTCCATCACTGGATATCTGCTGCCATCTCAGAACCCTTCCTCCCTGCCCCCGCCCCCCACCATCACCCCATCACAAGGCTTCTGTCTCCCTGTCACTCTCTCCCGTTTTCCATTGTTCCATGTTCTCACTGTCATTGCACTGAGCACTTCTAATCTCCTTTTGCCTCCTTTCCAAATCACCCTCTAGACTAGAGGTGTGGAAGCTTCGTCTCTTATGTCATGTGGACTGTGACAGGGTGCTCCCTGCACAGAGTTCTCTCCCCTCAGGGGACTGTGCCACTGGTCTAGCTCAGCAACTCAGCTGCCCCTCCGTTTCTGTTTGGGAATTTTCTTTCTTCCTGCTGGAGGCATATGTGCTGGTACAGGACAGAGAGGGACCTAAGAAGGTTTCCCCATGTTATCCAGACTGTTCCTTCCACTAGTGCTTGATTTTACGTGGCTGGAGAGAGCTGAGAGGGCTTTAGCTTTCCGGCTGCTTTCCATGTCTGTGTAATGAGAGAGCAGCTGATCCCTGGCTTAAAAAAAAGAATCCAGCAAAATAGCCAATGTCTTGAAATGTGCAAATTGAAGTTATTACCCTGGCTCAAGTAGAGTCAATAGTCAATTAAGTGACCTGTGGAGGCACAGAACATACTCAGGTGAGGAGTCCTTGACTACAAAAAATGACTAGGCAGGATTAAATGTGGACCAGCCACAAGAGTCCAGCTGAATCAGTAAAAGTACAGGCATACGGTCCTTAGTCCAGACTCTAAAGAGATCCAAGGAATCAGAACGTGTCCGACAGTGGCAGCAGAGCCAAGTTCAAGGGTGTGCCCTGACTCTTCCCAGCACTGAAACTGTAAGCCCTTCACGTGGAAACGTCCAAGGACATTTCTGGAGCATGATGGAAGACGGGTGGATGCCGAAACGGACATTCATCTGTGAAAGAGAGATAACGGTCTGCATCCAGCCTATTTCCTGGGGTTGTTGGCGTCTGACATAGCTTAGTGCTATTGCAGGCTGCTTGCTTTTTCTTCCACAGCCAAAAGAGACACTAGCATTAGGTTTTTCTAGAAACTCAGACACTAACGCATTTCCAAAGGGCCAAGAACAAGGCACAAAGATATCAAACAAGCCCCTGACACTTCTCCTACGAGTTCCCCCACCCCCACGCCTCCCTCCTCCCATATTCTACATTTGCCATCCATCATTTTTCACCCTGTCCTTCTTTATCCTAAAGTGGTACTTGTTAAGGGCTCTGTGACCACTCCAGCGATTTCCTTTGAGGATGACAACACTGCAGCCCAAGCTTCATTATTATGCTAATCGAGCTTGGTCTGAGCTGCTTTCATAACTGCCACATTAAAGCATCCCACGGAGGGGAGGCCTCCAGAGCCATCGCACTGTGCTGTGTGAATATTAATGAAGAGTCCAGAAAGGAACTGTTTTTGATCCTGGCCATCGGGTAAAGGGGCTCAGTGTACACTGCCACAAATAAATAAATAATCAGTAAACTCCCTGCCAAACAAGCAGACGGATGACAAAACACAAACAAGAGGGAGCAAAGTCTCCGAGGAGCCAGATAGGAGGTTCTTGCTCAGTGAGACGGTCTTTCGTTGTGTACCATTGGCTTTCCCTCCAGAGACGCAAACAAACATGGACTCGCCCCACATACAGCACCCACAACAGACCAAAAAAGTGATTATAACAAAGTCCAGTTTGGGGAGCCAGTGAGCTTACTGAGGTTATTTGTAGAAGTGTGAGTGAGGGGTTGTCGACAGGAGCATCAACAATGACACAGGATACATGCTAGCTCCCAGAAGCTGCCTCTCGGGAGCTCACTGCACGACTTGCGGTCCACTCTGCAAGCAGGAGAATCTTTCCTCCCGAGCCAAGGATAATTGTACCATTTCAGACACGAGGAATTTGGTCCTCATAATTGTGAAGAGACTCATTAAGTACCTGCTCGCTCTGTGGCAGGAGGGTAGGATGAGGAGAGAGGCATCAAGATTAACATTTGAAAGAAACCAATCAAAGAGTAAAAGGTTGGAAACCACTCACCAAGGGCCACAGCAAGAGACAGAAGATGCCTGAGAAAAGACTGCTGTCTACTGCTGCGGTTTGATTATAAAATGCCACGTGTCCCTGTAGGCGCCTGTGTTTGAACACTTGGACCCCAGTGGTGTTACTAATGGGGAATGTTGTGGAGCCCTTAGGAGGTGGAGCCTTGCTGAGGAAGTGGGCCACTGAAGGCAGGTCTTGAGGTTCTAAAGCCCAGCCCTACTTCCTGTTCACCTCCTGCTTCCTGATCGTGACTGTGCCATGACCAGCCTCTGGCTCCCTTGCACCATGCCTTCCCACTGTGATGGAATATATCCCCTCAAAACTGAATTCCTAAGCCTGAATAAAAAGTTTTTCTTCCTTAAACTGCTGCTGGTCAGGCATTTGGTCACAACCATGTAAAGTAACAAATACATCTGCAAAGTAAAGAAATAAATACATCTTTTCTCTCTTCTAATAAATGTTAGGAGGGGCCCTGCTCAGAACAAAGGACCTAACATGGCAGCCAGGCCCTCCAACAACCCCACCACCCTCATTCCTGAGCATGACCCAGACCAGCAGTCTCAAGACTCCCCTGCCAGCCAAATGGCTGCTCCCCATCCCTACTTGTGCTTATAAGGAGACCTCTGCTTTCTCCCATCCTTGAAACGGTTCCATTCCTCAGCCTGCCCCTGGCTCCTAGCTAACACGTCATCTTCCCCTGCTCAAGCCTTTAGAAGACTCCATCTTGGGTCCGGGGTGCGACTTCCCTGGCCTCGCGTCTGGAGACCCGTGAACCTCGCCCGAGAGCTGAGCCAATACACCTGAACTAGCTTTGTTTATCTGGTCTGATCTGGTCCTTTGGGTCAGTCAAGCCTTTCAATGAACTTTCTGTCTCTCTGGTCGAATTCCTTGTTCCAGGACAGGAGAACTTGGCATCCTATCAGGTAGGTGTCCTCCAGACTCCAGTCCACAGCGCTAACAGTTCTTCAGTGACGAGGCCTTATGCCTCTTCAGC
This sequence comes from Orientallactaga sibirica, assembly GCA_036365145.1. NCBI lineage: Eukaryota > Metazoa > Chordata > Mammalia > Rodentia > Dipodidae > Orientallactaga > Orientallactaga sibirica. The sequence goes on along the minus strand of JAEOAD010000044.1, from coordinate 1,516,109 downwards.
ATACAGGTCGAATGGTGACAAATCTGGGGGACTGAAGTAGGTTGAACTTCTGGCACTAAGAAACTAGATGGCATTGGGGTTCAGAAAACAATTCTTCAAAGCATGGTACTTTGATGTGAAAAGTACTGCAAAGTAAAGAGCAGTCTCAGAACCAAGATCTCTCTGACCTTGTCCCTCCCTCCCTCTCCTTCTACTCCCAGCTCTTGCCCCTTTGCTCTCTAGAAGCACAAAGAAGGGTTTTCAGTAATGTTCTCTTATCTGACTAAGGGAAGTTCCTGCAGAAGACTCCACCAATCAGGGGACACTCAAATTCACATCACACCCAGAGCCCAGATTAACTTTGTCCCAAGCTGTTATCCTTAGTTCTTTTTAAAAATATTTTACTTATTTATTTATCTGTTTATTTATTTATTTATGAGAGAGAAAGAGGCAGGGAGAGAGAGAGAGAGAGAGAAGAGAATGGGCCCACCAGGGCCTCTAGCCACTGAAAACAAACTCCAGACGCTTGCACCACCGTGTGCATCTGGCTTATGTGGGTACTGGGGAATTAAACCTGGGTACTTGGGCTTCATAGGAAAGCACCTTAACCACTAAGCCATCTCTCTAGCCCTATTCTTGGTTCTTGAGGCTGAAGTTGCCCACAGTCCCTACTTCCCCATCCCTAAGATAAAGAATGGTCTATAAGGGTATAAATCTCATTTGCATAGTGGGTGCTCAGTTTCCTGGGATGCCCTATACTTATAATAATATCTTCTTCCTTGTCTCCTGTCTTTTGTCAGTTTGTGTTATCTGACTCACTGAAGACACAGGGAAGTTCTGCTCACCCCTACATGATGGTAGTCAGTTGGATGCCTTCAACGAGAAGCCCCCAGCCCACTGCAGAAACTGTGCATAGCTGTCATATGTTCTGATAAAGGTTGTAATAAACAATCCTCCTATTTGCTTCATGTTATAAGGATGCTTTGTCAGAAACACACACAGACACACTTATGTCTTTCTGCAATTTCAGAACTTACTGGATAACAGGAAAAAGAAATCCCAAGCTGCTTTGGGTTTGCTGCCTTTACCTCACCATGTACCGATGAATTCTCATGGTAGACGTGGCCACTGGCAATCACCAGTTCCCTTACTCCTGTTTTAATCACAATTAATTACTTCATTACGCTTCATGTAGAATGCCTCTGGGACCTGCAGGTCCTAAAGGTATTTCTGGACAATTCAGTGAGAATGAGCAAAGAATGAGAAAGAGCCCTGTACCAGCAGCATTAGGGGGCAGGGGACGAATCGCCCTCCTTTCCTCCCTAAAATTCAGGAAGCTAGGCTGGAGGTGGAGGCCTGAAGCCCTCCCAAGTCCTGCACGCCAGAGGTTCCACCAGGAGAGCTCTTACAAACTTTCACGTTTCCTGAAGTACTCCCATTCCTTTCTACTTGTAGCCTCAAGGAGAATAAACCCTTTAAAAAATATTGCTGTTCGGTTTTCACTCTGGCTCAGGCTGACCTGGAATTCACCATGTAGTCTCAGGGTGGCCTCGAACTCACGGTGATGCTCCTACCTCTGCCTCCTGAGTGCTGGAATTAAAGGCACGTGCCACCACGCCCAGCTTAGATATAGGTTTTAATGTACCAATTCAAATGTCTGCTTGATATGAGAATTAAACACATCGTTATGTGATATTATCAATGAAAAAAATATATATATTGCTGTTTGCTGCTCCTGTGAGTTAGAGAAAGCTACTACGTTCCATCTCTTCCTCACTGAGAAGTCTGTGGTCCTTAAGTCTTTTCAACCAAAGATGAACACCCTGCACATATATTGCATGCTTCAAGCTTCCAAAACACAGAATCAACAACTATCATGGGGCGTATTCTATAACAGACATTCCCAGCCCCTTCTTTTCTTGTTGCCCATGTTGTTCTCCAGGTGTTGGCAGTAACCCTTTTTTACTCACCTGTGTCTTCAGCCAAGGATGCTGCCTTCCCATCTCAAGGGTAAATATGCAAATGTTTAAGCCAATCATGTTGCCTCCATCCACTTGCCAGTGATATAATTAGGCCACGGCATATCATGTAACACTAGCCCATAAGACATAGGGAGAAATCTGTTATAGGTCCTTTTGAAAAGTCTCTGGTATTCAAATGGGGGGATACCAGCCAGGGACCTTAACTTCTTGCATGTGGATACAACAATGCATTGAGTTGTGGCAGTTACAGGCAAAATCAATCATATGGATAAAGACAGACAATCATGACGAGGAAGGACAATAGGAGCCTGACCTCCCCCCGGGCTGCTGAATCCAGTGACTCTGAAGCCACCAGCTACAATCTTCTCATTATGTAAGATAATGAAATTCTCACTAATTTTTAGGTTTTTATCTGGATGTCCTAAAACTTGTAAACAGAATTGTCATGACAGAACCGCCCCCCCCCACCCTTGTTCCTTTAGATCAAAACTCTCCATTTTGTTTGGAGAACCTGTTAGCCTAATAGACTATGTTAATCATAGACAAAACTGAGCAGCACAGTCTCATGCCACAAATAAAGTTGCTGTCAATAATGGACCAGATAGACTGTGTTGGTCCCATAGATCATATCACTTAATGGCATCCGAGCTATCTCAGTCTGTGTAAGTATGGTCCGACGTTTGTGTAATGATGAAATTGCCTAGGGACACATTTCGTAGGCCATGTTCCATCCGTCACTAAGCCTGACTGTTGTTCTATTTTCTTGTTAATGATTGGCCTAGAGTATGAGCGTGCCCCAAATCTGCCAATGAAATGGGGTTAGAAAGCCTCTAGGGGCTTTGAGGAAAGTTTCTTGCTTTAGGAGAAAGAAAAGATGTAAGGAAGAGAGACCTTTTCTCCCTATTGACTATCCTCATGCTTGGGAGCCTCTTGCAGAGCTGTGGGTGCCATCTTGCAATGGTGAAGGGCAGTGAGCCGAGATTAGTGAGTGCTCATTGCTAAAGGAATTTCAGGTTGGCTTTTCAATTACACAGCCACGTAATGATGAGGTTCAGCCATATAGTGTACGCATGGCTTATCTATAGCTATCTTTTTTTTTTCTTTTTTTTTATCAATATATATTTTTTATTTATATTATTCTGATTTTACATTCATAGTATTGGTTCCATTGTCCTCCTCCCCTTCCTCCCACTTTCAAAGGGGCCCTCATCAATGGGGAATGTTTATCATGCATTGTGAGTTTGCTTAAGAGTTCTGGTGGATAGGCCCCAGTCTCTGTGCATAATGCCCCAACTTGTGACTCTAACAATCTTTCCGCCCCCTCTTCCGCAAGTTTCCCTGAGCCACATTGGGGTCATTTTAGTTCTGTATAGCTATCTTTTAAGCCATGTATTCCAAACACTCTCTTGAGTGAGAGGGGAGTCAGGTACAAGGAACTTACAAATACATGCCCTGACCTATGTAGGCCACAGGAGTAGAGTGCCAAGTAAAGATGCCCCATTAATATTGGTGGCAATTACAAATTACAATGGAGCTTGGGGGGGTTATTTTGTTATGACTTCTGTTTTCATTTTAATTTAATCATCACTAAATTTTTTATAAGGAAGAAGGAAAGCAAGAGCAGCTTAAGAAAGCCTGTATAGTGCACTAATCTTTAAAAGATGGGTTTCATTATTTACATGCTTGTAAAATGCTTTCATGAATAGCAAATCCCTCACACTCTTCCCCCCGCCAAAAGAACATGATTGTGGTTCTGTTTGTTTTATTTTCCTACAAAGTGGTTTGAATTCTGTGGAAATCTGGGTGGATTTGTGAGCACATATGATGAGGACCACTGCTCCGTGATCAAATGGCTATTGCAACCTTGACTAGAAGCCACTGGGTCCTATTTAGAAGCAACAAATGCTTCCAGCTCTTTTAGTCAAAGACAAAGTTGGAGAAATTATAATTTTAATTATATAGAGAGCTTGAGTGGCTGTCGTTTATCATCAACCAATGCAGTTATGTCAGATAGATATAATCAGCTCAGCAATATATATATTTACATATACATATATATGTGTGTGTGTTACATAATGATCCTTTATCTTCTTTTCAAACAGAAAGAAACATCTTCACAAACCAGTTTGCCCATCATTTGTATTGGACTAACGAATGGCCTGGGCCTATGGAGTCAATTCTTGGATTACAAAGGGGATTCTAAGACAGAAAAAATACTGTGGGTAACACAGTATGCACACACATAAGGAGGCCAGAGTAAGTTTCCTCCTCTGTCACTCTTCCACTTTGCTTCCTTGAGGCTGAGTCTCTCACAGAACCTCGAGCTGCTGCTTTCAGTCAGACTGGCTGCCTAGTGAGCCCCAGCGACTCTCCAGTCTCCACCCCTCCAGGGCTGGGGTAACAAGTATGTTAAGCTAGCCATGCCCAGCTTTCTGTCTGTGTGACGGGGATCAAACTCAGGTCCTCAGGCTTGCATGTCAAGCGCTCTTACCTGAGAGCCATTTCCAAAGTCCCTTGCCAATTTTTAAAATATGTTATTCATTTATTTATTTGAGAGAGAGAGAAAAAATGTGGGCATGCCAAGCCTTCTAGCCACTGCAAACAAACTCCACATGCATCCGCCACCTTATTCATCTGGCTTATTACATGGGTACTGGGGATCAAACCTGAGCCCTTGGGCTTCACAGGCAAGCAACTTAACGACTAATCTATCTCTCCAGCAGCACTTGCCTTTTTTTTTTTTTTTTTTTTTTTTTTTTTGGCTTTTCGAGATAGAATCTCCCTCTAGAATTCACTATGTAGTCTCAGGGTGGCCGCGAACTCATGGAAATTCTTCTACTTCAGCCTCCTGAGTGCTGGGATTAAAGGCGTGTGCCACCATGCCCGGCTCACTTGCCAGGTTTTGAGAGACAATATACTTGAGTACAAAGACCATTTATCTAGGACTAAAGTGATACGCTGCGGTTCTGATTTTACACACAGGCAGCTGTACATCTTGAGTCCATTGCTCTGCCTCTAAGATCTCACCAGAGTCTTGGTTCTCCATTTGATGAATCTGAGTCCTAATTCTGTACCTGTTAATGTAATTTTATTTTGAAATAGTGATGTCTTTGCACATATAATGAAGTTCAAGATCTCAACTGAAGATCACCGTGGATTTAGGATGGGCCTTTGGTTTAATTACTGGTGTCCTTTTAAGAGAAAGGAAAGCCTATCACAGACACAATGATGCAGAGGAGAAGATGGAGAGAGGTGGGCTGATATCTGAGCCAAGGGCTGCCATCAGCCACAAGAAGGCAGAAGAGCATAGGACAGACCCATCCAAGTCTCCGCAGAAAATCATCCCATGACACCTGCACTTCAGACTTCTAACTCTGAGTGAGTTCTTGTTGGTTTTAGCTGCCCAGTTTGGGGTTGCTTGTTACAGCAAGGTAGGAACTAATGTAGACTTTCCAGTTCGGACCTATACCTGAAAGCATGGGTTTGAATGAAGTTAGTCAATCCTTCCTATGATTTTTTTTGGGGGGGAGGTGGAGTTGCAGAAAAACCAAGTCTGCATAAAAATGAAATTATCTGAATACTTTGTTTTGGGATGTAAGCAAAGAACGAGGCTCAAAAGCACAAGTCTTTTTTTTTTTTTTTTTTTTTTTTTAATCTGAAGAGATCTGGCCTGGGTGCACATTCAGAGTGGTCTGAGCACAGACTCCTTCTTTGCATAGGAGCAAGACACAAGAACATCGCAGAAAGAGCTGTTGAAAACAATATTCTCAGCCTGTCAAAAATAAGAGCAATATAAGTCTAAAAGGAAGCTCTATGATTTGACCAGGACCATTGAAGTGTGCATTACTGTGATTAGACTCTAGAAAAATCCATCTTGATGGGATCTGGAGAATAAAGAAAGCAAAAGGACACTTATTTCAGCACTATTTTATCTTTTAAATGTATCTCCAAACATAAAGTTCATAGCTCACAGGTGAATTTTTTTAACTTTCTAAATATTTATTTATTTATTTATTTATTTATTTATTTATTTATTTATGTGAGAGAGGGAAAGAACCAGAAACACACGCGCACGCGTGCACGTGCACACACACACACACACACACAGAACACACAGAATGGGCACACCAGGATCTCTAGCCACTTCAAACGAACTCCAGGCACATGCACTACCTTGTGCTTCTGGCTTTACATGTACTGGGAAATAGAACCCGGATCCGTAGCCTCTGCAGGCAATCACCTTAACCACTAAGCCACCCCTCCAGCCCTCAGAGATAAACCTCATATTCAAGTTAATGGACAGCTAGAGACAAATGTGCCACTGCATGCATCCATCCATTCACTCATTCGTTCATTTAACAAGTATGTAATCGGTCTCCATCACTCATCAGGACCCTCATAGGAACTGGGAGGGACAAGACTGTGGCCTGATGGAGATAGGAGAAGCCAGAGGACACTTAAAATAAGCAAGTAAGCCAAAAAATATGTAAGTACAAATTGTGATGGGTTCCATGAGGAAGTGCGAGGTCAGTTGATGATGACAGGGAATTAATGATATGGGAGCTCCTCTCTATGGCTATCATATTTAAGCCTTGTGATGATTAATTTCAATTGTTAACTCGACTGGATTAAGAAACATCTAGAAAGGGCTGGAGAGATGGCTTAGCGGTTAAGGTGCTTGCCTATAAAGCCAAAGGACCCAGGTTTGATTCCCTAGGACCCATGTAAGCCAGATGCACAAGGTGGCACGGGCATCTGGAGTTTGTTTGCCATGGCTGGAGGCCCTGGCATGTGCTCTCTCTCTCTCTCTCTCTCTCTCTCTCCCTGCCTTTCTCATAAATTAATTAATTAATTAATAAAAGAAACATCTAGAAGGGAGATGGCTTGTAGGTTAAAGGCACTTTCTTATAAAGCTTGACAACCCAGGTTCCATTCCCCAGTTCCTAATTAACGGTGCATACATCTGGAGTTCATTTACAGTGGCAAGAGGACATACTGCACTTATTCATTCTCTCTCTCACTGTCTCTCTCCTCACAAATAAATAAAAATATTTCTTAAAAAAAATTTTAGGGCTGGAGAGATGGCTTAACGGTTAAAGTGCTTGCCCATGAAGCCTAAGGGCCCATGTTCAATCTCTCTCCAGATCCCACCTAAGCCAGACACACAATAAGGCAAGCACAAGGTTACATGTGCCCACTAGGTGGCGGACGATTCTGGTGTTCAATTGAAATGGCTAAGGTCCTGGTGCACCAATTCTCTCTCTCTGTTTCTCTCTCTGTCTCTCTCTCTGTCTCTGTCTCTCTCTCTGTGTGTGTGTGTGTGTGTGTGTGTGTGTGTGTGTGTCTAAAATAAAAAAGAAATAAATAATTTAAAAAGCATCTGGGGCATTAGTGAAAAACAACTTTGTGTCATAAGAGCATATCCAGAAAGGATAACTGAGGGCCTGATCTGAATACAGGCAGAACCATGCCACAGGCTAGGGTCCCAGGATGGGTAAAAAGCGAAAAGTAGAAAGTCAGCTTTTTCACTTTGCTTCTAGACTGTGGATATAATATGACCACCTTCCCTACCTACTGCCATGGACTGTATCTCCTCAAACCATGAACCAAAACAAACACTTCCACCTTACGTTGATGCTGTCAGGTATTTTGTCACAGCAACAAGAAATGAAAGCCACTAATATATAAGATCTTAAAATGAAAAGGAACCAATCAGACAAAAAGCTACTAGGTATAGGAAGATGGGGCGTGCTAGGCAAAGGGAACATGTAAGAGCCCAGCGTGGGAGAAAGAGCCACTGTGTCCAAGGACCTGAGAGAGAACCAGGATGGAAAGAGCCTGGGCTTGAGAAGAGACACCCAACATGTCCCTGGGGAACTAAGCAGGGGCCAGATCTTGCAGGGCCTCGACAGCCATGATAACATGTCTGGGTTTTATCAAATGCACAATGAGAAGCTGCTGAAGTGTTTTTAGCAAGTTTGGTATGAAGCAAAATTTTTTTTAAAAATTGCTCTGGAGGCCGTGTAGAGAACAGATTGGGAAGGGTAGGAGCAAATACAGAGAAAGCATTGGGAGGCACTGGCTGTCAGCCAAGATTGAAGTCATGGCTGGGGCATGATGGCAGTGAGCAGATGAAAAGAATATGATGGGTTGAGAAGCAGCTCCCCTAGGAGGCAGCTAGGGACACTTCGCTTCCATCCACTGCAGGACAGTCAGTGTTCTCTGGATGAAAACCCCAAAGACAGGGCCACTGATCCTGCGACATGCTCTGAATTCAAATAGCCAGGGAGGGAAAAGCAATGCTCACCCATGCCCACACTTGGAACATGCACTTGGGCTCATTGTGAAATTGCATAGTGGAAACAAATGACTGTCTTCATCTGTTGAGATTACCGACCCATTTCAGAGTCCTGGGCTTAGCAACTACCCAAGGAGCCAGGGCTGATCTAATCAGTGTTCAAAGGAAAAGGGTGACGACACTGTCCTGTCAGCTTCTTCCAAGAAGGGCCACCAGGCAGAGGGTGTAGAAACCAGGACACAGCAAAGACAGTAGCAGGAATGAGATGCTGATCTGGCAATAAGAAGACGCAGGGGACAACTGGCAAGAGCCTTTGAGTTTTTGAAGAACTCTGACCAAGGACAGGGTAGTTGTGTAGCTTGCCTGGAGCAGACCATGACATGTGTTAGTGGTTACAAAAGGGCTGGAGAGATGGCTTAGTGGTTAAGGCATTTGCCTGTGAAGCCTAAGGAGCCAGGTTCGATTCCCCAGTACCCATGTTAACCAGATACACAAGGTGGCACATGCGTCTGGAGTTTGTTTGCAATGGCAGGAGGCGCTGGTGTGCCCATTCATTCTCTCTCTCTCTCTCTCTAATAAATAACTGAATAAATAAAATTTTTTAAAGCTTTAGAAGCTACAAGAGGCAGTTGGTGCAGAAAGAGTTTTCAAACCATCGGGGCCACAGCCATGGCTATGCTGGTGAGCTCCTCGTATGCAGAGGTTTGTTAGGCCGACGGGGGAAAGTGCCCACCAGGAACTTTGTAGAATTTGTATACCTGCTCTGGGCTAGCTGATCCCGAAAACCTATTGCTCTCTCTTTCAGCAACTGTTCATGGGCGCGTTCATAGGCAAACACAGACTGGAAGAAGACCCACGCCTAAGAAATATCCTCCAGCCTCTTGAAAGACTATCCAAGACCAAATTCTTCCTTTCTTCTCCTGAGCAATGCACCCAGCTGATGCCGAGCATCCCATAATAAACAACGTCTCTGCCAGGGAACTTGGCAGTGGCTCGGTCTCTCCATCATTCTTTTCAACTGATTTCATTGCCAAGCGACATCAGGCTTCTCACTGGCGCCTGCTAACCTTGCCGTGCAAGGAACCGCATCAAAAACTTGTCATGTTACGGGACCTTTCCCCACCGATGCTGAGTTGGGCCATGCTCCTGGTGCACGTGTGAGGCATCATTAAATATCGTGACAGGATGTGAGCCAAACATCGGGAGCCTTCAGAGATCAAAGAAGTGCAGCACGGTGGAGAAGCAGCTCTCCAATGGAGGGGTAAAGGCAGGAAGTTTCCCTTTGTTAAACAGTGGCCCTAATGACTTCTCCCTGCTCTGCTCATAAAGGCTGCCTAATTAGGTCACAAAGGTCTGTACCTCCCATTCAAGGCCCCTCGGAGTCTTGGTCCCCTACTGTCAACCTTACAGCCCTTTAGGTCATAAAAGCCAGAGGGATCTGCTGCTGGACAGCTGACTTGAAAATGGACTTTTCTGGATTTGGAAAAGCAAACTCTTAGAGAGAGTGCAACCAGGAAATGAGAGTTACCATTCTCCCGCAAATGAATCCCTGCTGCTTTCATCGGCTCTTGACCCCATGGGAACCTCACCCCAGATTCAAGACTGAACGTGACGCCTCTTCTCCAAACAGAGAGCTGGTGAGACACAAACTGCATGTCAGTAGTAAAAGAATCATACATCCAATGGTTCGGCTCAGACTCAAACTAATTGGCTTCCTGGAAAGTGCCACCATAGTCCATGGCTGCAATCACAATGGCCAGTCTGGCCAGACTCCATGTCCCAAAGGCCTCTTGTCTAGATCCCCACAAAACACCACAATCTGGACCACTGATCTTTATGATTAGACATGTCTTCACCCTGTGGCCTATCTGTTCTTATTATCTGTTCTACCTTGTGTATGTCTGTGTGTAATATGTGTGGTGCTGTGTGTGTGCATGCACATGTATGTGCAGATGTGTATCAACCTGCACATGCATCCAGTTCTGTGGAGAACATTGAGTGACATTCTCTTAGCTCTTTCGATTGTTTTTGTTTTTGTTTTTTGTTTGTTTGGTTTTTGGTGGGTTTTTGTTGTTGTTGTTGCTTTTCAAGGTAGGGTTTCTCTCTAGCTAAGGCTGACCTGGAATTAACTATGTAGTCTCAGGGTGGCCTTGAACTCATGGCAATCCTCCTACCTTTGCCTCCCAAGTGCTGGGATTAAAGGCAGGCGCCACCACGCCAGCTCTTTCGGTTTTCTTAAGATACAGTCTCTCATGGAACCTGGAGCTGTCGTCTTCAGCTGACCAGTGAGCCCCAGTGATTTCCCCCTATGACTGGGGTTACAAGCAGGTGTGGCCATGCCCAGTTTTTTCACAAAGGTGCTAAGGAATCAGACTCAGGGCAAATCAGGCCCCTTCACGCCCTCATGTTTGTGGGGCAAATGTTCTTACCCTCTGAGCCATATCCCCACTATCTGTTCTCTCTCTCTCTCTCCGGCTTGAGCTAAAGCCACTTACAAGGTGTGTTGGGCAGCTTTTCATTGCTATGAAAAAATAGTCTGAAATCATAAACACACTCACAGAGGTTCAGGTCCATGGTTGCTGGACACTGTTGCTTGAGACCTGTGGTAGCAGTGTGCCTTGTGGTGGTGGTGGGAGTTCATGGTGAAGGAGACCTGTGCAGCTCATGATGGCCATGAAAGAGAAGCAGCCAGAGCCCTCATATCTCCTTCAAGAGCACACCCCCGATGACCTAGCTCCTTGCTGCTAGGCATCATGGCCTGAAGTGTCTGCCACTTTCCAGTGATACCATAGGCCAAGGATCAAGCCTTCCATACAAGGCCTTTGGGGAAGATTCACAATTCCAGATATAGCACAAGGGGTTGATTTGGCTTAGTTTGGTGGCTTGGTTTGGCTTTGGCACATTTCTTTAGCCACCAATAGTTTGAAAGGAAAACAATCAGATAATGGATGAGAGGGATGGGTTAAGCAGATAGGTGGGTGGGTTAGTGGATGGATGTGTGGGTAGGTAGAAGGATGAGTGGATAGGTGGATGGATGTGTAGGTAGGTAGAAGGATGAGTGGATAGATGGATGGATGTGTAGGTAGGTGGATGGGTGAGTGGGTAAGGATATGGATGGGTGGGAATGGGTAGGTTGATGGGTAGATGGATAAGTGAATGGGTGGGTGGGTACAGGTAAGAGGATGGGTGGGTGGGTAGATGGGTAGATATGTGGATGGATAAATGGGTGGAAATGGGCTCTGCCATTTTAAGATTTTAAGGGTTGCTTTGATCACACATTCCATGTCTGAACCTCAGCTCAGGAAGCCCTCACCTAGGGGTTAATTTTGATTAAAGGAAACCTTTCTTCTTAGTCCTGTGGCAGCACACACCACAGTGGCTCATGAATATTCCAGTATCATAAATCTGAACTCTGGCCTTTAGAAGAGACATGTGAAATACTTCCCTGGTAGAATATTTTTTAATTCATATCATCTATGTCTCCAGGCCCACAGCTCCCTTGTGTAATTGCCACCCAGTGTTTGCCCACCTGACTTCATGGGCAGTGCTCTGTAAGGAGCATTATAGCAGGGTGGGCATTTCTTCTTAGAAGTAGGATAATTCTGAGTTTAAAACCCAGCTCTGCCACTTTCTAGTGGGGCTTTGTAAGGAGTACATGACAACCTTGGAGTTTCCTCCTCTGCAAATTTACCCTCACTGTGCTATTGCCAATATTTAAGGTAATGTGGGCATGGGGCCTTGCACACAGCAAACTGCTCCATAAACAGCTACTGACACATCATTCCTGCTCTGTGGGGGTGCCACTTGTTCTTCGGGATCAGAGGTGACTAGAATGGGTGCCTACAAAAGGCATGCCCAAAGCACAAATGCCTCATACTGAAAACTACAGATGCTTAAGTGCACGTACACATATATTAACATAGCCGGCCAGTAACTCACCAGGCTTTTGTGATGATAATAAAGATGTTCCCAGATACAGGGTGACACTAAGACTTGACTTCCAGGGCTGGCCCAGCATTTAAGTCTTGCCTGCAAAGCCTAAGGACCCAAGTTGGATTCCCTAGTACCCACATAAAGCCAGATGCACAAGGTGGTACATGAGTCTGGAGTTCGTTTGCAGTGACTAGAGGCCCTGGTGTCCCCAATCTCTCTCGCTCTCTTAAATAAATAAATAAATAAATAAAAGATTTGACTTCAACCTCAAAATGATTCTGACTCACAGCACTTTTGTGAAGAAAATACAGCAGGGGAGACAGCTCAATACGTAAAGTTCTGGCCTTGCAAGCATGAGGACCCGAGTTAGATCCCCAAAACCCATATAAAAATGTCAAGCACGGTAGCACATGCTTGTAATCCCAGCACTGGGGAAGGAGAGACAGGTAGATCCCTGGGGCTCACTGGCAAGACAGTCTAACCTAATTGGTGTGTCCAGATCAATGAAAAACCCTGTGAAAGAAAGAAAGAAAGAAAGAAAGAAAGAAAGAAAGAAAGAAAGAAAGAAAGAAAGAAAGAAGGGAGGGAGGGAGGGAGGGAGGGAGGGAGGGAGGGAGGGAGGAGGGAGGGAGGGAGGGAGGGGAGGGAGGGAAGGAAGGAAGGAAGGAAGGAAGGAAGGAAGGAAGGAAGGAAGGAAGGAAGGAAGGAAGGAAGGAAGGAAGGAAGGAAGGAAGGAAGGGAGGGAAAAGGAAAGAAGAGGAGGAGAAGAAGAGGAAATGAGAGAAAAAGAGAAGAAGGAGGGGAAGAATTGGAAAGAGAAGAAGGAGAAGGGAGGAGAAGAGAGAAGGAAGGTGCTTGGCATTCCTGAGGAATGACAGTTGGGACTGCCTTCTGACCTCACATGCACACACACACACACACACACACACACGCATGCACACTACCCATAACATGAACACACACATGAATGTACACATAAACACATGTGCATTAAAAATTAAAAACAAATAGGGCTGGAGAAATGGCTTAGCAGTTAAAGCATTTGCCTGCAAAGCCAAAGGACCCAGGTTCGATTCCCAGGACCAATGTAAAGCCAGATGCACATGGTGACACATGCATCTGGAGTTCGTTTGCAGCAGCTGGAGGCCCTTGTGTGCCTGTTCTCTTTCTGTCTACCTCTCTCTCTCTCTCCCTCTCTCTCTCTCTTTCTCTCTCTCTCTCTCACTCTCTCTCAAATAAATAAATAAAATATGTTTTTAATTTTTTTTACATTTAAAACAAATAAAATGACTAGAATCTACATAAAACCCTATATAAAGGCCAGGTAAGCATTCACTTGCAATGGCAAGAGACCCTGGCACACTCATACACACACACACACACACACGCACGCAGGCAAATAAATAACTATTTTTAAAACTGAAGCAGTCATGAAAGATGTCACTTACTGCCTCTTGGGAAAGGTGTGTGAGCTATACCCAGCACCAAGGCAGCTGCTTCACTCCACGGGAAGTGGAAGGGAAGAGGGCGCTGGACACTGAAGGTTGTTACTGCCTGGTTTCAACCTCGGTGTTCTCACCTGTGACAGGGACCACAGTACCTTGCTTAGCTGTGCAGTTCAGAGCTGGCACGGGCACTGGCATGAATAAGGCACTTGACCAGTGTTGACTGAATTGTCACTTGTCCTGGGCAACTAAAAGCTCATTTCCTGACATTATAGACAATTTTAAGACTTAAGTTTTATTTCAATATTTGAAAAGATGTTAAAACTCAAAGCTTATTTCTGATAAAGTTCTGGGAGGACTGGTTGGGCAGGAGCTGTAAAAATGCAGAGCCAGGAACATACAACCATCTGATGTTCCAATTTGCTCCTGAACGCAGACCCAGTTAGGGTTTTGCTTGTTGAGTTTGACAGGTTTCTGTTGTCAGGCAATCACAAAGGCTCCCTGTATGTGGTTCATTCGAGAACAGTAAAAGAACTCTGGGCCAGAACCTACTCCAAGGAGAACATTTTTGGTCTCTCCCTTGAAGCCGACATTGGATTGTTGGCACTGCAGCTAATGCCGTCTCAGTCTGCACCACATTTTATCTGGAGATGCAAATTCGTCATGGGAGTGTACAGAGAGCTTGCACACACCTCCCGGAGCCCTCTCTCTGCTCACTCACAGTGTGCTGGAGCCCTCTGCCTCCTCAGCCACTTGTGGGGGACTTGGGGTCACTGCTCCTTGGGATCAAGTTCTGGCTTTGGCTAAGCCACTTTCACCAAGTCAACATAGAACTCTGGACTTCAACTCAGCTCCTCTCCCATCCAAGAAAATTCTTTCCAGTCGCTCTGAATGATGATTGCACAATCAGCCTGTCTGATGCCAGGACTTTACCCCCTCTTAGCCATGGCCATTCCGTCATGGAGCAGTTCTGCCTGGAAAGCATTTGTTATCCTGCACAGAGCTCTTATTCTTTCCTTCTACTCTGTCTTTTGAAAAAATTATATACACCATGGCTGGACAGATGGTTTAGTGGTTCAGGTGCTTGCCTGCAAAGCCAAAGGACCCAGGTTCAACTCCCCAGGACCCATGTGGGCAAGATGTACAGGGTGGTACATGCTTCTGAAGTTTGTTTGCAGTGGCTAGAGGCCCTGGCACACCCATTTTCTCTCTCTCCCTCTCTCTCTCTCTCTCTCTCTCTCTCTCTCTCAAATAAACAAGTAAAAATAAAACACTAAAATTATATGTGTATGTGTGTGTATACACATACATACTTACTGGCTTCCTTCATTGTTCTCTCCCCGTCTCCTTCCCTTCTTCCTTAATTCATAAAAACACTAGGCACAGCTGGGCATGGTAGCGCACGCCTTTAATCCCAGCAGTCAGGAGGCAGAGGTAGGAGGATCGCTGTGAGTTCGAGGCCAGCCTGAGAATACATAGTTAATGCCAGGTCAGCCTGGACCAGAGTGAGACCCTACCTTGCAAAACCAAAAAAAAAAAAGTTAATTGTAGAGGTAGGCATGGTGGTGCATGCCTTTAATCCGAGCACTCTGGAGACAGAAGTAGGAGGATCACAGTGAGTTCAAGGCCACCCTGAGAGTACATAGTGAATTCCAGGTCAGCCTGGGCTAGAGCGAAAGCCTACCTCAAAAAAAAAAAAAAAAAAAAAAACTAGGCACACACAAATGAGATTGGAGCCCCAAGCCCCATGAAAGCAGACGCATGCTGTTGTCAGGACCACATGCAGTGGGCAGGAGGCAAAGGGTGAGACATCACTACATAGATAAAGATAAAGGCAAGAGATCCAGGCCTCCCACAATCACAATAGGGCATAAAAATACAGAAAGAGGACTAGAGAGATGGCTTAGTGGTTAAGGTGGATACTTGTGAAGCCTAAGGACCCGTGTTCGATTCTCCAGGTCCCACGTAAGCCAGATGCACATGGTGGCACATGCATCTGGTGTTCCTTTGCAATGGCTAGAGGCCCTGGCGTGCCCATTCTCTCTCATTCTCTCTCTCTCTCTCTCTCTCTCTCTCTCTCTCTCTCTCTGTCACTAATAAATAAATAAAAATAAAATCTTTTTTAAAAATACAGAAAGAGGTATGGAGAGATAGCTTAGTGGTTAAAGCGCTTGACTGCCATGCCTAAGGTCCCAGGTTCATTTCTCCAGTACCCACATACACCAGATGCACAAAGTGGTGCATGCATCTGAAGTTCGTTTGCAGTGGCTAGAGGCCCTGGTACACCCATTCTCTCTCTCTCTCTCTCTCTCTCTCTCTCTCTCTGTCTTTCTCTCTTAAATAAATAAATAATTTTTTTAAAAAATACAGAAATTGAGAAGACCTCAGGCTGGAGAGATGGCTCAGCAGTTAAAGACACTTGCTTGCAAAGCCTGGTAGTCCGGGTTCAAGTCCTCAATATCAACGTAAATCCAGATGCATAAAGTGGAGCAGCACTTGCAGTTCATTTGCAGTGGCAGCAGACCCTGTCATGTCCATAGTCACTCTCTCTGTTTCTCATTCTTTCTCTTTCTCTCTTTCTCAAATGAATGAATAAATATTTTTTAAAAAGAAAATGAGAAAACCAGCACATATCCCATGGTGTTGGATTGGAACTGGGAGCATAGATATGAACTCAAGGTTTTCAATACTTAGAGATTGTATCTGTAGTAAATGAAATTAATGTACAATTTCCAAATCTTCTCTTTTCTTTTTTGAAACAGGGTATTAGGTAGCCCTGACTTGCCTCAAACTCATTATGAACCTGAGGCTGACCTTCAGCTCCTAAGTGTCCTGCCCCCAGCTCCCAAGGGCTGGCGTTACAGATGTGAGCCACCACACCCAGCTATGAACGTGTAATTTCCTATCTCTGTCCACTGATGACACCTAAGGCAGCAATGTCATATCTGTCACCCAAATCATAGTTTCTATATGTACTTCTCCCTCGAAAGGAACTGTGGCTTCCCTTTAAAATGGGGCAAGTAGATGTGGCTGGAGCATCTCATGCCACCAAAAGAAGCAAAATTGTGCTCAAAGAAGACATGTCAAAATCCTCTTGGGAGGGCTGGAGAGATGGCTTAGCAGTTAAGGCACCTGCGTCCTAAGCCTAAGAACGCTGGTTCCAATCTCCAGGGGTTCCAATCTCCAGGTCCCACGTTTAGCCAGATACAAAGTGACACAAGGGTGAAATACCACACTTGACCACAAGGGGGCACACGCATCTGGATTTCGTTCGCAGCAGTTGAGAGGCTGTTGGCGAACCCATCTCTATCTGTCTTCCTCTCCCTCTATCTCTGTCTCTCTGTCGCTCTCCAAAAAAAAAAAAAAAAAAAAAAAAAAAAAAAATCCTCTTGGGAGACTTAATGTTTCCAACACAAAGGAATGACAAATGTCTAAGGTGCTAGGCAGGCCCTGGTATACATAGTCTAATCGCTAGGTATTGTGTACAAATTGAGAAGCATTCTACAAAATAACTGACCTGTACAAAGCTAAATTTTCAAGGTCGTGAAAGTCAAAGAAAAACAGAGGAATTATTTCCAATAGAAAGAACAAGAGAGACATGACCACTGGTGCTACATGTGACCTCAAATGACCAGCTGTGATGATGGATGTTATTGGGACAGCAATAATATTTGATGAGGTCTCGGGGCAGAAGGTAGACAAGAGTTCTTTGGACTGTTTTACAGAGGTCTGTGAGTTTCAAATCGTTTTAAAATAAAATATTTCATGCAGATAGTAACTTGGTGCTTTCTAAAGTTACCCCCTTAAGAAAAATCGATCCAGTGATAGCTAAAATCCCACCAACAGGCCCTGCTTTCTCTGAGACTTAAGAGTTCTAAACTTTGTTAGGGCCTGTATCCCTGGGAGAGCTGACACTCTGAGCCAACATTCATTTTCAATCATGTTTCCCAAAGTAGCTTGCAATATATTAGAACCATGAAACATTTGTGAATAGATATTAAAGAGAAGGAAATTTTGTGGTTAAGGAAATTTGGAAAACATTGAGTTACACAAAGTTTCTTTATTATAGGATTCCTCAGAGCCTTTTATGAAGTTGATATGTGTTTGAAATTGACTTCAGGGGAAGTGGCATTTGTAGTTATTTGATTCTTGCATGGTAGAGTCAAAAAAAAAAGATATTTGGGAAAATTTCTGGCTGATAATTTCCCATTAGCAGGCCAGACAGCACTAGGAGTTGAGATTCTGTGGTGAGGTGGACTGGGTTCAAATCCTGGCTATCCCAGTTGATAAATGTGTGGCCACGAGTAAGTCGTTTAAACTCTCTGTGCCTGTTTCCTCATCTTAGACACTGAGATCAGAAAAGTTCTCAAATGGGCGTTGTGGGGACAACTGATGAAGATAAAAATGTTAACATAGTTCTGGTTACATGTAATGACTCAATGTGTGTTTGCAACATGTTATTGTCACTCTTGTTACCATTATTCTGTATCAGGAGCCTGTGGACTGGAACAGAGCTGAAATAAGTAGACCAGTCATTTTTTTTTTTTAATTTGAGAGAGACATAGAGAATGGGTGCACCAGGGCCTCTCAGCCACTGTGAACAAACTCCAAACACATGCACCCCCTTGTGTGCATGTGAGACATTGCATGCTTGTGTCACTTTTGTGTCTGGCTAAACTTGGGACCTAGAGATTCAAACAGGCATTCTTGGGCTTTGCAGGCAGGTACCTTAACCACTAAGCCATCTCTCCAGCCCTACCAGTCAGTGTTATAACAACTTGCTTTCTCAAGAACTACCTTACGCTGTGGGACCAGCATTAATTCCTTGTGAGGTTGGGGCCCACATGATTTAATTACCTTCTTGAGGTCCCACCTCTTAAAAGTTCCACTTCTCAGGCTGGAGAGGTGGCTTAGTGGTTAAGGCACTTGCCTACAAAGCCATAGGATCCGGGTTTGATTCTCCAGGACCCACGTAAGCCGGATGCACAAGGGGGCTCATGCATCTGGAGTTCGTTTGCAGTGACTGGAGGCCCTGGCACACCCATTTTCTCTCTCTCTCTCTCTCTCTCTCTCTCTTTTCTCTCAAATAAATTAATTAATTAAATATTTTTTTTAAAGTTTCACTTCTCAATATTATTACTTTGGTGACCAAATCTCCAGAACATGAGCCCTTAAGGCAAAAAAAAAAAAAAAACATCCAAAGCATGTTTAAGTTGAATGCCCTCCAGATAAACCCTGCTAACATCCCACCTAGAAGAGCATCACCTCCCGCTCTCTCCCTACCCAACCACCCCAGGATGGTTAATATTACTTGTCAACTTAATAGGCACTAAAATCATCAAAAAGATAAACCCCAGGTCGTGTCACTGAGGGAATTTCTAGGCTGGGTTAACTGAGGTGAGGAAACCCACTGTGAATACAGGTGGAATCATTCCATGGGCTGAAGTCCCAGACCAAACAAAAAGGAGAAAGCGAGCTGAGTATTAGCATTCACTTCGCTCTGCTTTCTGAGTGTGGATGCATTGTGACCAGCCCCCTTACACTGCTGCCACCATGATGGACTGTACCCTCAAACTGTGAGCCAAATTAATCCCATCCTTATTTTTGTCAGGTGTTTTATCACGGTAACTAATATACATTTAGAATCCCCCTCAAGGATCGCCAGTGTGCTGGGGGGGGCAAAGATCTAGATAAAGATACCCCATCCTTCAGCCAAACTAAGGTACCCACTCTCCCCAGGGAAGAACAGAGTACTTGAAAATATTGTTATCTGCCGGGCATAGTGGCATACGCCTTTAATCCCAGCACTCAGGAGGCAGAGGTAGGAGGATCACCGTGAGTTCGAGGCTACCCTGAGACTACATAGTTAATTCCAGGTCAGCCTGGGCCAGAGTGAGACCCTACCTTGAAAAACCAAAAAGAAAAGAAAAAGAAAAGAAAAGAAAAGAAAAGAAAAGAAAAGAAAAGAAAAGAAAAGAAAAGAAAAGAAAAGAAAAGAAAAGATTGTTTTCCTCTCTGCAAATAACTGTTGCTACTTTCCTCTCTATAAACATCTTCAACTGGTCCATGTCATTACAACCCCAACTGCCGCTGGCCTCTAGGCCATTCTCTCCATTGCTGCACAGAATAAAAAGAAAAAGAAAAAGAGTAGGAGGGGTCTGGAGGGTATGGCTGCCTGCCAATTGAGGTGACCCAAGCTGAACCCCTATGCCCCAGAGTCACCGTGGAGGAGCTGACCCCAGGGGGCTGTCAGCTCACCACCGACAGGCTTCACCAGCGCTTCACAAAATGAAAAGCTTTATTAAACTTTCAAGTCCAGAACAGATGTGCCCAGACATAAATATTCAAAAGAGCCCATCTGTTAGGTAAATCGTCTTTCCATGTAGGAATGAAGGGACCTTACACTTGTGAGACCCCATGGCTGTGAGAGCCCAGGAGTGTTAGAATCCTACAAACAGATGCTTCGAGCATCCATAGGGAAAGAAGTCCAAGTACACAGAAACTCAATGCTGGAAGTGTCCCTGATATGCCAGTCAGGGTCAGGAATCCCCAGAGAGTGAATGCTAACGATAGAACCCGAAATGAGTGGGCAGGTAAGGGGATGAAGAGAAATAATCAACATCTCAAGTGGATTTTAATGGTAGCTGCTGAGGTTCTCCCCGTGATTTTGTCAATATGCTTATCTTCCCCAACACCTACCACCTTAGGCAAGACTCCTAACCCCACTGAGTGTGCACTGCCTTATCCGAAAGTCAGTTACTAGGTACCCACTTTATGCCATTCTCTCCAATGAGCACTGTCACATGAAAATGGCAACAATGGGGGCTGGAAAGATGGCTTAGCAGTTAAGGTGCCTGCCTGCCAAGCCTAAGAATGCCCATTCGATTCTCCAGGTCCCACGTTTAGCCAGACATAAAGTGACGCAAGGGTGCAATGCTTAACTTGCCCACAAGGGGGCGCGTGTGTCTGGAATTCATTCAAGTGGCTGAGAGGCCACTGGCACACCCCATTCTCTATCTGTCTGTCTCTTTCTCTGTCTCTCTCAAAAAAAAGACAACAATGATGAAATGCCTATACTATGTAGCCTAACTATGAATGTACTGGCTCATGCAGCATTCCCAGCAGCCCTCTAAGGAAGATAGCATTCCCACTTTACACATGGGGAAACTGAGGTACATAGAGAATGCAGTGATTTGCCTATGGGAGACAGGCTGGCAATGGCTAGGCCAGGATTGAAACCCATCAGACCACACTCTGCAATCTGAGCGTGACACCACAGTTCTACAGTGTGGTCCAAAGCCAAGAAGCAAGCTGCTTCCTGCCAGGACAGAGCTCACGTTCAAATGTGAAAAGGAAAGGATATAGTTATTAAAAGACCAGGAAAATCAGATCAGCAACAACTGCTCAGCCATCCATCCAGCTCCATGGAGTGAATGGGGTACTGGGTCATGAGGGGCTGCTGGGGAGGCTGGCACTGAGCCCCATCATCTGGGCAAGGGGCAGTACCCATGCTGGTCTGCGTGCTCTGTGTCTTCCCTCCTCTATCACGACTGACCGATCCTGCTCTACATTCATCCTGAATACACTCTGCAGTGTCCTCTGCCCGTGCTCCCCGCCAGTGTGCTCCCTATCACCTCCTCTTTGCCTGAGCCACACGTTCCCCTGGGCACTCAAGTATTGCCTTCCAGACCCCTGAGCAACCACACCCAACCAAAACAAGTTTAAGCAAACTAAAGGAGGGGAAATGCATTGGCCGAGCAGCTCACATCAGCTGAAATGCCTCAGGATAAACAGTCCACCTGGAGCCAAGGGTTCAAACAGAATGCATTTCCTTCCTGCCAGCTTTACACCTGAGACAGGTGCCCTGAATGTCACAGAAGGACGCCCACCTGCTCATGTCCTGACAACCTGAAGAGAGACAGGAGACATTGCTATAGATCTTCAGGGCTGGGTCAGGCTCTGTCACCCAGTCTATTGTTGCTGCCCAGGAGACTCAGTGATCTCATTGGCCAAGACTGGGTTCCACCTCTGGGTCCCCCAAGAAGGGAAGACTGACATGCGGACAGGCGTTGTTCAAAAAGAAACCTGAGTGTTACGAGGACAAAGTGTGTATGAACATGGAGCAAGCAGACACGACAACATCAACAACCAAGCAAATAGCTAATAAACACATCCCCTTGAAAAGTGCTTCCTGCGCACCCAGGATCGGGCTACATTTCCAGCCACTGGAAAATAAACATACTATAAGTACTTGGCCCTAGCTGGGCGCATAGCAGGAGCTTGGTAAATGGGAACTGCTAGTAACCAGGTAGGGTCTGATACGATTACACTGCACAGAAGGGAAGCAGGGCTGAAAGAAGTTAAGTCACATGCAAGGCCCACTGGCACCTACATCCCTTCCAAGTCTATTGGGAAGCTGTCCAAACTCAAAGGATTAAAAAAAGACACGTTCACGATGACAGCGCCCAACGCCCCATACCACACTTTATTTTTTGTTATTCTATGCATATATTCTTCACAGTTCCAAGTTTATTAAGGCTCAACATTCATTGTATGTAATCAAAGTGGTAGTTTCTTTTATCCTCCCAAGCTCATCAAATTCACATGTATCTAACAATAGATGTATATTATTAAGGGACTATAGTGCATATTTACAGGTCTATACTAAACTATTCACTCCTTAAACAGAACCCACTTCGTTATGTGCCCTAAACGTTTGGACTTCTATATATGTGTTGAGTAACCTAAGTAATGGTATTCAAAGATAAGAGTCTTTAACATTCAGTTGACAAATATTCATTGAGCATTTATTATGATAGAGAAACTAGAGTGAAGTTCCTGCTCTTTGCTGTGACTGGATAGCAATAGACATGACTCAGAGAGGCATGAGCAGAGCTGTGCCCCAAAGCTAACAACTTATGCTGCTACTTTCAGGCCAGAGCTAAGATGAGAAGCCAGGAAGTTGCAGAAATAAGGGTAGTTAAATGTGAGTTTGCCAAGGTCTTGAAACACATGCTGGGGAGTTTAGATTAAAGGTGGGAGGCAAATGGGAGCTCCTGCCGGCTTCTGAATGGACAAGTGACAAAATCAAAATAGCATTCCAAGAACATTAGCCTAGCTGTTGGGTCTGGAATGTACAGAGAAGGGTGAGGCTGCAGGTGGAAATGCCCGCTAGGAAGACAGCTGCTGTGGAAACCAGCATGAGAGATTATCAGAGCCTGGACTCTGCAGGAAGCTTGGCTGTGCCAATGGCTCAAGGTCAGATTGCAGAGGCAGATTTGCCCATTCTGAGAGGGGTTGACCAGGAAGGAAGCAGTCAGAGGTGACCCCAAGGTTGAAGGTCTGGGAAGCCAGGATACCTCTGATTCTAGGAACCAAGAAGTGGGCAAGATGATTAGGAAGCCAGGCATCCCCGGGAGACCCCGTCAAAGAGACGGTATGATGATGATCAAAGCTGGGAAAGAAGAGATCACATGATGCGCATGTGCTAAGTCACATGTGCCAGACCCGGGCATACCAACCCAGAAAACAGAGCAACCCTGTATCTTCCAGGCCTGGGAAAGAAGCTTCATGTCCCTTTAAGAGTCAGAGAAGAAACTCATTCATTACAACTTTGTCTAAGTTGACAGCTAGGCAGAAGATTCAGCTTGGAACCAATTAATGGACATGACCTTGAGTCACTGCGGAAGCAACATGGCCGGTACAGATTTGGTAAGCAGGAGAGTAAAAGGCACAAAACCCAGGGCCAGAGCCCAGGGCTCAGCCTCCAAGTCTTCATGAAGTCAGTTGTGCCTGACCCAATGTCACACTCTCAGATGCTCTCGTGGAAGGTCTCACGGCTCACTGCACTTTTTGGTCACATTCTATTGCATTTCACAGCGAAGAGGTTAGGCGAGTGTCTTGGTCTGTTGTGTGTTTTGCTATGACGGAATACCAAGGACCGGGTCATTTTTGAACAGTTAAAATTTATTTCTCTTGGCTCTTGAGGTTGGGGAATCTAATATACAGACAGGATCATCAGTTGAGGGACTTCCCACTGCATTATCCTGTGTCAGAAGGTGTGCCAGTTAAATTTCCCCCATCAACTTGATCAGAGTAGGAATCAAGAAAGAGACTCACCTTTTAGGTGGATCAGTGAGGGTGTTTCCAGGAAGGGTTGACAGAGGGAGGCAGGCCTTCCCCCAGAGTGAATGGCCCTTCCAGTGGTGGACTATATCTAAAGAAGCCAAGGGGAAACCCAGTGCGTTTTTCCTGACTACCCATGCTACACACTGGTGCATGCGTCTACCCCGTCGTTGCTATCCTTCAAAGACATTGGAACCCAGCTTCCTCAGCCTTCCAGCATAGACTGAAAACAGCAGCTCTCCAGGGATCCTTCAGGCCTTCGGCCTCTGATTAGGACTACAGAAGCATGCAGCCTCATGGATTGAGCAGCTATCGGTTCTCCAACACTCCAGCCTGTAGAGAGCTAGTGTTGGAGTGCCCGATAAACGGCTCTATTAAGTCCCCTTCATAAAACATATTCCATTCCACTGGTCCCATTTCTCTAGAGAACCCTGACTCATACAGAAGTATTAAATCAAGGAAGAATGAGGCTGAACTCTCATCTAATAATCACTCTCAAGTCCTATGATAACAAAATTTACCAACCTATGAGGGCAGACCTATTATGACCATTAGTCTCCACTTCCCAACACTTGTGTGGGGGGGATTAAGTTTCCAGCATATCAATTTGTTGGAACACATTCAAATCATAGCAGCTACTATGTTTTGTCAAACATTTTTATTTATTTGCAATCACAGAGAGGGAGAGGAAAAAGGAGAGAGAGAATGGGTGACCAGAACCTCTTGCTACTGCAAACGAACTCCAAATGCATGTGTCACGCTACACATCTGGCTTTACATGGGTACTGGGAAATGGACCTGAGCCACCATGCTTTGTAAATAAGTGCCTTTAACCACCGAGCTACCTCCCCAGCCTTAGTAATTTTTTTTTTAATTCAGTGATTTTTTTTCAGGGCATACACCTTCCAGATGTTAAAGATGAATAATGAAGAAATGAATGTAAAGCTTCTATACAATTCCTGGCTCATCTCCTATACGCTGCAAACATTGGGCCCTTACAGATCGATGCCTTTGGCTCTGTCAGGACTGATGAGAAACACAAACACTGGTGCCTGCATGTGAAGTGAGCAAACTTTGCCTTCAAGACCCAGGGATGCTTCTTCAACCCCTCTGTTTAAAGCAGGAACAAAGGCCTTGCTCTTCCACATTTGAATGGTGGCTGGACCCTCCCTGTTAAATGTGTAATGTGCCCCAACCACCAGCAACTCCAAGGTTGTTTATATTGCAGCTCTCCGTAGTTGGAGACAAGACTCTTCTTTTGACGGTCCAGATGAAGCAAGTACAACAGCACATCTCTTGCCAGGCATCCTGTGAGTGCCAGGGGACAAAGAAGAAGGGCTCATTCAGAGCAAGGGCACTGAAACTTTGTGCACTGCTGGGCAAACATAAAGTGGTACATCTGGTGTGCAAAACAGTGCTATGGTGCTTCTACAAATGCCATTCCAATTCTAGGTTTATAGCAGAAAAGTTGACAGTGGGGAAATCAAGCAGGTATTTGTACACCCAAGCTCATATTGGCATTATTCACAATAGCCAAGATGTAGGAAGAATCCAAACGCCCATCAGAAGATAAAAGGAAAGACAGAATGTGGTGCACACACGTGAAGTAATTCTATAATTGTAATACATGCTGCAGCATGGGTGGGCCTTGAAGACATTATGCGAAGTGAAATAAGCCAGGAACAAGAGGAATATCATGTCGCTTCACTTACATGACGTGTCTAGAGTAGTAAAACTCATAGAAACGGATAGCAAAATGGTAGTTATGGCTGGGCATGGTGGCGCACGCCCTTAATCCCAGCACTCGGGAGGCAGAGGTAGGAGGAGCGCCATGAGTTCGAGGCCAGCCTGAGACTACATAGTTCATTCCAGGTCAGCCTAGGCTAGAGTGAGACCCTGCCTTGAAAAAAAAAAAAAAAACGGTAGTTTTATGCATACAGATTCCTTTCTAAAGAATGAACAAGTTCTGGACCTTGGTGATGGGGATGGATGCAAGCCTGTGGGTATTCCCCATGCCACTTGAAAATGACAAATTTTATGCTATGTGCACTTTGTCACCTTGTAAAATTGTCAAAAATATGGGGAAATGGTTCAGTGGTTAAGACACTTGCTTGCAAAGCATGTCAATACAAGTTCCTCTCCAGAACCCACAAAAAGCCAGATATCCTGGTCTGGAGAGATGGTTTAGTGGTTAAGGCGTTTGCCTGCAAAGCCAAAGAATCCTGGTTCAATTTTCCAAGACCCACGTAAGCCAGATGCACAAGGTGGCACATGCATCTGGAGTTTGTTTGCAGTGGCAGGAGGCCCTGGCATGTCCATTCTCTCTCTCTCTCTCTCTCTCTCTCTCTCTCTCTCTCTCTCTTGTTAATAAATTAATTAAAATAAAATTTTTAAATATTTTTTTAAAAAGCAGGATATCCCAATGCACCTATGACAATGAGATGTGGAGCGTATGGGCCAGCTAGCCTGATATTCTTTTACAGCAGCAAGAGGCTTTGTCTCAAGGAAAGTGGAGAAGGGCACAGATACCTCAAGGCTGGCCTCTGACCTCCACATGCTTGCGATGGCATGCACATGCCCATACTCAAATAAATAAATGAAGGCCAGGCATGGTGGTGCATGCCTTTAATCCCAGCACTTGGGAGGCAGAGATAGAAGGATCACCATGAATTCAAGGCCACCCTGAGACTACATCGTCAATTCTAGGTCAGCCTTGGCTACAGCAAAACCCTACCTCTAAATAAATAAATGTTAAAAATAGAAAAGAGGGAAACGGGGGTGGCTTGTAAACCTACTAGTCCAAGTTTGATTGCCCAATAGCTGTATGAAGCCAGGCACAAAGTGGGGTATGCAGCTGTGATCCCAACACGCCTACAGCAATGAGAGGCAGAACCAGAAGAAGCTACATACTTGGGGCAGCTAGACTGCTGACCACAGAGCAGGAAACCCAAAGCAATATGGAAGACCTTGTCTCAAGCAAAATGGAAACAAAGGGCCAGGACTCCAAGGTCTACAGACCTGCACACGTGTGCCACGGCATATACACATCCATACAAAGAGAGAGAGAGAGAGAGAGATGAAAGGCACTTGAAAAGAGTTAAAATCTCAGTGCCCAGCCAGCCAGTAATGAGAACACTTACTTAGAGGAAAATGTGTCCTTCCCTGTCTTTCAGCTTTGCAAGGCCATCTGAGAGTCAAGGTTTACCTCAAGGTCCTGTCCTGTAACCTCTGCCCAAGGTCATGATTTACCTTCCTTCCCAGGGGCACAGTCCATCCCCTGTTAGAACTCGGAGATAGCCAGGATGCTCACGGGGCCTCTGGGCAGCCATTCAACACCAAAAGGCACTCCTCTGTGACAGTCCTGTCTGGGGGAGGGGGGGTGGCTCTTTTCTTTCTCACCCTGCTTGACCTTCCCTCAATCACATTCCTGGGAGGAAACTCATTAGTGTCACCCCCTTCTGCTGTCCTCCCACAAAAAGTAGAGACTCCAGCTGTTTTATAGGGGATGTGGCCAGACCAGTGGGCACATGTTTGGTTTTACACTGTCTTAAAGTGACCAGACCTGGAGAGATTCTGTAAGGTCAGGACTTTGCTCTGCCCTGTGGGTTAGTGGCAGTGTGGGAAATGGCCTCCGCTGTCAACTTTATCTTTGTACAAAATGCATAGAAGCAGCAGAATGCTCCCAGAATGCAAGTCTTACCTGCTGTACCAGGAGACTAGTGGGGCGGGAAGGGGAAGGGGACCCAGCTACCATGATCAGACCCTTAACAGAGGAAAATACCAACAGCAGCAGACTCGTGCCAAAAGCAGAGGCACAAACTGGGAGATCCTCCCCATGGTACTGGCAAGGACGCTAACCAGTCCTCCGTCACTCTGAAAATGATGCCAGTGTGCCCTCACTCATCAGCCCAGACCCAGCCCCCGCCCCCATGCTAAAGTCATGGTCACAGCTATGGTATTGTGCAGCTTGAATTTTGTGAGTGATTGCACTTTGAGAACCTGAACATTTGGAGTATGAAGACGTGAGCCAGAGCTGCTATTGATCAAACAGCTAGTGCCTTGGGACATTCACTCGTGTTGTTGCTTTAGGCCTCACAAGCAAAGGGTTTGAATAGTCAGGAGATTCATGTTGGCCAGATCTAGAGAAGACTCCCTAGAGTCTCCTAGCCACTGGCTTTGTAGGTGAGGCTCAGAAAAGGGTGCCCAGCCCTAGTCAGTGAAAAGCAGAGCGGAACTGAGCCCCAGGCCGAGCTAAGCCAGTTACCTACCTCAGCCTGAATAACTCATCTACAAACACCCCTAACAGCTCCTTAAACTCCCTTCACATCTGTTAGTTCTTTAAGGATAAAGGCTGAGAATTAACCTTGCTCCTTATTCCCCAAAGTGACCCACCCAGTGCTGACTGTGTGGTCGGAGGAGCTCCGTGAATTCTTTCCGAATGAGGGAATTCCCCACAACAGTCCCAGGAAGGATATAAGGAAAGGATTAGAGTCCCTGCTTACTGAGGAGGAGGGCAGAGCCCACAGAAGTTCCCCCAGATTCAGCCAGAGCTCTGGGGGTTGGGTGTTTTGAGATGAGGCCAACCATCTTTCAATGCTCTCTCATGACATTAGAGAATATCAAAGGCCAAATCTCCACGTGTTCTCCTGAGCACTGGCAGCGTTAGAACCAAGCCAGGCTCTCTTGCCATCTTGCAATTTTATGGCTCTGCAATACTCAAACCTTCCCTCTTTTTCTTCTTTGTGTGTGTGTGTGGCATGTGTATGGTGCATGTATGTGTGTGTGCAGATGCGTGTGCCCCATGCACACCTGTGCAGGGGACAGAGGATGACTTGGTGTGTCCTCTTTTATTGCTCTTCACTGAGTTACACTGGCTAACCAGGGAGCTTTCCATTATGCTAGCCTTGCTGGTGCCCCTTCAACAGAGAAAGGACAGGCTGCCATGCAGATAGATGGTATAAAGGAAGTGATTTATACATAGTTATCCAGCTGGCCGCCACATTCCACTAACTGCTTGACAAAGAACCACCTCTCCTAGCAACAATAACAGTCCCAAAAAGTGCAGGCCAGAAACCAGCCAACCTGGAGGCTGCAGATGGGCCCTGCACAGAAGCCCATCCATGTGTCTGATTCTAGGAGAAGCTGGGTTTTAATGAGGCAGGTTTTCCCTTCCATCTTCATTCACACTTCTCCGTTGTACTAATCTCTTCTTGTCTTCAGTCTATGGACCTTGGAGTAGAGATCTGCTGGCTCTCTTCTCCTGCCTGCTTGGTGGCCAGTCACCCTCATTTATCTTTAACACCCACTCTGGTCCTAATAAATCCTGGTGGAAGCATTTTATTATAAGATTAACTGCCCCATGGACAAGATCAAGGGCCACACAGGCACAATCATAGAACTAATTTCATTGCTTGGCTTGTTTTGGAGAAAACAGAAAATGTTCAAGTGACTTGGTTTTTAAATTAATAGGGAACAGGAAGCTTTATTTTCAGTAAATAGAACCCTCCTCTCCAATCCTGTAGGACATGGCGGCATACATTTTCTTTTCTAATTTGACTTCCCTTGTTTATTCCCTTCACCCTGATTTGTGCTGTTGTTTATATAATTCTGCGGCATGGATTTGAGTGTATAGCTCAAATCATTTTTTTTAGTCAAGATGGAAAATAGTTCATAAATAAATTCAATTTATATCACAAACAAAACAGTACATTTTAATAATATCTATGTATGTGTGTGAGGGTAGGTATGCATGTACATATGTATATGTATATTAGATTACCAGATACTGAGAGAGGAAAAGACAAGAATGAAGAGAAACCAAAAATGAAAAAATAAGGACGAAATCAGAAGCCAAAGAGAAGGAAAGGAAAGGTTGAGATGGTAAAATCCAAGTCTTACTAACCTGCCCTTCCATGATGGCAAACAGAAATGCACACATGCACACACAAACAGGTTTATACATGTACACACACATGCACACACACACACACACACACACACACACACACATGCACACACGTAAAATTCTCCCTCCCACCGGCCGGCTCTCTGCATCTAACAATAAGAATTACTGCTAGTTCCTGAAGGCCTCCCATCTGACAGGAGCTGTGCATTTATCATTTAAAGTCTTCACAGCAGCTCCACCAGGTGAGAATTTTACCTGTGAAGCAACTGGGCTCCGAGGCATCATGCGGTGGCTAGGACCATAGTGTAGTGAGTGTGAGCTGGCTTCAGTGGTCAGCACCCCTTTTGTGGTAAAAACAAATCTCAGCTGCTCTTTGAGAAAGCGCTCTCCTGGTCAGCCAGCATCTACCCCTGGCCGCCAAGCATCTGTCCTTTGACCATCGAGGCAGATTTAGGGGGGAACACATGACCTCTTCCAGGATGATGAAATTTAACTCTGAGAAATTATTCAAAATAAACAGAAAGAAGAATAGAATTCTTTGTGCTAAAATTGAAAGGAAAGTAACATAGAAGATGGAGGAAAACAGAAAGATATAAGGAATGAGAATAAACAAAGGCAAGGCGCCACTTTGAGGGAGCCACTAAAAATTTCACTATCTCTCACTTGCTTACTCAGGCATGCATTCTTGCTCCGGGTTTTTCTGACAAATGCAACCCAAAGGTTCCTGACTCCTGTGTTTATAAGCAACTGATTGCAGACCCAGCAGATCCACGGTGCTTGCTCTCCCTCTGCCTCTCCCACTCCACTGCTGCTCTGCAGTATGGTGGGTCTGACTAGCCATATTCCTGATTGATCCCCTCTGTGGGAAAGTCTACATGCCTAGTTTCTGACTCCCATTATCCCTACATGTGCCATTGCCCATTCATCCCCTCGCAAAGGCTGCCCCAGAGTCATAGAAGGATGCAGGCTCTGCACCACTGGACTGTGGAGCTGACACACGGTAGAGAATCTGGGCCAAGAAGAGGCTAATATCCAGGACACAGAAGGAATTCAAAAAGCTCAAAAGCAAAGAAATGAATAATCTACTATACATGGGCAAATGATCTGAAAAGACATTTCTGAAATGAGACACTGAAATAGTTCTTTTATATATTTTTTATTTATTTGAGAGAGAGAAACTATGGGCGCATCAGGGCCTCCTGCCACTACAAATGAACTTCAGACACATGTTCCACTTTGTGTGTCCGGCTTTACATGGGTGTTGTGGAATCAAACTCTGCCCATCAGGCTTTAAAGCAAGTACCTTTAACCACTGAGCCATCTGCCAAGCCCTCAAATCATTCATTGGAGTGAGTTTTTCCATCCTAGCCTTCCTAGAAATCACTAATGTCAAAAAATGTCTTATGTCTCCTTCAATGTCCCATGCGGGTATATAATTACACACACCCCCACTCACCACGTATAGAACTATTGTGATTTGAGTGTGAAACGTCCCCCGGAGGCTCCCATATTGGAATACTTGACTCCCAGCTCATGGTGCTTTTTTTTGTGAAGGCTGTGGAGCCTTTAGGAGATGGAGCTTCATGGGAGGAAGTGGGTCACTGGGGGCAAGCCTCATTTCCTGTTCACCCTCTCTGCTCCCTGGCTATGGACGTAATGTGCCCAGCTCTGCTTCATGCGCGTGCTACCATTGCCTTCCCCACTCTGATGACACACCCTCTAGGACTGTAAGCTAAAGTGAGCCACCCTTCCCTTAAGCTGCTTCATGTCAGGTACTTGACAGCACCCTTTCAAATCAGGACTGGGAACGCCGCTCAGCCAGAGTGCATGCATGACATCCATCACAGCATCTGACACACAAGCTCTTCGGCAGCAGCATCTGCTGCCAGGGCAAAGGCCAACGACGTCTGCTCTATACGCACGACTACTGGCAGCCACTGCCACATCCAGCAGCCTGTTGCCTTTACTGTCACCCTCCCCAGACACGTGTAATCTACACCGAGTCTGTGTCCCCATGTGGTTCGTATCTGAGCCAAAGCTCATCTCTGCTGGCTCCTGTTGGTGACACGAAGGTCACTTGCCTTCGCACAGACTGACGAGGGCTTTTCGGGCTTTTAACTTAAAGAAATGGGGTTCCACACTGGTTTGGTTGCAAACTCTGATGGTGTCTATTAATTGTCAACTTGACAGGTCCTAGAATTGTGTAGATGAGGTTAGCCTCTGTGCATGTCTGTGAGGGATAATCTTAATTAGTTAAAATTGAGGGAGAAAGAGCCCCACCTTAACTGTGAGCAGCTCCATTCCATTAGCTGGGGGCCTGGGCTATATAAAAAGTAGAGCGCTGGGGGCTGGAGAGATGGCTTAGCGGTTAAGGCGCCTGCCTGCTAAGCCTAAGAACGCTGGTTCCAATGTCCAGCGGTTCCAATCTCCAGGTCCCACGTTTAGCCAGATGTAAAGTGATGCAAGGGCGCAATGCCGTACTTGCCCACAAGGGGGCGCACACATCTGGATTTCGTTCACAGCAGCTGAGAGACTGCTGGTGCGCCCATTTCTGTCTCCCTCTCCCTCTCCCTCTCCCTCTCCTCCTCTCCCTCTCCTCTCCCTCTCCCTCTCCCTCTCCCTCTCCCTCTCCCTCTCCCTCCCTCTCCCTCTCCCTCTCCCTCTCCCTCTCTCTCTCTCTCTCTCTGTGTGTGTGTGTGTGTGTGTGTGTGTGTGTGTGTGTGTGTGTCTCCAAAAATAAATAAAATAATAAAAAAATAAAAAATAAAAAGTAGAGCGCTGGCTGAGCAGCGGCTTTCACGGCTCTCTGCTTCCTCAGTGTGTTGAATGTGACCTTGGCCTCAAGCTCCTGTTGCCGTGCCTTCTCCGTCATGACGGACTGGAACCTGGAACTGAAAGCTAACATAAAGCTTTCCTCCATTAAACTGATTTCCGTTAGATGTTTTCTCCCAGTAATGAAAAGATAACTATCACAGTACCATAGGTTCTGCGGAGGAGCTAAACAACAGGTTCTCACAGGTCTGGAGCCTGGGTTTATGAGCTCCTGGTGTCAGCAATTGACTGATTTCCTCTGTGGCGTCTCACCTAGCCTTGGAGATAACCCCTTCTCCCTGTATCGCCACACGGTGTCAACTTGACTGGATGATCAGATGACCAGATCGTTAGTAAACATCATTGCTTTGTGCACGTTTGTGTGCATGCACAAGTGCGTGTGTAAAAAGGTGTTTCTGAATGAGATTAACATGAATCTAGGGACTGAGTGGAGAAGATTGTCCCCACTCATTGTGGGTGGCCATCATCCAGTTTGTGGAGGGGTTGAGTAGAATGGAAAGCAGAGGAAGGCAAAATTCACTCTTTCTACCCTCTGACTATTGAGCTGGGGTATTGGTCTTCTTGGAAGGGAATCTATCTCTCCAGGCCTCCTGGGCCCTCAGATTCATGCTAAACTGACCACCAGCTCACCTGGGTCTCCAGATTCCAGGTGCAAATTATGGGTCTTCTGAGCCTTGAATCATGAGAACTAACTTCTAACAGGAGTGTAGGGTGGAGGATGATCAAAAGTTCTGGAGGGACCTGCAGAGATGGCTTATCAATTAAGGCACTTGCCTGCAAATCCAAAGGACCCAGGCTTGATTCTCCAGTACCCACCTAAGCCAGATGCACACGATGGCTCATCTGGAGTTTGTTTGCAGTGGCTGGAGGTGCTGGCGTGAACCTATTCCCTCTCTCTCTCTCTGTCTCCCTCTTTTTCTCTCTCTCAAATAAATAAATAAGAATAAAATATTTTTTAAAAAAAAAAAAAGGTCTAGAGGGCTGGAGAGATGCCTTCACAGTTAGGGTGCTTGCCTGCAAAGCCTAAGTACCCAGTACCCATGAAAGCCAGATGCACATAGTGGCACATGTGTCTGGAGTTCATTTGCAGTGGCTAGAGGCCCTGGCAGGCCCATTCTCTCTATGTGCATCTCTCTCTCTCTCTCTCTCTCTCTCTCTCTCTCTCTCTCTCTCTTACTCTAAATAATAAATAAATAAAATATTTTTTAAAGTGCTGGAAATCCAATCACTAAAACCCAAAAGCAATGAGGAAATGCAATATTTGCAATATCACATTATTTCAGACCAGACAGAACCTAGCAAATTTGTGTGGCATATTCTGGTTTTATGCTTACCGTTAATTAAACCAAAATCCTTTTTTTTTTTTTTTTTTTTTTTTTTTTTTGCTTTTTACATATCCTGCCTTAGACTGTGTTTTCCACTCGTGGATTTCATTGTGTCCATGGGCAAAATAGTTACTTATAGTTGAATCCAGATTTTTTAATATATAAATCCCTTTCCATTATCAGCAATTACCTTCAAAGTGCTATAAAATGCTGAACCAATATTCAAGTGCCCACTGTATGCCTACATATGGAATTGTGTCTGTACATTCACCCTCACAGTGCTTTGTGGAGCTGGTATTAGTTTTCCATTTTATAGAGGATGGAGCTAAAGCCCAAAGAAATTGAATGACTAACCCCATAGCCACATGTCTAGTATGTAGCAGAACCAAGCTTGAAGGCAAGGCTTTCTGCCTAAAAAATGCAGGGTCCTTTTCATTAGAGCCAGCTGCTTCTTGAAGGCAGGCCGACAGGGACATGCCAAGAACACTGACATTTGGGAGAATCTTCATGTTCCTCTGATTCAGCTTCCTCATTCCATGCATCAGACCAGCGGGAAGAAATCACCTCCCAAAGCCAGACAGTAGTGGCAAACTAGGACTGGAGTCCATGTCTACCGTTTTCCTAATCTGACAGGAATAAGTAAAGCCCACAGCAGGTAAGTGATTTGCAGTCCAGAATCTGAGTATCAGAAGTGACAAACCCGGGTTGGAGAAATGGCTTAGCAGTTAAGGTGATTGCCAGCAAAGTCAAAGGACCAAGGTTTGATTCCCCAGGACCCACGTAAGCCAGATGCACAGGGTGACACATGTCTGGAGTTCATTTGCCTGGCTAGCAGCCCTGGCTCGCCCATTCTCTCTCTTTATCTCTCTCTCTCTCTCAAATAAATAAATTTTGGAAAAAAAAAAAGAAGAAGAAGAAGAAGTGACAAATCCGCCTGTGCTCCTTCTTGTGTCACCTCAGCTATCTCCCTCCCTTCTTGGGCAGCACTTTATCTCCTGGACTTGAGGAAAATATGGACTGTTGGGCCACAGAGATGGCTGAATCAAGTATTGCCTTTCAAACATGAGCACCAGAGTTCCACATGAGCACCACATAAAGAGTCAGGCATGCTAATTCATACATGCAATCCCAGCACTGGGAAACAGAGAAATGGGTCCCTGGTGCTCACTGGCTAGCCAGTCCGGCCTACTTGATGAGCTCCAGGCCTAAGAGAGAAACTGTCTCAAAAACAGTAGGAAGTGGCTGGGGAATGTCCTCTGGTCTCCACATGCATGTGTACGCATGTGCACCCACACGCAAACAACACACACACACAACATGCTGACTGTCATAAACTGGAGTATAAGACCATCAGCTCCCCATGAAGTGAGTTTGTTCAGTGGACTGGGAGAAAGAGGCTTAACATTAAACTCCCCTCTCTTCATCCCCTCAGCTCCTGGCAGCATTCTCCATCCAGCTGCTGAAGTGTGATCATAACATGGCACCAGTCTTGCCCCCACCCAGCACATCGGGGAGGGGAGTCTGGGAGACAACAAAGCAGGAAGCACAACCTGTTCTCTTACGACCTAGTCTCATCGTCATATGCCATCACTTCAACCACATGCTATTGGCCACACAAAATAACCCTGAAACAAAGTGGGAAGGGGCCAGGCGTGGTGGCGCATGCCTTTAATCCCAGCACTAGGGAGGCAGAGGTAGGAGGATTGCCGAGAGTTGGAGGCCACCCTGAGACTACATAGTTAATTCCAGGTCAGCCTGGACCAGAGTGAGACCCTACCTCGAAAACCAAAAAAAAAAAAAAAAAAAAAACAAAGTGGGAAGGGACTGCACAAGGGCTTAAAGACAAGGACCAGGGATGGGGGTTGGCTGTCTTGGCAGCTGGCTGCTAAACTTGGGTTTCTCCACTTTAAGGAAAGGCATGAACAGACTGGGTAGCCCAAACAGTTGAGGTCTATTGCAGGTTCTAGGCACAAAGTCTATAATGATATTAATAATA
Organism: Orientallactaga sibirica; assembly: GCA_036365145.1. Lineage (NCBI taxonomy): Eukaryota > Metazoa > Chordata > Mammalia > Rodentia > Dipodidae > Orientallactaga > Orientallactaga sibirica. The sequence continues at coordinate 1,480,289 of JAEOAD010000044.1, read as the reverse complement.
ATTACATATAAATAAGTGTCAAATTACACATGATTAATGTCACTCTACATGGCCTTGGCCCTAGAAATAACCATTAGCCCATACAATGTTGAAATCCAATAAACGTTTCCCTATTGAGTGTCCTGGGCAGCAATCACACAGTGTTATCAGTTACTTTCTCACTGCTAGGACAAAATACCTAATCAGAGGCACTTTAGAGATGGAAACACTTACCGTTCCAGAGGGTAGAGTCCATCATCGTGGGAAAAAAACATAACAGGAGCTGGAAGCCAGTGTCACATCAACACATCCACAGGAAGTAGCAAGAGAGGGAAGAGCAAGCAGAGCCAGGCTAAAAAATCCCCAAAGCCCTCCTCCAACGACACACTTCCTGCAGCAAGTCTCCACAACCTTCCCCAACGACGCTGTAAGTATTTAAACACATGAATCTATGCAGGGGGGTCATTCCACACTCAAACCACCAGACACAAGTACTGGAGGTTGAGAGGGATATGGTGAGGTTCCAAGACTTCAGAATCAATCATATTAAAGACCACAGCCTTTGTGATGGACGTGTCCATATCTAATTGCAAATTAAGGAGAACAATGCATGAAAAGCTGGCCCAGTCCACAGCACAGGAGCAAAAACCCATTTTCCTTCCTTTCCCCTCAATCACTTCCTGCTTTGGTACACCTACCTATCCTCTTCTGGACCCCAGCTACTTCTCTTGACATGTTTTGATTCTGTTTCTCCTATACCCAGGTGTTGCAGTTCCCTTCTTGCTGTGGAGACAAACACCTGACCAGAAGCAGCTTATGGGAGGAAAGGGTTATTTCAGGGGACGCTTCATCATGGCAGAAGATGCTGGCTCACTTCATCAACAGCAGAGAGGCAACTGCCAGCACCAGCAAGCACAAGAATAAGCTAACTCAGAACATGTTAGGGTTGGACTCAAGATCTGCCCCCAGTGACACACCTCTTCCATCAGGGCTCTGCCTACTGGAGACTTAAGTAGGAAAACTAATCAAAAATGCCTGATATTTATATTTAAACCAAAAACAGCAAGAAAAATGTTCATGACTTCCCTTTTATTCCCTTTATTCAAGCATAATATTCCCTCTACACATTCCCAGAAAATAAAGTCAATATGGGGGGGAGGCCAATTTTTTATTATTATTATTTGAGAGAGACAGAGAGACAGAGACAGAGAGACAGAGAGGAAGAGGCAGAGAGAGAGAGAATGGGCGCACCAGCGGCCTCTCTCAGCCACTGTGAACGAACTCCAGATGCATGCACCTCCTTTCTGGCTAAACATGGGACCTGGGGATTCAAATGGGCCTTCTCAGGCTTGGCAGGCAGGCAGGTGCCTTAACCACTAAGTCATTTCTCCAGCCCGAAGCCAAATTTTTACATGTGAGCCTATTCAAAACAGCCAGTATCATTCTCACAATTCTGAGCCTGCTGCCTAAGAGAGAATGGAGTCACTTCTTTTATTTGTTTATGAGAGAGAGAGAGAGAGAGAAAGCAAAAGAGAAGAGAGAGAGAGAGAGAGAGAAAGAATTGGCACACCAGAGCCTCTAGCCTTTGCAATCAACCTCCAGACACATATTCCATCTTGTGTGCACATGTAAACTTTTGTGCATGTGTCGCCTGTGCATCTGCCTTACGTGGGTTCTGGGGAGTTGAACCTGGGTTCTTAGTCTTCGCAGGCAAGCACCTTAACCACTAAGCCATCTCTCCAGCCCTGGAGTCACTTTTAACTACCGAAACATCTGGAGTCTCTGGTACACTCGACTCCACAACATTCCTATCCTACTCTAAGCAAAAACCAAAAATGCATCTTTTAAGTTTCCCAGCAAACTAATGTGAGTGTGACAAGAGCTGTAATCAATAAGTAACTTGATAAAGTGGATAAAAATTGACTCAGGAGGGGAGTGCAACATCCTATTAAGAAAATTCAACCCAGACCACTTTCAATCAGCCATATCAAACTGCAGAACATGGAGACCAAAGTCTCTGTGGGAGAAGCTAGATCAATATTTTAAGCTCAAACTCCTTAACTTTGTACTAACAGCAAACCAGAAAAAAAAAAAAAAAAAAAAAAACATGAGGTCCTCTAACTTCAAAGACAGAAAAAAAGGGGGGGAAGGCAGGGAAGGGGCAAGAAATATGTAGGCTATAAGTTACACTACTCCCAAAAAATAAATCTGTCTTTCTTGAACTAGACAAATGCTAAAATCCACCCACCCAGCCACAAATGATTCTTCATGAATACTGAAAGAAGAGAAGGAAATATTCAGGTCACAAATTTATCTGATTGAAAGTCAGGAACTAAGTGAAGCCTGCAAAAGTTTGATTTCTTTTTTTATTAATATTAGGGGAGGAAAGAAAATATTCTGTGATGCCAAGCACAGAGGAAAGGGAAGCCGTGAGGGCTGCAATTTTTTTTCCAAATTGCATGAATACCATCATATAAATATTTTCATTTGCAAGGAAAGTGTGATTTCATATGAAAGAGTTCTCATGAATAAGAACCCAGCATTCAAAACAGAGCTCCATTGGAATTCCAGGAACATCTCTTTGGCCTACCTGAGCACCAGCCTCTTCTTACCTTTCCACAATAGCCAATCAAGAAAGCAATTCTCAAAATTATAGTCTGCAGAGAAGGGATGTCGAAGGGCTGAGTTTTGCTGCACTTTGATTGGATTCTAGCTTATGGGAACCATCAACCATCTACTCCTATAAGGGCCACAGCACAAAAAGAAATTAAAAGTGAGAAACAATGTTGGCATGGGAAATTATTTTACAGACATTTCTCCTCTACCCTGCTCTCTGTTGAACAGAAATTACCTAGTCAAAACCATTTCCTGTTGTCACAGTTGCAACTTAATGTGGATTTACTGAAGACCCACTATGTGCTAAGCACTGGAGGGTATGTAGCGAAAATGCATGTGATGGATTCCACTCTCAAGTGCCTGCAAAGAATTTACCAAAGTCTGGATGATGGACTGGAGGCCACTGGGGACTCCTTAAGGACCCTTTGCAGTTGGGGTAAGATGGTCAGACACCAATGGGATGGTGTCATTCCTGCCATAATGTGTTGCAAGTGGGACCGAGTAGAAACGGCAGAGGCTTGACAACCTGTCAGACAAAATGGAAAGTCAAGGATCAATACCTGAAGTTGTTCTCAGATCTCCACATGTGAACACATACACATATCTTACACACACATGCACACACACTTACACACCCATACACACATAAGATTTAGTCAAGGGTCCAAGTCCTGGTCATGCCACTGGATGTGGGTGAAGTTAAGTATCTTATCTGAGTCTCAGTTTCCCCACTGCAAATGGCAGCATGAATGCTGACATCATGGGGACCTGGAACAAATTAAAAGAGATATGCCCAGTAGGCTGGTAGAAAAGCACCTGAAACCAGCTGGATTTGAATAAATGTCAGTTCCTTCCTCTCTTTGCTTAAAGTCTTTGGTAAGGCCTCAAGGCTGACTCAGAAAACCATGAGCTGCACACCGCCACCCCTTTGCTATATGGTACAAGGGCACCAGGGCACAAGAAAGAAGGCAAACTCCCCAGCCCACACGGGCCTGTCAGCTCACCTGCTCACTGATGCAGGGCTGAGTGCAAACAGAATTGCTTCAGAGGGGAGAAATTGGATCCAACCCTGAGAAAGATGATTGAGGCATTTCAGAAATTGAAAAGGTAATATGAATAGACAGTTTCCAAAGCCATTTCTCCCTCTTTGTAACAGAACTAGACAGCCTGCTGACCCTCAGGGGGAGGAAACGGCTGTGGAAGCCCCCTCCCATTCACCCAGACTCACTGAACACCCCAGGGGAAGGAACTGGGCTCAGCATTTTGGAGGATGCAAGGACATTAGGGAGGTGAAGCAGATTTAAATTAAAAAAGATGTTGCTTGGGCACCAATGTTTATAGCAGCACTGTTCACAGTAATAGTCAAGAAGTGGCCATTGGAAAATAAACAATAGTCGAACCAATGTGGCCATCAGTAAATAAATGTATAAAAAAAACATGGCACATACTATAATGGAATATTATTCTGCCTAAAAAGGGAATGAGATTCAAATATATGCTAGATACAGATAGGCCTTGAGGACATTATGCAAAGTGAAAAAAATGAGATACAAAAGGCAACTACTGCATCATTCCACTTACATGATGTCTCTAAAAGGCAAATTCATAAACATAGTAGAGGATTACCATGGGTTTAAGGAAGGAAACATTGTGATTTATTGTATTAAATTCATTAAAGGTAAAGTTTCTGTTTGGGAAGATTAAAAAGTTCTAGCAATTAATAGTGGTGCTTAACATCACTATATGCTTTTAAGTGGTTATAACTGAAAAGTCCTGAAATTCACATGCAACTACAAAGATCTCTACATTTGAATATTTGTGTGGCACTGAATAGCAAAAGCAATATTAAACAAAAAGTAAAGTACTGTGAATATCTTACTTGCTAATTCCAACTTACAAAGTGACAGTTTTCAAAATTGCCTAGTACTGACATGAAAACAGACAGGTAGACCAGTGAAACAGAATGGAAAGCACAGAAATAAACCTATGCATTTCTGGTAAATTGACCTTTGACAACAGTTCCAAGAACACACAATGTGGAAAGAATAGTCTTCAGTAACCCCGTTGGGAAAACTGGATTTCCACGTGCAGAAGAAATTGGACCTTTATCTCCATACTATGTATTAGAATCAGCTCAACGTGGATTAAGGGCTTAAGCGTAAAGCCAGAACCTATAAAATCCTGGAAGAAATATAGGGGAAGAACTTCTTGAGATTTGTCTGGGCAATTATTTTTCTTAGTATGATTCCAAAAACACTGAAAACAAAAACAAATGGGGGTTGGAGACATAGCTTAGGGGTTAAGGGGCTTGCCTATGAAGTCTAAGGACCCATGTTCTACTCTCCAGCTCCCACGTAAGCCAGATGCACAAAGGTGAAGCAAGCACAAGGTCACACATTCCCACTAGATGGTGCAAATGTCTGGAGTTTGATTTAAGTGGCTGAGGCCCTGGCATGCCAATTCTCCCTCTCTCTCTCTTTCTGTCTTTAAAAAAAAAAAAAAAAAAATGGGATTACTTTAGACTAAAAGACTTCAAGAAAAACAGTGAATAGAGGGAATAGAAGCTACAAAGGGGGAGGGAACATTTGTAAGTCATGTAACTACTAAGGCCCTAATACTCAAATTATACAAGGAATTCAAACAACTCAATAGCAAGAAATAAAATAATCCTACTAAAAATGGATGGCCTGAATTTCTCAAAAGAATGAATACAAATGGTCAAAAATTCTCAGTATCACTAACCACAGGGAACCATAAATCAAAACCACAAGGTCTCACCTCACACCCACTAAGGCAACTATTTTCAAAAAGTTTTAAATGGGGGGGATGGAGAGATGGCTTAGCAGTTAAGGCATTTGCCTGCAAAGCCAAAGGACCTCAGTTCGATTCCCCAGGACCCACATAAGCCAGAGTCACAAGGTGGCACATGCATCTGGAGTTCATTTGCAGTGGCTGGAGGCCCTGGTGTACCCATTCTCTCCCCCCCTTCCCTCTCTCACTCTCTCAGATAAATAAAAATAAAATAAAATAATTTTTAAAGTTAAAAAAAATGTTTCCAAGAATGTTGTTGGTGGGGATGTAAATTCATGTAGTGGTTTAACTGTATGGCCCCATAGACTCAGGCTTGAATCTTGAGTCTCCCATGGGTGGAGTCCTACTGGGGAAGAGGTATATCAGTGAGGGAAAATCTTGAGTCCAGTCCTAAGGTGTGTGGAGAGCAGTTTGAACTCTGGAGGTTTTGTGGTGCTGCCTCTTTGATGGTGTCTGTCTGCTATGAATCTCTAGAAGGGAGCCATCTTCTTCTGCCATTGATGGTGTTCCTCTGAAATTTGTAAGCCAAAATAAATCCCTTTCCTTCCATAAGATGTTTCTGGTTGGATGTTTGTCCCAGTAACACAAAGCTGATTGCAACAATTGCTGGAACAGACATTATAAAATTATAGCAGTTTCTCAAAATCTTAAAAATAGAACCAATATATGATCCAGGAATCTCACTGCAGCATATATAGTAAAAGAAAAGGAAATTAATATGCAGAAGAGACATGTGTACTCCCATGTTCATTGCAGAACTTTTTGCCATAGCTATATAAGGGAAACATCCTAAATGTCCATTGGCAGATGAATAGACACACAGATGTGGTGCATGTATATATAATGGAATGATATTAGCCCTTGAAGAGAAGAAAACCCTGTACTTTGGAACAACATTAGATAAATTTGGAGTATATTATACTAAGCAAAACAAGCTAGGCACAGGAAGATAAATTCCACAGGATCTTACTTATATATGAGCCTTTAAAAGCTGAACTCCAGGCTGGAGGGATGGCTTAGCTGTTAAGGCACTTGCCTGCAAAGCCAAAGGACCCAGGTACGATTCCCCAGGACCCACATTAGCCAGATGTACAAGAGGGCACATGCGTCTGGAGTTTGTTTGCAGTGGCTGGAGGCCCTGCATGCCCATTCTCTCCCTCTCTCTCCCCCCTCTTTCTCTGTCAAATAATGAAAAATAAATTTTTTAAAAAAAAAAAAAAAAAGCTGAACTCAGGGCTGGAAAGATGGCTTAGTGGTTAAGGCATTGGCCTGCAAAGCCAAAGGATCCCAGTTCAATTCTCCAGGACCCACGTAAGCTAGATGCACAAGGGGGCGCATGCATCTGGAGTTTGTTTACAGTGGCTGGAGGCCCTGCTGCACCCATTCTCTCTTTCTCTCACTGCCTCTTTCTCTGTCTATTGCTCTCAAATAAATAAATAAAAATAAACAAAAAAATTTTTTTAATGTTGAACTCAAGTTGAGAGTCCAAGAGCAACTACCCAAGGCTAGAGGGAGGAGATGGGTCAGGAGATGTTGATCCAAGGATATAAAGTTTCAGCTAAGATGAATAAATGTTAGAGGTCTATTATAAAACATCATGGCTATTGCTAATAATAACATAATATTATAATATAATCTAAAAATCTAAATTAAGTGAATAAATCTTCAATCTTCTCACCACAAATACAGTAAGTATGTAGGGTGATGGGTGCATTAAATGGCTTGGTTTAAGCATTTCATAATGTATACAAATAACAAAACATCACATTATATATTACAACAACATATAATTTTATAAGCCATACCCTTAAAGTGCTGGGGGAGATGGCTTAAATTGTAAACTTTATGTTTTTATATTATAGCACACAAAAAAGTATAGTATCATTTACAGCATCTGTGGTAGACTACATTTCCATCTCAGATCACATCCTCTACCACAAACACTTTGTATTATGTGATTGCTGCAGCCACAGCCACAGGATATAGAAGCAAGAGTATTTGAACAAATGAGCCAATTACAGGTTTTCCAGGCATATATCATGTGACCTAGATATAAGAACAGCTCATCTGATACCTGCTCAAAATGTTTAACTAGAAATGCAGACATGGTGACCTTCAGTGGAGGGAGCCAAAGCTGCAAAGCTGTCAGTGTAATGTGGAGAATAGGATCATGATCAGAGTGATCAAGAGGATGTTAAAGGTATGAATGAATAAGAAGGCAGGTGACCAAAGGCAGGAAATAAGAGATGACCAGGAAGGAGTTGGAGGAAGGGCAAAAAGACACATGTGATACATAAACAGAAAAAAAAGAGAGAGGACACAAGAAGAGTAGGAGGGTGGAGGAGATGATATGTGGAAGGGAGCATCAACTAAAGTAAACTGTGTTTGAAAATGCTATAATGATACCTAAAAATCTGTATGCTAGCTAAAAAAAATAAAAATAATAAAACATTTGCCAATTCAGGTTGTATCTGTCATCCTTCCTGTCAAGGTCCTGGCAGGCAGAGGATGGCAAAATCAAACCAAGAAACTTGAGAAAGGTTGGATGAAGAGATTGTTTTCAAAGCTGGGGCCGGATTTGGGGAAACCAGCAAATGATGACAGCGGGAGCTATTATTGCCTCTAGGCCTGAGAGAACAGGGACGAGAGCATTGGAACCGGGAAGGGGAGCAGGGTGGAGGCACAGAGGGCTGCAGCAGGCTCACAGCAACCCAGCAGGAAGATGCTGGCAGAGTATGTTTTCAATCTCACCTTCCTCAGCCCTCTTGGTTCCTGCCCTGACGCCACTGAGCAAAGGAAAGCAGAGCCACGGAACAACCCACTCAAGAGTGGGAGAAAAGTGTTCTCCTACCAAATCAGATATCCAGAGACACAGAGACTCACAAAACCTTGTCACTGAAATAGACCTAAAATGAACCCAACATGGATCAGGGAAATTTGCAGAAGAGGGGGCAGAAAGATTGTTAGAGCCATGAGTTGGGTCATTATGAACAGAATCATTGCCTCTCCCACATAACTGATGGCTACCCCCATTAGGCATGACCCACATTACCCATAGGGGGAGGACAGGGAGAAGGCTAGCGGTGGTACCATCATGGCTGTATATATACTATATACGTAACTAATTTTTTTTAAAAAGTGTTCTCCGTACAACAGTATGTGGCCAGAAGACAGTAAAATGGAACTTGTGTTGAATTAACCATTGATGCTAATGAATTGACATTGATAACCCACCGGGACCTTGACTACAGACTTTGTCCTACAGTCTAATAAATACTGAGACTTGTTTTAACCAATACGCCTCAGGCCTATCAGGAGTCCTAGTGTTGTTCTGAGCATGTGCAATGTGCCCCAAAGACTGGTGGAGCTGTTTAGGAAGGCTGTGGATTCTTTAAGAGATGGAGCCTTCCTGAAGCAAGTGGGTCAGTCAGTGATCCCAAACTTTGAGGTTTTAAAACATGTTTTTTTTTAAATTTTTTATTTATTTTTGGAGAGAAACACAGAGAGAGACAGAGTGAGAGGGAGACAGATAGAGATGGACGCGCCAGCAGTCTCTCAGCTGCTGTGAACGAAATCCAGATGTGTGCGCCCCCTTGTGGGCAAGTGTGGCATTGCGCCCTTGCCTCACTTTGCATCTGGCTAAACGTGGGACCTGGAGATTGGAACCGCTGGAGATTGGAACCAGCGTTCTCAGGCTTAGGAGGCAGGCGCCTTAAGCACTAAGCCATCTCTCCAGCCCATTTTAAAACATTTTTATCTCTTTATCATTATTTATTTGCAGACAGAGAGAGGGGGGGAGAGAGAGAATGGACATGCCAGGGCACCTAGAGACCTCAGAAACTCCAGATGCACGCGCCACCTTGTGCATCTGGCTTTACATGGGTACTGAGGTCTTGCTCTCAGGTTGTCAGGCTTTGTAAGCAAGTGCCTTAACTGCTGAGCCATCTCCCCAGCCCAAACTTTGAGGTTTTTAAAGTGTGGCCCTATTTCCTGTTATCTCCCGGCTTCCTGACTGCAGATGTTGCAGACGCAATGTGACCAGCTGTCTCCTGCCACCTTGCCTCCCCTGCCAGGTAGGACTGTATCCTCTTAGACTATGAGCCAAAACAAAGTGCTTCTTGTCAATTATTTAGTCACAGCAACAAGAAAAGTAACTAATATAGCACAACCACCCTGAAACCTTCTCCCTGAGTGCTTGAAAAGCTTTTTATTATTTTTCTCCCTCTGAGAACAACTTAGTGGATTATTTTTTTCCAGTGTCCTGCAAATTAATAAACTTGGTTTTCATGTTTTGGCTTCTGATGGTCTTAGTTTTATGTGGTTCAACCTCCCTGGGAGCAGAGCAGATCAGGTGAAGGAGGGAGGTCGATTTTGGAGAGGTAAGTGGAATGGAGAGAACTTTGGGGGAAAACAGATCAATAGAGAGATCAACAAAGATAATGATCAGAGCATGCGGTAGGGAGAGGAGCAGCCCTAAAATGGTGGAATATTGACCCAAGTTCACAAACTCCTGTGTTCCCCAAGGCCACCTTCAAGGCTCTGAGTCCCATCTCTGATCCTATACTTCTTAAGGCTTGGCTCTTTAACTCTGATTCCCATGCCTTCTCCCTAAGCACTAAGATGTCCATGACATATAAAGTCACCTTGAACAACTTCCTCTTTCAAGTTCCCCCGCCGGTATCTGTCCTCCTCTCTGTGGTCCTTATGTTCTCAGGGATTCGGGGGTAGGAGTCAGTAGTCATCACTTGAGGAATCCAGTGCCTTTTGAGAATTAGGGAATTAGAGAATTAAGAAAGTCACCAAACAAGAGGACCTGGGAGGCCCCTCTTTTTTTTTTTTTTTTTTTTTTTTTTTGGGTCTCACTCTGGTCCAGGCTGACCTGGAATTAACTATGTAGTCTCAGGGTGGCCTCGAACTCTCATCGATCCTCCTACCTCTGCCTCCCGAGTGCTGGGATTAAAGGCGTGCACCACCACGCCCGGCCCCTCTATTCTTTTACACTCTGTCCTTTCACTCTCCCCAAAACCTCTACTCTGGCCCAGCAAAGATTCAAGAGGTTCTTCGTTGAAAAATTAGGACATTTCAAAAGGGAACTGCAGTACAAGAAAGAACCAGTTCAAGTTCTCCCCCCTCTCTCTTTTCTGGTTTTTCGAGGTAGGATCTGGTTCTAACCCAGGCTGACCTGAAATTCACTATGTAGTGTCAGGCTGGTCTCAAACTCACAGCCATCCTCCTACCTCTGCCTCCCAAGTGCTGGGATTAAAGGTGTGTGTCACCCACAGGGTTCAAATTCTGAATACCTTGATCTCTCCCCAACATCATTCAAAAAGAAACACAACATGATTTCTTCTCAATATGATTTATGACCCCATCTTGGGGATGGAATTCAAAAGTAAAACAGTTGTGCATGTGGGGAGGAGGGATGCATGCTCACACACATGTGCAAGTGCACATTTACACCATGGCACTGGAGTGGAGGTCAGAGAACAACTTCATACGTTGGACCTCGCCTTTCACCTTTGCATTGAGGCAGGGTCTGTTAGCTGTACATCACCGCATATGTGCCATGTTAGTGACCCACTGTGCTTACAATTCTCCTGTCTCAGTCTCCCATCTCACTGTAGGCATGCTGGGATTCCAGGCATGTGTGGCCACATCTGGCTTTTTTTTATACGGGTTCTGGAAAATTGATCTCCAGACCTTACCCTGGCACAACTAATGCTTTATCCACTAAGCCATCTCTCAGCCTCATTATTTCTTAATGATGGGCCTTTGGATCCCATAATAATTCAGGAAAGGACAGAATAAAATTTTGTCCTCCTGCTAGGGAAAGGATTGGGGAAGAGAGGGTGTAGAGAGCTTCCTCTGGGTACACTTATAAAAAAAAAAAATAAAATAAAATAAAATAAAGCCCAGAATGTGTGAGCAACCCAAGAGAAGTTTGGCTTCACCACCAAAAAAGCCAATGTCAAACCTCAAGCCCCGTGGAGGGCTTGTGTGCTGCGGCCACATTAAATCACACATCAGCATCCAGGCAGCACGTGGGGAAGATCGTGACCACAGTATGGCTGACTCAAAGATGCAGGGCCAGGAGGAGCTAATTTAAGCAGACATATGCACTTTTTAATCTGCGCCTGAAAGTTCTACAGCCAGACATGGGGAAAGCTGCTCTGCGAGCAATACTGAACAGAGTTTTCATCAAAGAACGTCTGCTGCCTGCTTCTCTGAGGCTGGTTTCTCAGGAGAAAAGTGAGTCCAAGCATGCAAGGTGCCCTCCGTGTCTTTGATACAGAGAGGAGAGTGAGACTGAGTGCGCGTATAGTACGTATGCACTGGACGTTTGAGAACATGTGAGGACAGAAGAGAGTAAGGCCAAAGAAGACAGCCCTGAGAGGGGACACAAAGGAGACCCTGGCAGGGGTGAGCTGCTCCTAGCAGGTCCTTATTACCCAAGGCTGACTCTACTAATGACGGCCACAGAATGGGTCTAACACATGGGCAGAATATGGAGTCATCCAGCAGAGGTAAAAAGGGACCCAGCTGCTCCCCTAAAGGGTACCCTTCCACTGACCTGCTTCAGTGCCCCAGATTCCTACCAGGAAATGCCCTTCTGCCCTTGAATGATCCCGCACCGGTGATTCTCGGGGCTCAGCAAGAATCATCTGAAGGGCCCCACCCTCTAGAGTTCCTAGTTTGGGAGAATAGTCATTTCTAGAAGTTTCCAGGCTGTGCTGATGCTGCTGGTCCAGGGACTACGTGTTGAGAACCACTGGCTCAGGTGGATAGACACCGGTGGTCTTACAGAGCTGCCATCTGTCTCCAGTACTGAAGGGACTGGAGCCTGCAGCTGTAGATTTGTGAAGCCAATGAAGATAGAATGGGGGACGGTGTGCTTCCCCAGAACCCACTTGTCCTCTTCACAGACCCAACTGAACTAGCAAGTTCTGGGCTATCAGAGGAAGAAGATGATGGGAATCAGGTGAGACACAAACGGACCTTCCCCCTTGCCCATGGAGGAGGGCACACTTCTGGTTCTCCTGCACGGTTCTCAGAAGCCACAGTGTGGAGCAGTCCCCCAGTGGGGCTCCAGGGCCGTTGGTCCCTTCTTATTTACGTTTACTGTTCACGTCCAAACTGTTCCTCCAGACTCGGCCGTGTTTACTGAACACCACAAATGAGGGCTCTGCGTGTGACTTCGAGACATCTGTTTTCCCTTTGCATGTTTCCCATTCTGATTCTTCTCCCCGACACCCTCCCCCCACTCCACACACACATTTGTCTTTCTGTATCACAATGCAGCTTCCCAGAAACAGAATTCCGACAAACTCCAGGAAGATCCGAAGGTCCACTAGGCTTAAAGTACAATGAAAATCTTCCTGCTTG